>CM063500.1:16202334-16309834 GCA_032207245.1 Pardosa pseudoannulata | reverse complement strand
CCATTATTTTCCAATTCATCACAACTCCAATATTGGTATAGTTAATTCACAATCCATTTAAAACACCATTATTAATGGAATTAAATAAAAAATGGTATGAATACTTCTAAATACATTATTTGTTATTCGTTATTTCCCAATTCATTATAACGTCATTATTAATAGAGTTAATTCACAATTCATTTAAAACGCCATATTAATAGAATTAAATAGAAAATGGTGTGAATGCAACTAAATACTTTGGCGCTATTTGTTATTCGTTATTTCCCAATTCATTATAACGTCATTATTAATAGAGTTAATTCACAATTTATTTAAAACACCATTATTAATGGAATTAAGTAAAAATAAACCTGTATAAATGTATATAAATACATTTGAACTATTTGTTATCCGTTATTTCCCAATTCATTATAACGCCAATATTAGGAGTTAATTCACAATCCATTAAACGGATCCATTATTAACGGAATTAAATAAAAAAAACGGTATGAATGCTATTAAATAGATTTGAACTATTTAATATCTGTTATTTCCCAATTCCTTAAAACTCTATTATTATTAGAGTTAATTCACTATTCATTTAAAATACCATTATTAATGGAATAAAATAAAAAACGGTATGTTTGCTACTAAATACATTTGAACTATTTGTTACCCTTTATTTCCCTATTTCTTATAATGCCAATATTAAAAACACCATTATTAATGGAATTAAATAAAAAAAAAACAGCAATGAATGCTACTAAATACATTTGAACTATTTGTTATCTGCTATTTTTCCAATTCCTTAAAACGTCATCATTAATACAGTTAATTCACAATCCATTTAAAACACCATTATTAATGGAATTAAATAAAAAACGGTATGAATGCTACTAAATACATTTGAACTATTTGTTATCTGTTATTTCCCCAATTCCTTATACCGCCGTTATTAATAGAGTTAATTCACATTTCATTTAAAACACCATTATTAATAGAATTAAATAAAATACGGTATGAATGCAACTAAATACATTTGAACTATTTGTTATTAGTTTTTTCCCAATTCATTGTAAATAGAGTTTGTGAATTAACTCATCATCAATTACAATATCATCAATGGATTGTGAACTAACTCATTATTAATAGAGTTAATTCACAATCCGTTTAAAACACCATTATTAATGGAATTAAAAAAAAACGGTATGAATGCTACTTAATACATTTGAACTATTTGTTATCTGTTATTTCCCCAATTCCTTATACCGCCATTATTAATAGAGTTAATTCACATTTCATTTAAAACACCATTATTAATAGAATTAAATAAAATACGGTATGAATATAACTAAATACCATTTGAACTATTTGTTATTAGTTTTTTCTCAATTCATTATAAAGTCATTATTAATAGAGTTAATTCACAATCCGTTTAAAACACCATTATTAATGGAATAAAATAAAAAACGGTATGAATGCTGCTAAATACGTTTGAACTATTTGTTATCTGTTATTTCCCCAATTCCCTAAAACGCCGTTATTAATAGAGTTAGTTCACAATCCATATAAAACACCATTATTAATGGAATTAATTAAAAAACGGTATGAATGCTACTATACTTTTGAATTATTTGTTATTCGTTATTTCCTAATTCATTATAACGTCATTATTAATAGAGTTAATTCACAATCCATTTAAAACACCATTATTAATGGAATTAAATAAAAAACTGTATGAATGCTACTAAATACATTTAAACTTTTTGTTATCTGTTATTCCTCAATTCCTTAAAACGCCATTATTAATAGAGTTAATTCACAATCCATTTAAAACACCATTATTAATGGAATAAAATAAAAAACGTTACGATTGCTACTAAATACATTTTATCTATTTGTTACCCTTTACTTCCCAATTCCTTATAATGCCATTATTAATAGAGTTAATTCACAATCTATTTAAACACCAATATTGACAGAATTAAATAATAATAAAAAAAAAAAACAGTGTGAAAGTAACAAAATACATTTGAACTATTCGTTATCTATTATTCCTAATTAAAACACCATTATTAATGGGAATTACAAAATTACGTAGAACGATTTTCTTTGTAGTTTGTTGCGGTATTAAGTAGTGTAATCGGTTGATTAAAAATCCAAGCTGACATTTTTTAATAGGTAACGAAAAGTTTAACAATTTGTATAAATCCTTTTCTTATTTCAACTCAAAGTGTTATATCACACGAAAATAAAATATTGCATAAAACTAAGGTATCTTATTTTTTAAAATCTGTATTTCAGTGATAGACAATATAAACAAAAATAGAGTTTAGTTGGTTTGGTATGGGGAGAAAAAAAACAAAGCTCTCCGTGAAATATTTAAATTATGGAAACGACAGAGTCTTAACTGAGGAAGCAGGGTTGTTGCGTGCAGGAGCAACGTTCGATGAACCCATTTCCGTGTTTTTTGAATTTTCAAAAGGCTCAGATCTAGAAAATGAAAGCTTTGGGTTAAAGACTGGGTCTCTTTTTTTTCTTATACCTGAGTGATTTTCGATCATATCTGTAAGGTCCCTTGTCCTCTTAAAGGATCTCATGAGTTCTAAAATTTAGAAAAAGGAGAAAATTCCATAAAGAATTATTTTTCTGCAGTTGAATTTCAACATATTAAAAAAAGCCGTATTGAAATTTTAGTGTTCTTTCCTTCCAAAAATTGGGGATGAATTTGACCACCAATACATACCTATTATAAAGTATATAATATGACACTTACATGTCACTATTACAGAAGAATTTGTAGAGTACGAGTTACAGAAAGATTTACAGAGTATAAAAGAGTAAAATAGAAGAGTTATATAGAATAACGTTAAAATTACCTCAGGTCGGCTCACATTTTAATAATTTTTTAAAACAAATTACACCATGATAAAACAGCAAATTCTCTAGGATACTATCTTTTACCTATTTAGAGCACGAATTATAGACCTATTTATAAAGTATATTATGTGTATACATTACTGATTGTGTAACTTTGGGTGGTTTGTACCTGCCATGTTGGATTTCTCTCGCCTAATTCAACATATGGAGGGGAAAAATAAAATTCCCTCTCGACGGTTCGTATTTTAATATATCTTTTAAAATATCATACCACGCAATAGAAGAGTGAATTCTCTAGAATGCTATTTTCCCCTTTTTTTGAGTTTATACCTATTAAAAGTTCTTATTCACTTTGTAAAACATTATTCTAAAGTTTCTGATAAGTAATTTTAAATAAAATGTATTTTACTGCATTTTTTTAAAGGTAAAAGATAGTATCCTTGAGAATTATCATGGTATAATTTCTTTTAAAAAATTACTAAAATGTGAGCCGACCTGAGGTAATTTTATCTTTACTCTATATAACTCTTCTACTTTACTCTTTTATGCTCTATAATTCTCTCTATAAAAATCTCTTTGTAACTTGTACTCTACAAATCGTTCTGTACTTGTCACACGTAAACATGTAAGCGTCGTATGATATACTCTATTAATCGATCTATAATAGTGATGAAAATCATAGTTTTGGGGAAAATAACACTTAAAAATATTGAAGAACCTGTAAGTAATATGTATGATATACTCTGTAAATCGTTGTGCAACTGGTACTCTATAAATCGGTGTGTAATAGTGGTGAAAATCATGGTTTGGAAGGAAAGATCACTTAAATTTAAAGAACACGTGTCTTAAGATATAATCGGTTTGTAACTCGTACTCTGTAAATCCGTGTGTAATAGTGGTGAAAATCATAGTTTGGATGGAAAGAAAACTAAAATTTATTAAAGAACCTCTAAGTGACACGTATGATATACTCTATAAATCGGTGTGTAACTCTACTCTATAAAGCTGTGTGTAATAGTGGTGAAAATCATAGTTTGATATCTAAGAAAAAACACTTAATTTACTAAAGAACCTGTAAGTGACACATAAGATATACTCTATAAATCGGTCTGTAACTCGTACTCTATAAATCTGCGTATAAAAGTGGTGAAAATCATAGTTTGGATGGAAAGAACACTAAAATTTATTAAAGAACCTGTAAAGGACCGTATGATATACTCTATAAATCGGTGTTTATCGATTAATCTGTATTTACGCGTTCTCAATAAATTCGTGTGTAATAATGGTGAAAATCATAGTTTGGAAGGAAAGAACACCAAAATTTATTAAAGAATCTGTAAGTGACATGTATGATATACTCTATAAATCGGTCTGTAACTCGTACTCTATAAATCCTTGTGTAATAGTGGTGAAAATCATAGTTTGGATGGAAAGAACACTAAAAATTATTAAATAATAGAAGGAAATTTTCAGTGCGATTTTTTTAATGTGGTGAGAGAATAAATTGCCAAATAATAATTTATCTTAATTTTTTTGTCGATTTTTTTAAAAATTTTAATTTAAAGTCAAGTGGCATGTGCCGTTTATGAATGTAAAATTAATGCTAACGATTTAATTTGTCAGAATGGAACTGCATCTCGTTATAAATATAGAGGTCTTTGTAAATCAATGCCTTTTAATTTTAATCTTTTTTCTATTTTTTTTTCTACCCTACGCGTGTATGAATCTACAGGAAAAGCTTATTAGGCTTCCCGTCATGCATCGCGAGTTCAAAGTTCATGGTCGTGCTAGAGAGAAAAAAAATGGTTAAAGAGAAACATAAAAAAAGTAAAATATTGAACATAGAAAAAAAATCCCAACAGGTTCCAGAAGGAAGTTTCTCATATTTTTTTTTCTTTTCTCTTTCTTCTCGGGCTGCTCATCTCTCCACTTTCTTTGTTAGTACTAAGTATCGCTACACGGAATTTTGTGTTTGTTATGAATACAAATTGTGGTTCTTTTTTCATAGCGTGCTAATATCGTATGTTGTGCGTGTAGAATTCCTCCTCCCCTATTGGTTAATTAATGCATTAGGTTGAGTTGTGTGTAATTAAGTTTTAATTGATTTCTTTACCGATGGCTCTTAACATTTGGTGGTTAATACGGAATGTAGAAGCTACACTTACTTTTAATCTGTTATTAATTGAAATACCAATTTGTTTTTTTTTTAAATAACGAAGTTGCATAGTATTTTAAATTCTTACCGGTGAATCTGAACGCTTAGTGGTTCTATAGAATGTAGAAGCTAGATGTATTTTTAATCTGGTATTAATTAAGATGTCAATTTCTTTTTGATATATTCAATGACAAGGTTGTATAGTATTTTAAATGTGTCTAAACGTTTGGTGGTTCTACGGAATGTAGAAGCGAAGACTAAATCTGTTTATAAGTAAAATACCGATTTTTTTAAAAATTAATAACGAGGTTGAATAGTATTTTAAATTCTAACCGATGACTCTTAGCGTTTGATAGTTATACAGAATGTAAAAGTTAGACTTAGTTTTAATCTGTTATTAATTGAAATACCAATTTGTTTTTTGTTTTTTTTAATAATGAAGTCGTGTATTAAATTCTTACAGATGGATCTGAACTTTTAATGGATTATACGAAATATAGAAACTAGACCTATTTTAATCTGGTATAAAGATACCAATTTCTGTTTGATATATTCTATGGCAAAGTTGTAAAGTATTTTAAATTTTTACTGATGGATTTTAATGTTTGTTGGTTTATTCAAAATATAGAAGCTAGACTTATTTTTATTAATTGAAATCTGTTATTAATTGAAATGCCAATCTTTCCTTTTTTTAATAATGAATTTGTATAGTAATTTAAATTCCTATGAGTGAATCTTAATGTTTAGTAGTTATACGGAATATAGAAGCTAGAGTTATTTTAATTTGCTATTGAGAAACTTATTTTTTGTATAACAATGTTGCATAGCCTTTTATATTTCATAATTTTTAGACCTGTGTAAATTGTCAAGATTTTCTTCCCACTCTGTCATCTCACTCTTGATTTTATTTCTGACCGTTCATGCCTCCGAATTATGTATTTATTTAATCAGAAGCAAATTCATACATGCGTGTTACACCTAATTTCCCCCCCCCCTCCAACAGGGCTATTAGCCACCTGCGTGCTAGATAGTATCTGTCCACCCCCTCTATCAATGCGAATTCTCAGCAGATATAACTTCACCCAGTGTATACAAGATTGCTGTTATGTTTGTACTAGCATATAGCCCGTCATATGACGGGATCAGTAAATTTTTTAATTTTCCAGAATTGTTAAGTACCTATAAGGCAGATAAAAAAAATGGTTTGTTTTTTGACTGAAAATTATCTGGTACACGTTCAATAATTTTACAGTTTCTTAGGGGTTTTATACAAAATGCTTAGATTAGTTTCCCGATCTAGTTTACTTTTCCTTACAATATATATATATATATATATATATATATATATATATATATATATATATATATATATATACATATATGTGTGTGTGTGTGGAAGATTTATTCCCACGGTGGAAAAGATGCACAAAAGCTTAACTAAAATGAACTTATTTAATTAAACTATTTACACATTATATAAAGAATAGGTGGTGTCTAGGGACAATTAAAATAAAACTGGACATCAGTACCCGTCTGGCATAACATCAGCCCCCGTCTTGGCGATCAAAATCGGTCATCGAGAAGTGCCGTCTGCACTCGTTGCCGTCTATCTCACGTCAGGCATCCGGCTATATCGGCATTCCACTGGGGAGAGTTGTTGCCAAACTGAAAAGGAAAACTTCGCTTATCCGCAGTAAATTCACCTCGACAAGCATTGCCAAGGGTACCATGCCTACATACACACACACACAGACATATATATATATATATATATATATATATATATGTATATATATATATATATATATGTATATATATAAATATATATATATATATATAAATATATGTATATATATATTATATGTATATATATGTATATATGTATATATATATGTATATATATATATATATATATATATGTATATATATATTATATGTATATATATGTATATATGTATATATATATATTATATATATATGTATATATATATTATATGTATATATATATATTATATATATTATATATATATGTATATATATAAATATATATGTATATATATATATGTATATATATATATATATATATATATGTATATATATATTATATATATATATATATATATATATATATATATATATATATATATATATATATATATATATATATAATATTTAGTTGAACCGGAATGAAAAAAAATACGATATGAAGCCCTGGTTTAATATTATGGGAAGATTGCTTGTACGGTAGATGACATGTTAACATGTACTAGAAATTAATTTCTTCATTGGATTAATTTGAGAGTGGTATTAGTTAAAATTAAACGCTAATAAAGAAGTAAAGGAATTTTGTATTAGAAAATCAACTGTTGCTCGTTCGGGAGCCAACTTTTATAAAATATTTCGTTTTTCGTTCATCGTAAGTCTTTTTGTGTGGATAAAGTTTTACTCCATGTCAGCACTTAATTATTGCTGCCGTTTTAAGGTTTTATGCTTCTCGTAAAATCGTCAGGTCTTGTTTTGTCTTAGATTATTCTGTTTTGAGTTTTATTTATTTTTCCTTCTGTCCAAGGTCGTTCTTGAATTCGGTGTCTATAAAGAATAACATGGTAGGCGTCGTCATTTGGTTGAGATATAGATTAATGATGACTCATAGTTCAGTTTGAATTGTTAATGACGTTATGAATGCATGATAAAGAAGTGGCGACTCAGGTAGTTTTCTGATTTAATAATCGTAGCGGATGGACATTAAGCTGTATTGCTTTCATCCAACAAAAAAATGTCGCATGCGTAATTAATTGCTTGTTCTTTTAGCTGCGACGGATTTAGGTCTGCCATGTTTTTACACTGGTCTGGAATGTCTTATGTGAAAATAAAATAACAAACAGAATTATTGATTTAACAGGATAAATCATTTTATGCCTGAATATGGTAACAAAAAGCATAAAAGGAAAGCCAAAGGACAAGGACACAAATTAGAGTGATTTCGAGTAAATAAGGCGCCTGTTTTATACGCCGAACGCAAGATAATTGATTAAAAGGAAATGAAATTCAAACGTATAAACTGACCCTGGCGTATCGGGGTTGTATTGGTTTTAAACTTAGGGGTTTAAATAAGTTGTTTTAACTGAATTTAACTGCTGTGATCGACATCAATTTGGACCAGCTTTGATCGCTGCAAAGGTAATTCTGATCCGAAAATTTCCGAATTTTCCTAAAATTTGTGTGAGTCTGTTCCGAAAATTATATATATTAAAAAAAATTTCGCTATCACAGGAGAAATCTGCGTATTCTTCAACGGGAAAAGGAATCCAGGGGTGATTCTGAACCGAAATTCTCCGATATTTCGAAAATTTATGTGACAATTAAAAAGAACAGATTTTTTGCAGTGCATCCTTCATATATCTATTGTCTAAGAAAATAGACAGATGATGTGAATGAAATGAAACAAGTATATATACATATATTTTTTGTTTTATCTGATTAATGTCTTTTAATTTTGGATAATATGCATTTTAGATCAAATAAGTAAGGAAACAATTGTCTTTTAAATATATATATATGTTAAAATTTAAATTTATGTATCAAGGTTACTGATTATGAACTGAATTTTTATTTTTTAGAGAATCAACACACACACACATTGATGTATGTGTGTTTGTATTATTTAATACAGAAGACTTATATTTACAACTCTATAAGATGGTGATTTATATTACAATATATTGATATATCGATATTTAGTAATCGGTATATCACAATATTAAAATTCTGATATCATCCAGCTCTAATTCCGATGTCTGGAAATTAACCTTAATATAATTTTTATTTTAAATTAATAGTGCTTACTTTTTCAAAAAAATTGTCTCATGTTCCATTTGTGTCATGTTTTACATAGAATCCCCCTTGAAGGAATCCTAAACTGAATCTGCTGCTTTTTCAACACTAGCCTTGTAACGTGCAATAAGGACGTTTAACACTAGATTTACGGACCGAGCCAATTTGACTCACTAAAAATTCGATCACTATATATATTTAATATCACTTTTCAAAAACATACGTGTGTTTTTAGTTAAGTATTAAAATATATGTAAACTTTCATTCCTCTTTCCCGCAGACCCCCTTCATTTCGCATTATCAAATGTGGTATATCTATTTTCACGGTTGTGAGCGAATTTGACTCACAAAATATATATGAAAATAAATAAATATAGTAATAAATATAATATAAAGTAAATATAAAATATAGTATAAAGTAAATATAGATAAGAAGTCGAGAACACTTCCATTCCAATGACAGAAATTCGTGCTACATGTCAAGTTCAACAACCATGCAAAAGAAACAGATGTAGAAACCATTGTGCTAAATGTAATAGAAATGTTTGCGGAAAATGGGTTTCAAAAACAGATTTTATAGGTAAAAAATGTTTTCCATGAATTTTTTTTATAATAAACATTTTATTTAAATTAATTTGGAACTATTTTCATTGCAAAAAACTTCAATTTTCTTGTATGAGTCAAACTGGCTCACTTCAGTAAAAATAGGTTAATGATCAATATCCGTAAATCTAGTGTTAAAAGACCCATTTCTATTTCTGCAGAGGGGCCCCTTTTTTTGTAAGTCGGAACCAGCGCATGTATACTGCTCACATGTACAAAGTCATAATCGAATATTCCCGCAAATAACAATCAGGTTGATGTGCCAGTATGAACAGGCACACTCGTGAAGGTCAAGGCAACACAGATTTTTTTTTTTTCCGCTTTGGAGGTAATGCTTAATGGCATTTTGATGCTAAGCAGTTTTCAGCCTTCGTGTCATTGAAGGTAAAAATAAAATAAAATAATAAAGTGGTATGTTGTGTGTGTGTTTTAAGTAATTCTATTTAAGGACTGAATATAATTTGGGTGAACAATGCAGTGGTCTTTCTTTACGCTGTAATAGTTGCTGATAATCTGGTTTCATAAGTAGGAGAACAAAACTACTTCGACCCATTGCCACATACGCTGCTGAAATGTGGGCAATCACTGAAAGTGACAAGGAGACACTGGATGTTTTTGAAAGGAAAGTACTCCGTAGCATATTAGGAGGTCTAAGAGGCAATGGCAGTAGAAGAACAAATTCAGAAATCTACAGGATATATAAGGAATCATAGTAAAATTCACATTTATTCAAAGATTGAAATGGGCAGGGCACTTGACAAGAATGAACGAGCCTGAATATAATTTAAGTGAACAATGCAGTGGTCTTTCTTTACACAGTAATAGTTGCTGATAATCTGGTTTCATGAGCAGGAGAACAACACTACTTCTTTACAAAACTTTAATTCGACCTATTGCCACATACGCTCCTGAAATGTGGGCAATGACTGAAAGTGACAAGGAGACACTGGATGTTTTTGAAAGGAAAGTACTCCGCAGCATATTGGGAACCAGATAGCAAATTTAATTTGCAACAAACTTGCAGAGCAGTCTTGCTTTGCAAGCCTACAAACTTGCAGCAAGTTCAGGTTGACAAGTCTGCAAGTTTGAAACAAGACTGCAGCAAATGAGAATTTTCGCTTGTTTTAAGGTTGCCACAGTTTTGCAGCAAAATAGCGTTGCAAAGGAATGGTCGGCTTAAAAAACAATCTTTAAGCCGTAAAAGGAAACGGCAAAATTTGAGAATGAAAATAATGAGTTTATTGAGACAATCCTTCTTTGGCGCCCTCCCGCCCAAAGTTTTTACATTCGCTTGTATAGTGCCGTGAGGGCTCAAGGGTTGGTTTGATTTGGTCGGAGCGCTACGATTTATTTTTTTGCTACACGAGGGTTAACCAGACCTGGACCTACTCCTTAAAGCTGATTTCGAACGGCTACGAACATCCATGCTACAGTGGGATTCGAACCCACGAACTACGGTTCCAAAGATTAGCGCCCTTATCATTCAGCCATCGTACGGCGGAGAGGGCTTTCAAAGGAGTCCTTTTAGGGAGTCAACCAATCAAAGATGTTGAGAGTATAGAACGAGGAGACGCTACAACCAAACTAAGTTACATAAAGGAGTTAGTGTAGTTCAGCTAAACAAAATTTAACTTGGTGTTTTTGTCTTCTACCAAGGTTGACAGAATAACGGGGGCGAAAAACATTTCTCTGAAAATTGGCATTTTAGGTATAAAATCGCTAGAATTTTATTTTAGAATGTAATGAAATTGGTTAATTTGGTTGAAATATTACGTATAAGTATGTGTGTAAGAAGTAGTAATAATTTGTCAGTTTCTACTTTATTTTTAGCCTTTTTGTACGCTTTCAGTCCAAAACTCTTTGTTGAGGTTCCCTCCCCCCATTTTCTCTTACATGAATGAACGTGTGAAGAAATGATTTCAATGTCTAGAACCAGTCCTTTGCCAACATGGCAGTGAACTACAATTTCTTCCCTACCATTCATCATTTCAGAAGTTTCATGATCCTTTATCTGGGCCACAACGATTGATGGAATATCTTCAGAAAGCAGGGACGAAATTTTTCACTCCAGTTTCTGTCGTTCGATGTAACCAGATACCGTTCTTTTTAGATCTCGATTTTATTGAAAAGAAACGGTATGTCTTATATGTCTGCTGTTCCTTAATTGAAACTGTGTAGCCTAACAGCTGTTTAGATCGTTCAATGTTACAAGATATTAATATTTTTATATGCGTGTAATATATTTTTCTTTTAATTGTGTTTCACCGGGGCTTATACATGTTACTAGCGTCATTTTTCTATTTTAGATATTTACAAATTTGACAAAGGAGTGTATCAGAGGTGATTCTGATCGGATATTTTCCGATATTTCTGAAAATGTATGTGGGTTTGTTCCAAAAATTATAAAGAACTGATTTTTTATACCCAAAAATTCGAAAAGAATTTTCGGAAAAACGAAGTGCATCTTTTTTCCTTACTATATCTATTGTCTTAGGCAATAGATATGTGATATCAAAGATACAAAACAAAAAAATATGCATGTATATTTTTTGTTTCATATGATTAATTTTTGAAAATTTTGAATAATTTCCTTTTTAGATCAAATAAGTAGGGAAAAGATTATCCTTTTAAAATAAATATGTTGAAGTTTAAATTTATGTATTACGATTAAAAAACTGAATTTTTGTTTCATAGAAAATCAATACGCATATTGATGTATGAGTGTTTGTATTTAATACAGAACACTCTTATATTTACAACTCTATAATAAAGTGATTTATATTAGAATGTATTCATATATCGATATTTAGTAATCGGTGTACCACAATATTAAAATTCAGATATCATCCAGCTCTAATTACGACGTCTGGAAATTAAGCTTAATAAAATTTTTATTTTAAAATTAGTAGCTCTTATTTTTTCAGAAAATTTTGTATGATGTGCAATTTTTTGTTAGATCGCTATTTACACATGTCTCTCCCTCCAGAGGATGGAATAGGTTACGTGTGTTCAGCAACTATTGCTAATAAGGGCCAGTCTCACAAAAGTGGTTTAACCCACGGGCCCAACCAAAAGTGGGACGCTATTCTCCGTTTAAACAGGGATTAATCGCAGATGGTGTGACGCTATTATCCGTTTAAACAGAGATTAATCGCGGTCAGCCATTAAGCGAATTTGATGAGACCGGCCCTTTGTCTGTTAGTTGAGTGTTCGGGCCGGTCTCACCAATGTCGTTTAACGCTTAACCGTGATTAATCCCTGTTTAAACTGAAAATAGCGTCCCACCATTGATTGACACCTTGGTTAATCGCGGTTACCCATTAAACGACTTTGGTGAGACCGGCCGTAAATCATGGATTTACTCTGGAAGTTGCGGTTCGTTTCGAACGTTCTTTGTGACTTCAGCTTGCTTGACATTTTGCTCGCAAATGATCAAGCTGACGTCATAACGAACGTTCGAACTGACTTTCAACGTCCAGAGTTACCCCCAGTAGGCTGCTAATCACAGAGACTCTAAGCGATCGGAATAGTTGATTTTTTCGACTGGCTACGTCATTATGACGAAAATCCTTTCCAGAGTAGCAAAAGCTCCCGTCATCCACACAACCCAACGTGCCGAAATGCCCTTCTAGTGACGTCATTAAATAATCTAGTGGTATAGATGATCTGCGTGAGTAGCAGCCGTATAAAAGGTAAACACAGCATAATTGTTGGTTTTGAAATTAACTGTCATCTTTCTGCTAACTAGGGTGAGATATATTGCTGAAAGCGATTCTCAACAGCTGGAAATATCCGTACCAGCAATGGATTCGTACCCACGAATTCAGATATGAAAGATAATTCCCTCACTGTTCTAGTGATTGGGTTTAAAAAGTTGGCAAGTATGCAATAAGCATTCACTACCATTATACCGACAGAAAACCGTAAAAATAGACTTGTAACAAACAGATGGTTAACCTTATTGCGGCTAAAGACAAAAACAGTCAATCAGCTTCCAGCTATCGAAGATGTAGCATCGTGTTATCACTTGTCTTGTTGATTGTTTTATGTTTAACTGCTCTGTATCTAATTGTTTATTTTGTAGCTCAGTATATTTTAAATATAGTAATATTTGACTTAGACGATGTCTGTCATTATTTAAAATCCCTTTGTCACAGCCTGCGGGAAATAAAATTCTAATTTCGCACCGTCTTTCATTTACTTAAACACCAATAGAAGAAAACCATACATCTAGCTAATCAGTGATTTAAAAATGTCTGCGTAACGTTTAAAATTTAGTTGACAAAGTCATTACCAAAAAAAAAAACTTAATTCTCTTAATCGTTCTTTCCCCAAGATCGTTCCGAAGGTAGGTTAGAAAAAAAATAAAACAGATGCAAATGGAAAGGTACAAGAGTTGCATTCTGCCAAGTATCCAAACAATCTACATACCTTCAGACGCGATGATTCTGCAAAAAAGTACTTACAGATGAATTTTTCCCTCCAATTCATTACACGCCTGTCTATGATGGAATTCAATCGTTCGAACAATTCTTTTGTCTTCGTTTTTTTTTCTCCTAGTAATCCCAGTACATTAATTTTAGTTTTCAAACTATTTTTGCATTACAATGCTCTAGAAGCGATTCTTAGCAGGCAATCGTAAGAAGGGGATAATGCACGAGACCATTCTAAGTATGTAGTAACTAACCGTGACGACATTGCTTTAGTTAATTAGTTTAAGAATAATTATCAATGGGAAAGGTATGTAATGTATTTTCAATAAAGATGTCGCAATTATGCTTTCAATTAATCTTTTATAAACGTTTATAACTGTTAACTAGACATTGAGTTAAATGGACTATGAAAGTAATGAATTACAACGGGTACTAAATTAATATCAACATTTGATTGTTACATTAGGAATAGATGGGCGAACTTTTTTTTTCTTAGATTAAATTGCATTAAGCAGCATCAGCCAATAAGTCTGTCCTGAATTTCTTTTAGAGCCGGTCTCACTAAAATCGTTTAACGGCTAACGTCGATTTACCCAAGGCGCCAACCAATAGTGGTAAGCAGTTCTCAGTTTAAACAGAGATTAATCGCGGTTAGTTGTTAAACTACTTTGGTGAGACCGGCCCTTAACCCTTTCGTGGGCCATTTGTTTCTCACACAACATTTTCAAATTTTCAAAACAGACATGCTAATTCTGTTCAATCGATTGAGCAATAAACAACAGCCCAAAACGGAAGCAAGAATTAGTCTTCACTTCGTTATAATAGCAAGGCCAGTATATTATAATGGGTTTTGCGTTTCCCACAGGGGTATTTTGTAAGTTCATGTAGGAAGTAATCTTTCCAAGGCCCACGAAAGGGTTAAGTTATTAGAACTAATCAGCGATTAAATATAGTTAATTCTCGGTTTGCTGTAACCTATCTTCGTAAAACTAGGTCCAGTTAAAAAAAAATTGTCTTTTCAGCTTTCTGTTTAAACTAGCTAAAAGGCGACACTTTTGCTTTAATAAAATGTGACACAAGAGAAAAAGAAATACATAGAAAGAATACCAATGATTCAATCCTAAAATTTGTTAAAAGTAATCTGATATTAAATCGCAGTTAATCTACAGTTTGCAATAACCAATTTTAACCGATCAGGACAAAAGAATATCTTCTTCTCCAAGAAAAATATGACGCTTATCGAGAACCTATGAGTCAATCCAAGAAGTTATTCGAGCTGTTAGAACTAACCGATGATTATGCTATATTTACTGTCCGGTTTCTTTTAGCTGTATTTAGGGCCAGTTTTACCAAAGTCGTTTAACAGTCAACCGTGATTAAACAGTTAACCGCTATTAATCTCTGTTTAAACAGAGAATTCAATCCCACCATTGGTTGGCGCCATGGGTTAATCTCTCTTAGCCATTAAACGACTTTGGTGAGACTGGCCCTTAGTGATACCAGGGTATTTTTTTTCTTTAAAAAAAGATCTCCACTCCCCAATGAAATAAAAGAAAAAGAAAAGGGACTTTTTCTCCAAATAGTTTTCAGAATTAAACATTAACTTTATGGCACATTATATATATAAAGTAATGACAAGCAATATAGGATGATGTACACGCTATATTTAGTACCACGTTTTAAAGTAAGCAAAAGTGTACATTTATTTGAAAAGAAAGATCAACTGGTAAAGCCACCAGGTACTTCCCGTTATCTTCCCCTCCTCCGATATGAACGGACGGTTATGGGGCTCCTTAGACAGACGGCTTTACCCCCGATCCTTAAGGTAGAAAGTAAGCATGGTAAAAACTGTAAAGTAAGATTAAATTTAAACTCAGGAAGCTAAAACCGGACAGCACTTAGGGAGTTTTCTGAAGAGAACAGGCTCCTAATTTTTGAAAGAAAAGTTTTAAGATGCATTTTTGGAGCAGTGAAGGAAAACAACGTCTGGAGAAGTTTATACAATCATGAAATTTACATAAAATTTAGACAGCCTAACATCTTAAGAGTCATAAAGTCCTACAGAATCAGATGGCTGGGACACACTTTTCGAAAAGAGGACCAAGAGCCTGTTAAAAAATTGACGTTTTCAAAGTTTGAGGGTAAACGCAAACGAGGAAGACTACCAATAAGGTGGATGGATTGTGTTGAGAGCGATTAGAGAGTACTGGGCATTAATAGATGGAGAAACATCGTGTCAAATCGTGCTGAATGGTGAAAGCTGACAGAGAAAGGCTTGGCCTCCAGTAGGCTGTAGTGCTGCTGAAGAAGAAGATTAAGTTTAAAATTTTGAAAAGGAGTAATTTTGAGGTGCTGTCATTAGAAGGTGGGTAAGGGGAAATACGTGAGAGCTGTGACTTATGTTGTGAGTACTTGTAAACATACAAAAATAGCTGATTAACACCCTGAAAAGGAAAGTTGTGATTAGTATACACGGTGCGAAAGACAAGGAGTCTTACGGTCAAATAATAAATATCAAAGACTGTTAGGTACACTATCCTGCTCCATAATAATAATAATAATAATATTCATAATTTTTTTTATTTATTTATTTTTAATACTACACATTACGTTACGGCACAACATATAACAAGAGGGACAGGGGATGAAGTAATAAGAGCTAATAGGGTAATTAAGGTAGAGAATCTATTGTCAGCAAAGCATTGTGGCACGCGGTCGCTTGGAGTTACTCGGGTTATTATAATCATAATCTGGGAGTTCCGCAATTATTTCTTTAGGTAGACTAGTTATTTTATTATGAAAATTATTAGATGATTTTACACAATATTGTTTGAAAATTAATATATTAAAGTCGCTTCTTATTTCGCGTTATCTTCAACCATTAGCCCCGTCAATATATATAACGCCCCTGACATTTTTCTGGTTACAAAGCACACTATATAAGCCTCTCTTAAGGTTTCCAGCTGATTCGGGAGGAAGATAGTCAAACTCCTTCCCTCCGCTGAGTGGGAAAGATAGCTGGCATAGTTCACATTCCCGGTCACGTGACAAAGGAGGCCCTCGCTCTCTCCAAAGAGAGAGAGATACCCTACATTACTCCCTCTTACGGCGTTTACTCTCTTGCAGCTGTTTCCCATGCATTTATTGGGGTGACGGCGAGGGTAGTTGTCAGACGATGTAGCAAGCGAGAGAGAGAGAGAGATAAAGGATGATCCGAGGGAGAGATGAACGATAACCATATTCTTTCTCCCGAATTGTTTTTAGCGTTTGGCTTAGAACGTTTTTTTTTTCTTATTCTTTTCCGGGAACTGAATCATGAATATTTAATGCCGGTAATTTTCTCGCGGGCGCAGCTTTATGCCAATCCAATGTCGTTCGAACATGGAGAAATTTATTCCATAACATCTGAGGAGCTCTTTTATGAAAGAAGTTGGGTGAAAATCGTGACAGATCGATATTCATACAACAGATAATTTAATGGGAACAAGGTACCCTTTCGTGGTAAAAGTGGATATGTTATAACTAGGGTTAGAATTTTTATGGGTGGTCCATAACATTTTTTATTCTATGAGAAGTTTAATTTCAGATGAATCTAACTTAATATTCATAGATATACAGAAATAATTTAAAAAAATTACTTTTATAAGACCATATATTTTGGTTCACTGTCCATATTTTGAACATTTTCCCTCTAGAATTCCAATTTCCCCCCATATTTTATTCTATATTGTTGTTACCTTTTTAAATTCTATTTTGTATGTAGAATTTCAAATCTATGAGGTCCATCATGATCCGATTTAATTTAAAGATGTAATTTTAGAACTAGCAGGTAGAACATAGAAAAGATATCTCGTGTGACTGGAACTAACACACACCTAAAGAAGAGGTATGCCACCACCCGGATTGTACGTTGGTTTGTGTATTGTATTTCTACCGGAGGGCTTAGCTTCAATTCCCGAGAAAGGTTTGGATGTCTCCTCATAGAGAGTATTGTTGGCCTCCTATATGGTCATGGATTGGCAAACTACGGCCCGCAGGCCAAATCCGGTCCGCCGGAAGGTTTTATCCGGCCCGCGGATAGAATTTTAAGTTGCCGGTCCGAGGCAAATTAAAAGAAATATATATTTATACATTATATATCCATCCCCTTTTCCACTTTGTTTAAATATTATATCCCAAATTTATTATCTCACGCCCAGAAGATCAGCGGTATATTTGCTTCTTATATCTGAACAAGTGTTTTCAACTTTGAACCTTAGAAAGAATAATTTCAGAAGTAGACTGACAGATGAGCATTTAGCCTCGTTCCTTAAAATCAGTACATCTCACTTCGAACCTCAGTATAAGGAACTTTTAAAAATGAAATCGCAATTTTATTCATCTCATTAACATATTTAAACCGTAATACTTGTATAGTTTTTAAAATTTTAGAAAAATTTATCTTAGCCCGCCAAATTTATTTTATTTCGATTTTTGGCCCGCGACCGAAAAAGTTTGCCCATCCCTGTATAAGGAAATGGTCAACAAAATTTGCGGCATTGCAGAAGCCAATGTAAAGACAAGTGCCCCCCCATTTGAAAAAAAATAATAATAAAGGTAGCTGGGGGGGGGATAAGTCAATAAGGGACGCCTGATCGAAACACTTGCAACCTATTAAAGGCCTTATCACGTGTCAACCTGAATGAAAATAAATCGGTTTTGAAAATAATCGCTATCACACAAGAAATCCTGCCGAACGATGGTCGAATGATAGAGCGCCTGCTCTTCGGTACCGGACTTCGCGAGTTCGAATTCCGCTGCTATGGCATAGATGTTTGTAGCCGTTCAGAATCGCAGTAGATCCTGGTCTCATTGGCCCTCTTGTAGCCAAACAGTAGACCATAGTGCTCCTAACAAGCCAACCAACCAAAAAATCATTGAATTCTTCATAGGGAGAGAAACCGTAAATTGAATTGATTTTTATCAACACGTACATGTTGACTGTGATGAGGCCTTAAGAAATTTTTTTGTTGGAGCCAATTGTCATGGAAAAAAGCCGTCTGAATGTTGCAATTATTTTGCTATTTGTTATATCCTATCCCCTCATCTCTCTCTCTTCAGAAGGAAGCGATAATGTTACCAACCTTTAAAACTCAATTTAGATGTTTCCCAGTTAATGAGTTATAACTGCAACCGGATGATTGATATATATAAAAATTCACGTTTTAATTTCTCTCTACTGACGAGTGGCAAGCTTTACTTTTAATACCTTTTTCGATAATGCATTTCTTACCAACAATAATTAATTAGTTTTCATATTTTTAATATCTCTTTTGATTAATTAATCCCCTCTTCGACATAATTAATCTCTTTCGGAACTTTAGTTATGCTTTCTGGTGCACGCCATGAATATTAAAAATTAATTTGTGTCATGCACCAGCAACTCGTTCATTACGCTTTTGGGATGAATTAATGCCTTGATTTAAGAATTATTCGCATCTCAAACGGTGTGGACGTTCAATTTTGTCTCTTTTAATTGACACGAATGCTATGCCGTATCACCGAATACAGGTACACCGAAGATATTATATATATGTGTGTGTGTGTGCATGTATATATATATATATATATATATATATATATATATATATATATATATATATATATATATATATATATTAACACATTGTATGCAGGACACGTATTAGTACATTTTCTGACACGATTGATACTTGAGCATGGGACACGTACTAATACGTTTTCTGACGATTGATACTTCAGCACGGAAGACGTACAACTACGTTTCCTGACGATTGATACTTGAGCGGGGGACACGTACTAGAACGTTTTCTGAAGATTGATACCTGAGCTCGGGTCACGTACTAGAGTGTAACAACACGGTTTGTTTGTGGGTACAAAAATAACGGTATATACAGAAAAACGAAACCGAATGTTCTTGTCTACTACATACATTCTGGAAAATTTAGACAAATAAAAACTAGTTTTTACAACAGTCGATGCGGAACCACAGAACGGGAAGGTTGATTAAAAAAATCAATTTAGATTTAAAAATTAATTTTTTATTTATCCTTGCGAAAAGGATATTATATATATATGTATATTTATATATTATATATATAAATTTAGACAAATAAAAACTAGTTTTTACATTATTAGTTTTAAGATGGCACTTTTCATTTTTTTATAATGTAAAAATGTTTATACATATAACATGATTCGAAAAAATTATAACTATATACTACTATTTCTATTTGATTTTTCATATTTACGATACTATTATAAATTTATCCACTAAAAAATATGTTTTTGTTTACAAAAATCTTAAGGTTGGTATTTATGTATTTCTATTTATATATTTGTTTATATATTTCAATATAAAATACGAAAAGTTAGTTTAAAAATGAAATAATTTTCGTACTACTGAGATTTAACTAAATAACTAAATTTACACTCAAAACGCCCGCTCCCTGTACAATTCCGCTGCGAAATGTACCCGCACACAGTATGTTAATTATACCTAATTATATATATATATATATATATATATATATATATATATATATATACTAGACGACCCGACAGACTTTGTCCTGTTTTAACGCTGTAAATCTAAAAATTGTAAAATGTTTTTAAATAAATTATAAATTGGACCGTTTTGATGGAAAAGTATTCAAAAAAATTTATTTTAAAAATACTTGATTCCACCACGCGTACAGTGATCACAAACGTAATTAGATGAAATTAAAATTCTCACATCGCCTGTACGGAGATTCTGTCCTGGGACTTCTCGTACTGAAGCTCGTTGCGCCGACCACTTCGCCACGGATACGTTGACAGTGAAGAGTTTCGAGCGACATTATAATAACCTCAATAAGCGCACAATTCTGGATTTTTAACTAAAAATAACCATTTTCTATCGGATCAAATTGTAAATCTAAACCGTTCTTGAATCAACTTAATTAAAAAACTAAACTCTTGGGCCCAACAGCCCCTAAGGGGCCGGGGCATTTGGTACCAATCTCTGTTTTCTAGACCAAGAGCCCTGGGATGCGAAGCATATGTTCCAGTTAGGTGGTCAGCCTTACGCAGAACCCCCAGTGTTTAGTTCACAAGCATGCTTGGTCCTCAGTTTCTCTACCCACTGAAGGGATGAAAGGCTGAGTCAACCGTACCCAGCCCGGGGATCGAACCTCGGACCTGTGGCGTGGGAACGCGAAGCGCTACCCCCAACGCCACGGGGCTTATATCAACTTAATTACATACACAGAATTTCATCAAAATCAGTCTAGCCGTATAGGAAGAGTTCTATTACAAACACGTGGATAGAAGAATTTTATATATAAAGATTAGGAAAAATCTGGGGAGAGGGGAAGGTTTCTTGCTCCCCTTCGAGTACAGACTTATACATAAATACATACATAATATTTTATTAAAAAAGACTACTGTACCATCCTTTGAAAGATTTGGGGATGCAGAAACCTTCCAATACTAACAACCCGAACCTATTTCTGTTTAATCTAAAATTACCATGTTCTTCGGTGGAACGTTTTTCTCTCTGGAGCACCCCAAGGTCGCCTTGGCGCGCCGGAAGGTCAGTCACACTCGCGGCTTTGGCCGTAATCCAGGCTTCCATTCAACAGAACATGTGCACTGGCGATTGCGACATTTTCGAATTTCGCAGACACAGATGTTGCGCACAGATTGTTTACCTTTGTACTACTGTCGTGGAGCTTAGGAATGTCGGAATAATGAATAAGAGTCGATTGTCTTTGATATACCAGCGTAAAAAACATGTACACATGCACGGTATGCACTCAAATGTAATGGGTGTTTTACATCCTTGCTGGATATGGTGCAGTCGTGATGCCAAAAAAAGAAACAGCAAAATTTGAAATAAAAAATAATACAATTTATTGAGACATATCATCTATGGCGATTCTGCCTCCAAAACGTGTAACATGGGGTTATAGAGTAGTGTGCAGCACTAATGAGCCAGCCATTAAGAGTGTCGATATTGATCACATGAGGATGCATATGAAGAGAAACTAAGCTATGTAAAGGAGTCTTATAAAAAATAGTTGAACTGATCAGGAATTAATATTGGTGTATGTGAAGTCGCCAAAGTTACGACAATTCGAAGGGGTGCAAAGACATCTCGCCAAAGGTTGTAGTTTTAGGGATACAATCCATGTATATATATGTAATATATCAAAATTATTTAACTTTAATATTTCCTTAAAATCCTCCTCTCCCATTCTAATTCCTTTAACTCTTTTTCCCAGCCTCTAAATGTCTTAATCAAAGGTGCGTCCTCGACTTAAAATTCTTTCGATCCATTTCCCAAAGCTTTCTGTCCTATAAATGTAAAATTTCTGTCCACTCAACACGTTTTCCAGATGTCGCCGGCAAATGGCTCCGCGTTTTTCTTGATCTTACTCTTAAATTCGCTGAGTAAGTTAAAAAATTCTTTCTGTCTTCGCTCGTGGGTGCTCCTCTGTTCGAGCAGAGTGATTTTTTTTGTCTTTCTTTTGTCTGTCGTTGACTAGAAAAGATGTCCGTATTAGCAGCTCTAAAATAAAGTTTTAATTAGACTTGTGCTGTTCTCTTTCAATGACCCGCTAATAAGTTAATCGTTATTACTAATAGCTGATTAGCTTTCTCCTTGCCCAGTAGCCCGGGCAAGTAAAGGTAATAGGGGCTATAATTCTCGGATTACACACACACATATATATGTATATATAAATATATATGTATGTATATATATATATATATATATATGTTAATATATATGTATATATATGTGTGTTAATGTATATATATAAATATGTGTATATATATATCATATTATATACAGTTTAATCTAATGTTGGGGGGCTCCTAAAAAGTAAGACTAACATTTTATGGTAATCAAAATTCTCCATACTGCACTTTTTATTTCCCTTCCTTTTCACTGGAACGTTAAAATATTTTTATTTTACTTTATTTTGTAAACCCATGTTTCTGAGAAACGAAACGATGTCAAGTGTGTGCTTTTCGAACTTAATTATTGCATTCGACACTTCGCACACTTCTTTCTGTAATTTCCCCCACCCTTTTGAGATACGCCGCCGTGGATTCGTCTCGAGCCGCTGCCCTCTAAACTGCCGTGAGAAAATTGTACAGAAAGTTTTTGGGGAAATTGCTGTAATTACAATAGCTATCTGCCTTAGTTATCTTTACGCTGCTCTAAGCGACACAACCCACCGGATTGGCGACTTGATTTGGCGTTTCTTGTTTTCCAGCACAACCGGAGTAAATGCCATGCTAATGTTTTCTTTTTTGCTCGGATTAACTCATTAATGTCCTTATAATTCTACCACAGATGTATGGGTGAATATCCAGGGTTCTTATGGTGCATGAAAGTGTTTTAAAACTTATTTTAATGTTGAAAAATCCTTTAAAACTGCTTTTTTTTTAAGTGGAAGTGCTTTTTTTATTAATATACAGTGGACTCCGCTTAATGTGATCAGTTTGGGACACCGTGATTTTGATAACAATAACAATATGTAAAATTAGATAAATTTCACACCCCCTTTAATTCCCATGTACTAAATTTCAAAATAAAATGAAAAAACTCACCTTATATTTATATATTATATATTATTCTTTAAAACATAAGAATTATATACATAATTTAAAAAAATGACCAATTGTTGACTTTCTATAATTTTTTCTAAGAAGTTCATTGATAAACTGTTCGTAATCATAATGTTTTTTAAAGTCATCGGAGCGGTGTTGTACTCCAAGTTTCAACACTTCCAATGCAATTCAAAGGCTGAGAAATGTTTAACCCCTTCCGGTATGATTTAATAATGAAAAACTGTGCATGAAATAACCATTTAATTTTTATTTAAAAAACTTGTTTCATTTTACAATTCTTACATATTCTTAATTAAAATCCTCTTTTTACATAGCGTTAAATAATATCAGAAACAGTAAAATTAAGAAAATATCGAAGCGAAACATTAATAAGGTATACAGATAATAGTCTTCAAGCTAGTGGTACTTTTCAAAACAAAGTGCAAAGGAATTCTTAATTGTTTACGTCTCACTTTTAATTTGATTCTTGTAACACACACGGCATTTCTTAGTGGGTTTTCTTTTGTTCTGACTCATTAATTTGGCAATGACTTGTACCAAGAAAGTCTAAGTAAATAATATGCAATAGTGACTCGTGATTTTCACAAGTGATAAAAGTGTTGCCAAATTCAGTACACTAGAAATTTTAAACTAAATTAATTATCATATTTAACAGTAACTTTAATCGCATGACGAGTGTAGCTCGCCATTGTGCGGTATGGAATGAAAAACTAATGACGAGCTAGACTCGTCATTTTACCGGAAGGGGTTAATTGCGCTGACTCATTTTTGGTAACCTGTCATAGCGATTTAAAATTTCGATCTTTTGTTTTAACATAAAATCATTTTGCTTTCTGGCTTCCATATCGACAACCTGCATGTAAGCAAATAATTCATAAGCTGTGAAGACACTCTTCAGTTCCTATAAGAATGTTTTGCCTTCTGCTTACCTGACAACCATTAACCACCATCAGGGTGTGCGCATTTCTGAAAAATTCCAGGAACGTGTAATATCTCTCTCCTTTGATCATTCCCCATTTCCTAGGTGGAAGAGGGAGAATTCTTCTTAAATTAATACAGCAGCGAAGGGAAAGTAAAGATTGAGTTCCTTCTGAATACATTGGGAATATTCCTTTGACAGTTAAAATGAGGTTCGAAAACTGATGACATTAACCGATCCCATAAAGCGATAATTTTAACATAGAAATGAATAGAGAAAATCGGGACCAAGTGATTTCAATAACAATAAGCGATTGATAACAATAACCGCGATCACATTAAGCGGATTCCGTTGAACTAGCATATAGCCCGTCATATGACGGGATACGTAATAAGATACATACTTATTTTTATTTAGGTTCTGCATTGCGCTATACTTAACCTCATCCCGCGATTTTCGCGGGCATGTGTTTTTCTACCTTTATTAAAGACCACATACCGTCTTTTCACCTTTTAACCAATGGCATAAATTATATACAGTATTAGACGTTTAATTTTGTAATAAATAGAATTGTAGACGAGAACTATATTTATATTTATATTAAATAATAAAGTTATGGATATTTGTTACCCACCGGATAACAAATACCATATTCGAATTAAATAGAAATTAACTGTAATTCAATTGAAATTTATTAAAAAATAAATTTTGTTAGTGACAACATCTGAAATAAGTTTTTCTGGCAGTTTAGTTTCTCATGATAAAAATCAATATAAGAAATATTTTCTAGAAACAAATGCGTATTTCAATTTTCCAATATATATATATATATATATATATATATATATATATATATATATATATATGTGTGTGTGTGTGTGTGTGTGTGTGTGTGTGTGTGTGTGTGTGTATGTATATATATGTATATTTGTATGTATATATATATATGTATATATATATTTGTATGTATATATATGTATATATGTATGTATATATGTATGTATATATATATATATGTATGTATATATATGTATATATGTATGTATATATATATATGTATGTATATATATATATGTATATATATATATATGTATATATATATGTATGTATGTATATGTATGTATGTATATGTATGTATATATATGTATGTATGTATATGTATGTATATATATGTATGTATATATATGTATGTATGTATATGTATGTATATATATGTATGTATGTATATGTATGTATATATATGTATGTATATGTATGTATGTATATTATATATGTATGTATGTATATGTATGTATATATATGTATGTATATATATGTATATATATAAATGTATATGTATGTATATATGTATGTATATATATATATATGCATATATATATATATGTATAAGTATATATATATGCATGTATATATGTATAAATAAATATATATATATATATATATATATATATATATATATATGTGTGTGTGTGTGTGTGTGTGTGTGTGTGTGTGTTTAAAATATGCAACAAAAAAATAAGCAATTTTTGAAGAGATATCGGTTTACAAATTAAGCAGTCAGAGGGTTAAATAGTAAATTTTGGAAAAGATGTGGGGGAGGAGTGTAATGGAACATTTTAAGAATATATTAATAATACACTATTTTAAAGCATTCAAAATTTGAGTCATTAAAAAAAGTTTTTGGAAATTAGAAGTATTGTTGTGAATGATCGTCAACTAAGTTAGTTCTTCTTTACATAGTATTCCATGCATCCCAATTTGGAAACGTCGAAAATATGTCTTTAACCTTTAACCTCAACCCTATACCCTACATTCCAGAACGACCTTATGCCTTCATGCACAGAATTATTACTTGAATACACACTCAACAGTTTTCTTCATC
Organism: Pardosa pseudoannulata; assembly: GCA_032207245.1. Classification (NCBI taxonomy): domain Eukaryota; kingdom Metazoa; phylum Arthropoda; class Arachnida; order Araneae; family Lycosidae; genus Pardosa; species Pardosa pseudoannulata. The sequence continues at coordinate 16,283,507 of CM063500.1, read as the reverse complement.
TCAGATGAATTATCTCTCTGAATTTGAATTTTAAATGACTTCCCAATTGCATAATCGAGGGAATTATTCATTATAGTGTAATACATTATCCATTTCTTCTGTTAATAGCCATTGACCATTAGACCAAATTAATGTCCTCCCCCCCTTTAAAAAATTATACTTATTTCCGTTTTTCTCCAAAACCCTCAATTTTCCTTGGTTGGTACGGTCTTTTTGTAGACCAAAATTTCACTATACCCTAACATTTTCCAGTGCTAAACGTTTTCCAGTGCTTCATGAAAAGGTAGGACATACTTGAATTTAAAAATATTTCCTTCAGACATATTTTAAAATCAAGATGGGTCTGTATCTGCCATATTGGATTGCAGTCGCTCAGTGTTAAGCTATAGGGGGAAAAAATCCCTCTCGCAGGCTTGCATTTTAAATAAGTTTTTTAAAAAATATACCGCATGGTAGAACAATAAATTCTTTGGGAGGTTATCTTTCCCATCTAAAAAAAAACGCCGAGACAAATATATTTAATTTTAAATTATTAGCGAAAAATTTGGGTGTGCATGTGTACTTTAAGAAAATAATTTTTTATTAAAATGCGAGACTACAATATTCCTTAATACTAACCAATAGCATTTATTTCTTTCATTTTATCTTTAGAATGATTATAGAAATAAAACTGGGTATCGATTTTCATTTTCGTTATATTATTTATATAACACAATTATTTCAAGTTATGTATGAAGTTTTAGAAATTGTGTTTTGTCGTTTCGCGTTATTTAATCCTCTGTAACTCGGAGAATTTAGGATTTTGAAAAACATTCTCAGTGTTTTGATAAACACGTTGATAAACACGTTCATCTCCGAAATTTTGAATAAAAAATACATGAAAGTAAAGCGCCTGAAGCATTTTTAAATTACTAATTCAATAGAAAAGTTATCAAACTAAAAAAATACTTTTTGAAGTTTAAAATAAAAATGTATAACAGAAAGAGTAGGTTTCACTACATGTTATTCGAAAAATGTCTTTTAATATTGAAGCATTTGCCTAGCCTGATGCCGAACGATGGCCGAATAGTTAGGATGCTGGCCTTCGGAACCGGAGTTCGTGGGTTCGAATCCCACTAGGGCATGAATGTTCGTAGCCGTTCGGAATCGGCTCTAAGCAGTAGGTCCCGGTCTCATTAGCCCTCGTGTTGCAAAAAGTAGACCATAGCACTCAAAAAAAAAAAAAAAAACTAGCCTGATATATATATATATATATATATATATATATATATTCAGAAGAAAAAATAATTTCATATTTTGGGTCGAATGTCTTTTCGAATGTTTCTTGTTCCTTGAAACCACCTTGTATCGTCAATTGCTCTTATGTCATTATATTTACTAAGTATTTAGTACTCTGCGTTGAATTACCAATTTCAAAGCTGCCCGTGACTGAAAAAGTTCCTTTAGACTATTGCTATACTTCTTTCTCTGTGTATTTTTTAAAAGAAAGTTTTTATAAAAAAATTTTTTTAAAAAAGTGACTAGCATGTGAAAAGAAACTGTTGAAAATAATAATGATAATAATAAAAAGTTTGAAAGTCCACTGCCCCTACAAAACTGTGCAAGTTAATCCCAGTTTACTATCTAGTTGTTACGTGATCAACTGATGCCTTTCGTGACATGACTGTAGTTTTTATTTGTTATCATACCTATTATTTAACGGAATGTTTTTAGGGAGCGATTTTCTAGAATCGTTTGTGAAAATCGATCTTTTTTTTCTGCTTCATTGTAATTTTTAAAAACAATCTCTTTTAATAATATATTTGTGTTCGAGTATTTTTAATAGTTCTCTCGCTCGATAAAATTGCTAAGTTTCAATTTGTTTCGCCGAGTTAAAACAGAAAATATTTTCCAGTTGAATAACATTATTGTTTGACTTACGAAAACGCAATATTTATTGTATGTAAGTACTAACGATTACGCTAACGATTTACCCAGTGTTCTCACCAGCTCCGATTTATCAAGGTGAATCATTCAACTTAGTGTTTTATTGGCATTTTTTGTTCTTTCTTTACCTGCTTGAATAATTGCCAATTAGCGACTAAATATTTTTAATCGTTTTTTTTAAACTTTATTTTCCGTTTAACAAATGAAGTAGCTTATAAAGTTAAATCAAAATTTTATTTACTACTCTTTTGTTGATAATTGGCAAATACATCGACTGTGGTTGACCAATTTCTTTTTTTATAAAAACGTCTAAACCTTATTTTTTTTTTTTCTTACATCTAAAATTTTGAATTATTGTAATAGATAAGTAAATATTGTGCTAATGCAATAGTACTTCTTTAATGAAATTAACTTTTTACTCTTTTTTGACATATTTTGTTCTTTCTTTACCTGCTTGAATAATTGCCAGTTAGCGACTAAATATTTTTAATCGTTTTTTTAACTTTATTTTCCATTTAACAAATGAAGTGGGGATAAAGTTAAATCAAAATTTTATTTACTACTCTTTTGTTGATAATTGGCAAATACATCGACTGTGGTTGACCAATTTCTTTTTTTATAAAAACGTCTAAACCTTATTTTTCTTTTTCTTACATCTAAAATTTTGAATTATTGTAATAGATAAGTAAATATTGTGCTAATGCAATAGTACTTCTTTAATGAAATTAACTTTTTACTCTTTTTTGGCATATTTTGTTCTTTCTTTACCTGCTTGAATAATTGCCAGTTAACGACTAAATATTTTTAATCGTTTTTTTTAACTTTATTTTCCATTTAACAAATGAAGTGGGGATAAAGTTAAATCAAAATTTTATTTACTACTCTTTTGTTGATAATTGGCAAATACTTCGACTGTGGTTGACCAATTTATTTTTTTATAAATATGTCTAAACCTTATTTTTTTTCTTACATCTAAAGTTTTGAATTCTTTTAATATATAAGTAAATATTGTGCTAATGTAATAAAACTTCTTTAATGAAATTAACTTTTTACTCTTTTTATCTATCTTCTAGAAAAACTTTTTAAAGTATTTTAATTTCTTTTAAAGGGTTGATTAATTTGAAATCGTATTAATTATAAGTAAAATGTTAGTAAATCAATTCCTAATGAAGTTTTATTTAAATTATAAATAAAGAGGGTAAAATAAATTTATAAAGATCAGAAAAAGATACTTTTGGTTTAATAGTAATGATTTAAAATTTCTGATTTCATTTTTTATTGCTGTGAGCAACAAATTTACGTAATATTACTAGAATAACATATGAGATAAACTGAAGAGGGCTCCACGATGACGCGTCCAACTCCTCATTTCAAGTTAGCTTCATATTTATGTAACTTCTTACTTCTCTTCTTAACTTCTCCATTTCGTATGGAGTACTGACGGTGACGCTTTCTTCTCATTCCAAGTTAGTTTCATTTTATGTAACTTCTTAAATTCTTACTTCTCTTCTTAATTTCTCCATTTTGGATGGAGTACTGAAGAGGGCTCCACGAAGACACTTTCTAGTCCTCATTTCAAGTTAGCTTCATTTTTATGTAACTTCTTACTTCTTTTCTTAACTTCTCCATTCCGGATGGAGTACTGAAGAGGTCGCTACGATGACGCTTCCTACTCCTCATTTCAAGTTAGCTTCATATTTATGTAACTTCTTAACTTCTTACATCTCTTCTTAACTTCTCCATTCCGGATGGAGTACTGAAGAGGCCGCCACGATGATGTTTCTTATTCTCCATTTCAAGTTAGCTTCATATTTATGTATCTTCTTACCTTCTGACATCTCTTCTTAACTTCTCCATTTCGGATTGAGTAGTCTCTTCTTCTTTAATTAATTATAATTAAAAATATGTAAAATACAAAACCCAAAAAATTAATAAAATTTTAAAAATGGATGCTACGCTAGAAAAATTTCTTCTCTATCCTTTCTCCCTCTTTCTATCTTAATGTAATTATCAATCTTTAAATTTTTAATTTTCCTTTTCTATCTTCTATACCTGTAAGGAAAAAGTACTTGCTTTGACAATTCTTCCTTGTCCATTTCTTCATTGCGATTATTATTTCGTTACGCTGTTTTTTACAGATGTGAAAGTAATGATACGTATTTGGCTGACGTATTTCATTTAAGAATAGGTTCAATTTAATGACGCCAAGTGTATTATCCCGTTTTTCATGATATCTGCCCTCCCATTCCGTGAATTTCCCTTCCCCTCCTCCGTCTGTTGTAGCAGCTCATAATAGAAAGCAATCTTATCAATAACTGATTCTAAAACGAATATGCGTTAAGGCCTTATCACTCGCCAACATTCTCTTGTTGAAAACGCCACAGATTCAGTTAATTTTTTTGATAATTACAATTGCGGCATGTTTTTGGAAGGATAATTTTGTTTTAAAGTTTGTCTATCAGTTATGCTTTCCATTACCCTAAACTTTATAATTTATTGGTATTAAATCAAGTTGACCTTGCAAGTTGCTGTTCATGTTTACCTACCTTAATGTCGTAACACATATCAACATGTATATGTTAATTTATTCCTAATACTGGTGAGCCGAATGATAGAAAGCTGCTCTTCGTAGTTCATGGGTTCGAATCCCGTTGCTATCATGGTTGTTCGTAGCCTGTTCGGCTGTAACCTTTTGAGGACTGGAGTGTCATGTATGCAACATCTTTTAAATTGAACCAGTTGATTCTCTAGTATTCAGATATATCTAGTAGACACGTTCTCCTATAACAGACATAGGGCTACCTCTAGTGACAATAAGAAATTCTAATTAAATATTTTACTTAAAATATAAGTAATAATATACTCATTCTGAGTCAATTTGAAAGACGTTGCATATGTGATGCACCCGTCCTCAAAGTATTAAGCAGTGGATCCCGATCTCATTAGCCCTCATGGGCAGAACTAGAGACCGTAGCTCTCCAAACGAAACGAAACCTAATACTGGTGAAGAATGTGCAAATTTCGTGGGTTACAGTTAAAAATTTCCAAACCGATTTATTTTAATTCAGGTTGACTAGTAGCGAGACCTTTTAATTAGTTGAAATTTATCGCTATAACAACAGAAATCCGCCTATTTTTCAATGAGGAAATGAATCTTAAATTGAATCTGCTGCATTTTCAACGCTTATATGCTAATGTCATACCATTCCAAAACCTGTGATGCCATTTTCAATTTAGCATCATAGAACAATTTAATTCGCAATAGTTATATTTTTACAATTATACCTTACTGTCTGAGTTGTTTGGAATTTTACGGGCTTAATATCGTATATAGTATGAGTGGTGTTTATGAACTATGTAAGAAATCTTTGCTTTAAGCAGAATTAAATACAATAACGTGAAAATAATGCACAAGTATTAAAAGTACAGAAAAAATAATTTAAAACTGAGTAATATTATGTTAAGTTTAAAATACAAATTTATCAGTACAATTTTTAATCTCTTATAATTCCGTATTATCGTTTAAAAATAAATATCTTTAAGTGTCAGTTAGTTTATAAAATTCCTACCTTCAGTAGCTATATAAATTCTTCAGTAAATTTACGGCAGTTTCGTAATTTAAAATATTATAACCACTTTTCCCCAAAATATAAATCACATAGTACATTTTATACTTAATCGAGTTTATGCATATGCTTTCTTTAGATTTCACGAGTACAAATCGAAAATAATAATATCACGCTTACTTTAAATTTCTCCTTTCGTTTGTTGAAACGGTTTTTTCTTTAATGATTCTACTGGCGTTATTGTGTACTGTCTAATTTAAAAACAGCATCTTCAATAATGAAACTTAATTTTATATGCGAGAGCAATAACGTTTTTAAATAATCCTCGGTTTTTTAGTTTTAAAAGCTTTTTGGAACGCGATTTGTATTAAATAATAAACCAGCCCCGAATCGCATCAATTTTTTCGTCTGGAAACTATTCAAAAAGCGAGTAGAGGGAGAAAAAAAAAATCGTTTTGCTGTCGCAGAATTGTTCGATCAAAGGGAGCTTGCTGGGAAGGGTACGGTGGGGGGGAAAACTTGGAAGCCTGCCAAGTGGAACGGAAGATGTGCATTTACCTAGTTATTACGAATTTGTGGGGGTGCATTTTCTGACACTTTTATTCGGCCTATCTTCTCCTAACACTGGTTATTACTGTAGATATGTTTCGAATTATACGGTAGGTATAAACATGTGACGTGATTCGTATTATAATGACTTAACAGCAGGCTTTAAAGTGCTAAGAGAGGCGAATTAAATAGAGTGAGGATACTTATTTTTTTTTTCTTGTTTTGATATGAAATTCTTATTCACTTATAGCAGTTTAGAAAATGCTTTTTTTGTTTAATTCTAAGGAACTATAATTTATTGCTTATTAAGTACTTCTTTACATAATGGTGGTACATTTCAGTTTGTGTATTATTGATTCTTTAATATACCACAATTATTTAACTATTAAATGTAAGGTTCACTCTTATGTATCGATTAAAGAATCGTAATCGTTTAGTTTATGTTAACTTGTAAAAATGAATATTGGCAACATATGTATATTGTCGATGTCCGCCATGATTGTGACTTACGCAGTTGCTTTAAGAATAATAATAAATCTTTGTGTTTGTGATTAAGAACTCTTTCCTAAAATCTAAATTTTAAAAGGCTGATATTAAATCAACCTTATATAAAGATATTTTATAGTGACTATTATTCCTCTTCTGTTTCGTTTTGTTTTGTTCTGTTCGTCTCCACTTCTGTTCTGACGGTTTTAACGTTTTAGTTAGCGATGGATTAATTGACTTTCTTTACTTGGATGGCACTAACGTAAATAATACTTTTAAAGTGTTAAAAGAAAGAACTAAACAGAATGAAAATGTTATTTTTTTTCTTTGTTCTGATAGGAAATTGTTATTTACTTATAGTAGTTTTATTTAATTTATTGTTTATTACGTACTGTAATACATAATATTAGTATATTTCCGCTTATATATCATTAATTTCTTTTATATCTCAATTGTTTACTCATTACAAACATTTTACAGTTACGTAAATTGTTGTCTCATTTATTTGTTAAATATTCATAACATTATTCCACTTTTGTTCCAATATAACTATGCTGGAAGCCTACGTGTCTATTAGAAGGGGAAGGGTGTTTGCGCTGCACTTTTCCATATATTTTAATTGGCTTTCTTTTCTTTGGATGATACTAACGTAAATATGCCTGGGAAAAATAAAAGTTAAAAGCATGTGAAAATTTCTAATTCACTGTGTAAGTTAGTAAATATTGAAAACGTACATTATATGTGGATTTTTCAAGAGGAATTATTATTATTTTTTTAAATATGGTTAAATTAACACTTTGGATATTAAGTGTGACTCAACACCAGAAAGTATATCGAGTCATAGTGGACGAGAAGTTTTGCCATTTTTTCCATTTTCCAAAGAACTTTCCTTGTGGTCATCAGTATGAAATTATACGCCTAAATTCATTTTATTGAGCAACATGGAAACATTCTGAAGAGCAAATAATTAAAATCCTTTGCAAAATTGTGTTATGGGTACAAACATTCTCTTCTGGATTAGAATTCAGAGTAAACAAAATGTCATTGCAACGAAATATTCTTTATAATCATTTTATAAAATCTGCTTATACATTCTTCATTAGTGACTCCTGTGCAATTTCATCCTTATTATCATTAATAATGTTAGGTTTCTCATTAAATCTAAGAATATAGAGCTCGTCGTAGAAATCTCTCCTTGTCAAATATTAGAATATTAATATATTCCATATCATTAAAAGATCGTGTTATTTAACTGGCGGAAGTGTATTCTCTCGATACCTCAAATGATAATGACCTTTCGCTTGGGGAAACTTAATGAGCTTACATTTCCTTCAAACTCGCTGCGATTATTTATGATTTAAGCTCTTTCAGATCTTTGAAACAATAATTTTCTTCGCAGTTTATGTTGTGCAAAATGTCTTTCTGTCTTACAGTTAATGTCTTATTTAAAAATGGAATAAATTAGACAACTGTAGTTATAATCTTGGAGATTAAACATCAAAGGTTTTTGCATTTAAAATTGATTTATCGGAAAGACTGTTTTGACGAATGGATATAAACATTTATTATTAAATAGTTTTGTTTTCCAATTAAAAAATTAATAAAAAACGTTTTCAGTCAAAAGTGGTATTTATCTTTAAGGCTATTCTGACACGAAGGTAAAAAACTCAGTGTTTACCCCTCTCTCTTTTTCTTTCTCATTCTCTTTCTGTCCTTTCTTTTTTTGGCGTATGGATTTAAACATTTATTATTAAAGTTTTGTTTTCCAATTAAAAAATTAATAAAAAGAACGTTTTCAGTGGTATTTATCTTTAAGGCTATTCTGACATGAAGGTATAAACTGTCAGTGTTTACCCCTCTCTCTTTTTCTTTCTCATTCTCTTTCTGTACTTTTTTTTTTTTTGACGTATGGATATAAACATTTATTATAAAATAGTTTTGTTTTCCAGTTAAAAAATTAATAAAAAAACGTTTTCAGTCAAAAGTTGTATTTATCTTTAAAGCTATTCTGACATGAAGGTATAAACTATCAGTGTTTACCCTTCTCTTTTTTTCTTTCTCATTCTCTTTCTGTACTTTCTTTTTTTAATGATATTATTTTGTACGTTTAGACCATACATTGTACAGGTTTTGTGGGCCGTAGCCAGAAATTATATTCGGAGGGGACATTGCTTTTTGTGAAGGATACTTCAATAATACTGCAGGTTTTCTTATGTATGTATACTCCTAATGAGTATCATAATACAATATAATTTAAATACAATATCAAAATAATTAAATGATGCTATAATGAACAAATTTATAGTCTTAAATTATTAATGTAGGAACTACACAATGAATTAAATAGTAAAATTAACATTGAAAATATATAAACTATGCATGGTATCAAATTCTAATTTTGAAAGAAAATGAAAATTTTCAATTTTTTACCTGTATATTATAAAATATGCCCTTTTTGAAAATTTCAACAAAGAAATTTTCACAATTTCTTCCGATTGCACAACAATATTGTGATAAGTTGCCAAAATTGCTAGTCACTCTGTTCTTACATGTTGAATCTAGTTTGCACCTACTCCTTAACTCAACGTCACTGTTCTAAGCCCGCTGTTGTCTATACACAGCTAGGCAGATGGCACACCCACACACATGGTCCATTTTCTTTCCACGAAACAGTTTTTTAGAATTTTTTAGAATTCCTCCCTACGGCCTTGATGTGAGATGATATATTTGGGTACTAACAGAGCCTGAATTTTGAATTTTTTTTCTTCGATTTTAAAATAGAAAAATCTTTGATTTTAAATCTGGCGAAATAAAAAGGAAGAATAATTGGTATTAAGGATACTATAGTACTTAAATATTTTTTTCAAGCTCTTTGTTTGCCTTATTTATATAAATTATCTGTATCTAGAATTCATCTAGCTGTTCAGATTTTACAGATCATACACGAAATTTCAGTAAAATTGAGAGGAAAAAATTTCAGTTTTGCTCAGTAAAAATGTATTCGAACATGCTAGCTGAATTTTTCTCACTTTCAGTAAGGCTAGAAATATTGGTGAATTTTTTGAACTAATATGCTTTTATATACGTAAATTAATTTGCTAAACAAATTATTTCTCAGAGAAAATCAGGCTAAAAAAAAACATCAGAGACGATAAAGAGGAAAAAATAAGAGAAAATGCGAAAGATAAAAGAATCTTGTTTCGTGTTCCTTTTATTTCTTTTTTTTTTCAGGTAGTGGAGAAGAAAAAGTATTTAAAAAAAATGAATGTAACGAAACATAAATTTTTTGGACAGCTTTATTCTGAAGAAAAGGTTTTTCTGTGCTGTTATAGAAAGAGGGAATGGGGCAATCGATGAATCTTTTCCCCCTTCTTTTTTTATTACATTTTATTATTGGTGGGTTCTTTGTGGTAGTAGCGCCATCTCTTGGGGATTTCTAAATAAATTATATTGCTCTTTTACATCAAAAGATGAAATTGATCTTGACCTTTTAAGTTTCTATCACACTACTGTTTCGTTAATCAAGTAAAAATAAAACACTTAAATAGTTAATCATTACATTTGTAACATATGTAAAAATCATCTTTGCTTATTTTAAAAGTTAGCATCAGTAATCAGTACAAAGCTGTTGCGATCGTTATAAAATTGTCTGTCATAGGACCAGCAGCTTGAAGTTTTGAGTTGAAGAATGTAAACTTCTATGTCATTACAAATTCGTAATCTTTAATCCATATGAGGGGTGATCATTAGAAAACTACTATTAGTGATTTTTTCACCTTAATCTGTTCATAGGAAATCGTTTAATCTTATTCTTAAAAGCCATTAATCCGCCATTTTGTCGATATTTCTAAATTAGTTTTATTCAAGCAGTTGCTTCTCCAAATGAGTTTGAATTTCTGAACTACAAAAATCGCAATTCTCTCCTCCCTCCTTCAAATTCCTTTATTGTTTGTACCATATAGAGACGTAATATGGACGTTTCAACTGAGGGGAGCAAAAATCGAATCAAAACTATCAAAAATTGGAGGGTGAAAATAGTAAATTTGTCCCAACTTTAATATTTCTGGGAGGGGCATTTGACTCCCCTTGCCTCTCCCAAATTACGCCATTGGTACTTTATTACCTCTGATCAATACATCATAACAAAACATTTATATATTTAAGTTGTAATAATACTGGGAGGATTGTTAATAAGGGATCTCATGTTAAAATTTAGACATTTACATAACTTTTACAGGAAGCATTATTTTATTCGAATTAATTTGTAACTAAAAATTTTTAAACGATTTTTATAAGAGAAAGCACAGGTCCTTTTAAAATAAGAAATGCAAATTTACAAGTTCTGCCTCTCTAAATACTTTTGTAATAGCTAGTGTTTAATTTTCTTCCTTCAAAAAAATAAAACAATAGAATTTAATGGTACTTAGATATTTTCCCTTACACCATTCAAATTTCATGCTTTAATAACTGGTGTGGTTAATAAGGCTGCTTAGGTGAATTCGAAATTCTAAGACTTATCACGATGTTCCGAAACAAAGTATATCTCCGCGAGAATGCGTGCATCTCCTGTTATCGTCTGTTTGTTCTCCGTGTAAGGAAATCTTTAAAAAAATAAATACATAAAACAAATTCTAATGTTTATCTTTCACAAAACATACAAAGCTGCGAGTTTAACTCGAAAAAGGAAAAAGAATTCTAACGGCAAGATGAAACTGGTCACGTGTGAGGACGAGAATTTTTCTCTCGGATCTTATTTATGTCAGCACTGTAGTAGCTACGAATCCGATAAAAGTGTAATTTATTTATTTTAAGTGTACGATAAGTGAAGGAGGGAAGTATTTTGCTGTAAATGTATACTCAAGATCATAAATTCTGGCGATAAGGAGATAACATTATTAATTTATCTGCGAGTGTGCGGTCTTAACTGTTTGGAAAATGGGATGAAAGAATTTTCTTCTTCGTCAATCTCATTTTTTAAACATTATTTTTGTTTTTCAATCATAAGCAAATTAGTAATTTCCTTATGCTTTAATTTCGCCAGCAGTATTATTCAGAGTAATGTAATCAGTGTTAAAAGTTAAATAGTGTTTCTTTTTTGGTTGTGGATTTTGGGTATTTTATTATCTCGGTGAATAAATTTAATTGGATTTGTCATCAAATTAACTTTTCCTCAAAAGTAAAAAATTCTTATTCGGTTATTTGTTGATTAATACATTATACAAGGTGTTAAAAATAACTAGATTAACTTTTGTTCGATTATTTTCCTTTTACATAAGTGTCTGTAACTTGCTAAATATAAGTACTATAATTAAAAATAGAATCATAAAAAATAAATACTAAAAAATGAATTTTTTAAATCTATATTAGCAATTTTTTTTCATTTGCTCCAACTTTCAATAATTGAATAATTGTTTCCTAAAGTTGCTTCAATTTGTATTTTAGAATTGTCACGCTTATTTTATATAATTAATCTCTATAAAAAGCCTTTTCTGAATCTAAATGCATTCCCTTTTTTTCCCTGTTAATCATGTGTAATTTTATAAAGTTATTAGTTAACGTGCGTTTTATTGATATTAGTTATAATTGATATCGTTATTGTTCCTGATATTAACAATTACTGATAGATTAAGGATGTACGAGGTGTAATATCTTTACCCTTATTACTCTCAGTAAATTACGTTTTAAAGGCATTCATGATAGTGGATTTTGACAAATATAATGGTATTTTAGGAATTGTTTTATAAACTTTAGGGAAAGTTAGCTCGTAGTTCTGAATCTAGTATTTTTATTAACTCGATTCCACCAGGTGGGTAGTATTTTTTCTATGTTAATTTTTAATAGTTAAAAAAATTAAATGAAATATATGTAACAAATATCATTACTGACTAAATTTTTAAGACTACTGATTTATGTAGATATATAGGCAACATCTCACCAATTTAATTTCATTTTTTTAATTACAATTTAATCGTGGATCAATGTACAGTTATATAGAGCAATTTGTCGCAACGTCACGAACTACTATAATGCCCTTCCCATTTATTTTCATGTTTACAACAGTCATGTTTTGCCAACGAAAAGTTGAGTTGTAGTCAACACTCGTATTTGTTTACAAACATCCACTTTCTCTATAGACAAACAATAAACTGCCCTTCCATTTGAATCTAAAGTCAGAATTGTCATAAGTTGAGATGTGCCCTGTTGCGTGAAATCGCCTTATTGTAATTAATCTGAGATTATCCTAACCGAATATGGTGAAAATTAATCGATACTTAAATGCAGTACTTTTGTATAAGCTTATTTCATATATTTTGCATATTGTTAAATAATACTTGATTGCTGATTAAGTTGGTAATATCTATGTTTATTTTGATAATACACTTTCATTAATTATTTTTCTGTACCACAAATATATTTATGTTTGTATATAAATATGTTTGCACACGAAAACACCATTGCATAGCCATAAATATCTAAACATATATTTGGTATTTATTTGTATGTGTGTACATATAAATTTTACTTATGTCTCCATTTCACTGTTGACAATGATTGGGAGTTAATAGACTATTAATTATGATAGCTTAGTGTTTACGATTAGCTGTAATACCTTTATACCTTTGTGTTTATATATATTGAATCTGAATTTAAATGTGATTATTTAAAATCATTTGGTCTTTTGCAGAGAGTGATTGGCGCATCTCCTCTGTTTAACCCTTTGTATCACTATTTATTTTGTTCAAATTTGTGAATTGCTATATTCCTGTGGTTTATTAAACCTAAATTGTGAATAGTATAGAAAAAATTTAAATTTTTTTTCTTATAGGAAATCTGACTCGACTGTTCCGAATTAAATTGTATCTCAATTATTTCACATTATTTCCGGTCGCATATTTTTTTGGTTTTTCAGAATGGCAACGGCTTTTTTACTATGTTAGTTCGAAAGTAAAGTTTCGTATTAATTTGTCTAATAGTATCAAAATGATGTTTTTTAATTTATTAAATTGTTTGGACTTTTGCAAAAGTGAATTATGATTTTTATTTTAGTTGTCGTTTAAATAAGACAGTGGAGTAAAATGGGAATATCTCAGATTAATTAAATAATTTCTAAAATTTAGAATAAACACCGAGTTTTACAGAAAAAACAATGCTTTTAAGCAGTTAGTGTAATTTTAGCAATGAAAAACAATCAGCAAAACAGGATTGCGTGGTGTACTTTTATGTTTATTTGTTTATGAACTTGTTTTGCTGTCACCACACACACACTAATCATTAGATGACGTAATTTCTTCTGCATAATATTTTACTGTGTTTTTATTTTCGATTTGGCAGCGTAGTAAATGTGTTCTTTTTTCTTCATTTTCCAGCGGACGGTGAACAAGTTCGAACAGCAATCTGGAGATGGTGTCGAGAAGGTGGGCGGCGAGGATGGCGCGGCCCCTAGGAACAATGCCGACCAGCCGCCCGTGCTCGAGGAGTCTCCTGCAGCGCAGAAGAAAAATAAGAACAAAAACAATAATACACTGCCAAAGGTCAAGAAGAAAAATAACTGCGTCAACAATAAGGTAAGATCGATTGACGTATCTGACCTCAGTTTCGTGGTGCAGGTAGTTTGGCAAAATAATATGCTTATGCTAGTATTAAGAATGAACATTAAAGTGTAAATAGAATGTTTACATTACTACTGTGTTTAAATGTATCTTTTTAATACCCGTTATTCCTACCAAAAGCATATATTTGTGTTAATGTCAAGAAATAATTTCCTTGGGAAATACTTAAGAACGACTTTACTCAAATGATTAAATATCGAAAAAATTGTCTTATCTTCTTTCTCTCTGGGGAGAATTCTGCAATTATCTTTTTACAGCTGCAATGAATCCATAATTTCCGAGTCGAATAAGCAGGATTACTAGTTTAACAAAAAAATTAAAACAAAGATGTATTAATACTTAAACGTACACTAAAACAAAGAATAGAATTTTGATAGAACATGACAACGAGCGAAACAAAACTAAAGGAAAAACTGTCCATTGCCAGTTCAAAAGTCTTAATTTTGAAACTGTTTTTTAAAACAGGATCGTCTGCCTGGGGAATCGGTTCGAGTTTATTCCGTTCCGAACGAGAAATTTTCGCAAAATGTAAAGTTAAATTTATGTTAATTTTATGTTAAATGTATGTTAATTTTATTAAATTAATTTTTTTTATAAAACTGTAGTGTCAAGCAAAATTTCCCAATTTTCCGAATATTTTTTTTTTCTTTTTGAAGTTGCTAAAAATAAGTTCCCTCTGTATTATTTTTTTCTATAAATATTTTGTAAAATCTAAGATTCGATTTTGCGTTTGGTAAATCGAATGGTAAGGGTTTAAAATTATTTGAAGATCTTAGTTAAAAGAAAATAACATCAAAAACTTTCCGAGAAAAATAACATCATGGAAAAACACATTCTCCGTGTATTTCATCTTTTTCTTTTTAGATGTGTCTTCAGCGTTCACCGGGGTTTAAGTACTCCTTATCTTTATTTTTTATATATATTTTTTTAATCTCTTCAGCCTTTTTGCTGCTGCAGCAGATTTTTTTCCCGTTTCGTTTCGGTTTTCACAAGAAATTTAAAGAAAAAAATTTACTTTTTTTCTGTATTGCTAATGGGTTTCATTAAAAATGATGCAGTTTTTCCGACCACCGTTTATAAAAATAACTTATATATATTATCTTTTTTTTTTAGTGTTTACATTTTAAACGATGTTTTATTAATTTTTTAAGGAGGAAGTTGGTAGTTGAAAGCTTGACTTAACTTTACCGGGTTTAAAAAATGAATCAGGATTAGATAAAATAAATGACTATAATTTATGTATCATGTTCATGCTTTTCTTCTTATATTGGCTGCTTAAAAGATTTATATATTTTGAAATTTTTTCTGAAAGTAGAGATTTTATTCAGTTTATGCTGTTTTTGTTGTGTATGTAATATTTATGCTCTTTGAAGTATTTAGCTTCAAAGAAGTGCTTAACTAGTGTTCAGTTGTAGAATTAAAAATTTCTAAATTAAAACAAATATAAATTTGTACAATGTTATCTATGTTTTTTTACTTAGATTCTTAAATATATTTGGGTTTATCCAATACCCCTTCCTCCCAAATTAATAATAATGATAAATAATAAAAATATTTTTAAAATTGTAATTTTAAATTACTCTACTGCTTAGTAGTAATGTAGAAAATATTTTTGTTTATGTCTTGCTGTATAATAATAATAGTAACAATAATAAATTATTGCATCTAAAGTTATATTGTGTTTTTATAATAGTTTTTGTCAGTTATCGTATTTCTTGAATTCTTTTGTCTTTTACACTAGCTTCCGAGTATTAATTTTAATTAATGTTTATGTTCTTAGTGCGTATTCACAATTTACATGATATTATTGGCTTAGTATGTTCTTATAAAATTACTGTGGACACAGTTTAATTTTATGTCCTTCCTCAAGAATGAAGTTCATTTTGTTACATTAATAAATGATTAGATTTTAATACATTTAATTTAGACGTAAAATGATTTTATATTTCATAAAAAATATTGCCTAGTAAATAAGTTTTTCCAAACAAGAATCAGTCAAGAATTAAAATATGGATTCTTTTTATTTCATAGTATGTTTTAAACTTCTGTCTGATAGCCGACATGTTTTTTATTCCCACGAAGAAAATATAGAAGAAACTACAGACTTGTCGTCGGTCATCGAACTGTGTCTGATAAAAATGAGTTTCAACGTTGAGATACTCGGAATGGCGCGTAACGCCATCTATTATTAGTGACGTAAACTAAATGTAAACGTGATTTAGACAAATTTTACAAATCTTTTCCTTTTCTTTTATTAAGTTAATTTGGCTGTAGTGATTTTCATTTCATAAGGCAATATTTGGGAAAAGAGTCATGCTTAAAATGTGCTTTAATTTGGATGAACCAGGGAACCTTGATATGTTTTTATGTAAAAACGAAACTAATATTAATAGCATATTATATATAATCAAATGTGATTTTAACTATTTCAGTGCTTTGTGTTGCGTAACGTTTACTTTAAATGTTGATTTCTGTGTTATTTTTTGTCTTTTAAAAGTAGGAAAAAATGAAATATTAATAAAATTTCCGATTTTTTCCCCAATAACTCAGTATAAATATTAGTATTTTCAATTTTGTACTAATGCATCTGTACCATTAGCAGTGCTCAAATTATTCGGATTTTAATGCTGTTATTTACTCCCATTCCTTAGGTACGAAGTAATAAAGAACCCTGCTTAACAAATGATGAGAACTCAAGACCCGGTGAAGAGATCCTTGAGACTCAAAGAAGCACGTCAAGGGACCAACTAAGCGATGTAATATATTATTTTAATTATCCAGCTTTTCAGTTTCTAAATCCACTATTTCAAAAAATGGAAAACTCTTTTGTTGTTAGGTGTTAAATCTGGTTTTTACTGAGAACATATTAATGCAAAATTTTAAATTACAAAGCAAATTGTTTGTTTCACATTAGACTGTTTATGGATTTAAGGTTTTATGGAAGATAGCAACACATACTCTCTTATATAATGTTTATTTAAAATAGTATTTATGAGTTTTTCCAATAGGGTTCCCACGGTCCTTAAAAGTCCTTAAGAACTCCTTAATTTAAGCTTTCATTTTTAAGGGCCCTTAAAACTACTTAATTTTTGTCAAAGGCCCTTAAAAACTCCTTAATTTTAAAATTGGAATGTGACCGATTTCTCCCTTGATGGGATCCACAGTCTCATGTGATTTCCTATCAGTTTTCTTATATGACAAATATAAAATCTTTTTTTATACTCAAAAGGTTTAAAGTATAAAGTTAGCTGCCCTTTCCTAATAGCTAACAGTCATGTAGATTTTAATTAAACAATGCATGGAGGATGGGGGTTTGTAAATATTTCAATTACTTATGGAAGTTTAATTTTCCTTGCATAGAATGTAATAGAAAAGTCTAAAACTTTCTTCTTTCCCAGGAAATGCCGGGTATAATCAGCTAGTATATATATTTATAAACTCTTATACAAATATATATATCAGTCATTTTTAAACCCTCAGGAAGTATTGTACTGTTTATAATATTGTTTTTATTCACAATTTATTTTTAGTTTGATCACTCAAAAATCTTTAGATGTACATTTTTCAAAATTAGGTTTTGTCAAATAGATTTATCTTATATTAATTTTTGGGTATTTTTAAAAACTTAATTCTGAAACATTGTAGGGCATTTATTGAACATACCTTGTTCGGTTCATAATCATTAAAATATGTTCCTCAGGAGATAGTGTTTATGCCATTATGTTGTGTATTTCAAGTAGGTTCTTATAAAAAGTTACTTTGGTCCATAGAAAGTCCTTAATTTTTGTTCTGGAAAAAGAGTGGAAACCCTGTCCAAATTATTCAATAATTTGAAGTTTGGATAAAGTGTAGCTATAGTTTAATTTAATTCTTTAACATCAATTACATCATATTTGTGAATACTTATGTGGAATAAAGTTTTATAACTTTTGCAACTGTTGCAATTATTTAGTATGGGAGTTCCAATACTTTATAATTAATTTATGATTTTCTGGTGGTAAACAGAAAAAAAGTCTCTTGGATTTTATATAAATATATATATTGATTGTAAAGTTTGTTAATATGGTATGTATAATATGACAGGGTTCTTATTCATATAAAAATTTGTGACAGCAATAAGCACATTTTAGATTTTGTTGTCAGTTAAGTTTCATCCCAAAAGCTATATTGTGTTACACTTTCTTTGGTATTGAAATATTTCAAAATAGTTGTTTAAAATTTTTTTTCTAAGATGTTCATATAACATCTTATAGAATAAAGATCTAGTGTCTGTAATCGATTTATCTTTTATGTGAAAAGTTTAAAGGGTTTTTTTTTTTATATGAACCCTGTGCAAGATTTATTACTAGAATGCATTTTTTATATTAATTTTCATATAAATATGTACCAATTAAAAAAAATTCATACTATTTACTGTACATTTACAGGCTAGCAGCCATGCAAGTTTAGAGAGGGGGTATATGGTGAGTTTTTTTCCCACTGTCCTGTCACTTTATAATAATATACAATATTTAGTATTTTATTAATCATTAAGTCCCTTTAATAGTACTTATGTGATATGTAATTTGAATATCTGTACAAATTTATTCTTGTGGATTTTTAATGCATTTTTTATTTCTTTTTAGTGTGACAGCGAAAGTGGAGATGAAAGGGTATGCATCATATTGTATATTTTTCTGGTTCCTAAAAACAAGTTGGATTTTAATTATCCTTCAGAGATAGAGAAAAATAAATTAATTTTTATTAATTTTATTCAGGACTTTCTTAGCCCTAATTAGAAAATTAATATTCATTTATGATATAATTAATTTCTGAGACCATTTTAAAAAACAAGCATTTTATTTTTTATCTATTGAATTAAAATATTTAAGAAATTCAGTTTCTTGATAAATAATCTTACGCTATTGAAAATTATTTCATTTAGTTGTTTATGAAATCCTATTTAATGGAGCTTTGCATATATATATTCATTTCAATTTAAATATTTATAGTAAATTATCACAACGTAAAACATTTAAACATAATTTTTGTTTTGCTTATTAAAAATTTTATAATTTGTTTGATACTAAGGAAATTTTTAATTTCATTTTAATCTTTTTAGGGTTCTGAACCAGAATGTGATCTGTTCGATAGTAAAGCCAGTGAGAGTAAGTGTTGGGGAAATTTTACTAATTTTTTTAAAGTTATTTTGGAGTATTTGAATAAATTACCCTTAAACCTTATATACAAGAGAATAAAGGTTAAATTTATTTTACATCTCCAAGAGTTATGAATGTATCAATGATCTTTTAACCTTCTTTTTGAATGAAATAGACTATTTTGTGACCTTGAATTCATTATCTAAAGCAGCTGAAAGAAATCATGGAAAATTTTTAATATTCTCATACAGTTGGACTGCATTATTGCAAGCTTGATATATAACAAACTCCCTGATATAATGAACCAAAATTTTTGTTCTGGCATTTTCCTATTGATTTTAATGCTTATTTATCATTTTATAATAAACTTCCTAAATCTTAGAAATTGAGTATAACAAACTTTTTTAAGCTATTCACTGATTTTTCTTTGTTTCTTTCTTTTTTTAAAATGAACTTTCCTTTGTAGTTGTGAAAACAGTATTTTGTCTTCAATTTCATAACAAAATGCATATTTATCAATAAATGTTAGTTCACATAGATAGTAGAAGAAAAAGTGTTGGAGTTCTTTTTTGTATTGGATAAAGAAAGTCATAAAATTTTCTTTGACTCAGCATCATATTAACAGTAGAGTAGTAGTTAATTCTAAATTTGCACAGTGAGAAAAGATAAAAATTATTTTATTTTTTGTCTTCAATTTTAGTAAATTCAAAACTTGTAAGTTTAATAGGCTATTGATCAGCTTAAATGGTCATTAAAGGATAAATCTATTAGTCATTAGCAGGCCTGTGTAATTTGAAGTTTGGATAAAGTGTAGCTATAGTTTAATTTAATTCTTTAACATCAATTACATCATATTTGTGAATACTTATGTGGAATAAAGTTTTATAACTTTTGCAACTGTTGCAATTATTTAGTATGGGAGTTCCAATACTTTATAATTAATTTATGATTTTCTGGTGGTAAACAGAAAAAAAGTCTCTTGGATTTTATATAAATATATATATTGATTGTAAAGTTTGTTAATATGGTATGTATAATATGACAGGGTTCTTATTCATATAAAAATTTGTGACAGCAATAAGCACATTTTAGATTTTGTTGTCAGTTAAGTTTCATCCCAAAAGCTATATTGTGTTACACTTTCTTTGGTATTGAAATATTTCAAAATAGTTGTTTAAAATTTTTTTTCTAAGATGTTCATATAACATCTTATAGAATAAAGATCTAGTGTCTGTAATCGATTTATCTTTTATGTGAAAAGTTTAAAGGGTTTTTTTTTTATATGAACCCTGTGCAAGATTTATTTCTAGAATGCATTTTTTATATTAATTTTCATATAAATATGTACCAATTAAAAAAAATTCATACTATTTACTGTACATTTACAGGCTAGCAGCCATGCAAGTTTAGAGAGGGGGTATATGGTGAGTTTTTTTCCCACTGTCCTGTCACTTTATAATAATATACAATATTTAGTATTTTATTAATCATTAAGTCCCTTTAATAGTACTTATGTGATATGTAATTTGAATATCTGTACAAATTTATTCTTGTGGATTTTTAATGCATTTTTTATTTCTTTTTAGTGTGACAGCGAAAGTGGAGATGAAAGGGTATGCATCATATTGTATATTTTTCTGGTTCCTAAAAACAAGTTGGATTTTAATTATCCTTCAGAGATAGAGAAAAATAAATTAATTTTTATTAATTTTATTCAGGACTTTCTTAGCCCTAATTAGAAAATTAATATTCATTTATGATATAATTAATTTCTGAGACCATTTTAAAAAACAAGCATTTTATTTTTTATCTATTGAATTAAAATATTTAAGAAATTCAGTTTCTTGATAAATAATCTTACGCTATTGAAAATTATTTCATTTAGTTGTTTATGAAATCCTATTTAATGGAGCTTTGCATATATATATTCATTTCAATTTAAATATTTATAGTAAATTATCACAACGTAAAACATTTAAACATAATTTTTGTTTTGCTTATTAAAAATTTTATAATTTGTTTGATACTAAGGAAATTTTTAATTTCATTTTAATCTTTTTAGGGTTCTGAACCAGAATGTGATCTGTTCGATAGTAAAGCCAGTGAGAGTAAGTGTTGGGGAAATTTTACTAATTTTTTTAAAGTTATTTTGGAGTATTTGAATAAATTACCCTTAAACCTTATATACAAGAGAATAAAGGTTAAATTTATTTTACATCTCCAAGAGTTATGAATGTATCAATGATCTTTTAACCTTCTTTTTGAATGAAATAGACTATTTTGTGACCTTGAATTCATTATCTAAAGCAGCTGAAAGAAATCATGGAAAATTTTTAATATTCTCATACAGTTGGACTGCATTATTGCAAGCTTGATATATAACAAACTCCCTGATATAATGAACCAAAATTTTTGTTCTGGCATTTTCCTATTGATTTTAATGCTTATTTATCATTTTATAATAAACTTCCTAAATCTTAGAAATTGAGTATAACAAACTTTTTTAAGCTATTCACTGATTTTTCTTTGTTTCTTTCTTTTTTTAAAATGAACTTTCCTTTGTAGTTGTGAAAACAGTATTTTGTCTTCAATTTCATAACAAAATGCATATTTATCAATAAATGTTAGTTCACATAGATAGTAGAAGAAAAAGTGTTGGAGTTCTTTTTTGTATTGGATAAAGAAAGTCATAAAATTTTCTTTGACTCAGCATCATATTAACAGTAGAGTAGTAGTTAATTCTAAATTTGCACAGTGAGAAAAGATAAAAATTATTTTATTTTTTGTCTTCAATTTTAGTAAATTCAAAACTTGTAAGTTTAATAGGCTATTGATCAGCTTAAATGGTCATTAAAGGATAAATCTATTAGTCATTATAGATTTTATTATTTTTTCAATTGCATTGCTATTGAATACATTTCTTCAATAGTTCAGATATAATGAAATACAGGATGTAGTTAACCAAAACTTTGGTCCATTGAAGTTCATTATAACAGGGTTAGACTGTATCTGTAATATTTGAAATTGAAAATAAATGTGTTTCTCAAGTGTTTGTCTGTTTTCCCATAGGTAACTTTATTGCCAAGAAGAACAATCCTGGTCATTCTCAGACTTGCCGATCCCCTCCGGTGCTACCCCCTATCCACCCCGTTCAAAATGGGACTCATCACCCTGAGCCTTCCACTGCAGTTGCTGCAGTAACGGCCAGTGCCAGCCCTGCCAATACTTCATCTACTATGGTGGTTGGGTCTACTAGTCCAAGGGAGCCTCAAATTGGCAGCCCTGCAGTCATTCCTGTTTCCTGCTCATCTACTGCCTCTCCCCCACCCGGGGTTGTTCCTCCAACTTCACCACGTCCTCCCTTTATCCCACCTCAAGCAGCAAACAACAAGGAAAGTGCTTCCGGCAGCAAACTTTTAAACAATGGCTACAAGTTTGTGTCAGATACGCCAGTGCCTTCGTGCAGGGAGAGTATGACATTAAGTAAACCTACCATCAATGTCTATGACTTTGTATCTGATCAGTCAGCACCATCCTCACCTGAAGGGGTGATTTTTTTATCACAGTCAAAATTTCACCACAAAGGTGTCTCACCACTTACTGTACCTCCATCTAACAAAGAGTTATCTCCTGGTGAAAAGGTGGGAGTGAGCAACGGTCATGCCACCAACTTGTGTGTTTCAGCCCCTTCTCCTCCTGTGCTAGTTTCCCCAGTCATCCAAAATAGTCACAAAAGTGCTTTGGATATGACCATGAAAACGAGTGTTTCTGTTTGCAAAACAGAGGCACCTGCTATCCTACCTCCCGCCACAGTGGCTGGTACTTTAAGACATTCGACTCTCTCATCACCAGCTCATAGTGCTCCTCCTGCTGTGGTGCCAGTCTCACCTGTTGCAGCAAGCTCTGCTGCTCCAGTGTCTATGAGAACTTCAGTCTCGACATCGGTGACGATGTCTAGTTCTACTGTGTCACATGTGCTTGCTACGAGGAGTCGTAGTCCTACAGTTACGGCTTCTCATCCAAACACACCGACACCAGTTCCTGCCAGAGATACGCACAGTTCCCATAGTAATAGTAGTTTGTCCAGTCTCAGTCAATTAAGCACACCGGTTCACAAAGAAAGGGAAGGGAGTGGAAGTCGAAGTCATAGTAATTCAAGTAGTGTTGCTCCACCTGTCAGTGCTGCCTTAACTAGTGCATCAGCATATGCCTCTGCCAGCAGCCTGGCCGGTTTAGTCTTCTCAAAGCCTCAGTGTTGGAGTGGGTAAGCATAAGATTCTTGTTCCTTTTGACTCTAATTGTGAAGATTTTTGATATATACTTTTAATATATTTTTCATTATAATTTAAAGATTAACAATTTAAAGTTAAAAGATTTTTTTTTTTTTTTTCAAAAAATTTTCATTGATAGCAATTGAAGCATTTATTGGTATATTCTATATTTAACTGTTCTATCAATATTCATCTTATTTACTACCAGATGTCATATCAAAGATTAAACAAATAGGGTGCTTGCTTTTCAGTACTAGAATCTGTGGGTTCAAATTCTGCTGATGGCAGGGATATTTATAGCTATTCAGAATTGACTTCAAGCAGTACTTTTAGTCTAGCCTTTGTGTGTAAGGATTTGATCATAGTGCTTTGAACATTTTATCATGTATATCATGTTTTCTAAATCTGGAATAGAGTACAAATTTGGCAAGTGAGTTCAGGGTATAATTGGCTTTATTGGTAATTTACAGTTACAGTAAGACTCCCAGTAAAACTTTTACTCGTGAAGATTAAAAGTGTTTTTAAAATCATTAATCTTGAAATCCAATATTTTTTAAGTTTCTACCTCCCTAAAAAGCATTAAAGACAGTATATTGTTTCTATTTAATTTATATTTCATCTATATTTGAATTATTTCATATTGCTATCTTATTAAAATTTCTTATAATCAAAACCTTTTAAATCTAAACTGTTCATTAATCAAGATTTAGCATGAAAACCTAAATAAACTTCAATATAGATTTTATTTTAAACTGAAAACTAAGAAAAGTTATCCTTGTCATTCTAATATAAAAATTTTTGCACTGAATTAAAAAAAAAATAACATCTTATTTTAAAAATCTTTTAATTAAAAAAAGTAAAGGCTTAAAAAAGATTATGTATTTGTTATTAACTTTGAATTTAAATTTATTATATGCATATAGTTTGTAAGGGCAAGTAAATGCTTTAAGACAACAGAATTTTCATACTGCTATGAGCTGCAGAATTTTAAGGCTTAAAAACTAATAGCACTACTTTACTTTTTTACAGCTAAAAAATATAATTTCTTTAAAGTTGAAATAATTATTTTTTCATATAAAGCTTTTAAACACAATGACTTAAAATTATTTAAAAGAGAAATTTGGTATAATAATGTACTGTATAATATTAAGACATAGTTTAAAATTTAAAACATGTAAACTGGCAAGTTTTTTTAGTTGTATTGTTTCGAATTTACAGTGTAAAAAATGAATGTTTTTTCTTTATATTGGTAGTTTTTCGCACTGGAGTTTTGTATTGTATGAGTGTGATGTATGCAACTTTTATTTTTTAGAGATATTGAAAAACGTTTGTTTAGTTTGTTAGGGACAAGTCATGCTACCTATGTGACAAAGCAAGTGTACTGTTTCATCAAATCATTTAATCTTACAATTTCAAATTATAGTTTTTTTTCTTTTAAATTAAATTTATTTTTTATTTATTTATTTATTTATTTATTTATTTTTTTGAGTACTGTTTTTCATTAACTTTTTGAGGATCAGTATACCATATATGCAACACCTTTTTAAATATTCTCAATTGATTCTCTAGTATTGACAAATT
Organism: Pardosa pseudoannulata; assembly: GCA_032207245.1. Classification (NCBI taxonomy): domain Eukaryota; kingdom Metazoa; phylum Arthropoda; class Arachnida; order Araneae; family Lycosidae; genus Pardosa; species Pardosa pseudoannulata. The sequence goes on along the minus strand of CM063500.1, from coordinate 16,258,380 downwards.
CCACTATAGCCGACATAGAGCTACATCTATTGGCTATTAAAGATACAAAACAAATGTTCTGTATAAAATATTAGACTAATTACAACCATCTTCTGACACAATTTAAATGGTGTTTTATATATGATATGCCGTTCTCAAAGGGTTCACACATGCTTATTTATTAAGCCTTTTGAATTATAAATTTTTAACATATATTTTTGTGATCTTGATCTGTGGGTTTGTAACATTTCATTTTAATTTAACTGGTAAATTGTCCTTTATGTTTGAAAGCAGTCTGTAATGTTGCAATATAATTTTTCATTAAAACCTTTCAGTTTTTAACCCTTTGACTGCTCAATTTGTAAACCGAGATCTCTTTAAAAATTGTGTATTTTTTGTTGCATAATTTAAGTATATTTATAAGCATACTATCTATAATTCTATTATCTAATATGACTATAGTTCTAGTTATATATTTCTATTTATTACCTAATTAAATGTCTAATACTGTATATAATTTATTCCACTGATTAAATGGTGAAAAGGTGAAATGTGCTTCTTAAAAAAGGAAGAAAAACACATGCCCACAAAAATCGCGGGATGAGCAGTCAGAGGGTTAATACTTAAATCAATTGTGTTTGAAAATCCATTGTTTTACCAAAAATGTTTATGAAATTAAATTATATGTTTATGCAAGCTCTATCATTTGAACACTTTATATTAAATAACCTATTGTATGAATTTTAGGAATTCTAGCACGACGAATACAATATCAGTGTCTGCTACCCGATCATCTCCTGCACCGCCTCGAACCTCTCCTGCTCTCAGTAGCAGTGGAAGTACAAGTCTTCCATTGCCACCAACACTGCCTCCTGCCCATCATACCTCACCCTTCAGTAGTCATACTGGACCTCCTCCTCCTCCTCTTTTACCAGTAGCTTCACACCATACTATTTTTCCTCCGGGTCCATTAACCCCAACTCTTCCACTCGAAGCTACTGCAGGTCCATCTCCTTACCGGGCTGAAACGCTGTTTCCACAGCCTAGTGAGTATAAGAAACGTGAGTTGGAATGATTTTAGTTTTTTATTTCTCTTCTCTTTTCTTTCACTGCATGGTAACAGCTCATTTTTCAAGGCTTCTCTTATTGTGACTAATGTCCTTAACACAAGTATTACTGCGTATGTGAATTTATATCATTTTCAAATTTTATCCTGAAATATTGTTTATTTTATTTATTTCACTTTTGAAGGATACTTTTTACCTCCTCTTAATGATATAACTTTTTAACAACCCGCTTCAAAATTTTATTATTTTTTATCAGTATTCATTATTAAAAATACAAAAAATTTCTGAGTGCGAATGTGTTAAAAGACAAATCTGTGTGCCAATGTTTGAGACATATATACTCTTTATATGTTTTGTACATTAACCATTTGATTCATAATCACTGAATTAGCTATTGGCCAATTTGGCAACCCCTTGTGATGCCTTCAATGTTCTTAAGTGAAGAAGGATCTCAGACATAACATAATTGAAATCACTTTTATTTCTGGAGTAAATACTGGCTAAAAAAACTAAGGGACTCTAATATCCCAAAACATTTTGAAATGTAAAGGAGATTTGCTTGGATAACATATCCACAATGATCACAGTTTTAAAAAAAGAAGCATGATGGGGAGGCCTTTCCAGGTTGTAACGCGAACCAAACTATCCTCTGTTCGGTGTCTGAGATCCTGCCGTTCCTTATATGAGCAGACCTTACAAGTCTCCCGAACCTAATTGCTTAAAACTGGCTCCAGTCAAAAGTTGCAGAAGCCTCCACAAGGTCAAAACTTACGTAAAAAATGTCGAAAAGCCCCGAGTAGCAAAATTCTAGGCTTTATCTACTTGTGGGTCAGTTACGGTCCCAGTTACCTGAGAACTCCAGTTAAGGTTTCAGCTGAACAAAGCATTAGTGTTCTGAACCAAGGGGTCATCACTCCCTGCTATCAATATCAAGCCCAGTTGTACCAAAGGTGGGTAAAGGGATTTAGATTGCCCTGTGCTTCTGATGAGAAAGGGGTCTCTGAAGAATATTAAACATGTGTATAGACAAATTTTATGATGTTAACAACTGCCTGATTAATTTCAGAACTGCAGATTCCTGTGTAAATTGACTCAAACTTCAAAAATACTTTAAAAAAAAAATCTTTTTTTTTAAAATTAAAAATGGCAGAGTAATAAGTCTTTTTAAATACTGTCATTTAGATATGAGTTTATATTTTTTTTCTCTAGTCTTTAGGTATTGTGTATCCTAAATCATCAAAACTGCTTAATTTTAATAAAATAATTATATATTTCCTTTGACCTTTTGAACAGTAATCATTTCTAAAAGGTGAGGGGGAGGGCACATAGATTTCCACCCCAGGCCTCTATACTTGTAGTTCCACTACTGTTATTAAGTAGGAAGTCTTCTAAATGGCAGAAATATAGATTATCTTTTGTAAAAACTAGAATATACAAACTTATTTTCAATTGAAGTAACTTCCTTCAATTAAGTAGAAGAAATTCTTGATAATTGTTGGCATTCTGTCTGTAATTCAAAGGGCTGAAAGAAGAAGCCTATCAAAGTTGAATAAGACATAAAGAGAAGCTTTGAAATGATATTTTGTAGTAGAATTTAAGGCTTGAATTTTAACAGATTACTTTAGTTTTTATATTTTATGCATGTAGTCTCAATAGTAAGAATCATAATTGAATTACTTCAATTATGCTAAAATTTAATAGTTGATATTTTTATTTAAAGTGTGGGGCATAATTTCAATATATTACTGAAAATTTTTAGATTATCTACAAATTGACATTTCTAGTGACTATTATATAAAGTACTTCAGTTAAGGCACATGCAAGTAGCACAAATAATTAATTTTAATAAGCTTATTACTTTTATATTTTATATTCTCTGTGTTAGGTAAGACATGTTTTATTTCTATGCACCATACTTTATATTTTAATACAGTTTTAATTTTTTGGAGAGATTTAGATTTTACATTTTTGTAGCACTTTTAAAAATTTTCCTTTGAACATGTCTGGAAAAGTTTGTCATAAACAAGTATTAGTGTTGTAGTAAGAATTTAATGGGGCAAGAGAAACACATTTTATTAGTTATGTATTACATCTTTATATATATATATATATATATATATATATATATATACATATGAAGCCCAGTTTCGTTTGTGTTGCACTTCGCGCTCCCACGACACAGGTCCGAGGTTTGATTCCTGGGCTGGGCAAGGTTGACTCAGCCTTTCATCCCTTCAGTGGGTAGATGAACTGAGGACCAAGCATGCTTGGGAACTAAACACTGGGGGTTCTGCATAAGATTGACCACCTAACCGGAACATATGCTTTGCACCACAGGGCCCTTGGTCATGTAAACGGAGATTGGCACCATAGGCCCTGGTCCCCTAGGGGCTGTTGTACCAAGGTGTTTATATATATATATATATATATATATATATATATATATATATATATATATATATAAACTAGCTCCTTTGTGCCCAGTTTTCAGCCTGAGAAATTAAGTTTCCCTCAAATAGAAGATTATTTTTATTTCAAAATTAAAATTTGTTTTTAGATTATATTTGATACCACCAATAAAACTAATTTCAAAAGTGTAATCTCTCTATTGTTTGCAAAAATTTCAAATTAACAAAAAAAAAAATCGAAAAATTTTCAATGTAGGATTGGTACATGAAAGGAAGGTTTGGAGTGAATAAAACTTCTTAAGCGGAAAAATACTTAAAAGTAAAACTTTATAAATGGGACAAATTTACTGTTATTGATATACAAATAAAACTGGGACCACAGACATAGAACGTCTTGAGCAGAAAAACTTCTTAAATGGGAACTTCTTCACTGTATTTTACTATAATTATCAAGTAAACCATTGTTTAGAGATGGATTAGATATTAAAATTTTTGTGATTACTTTTAGAGATTCATTATTAAACTTCATGTATAGTTTTAAATTTCTACAATTTGTATAAAATTAAAATTTTTAGACTTAAGCTCTTTGTGCTGGAATGCTATTTCATAGTTGTAAAACAATGTTTTAATTTTTGTAGATCCTGATTTATTGAGGCGAGAGCTGGATACCAGGTTTCTTGCCTCTCAAGATCATTCCATACCCATCCCTCCTCCGCCTTACATGCAAAGTGAGGTTCAGCATCACAGCCAGATGCATCAACAGCCTCCATTTATAGCTCCTCCTCCTTTGGGTGCTCCCATGGTCTCACAACCTGGTGCTCATCTGGTAAGTGTGTTCTCATAAAAGAAAAATGATTTGTTAACCTTGTGTATACTACTCATTTATTTATTTAGTTAGTTATTTAAGGTATCCGTCTACGTTTGGAGAACTTTTTTCTTTAAACGTAGAAACTAGTTCGTGTTTTTCCATTTTTAGATTTATTTTTTATATTATCATAGAAAATTGCACTTAAAAAATTTAAAATTGGGTTTGTTGAAAAGGTCTAAATTTTAATAAATTAAATTATTTCAATGTTTTTTGATGAAACATTTCTTATACACTGGACTTGTGAATAACCTAAAATCTTTGCTTAATTTACATTTGGTAAAAAATTTTGGTCCTTCAAAATCATACACATTGAATTTTTAACGAATTTTCATTACCTTTTTATCTAACTATGAGTGTAACATCATTAAAAATTATTCAAATTTAAAGCTTTTAGGTCATTCACTAGTAAATACTATCAAAAGTATTCATAATAATTTTCAACAAAATATTTTAAGAACTTTTTGAGAAATCACATTTCAAATTTCAACCTTTTATTAAAAATACTGTTCTGAAAAAAACACATCTAAAGTTTATGAAAGCAGCTTTAACTATTAAAAAAGTAAAATACATGTTTAAAATTCCCCCACACTTCCTTGCTTCAAAACTTTCTATTGCTAATTATTAAAAATACTAGAAAAATATTTAAACTAATCTTCATGAAAATTAAAAAAGTTTTGTCCAAAAAATGCTCTTTAAAAAGACTTTAAATTCACAACTTCCGGTTCCGAAGTCACTACTTCCGTTTTGTTTTGACAGCTGTCACTGATGTTTAAACAGTGGTAACTTTTCTTTAAAATGCTGTAGAGACAAAACAAAAACAAAGTTTGAAGCCTAAAAGTTGAAATTTTACAATAGAGAAATAAAAAAAAAAATTATGATTTTTGGCAAAATTGATGTTATAGCAAAATTGACGTTGAAGGATACCTTAAAGTGATTATCACCTGACTCACCATTTAATAAGTACATTTATAGTGTAGGATGGTTAAAAATCTTAATTTCTTAAAAAAAGGCTTATAAAATTGAATTTTTTAAAATTTAAATCAGATTTTTAGATATCTGATTTTTAAAATATTTATTTTTCAAAACTTTTTAGAAATTAAATATTACAAATGGAGTTATTTAAACCATTGGAAGTTAGGTGTATCATGTATGCAATGCCTTTTAAATTGATTTAGACACTAATCTACTAATGATAAATTCTACCATAAACAGACATAGAGCTACATCCAATAACAATAAAAAAGTGGTAAATAAATGCTCCATCTAAAATTTCATATGATATTTATAATCCTTTGAGTGAATTTAAAAGATGTTGCTTATATAATACATCCATCCTCTAAAGCTTAAGTTAGGATTAAATTTATTATTAATGATTTATTCATTTTTAATTATCATATTTTTTAATTTGTGCAATGTTATACATCTTACAAATGTGTAAAATATAATGTGTTTTAAATGTGTAAAATATGATTTTTTTTAAATCAATCCTCAACCAAACTTATAAACTCTTCACATTTTAATTGTTTACAAACAAAAAACTGTTTATTTATCAAATCAGCTTTTAAGTACTAGTATTTAAATAAACACAAAAACACATATGCTATAATATTATGGATGTAATATATTGATGTCAGATTAAGAGAAAATCATGAAAGAAATCTGATTTAACCAGAAATTTCATGTTAAAAGAAGAATATTTAGACCTCATTTTTTGCTTTACAAGTGCTAAGGGTTTGAGTTACTGTAACTTCTACTACTTATGGGGGAAAAAAAATAAATCAGGTTTTGAAGATTCACAAAGTGTGAAGTTCATTCTTGATTTAAATCCAAGGTTTTAAAAATCCAACATTTTCAATTATGATTTATATCAAGGTGCTATAAATCAACCTGTTAAATGGGTTTATCCAAAAGAATGACCTGATTTTGAACTGTAATATTTTTTAATAATGCGGCACAGATATTGCCATGTTTGTGGGAAATTCAATCAGTCCTAGTCCATATTAAACTGTCCACAAAATGAGGAAAATCTCTTTACCTTGTAAAAATCAATGACTCATTCATTAGGTTTATTGTCTTAATAGAAGGCAACTCCATGTTTCTGCTTTAGCTCCCTGAAATCTTTCAAAAGAATCTGTGAGAATTTGAGGAGGGACAATACATGAGAGGTAGCAATAAAGAAGGTAGTTCTTCCCCCCAAAAAATGTTAAGTGATACATCCCAAGGTATCTATACATGTCAGGGAACAATCAGACACTACTTGGCACTAGCTAAAATTGCAAGGTTTGTTGAAAATACATAGTAGTTAAGGTGAGAGACAATTAATTGTTGCTATGAGTTCACTTAAATTTGAGAGGGAGTGAGATACAAAAATATCATGCAGCAATAAAACATTTAATGTCATACAACAAATGGAAACATATAAATATAATGGAACATAATACAAGCAACTCTTACTAAAGTTTCATCAGTGGTATTATAAATATTCTTATTTACAAGGAAAGTGTTTAATCTTTTTATTGATATAATATGCAAAATTAAAGAAGAAAACTTTTTCTTTTTTGATACTTTTTCTAAAATATCTAAGTGGAAGAGTTGTTTAAGGACTTGGGAGTGTCGAATAAATCAAGATGGTGTAAGCTAACTTAGATAGCCTTGGTTGGTAACTGGCTGTTGTGCTTAGGAAGAAGAAAAAAGGAATTAATAACACAACTCCAGAGATATTTGTTCAAATTTTATGAGTATTTGTCGTATAGTTTTTGTTATGATTACCTCATTACAAAAATAGCCTTTTCAGCAGTTTTGATATAATGACTTCTTACCCAGATTTTTATTTTATGCAACTTTTTTGTATTTATTTCAGAGAGTTTTTAGTTTACATTGATGCAGTTTGTAGTACTTTTTATTATTTGCATAATATTTATATGTTCTCTTACTGATTGTATTTTTCTTCTTTAGTATGAGAAATATCCAAAATTAGACTCTTCTTCTTTATACAGAAGGCCATCGGTAAATATAATACATTTTTCTATTAATGTAAAGTTATTGATATTGAGATGTTCTAAAATGTCTAAAAGTAATTTATGAAGTATATCGAACAATAAATAAAAGAATCAAATTAATAATATCAATGTATTAACATAAAAGCTTCAGTAAATAAAAATTTATGAAATAACAATAATTTTTAAAATTTACAGAAATTTAAATTCACTACACAAACTTTTCAAAACTGATATACATAGAGCTAATTTTAAAGGAGAAATACTGTCAATATTTTTTTCATCCCACCCCTCCAAAATAAAAAAAAAAGCTTGTTCATTTAACTTTCTAAAGCTATCTTTCTATTTCAATTCTTGTAAAATAGGAATAAACTTCACTTAGGCAGTTTTTTTTAATACTTAAAGTACCTCTGTAACATTGTTATGGTGTTAGAAACTGATTGATAACAGAGATAAGATGAAAGCAGGGCCCTATACCAATTCAGCAATATTTTAACCTGAACTAATTGGTTCTGTACCCTGCCAGCACAGAAACATTACATGTCCACTTGCCTCAAGTTTGGAATTATCTGGGGGTACTTTGGAAAAAAAAAAAAAAAAGAAATAGTGATAATATTTAGTTAGCAAAATGTCTCATTGGTTTGTTAAATTATTCACACCCTTCCTCTGGCCTAACATAGAAAATTTCTGTATATGCCCCTTGCACAAATAGTGGTATACTACTGGCTAAGAAACAACGAAAGTAGTCAACTTATACACACATGTGCAGGGCCAGCAATAAATGAGAAAGTAGTATGTCAGCTGTCATCTTTAGTGCTAACACTCTTTACCATGTGTTTGCTGCAATATTCCAGGATTAATATTTAGGTAGAAATATAATGGAGTAAATTTTTGTGTTTACTGTAAACTGTACAACTGTATCACACTATTCTCAGAGTTTGGAGGAAAAAATTTATGTATGCTTGTGGCTCACTGTAGAACTGCATCACTTCTGTTTAAGCTACTTTAGTAAAAAAAAACTGCATTTTTTCTATGAACTTGGAGAAAATCATGATACAGTACAATTACAGTTGTATAATTTACTGTGAATAAGAATTGATAGTTTTTGGTATTAAGATGGCTCATTAAAACAGTATGTTAGCATTTAGTTGTCTTGTCTTTGCACTATGTTGGCATTCTATTAGAAACAACCGTCAGCCAATTGTGGCCACTGTACCACAGAAGGGTTGGCCAATTTAATACAGTACAACATTGGTCTATCATAAAGTTGATAGTTGGGTAGTTCCAAACATCACTTCCTACATATAAATTTTGTCTATTTATCAGTATAGATGAAACCATTTATTGCTTTTTAGCATCATATAAGCAAAGACAATTTGATACTTTTAATAAATGATATCAGGCAGGGATAAATATTTTGGGACTTAGAAATAAATTTGTTACAAAAAAATTGAACACAAACAGTTATTAAAAAAATTAAGGTAAACTAATGATATTTTTAGTTTCCTTTAGTCTATATCTGTACCTAATATTTCGCTTAATTTTAAAGCCAATTCAATTATTTTTCAATACACATAAAAATAAACATATAATTTTAATTTAAGTTGTAAGATAGCATAAATATGTCTAAAAACATATTTATACTTAAAAAAATTTAATTGCTATTAAAATTTAGAAAAAATATTTTTCATAGTGCATTTTTAAAGTGTGACAGTTTAAGAAGTTTTATTCTTTTGGTTCCTAGGAAAAAACTTCTTAAGCAGGTTCCATATTTGACACAGCTCCCAATAAAAGAAAACATTTTAAAGTTAACTTCAGATATGAAACAATATTAGGAGAGTTTATTAAATTTCTTTGCATAATTTTAATGCTTTATTTTAAATTGCTCATATCAGATGATTGCTTATGTCAACTGGATTCCATTTCTTAAAAATAAATTAAGTTTTTGAGTTTAAAAAAAAAGATGTATAAAACAATGATTCTCACCAAACACAAAAAAGTTCTAGTGGTACATTGATATAGTAGCAGAGTTTAATACATGTGTAATATATTTAATGTTATCTACATGATGTATATATTCTTATAGCGGAGTCCCAGACTTGAATATCACAACATGGTAATGATTTTTCTAAATTATTTTGTTATATTCTTTTCTGTTTTAAGTCAAAAATGAAGTAGATTATTAGTTTATCATAATACTTAATAAATTAACATACTTCACAATTTATTAAATCCCCAAATCCCAATTTGATGTGTGTATGTGTATATGTACACAGATTCCTTTTCATAGACAATTAACCAATATTTTTAAATTATTTTTTCCCATCATATTTATCAAAGCTTCAACATGCATTGCAAGAATAATTTATTTCATGTAAAAGGACAATATGAAATTTTTTAAAAAGTGAGTGTGGAATATATTTGCCATAAGAATTAGATACCACAGAATAAAGTGTTCTCTTTATTTATTTTTCTTAAATAGCTCAAATTTTGTTACCTTGATTATTTTCCTGAGCCCCAATAACTCTGAGAAATCTGCAGTCAATTATAATATATAAATGAATATGTATGTATGGGGATGTATATGCATGTATGGTAATACACACACACACTCACAGATATAAAATGGAACCCATTTAGGGAGTTTCCACTTAAGATGTTCTGTATTTGTACCCCATATTTTATTTGTATACATATAATAATAAATTTCCCTGTTTAAGAAGTTTTACTCATAAACATTTCACTATGAGACTCCCCATTACATAGTGGAAATTGTTGGCCAAATACAGATACAAAGGTTACAGAACTGAGTAATAATGTACGGAACTGAATAATAATAAATAATAACCAGCATTTCGACGTTAATTACAGTAATAGTTATTGGAAATCGAGAAGTTTTGACAATGCTTGTAAAGCATAGTAAGTACAATCCTATATAAACAAAGTCAATTTGATACTTTTAACGAACGATACCAGGCAGGGATAAATGTTTTGGGACAAGGTAATAAATTGAGAATAAATTTGTTATAAAAATATTGAGCACAAACAGTTATTAAAAAAATGAAAGTAAATTAATATAAAAATACTTTTAGCTTCCTTTAGTCTATATCTGTATCTAATATTTCCCTTAATGTTAAAGCCAATTAATTTATTCTTGGTTACACATAAAAATAAACATATCATTTTAATTTAAGTTGTAAGATAGCATAAATATGCCTAAAAACATATTTATACTTAAAAAATTATTTCTATTAAAATTTAGCCTAAAATATTTTTCATGGTGGATTTTTAAAGTCTGACAGTTTAAGAAGTTTTATTCTCTTGATTCCTAGCAAAAACTTCTTAAGCAGGTTCCATTGTGTGTATATATATATATATATATATATATATATATATATATATATATTTAGTATGTGTGTGTTTGTGTGTGTAGTTAAATATTTCTGTGTACTTTTTAAAGAAAAAAATTAATAGGGATTAATAAAAATCCACTTATTTAAATCTCATGTAATATTAAAAAAAAGGTGAAATAAATTTGTTAATTGCACAATGAGTTATTCATGTGACTATACAAGTATTTGAATGGCTATAAATTTATAATTATTATTTGTATAATATTTTAACAAGGTTTAAATATTACAGATTGGTTTGTCGGGTTATCCTTCTGTATCATCATTGTTTGCCCCAGGTGGGGGCGCTTCAACTCCATTTGTTCCTCCAGCACATTTAGCAGCTCTTCAGCCAAAGGTATTTTATGAAACAATGTTTCTCTTATAAATGAATTGCCAGTGTTAAAAACCTCTTTTTCTACAAAGAAAGTTTTAAATTTAAGAAACTTTTTTCCTGTAGTAATGTTGAATGTGAAATATCAAACTCCTAAGCATGTGTAAAGGTTTTCTAGATATTCTTTGATGCCTAATTATTGTATTTTATTAAAGTTTCTGCCTTGAGTACTTTGGTTATAAATTTAAAAGATTTTTACTACAGTTAGGGAACGTGTGGTCTTCATAAATGCTATCTCGTATTAGTTAATATTTAAATATATTGAGTATGACAATTTGAAAATGAATAGAAGTCTATTGTTGCTAATTTAGTTTTTCATAATTGAATATTATTTTTTCTGTTGTATTTCTTTATAATGTTACAATAAAAAGCACTTTATTATTTTTATTTGAAGTAGAATTTTAAATATGTTGCGGAATACCGGTTTCAAAACTCAATTCAATTATAGATGGGTATTCCTAATGCTCAAGACTCTAATGACATGCAGATTGTTATCACAACCACATTATTTATTACTACTTAACATTTACTATTTACATTTATACATTGATATTGTTTTATTACTTATGATATGAACATAGAAAAATGCTACTCTCTAAACAAAAACTATATATAGAACAACTCACTTGTTGCCAAATTTAAAATTACAAAACACAAACATTGAATATTAAAATTCACAGTGACTTCAACTATAGGGATGGTAGAGTCTCTGATACTGGACGGGGGATAAATTGGGTTTGCATTGCACCCTAGAAAAGCATCTCCACTTGTGTGAGATCATTTAATCTTTTTTCTTTTGACTGTGATCGTCATGGTGATGTTATGCAGGTGACAATCCTTTCCATTTCGACTTGTTTTGGAGATTAGAATCCCCTTGTATATAGCCGTATTTACTCAAGAGATAAAAGTGATTTCCAATTTTATCATGACTGTGATCCTTCTTCACGCTACCTCTTCACTTGAGAATATTGAAGTCGTCACAATATTAATCTTGCTACTCTGGAGGCATGGTCTGTAGGATAGCATGAGGGTGGGAGTTCTGTCCCTTACCGGCCTGTGTGATCAGACATCTGTGCTAAGCCCAATGTCAATATGGTGGAATTAGTTCAATGGTATAACACTGTTTTTAAGATCAAGTCAGTTTTATGTTATTGATTTTTGCATCGGATTATAGTTTTTAAAAGAAGTGGCATCAGATATGCCCTATAGTCTGCAATTTTCTAAATCAGACCCTGTTTGTAGCCTTTTAAAAAACAGATTTTCTGTAATAAGTAATATTTGGTAAAGAAGAAAGACCTTACCTTCATGTCTGATGGTGTATTTTTTTTCCATATGTTTGTGAGTCAGGCATATTTTATCAAGCACTCTTTAAAGCCTGTAAATTCTCCTTTTACATTAAACATTAGATGCTAACTAGAAAAAGAAATATATTACGATACTAAGTACAGCAGAAGTGGTATAGAATGAAAGTATTACATATAACAGTAAAAACAACATTCTCTCATGTTTGCAATTTTTCACCAACTGTCACTGTCTGTTTCAGTTGTAGTTAGTCCAGTGATTTGCAGTTTTCCTGACATAACCATTTCCATTTGGCTCTAAGTAGTATGTTCTGGTCTAGCATAGTGGCTTTTGTACTCTCTACCAAGTACTGAATAGGAATATAATAGGATGAAGGCTGTGGCCAAAGAGGGGGCTAGAGGGTTCAGTCACCTCTCCAAATTTTTAGACTTATTAATATTTGTTGTTCAAAAGATATATATGATCTTTTAAAAATTTATTACATATAATGTCTTTAACAACTCATTTTTATAGTAAAATTTTTATAACCATATTTGTTTATTGGTTGTTAACTAGATTATTTTCTTATATTTTAGATCAATTCTGTTCCAAAAACTAAAAGTATGGTAAGTATGAGACTGATCAATAATTTACATTACAATAATTCTACATTAGAGAAAATTGTAATAGATGTCCAGTTTTGGAGTGCTCATTTTGAATTTGTTTTCTTGCAGAAACCTGGAAAGTGGTGTGCAATGCATGTACGGATAGCATGGGAAATTTATAACCATCAGCAAAAACAGAAACATGCTGAGGCTCATAAAGCTGGTATGAGTTTGGCCTCTGTGAAACCACCCCCAGAACATTTGCATGCTGCCAATCATGCTCTGTTTTGTTCATTGCCTCGACAACACGAACTTTCTCCGTTTTCAAGTTCATTGATCTCAGCAGCTGGTAAGTGAAAACTGTACATCTTAAAATAAATGTATTATTTATTTAAGGGAAATTTTTTTCATTTGACATACCTGCTTAATATGGAAAAGCAGCATGTGGATATCTGGTACCAAAATTAAATTGTTAATTGAAAAAATATCCCCTATATAATAATAGCCTAAGTTATTCTGTCCGTCTGTCCTCAAATTTATGAAGTGGTTGGATCTGGAATGGATAGTGGCTTCCATATTGGATTCTTGATGAGTTAGGGTTAGCAAAATTTAAAGCAAGTCTTTACAACATTCGAAATCCACCCCTCCCCTACTTTTCGATAGTTTAATGCCATTATTTCAAGCATTATTTTCCCCGGTTAAAAGCAGGCTATTAAGTTTATAACATAATAAATAGGTATTATTATTATAACATATTTTTCTAGCATTATGATGTCATTTCTTTAACCTTCTCATTAAATCATTTTTTATTTTAAATTATTTAAAATTCGTCTGCATTATTTTCATATGTTTTATCACACCTATCTGTTACTCAACTGTTAGAACTCAGATATTACGTAAATACTTTTCTTTTATATTTGGCATAAATAATAGATAGATTAGGTACATATGTGATAATTTAAAATTTAATCATCCATTAATTTTTGTTGCAATGAAAAATTTAGCAACGGTATTAAGGACAAATTATTTTCATAAAAGTCTAGGAATCTATTTCACAGACTAATAAATATCTAGCTTTTAAGTTATATATCTTTGAAAACTAAGAAGTTTGTTGTTTGTTTTTTATACATAACCACACAGTTTGACTAAATGAATTCAACGTGATTCTAAACTGCTTTCCCAGTATTGGGAGACTTTAGAGGAGTATGAAGATAAACAAATTATTGAGTGTGTACCAGATAATTCTCAGCCAAAAAACAAACTATTTTTTTAACTGCCTCATAGAATACTTTACAATTCTGGAAAAGGAAAATTTTACTGATTCCATCATATGACAGGTTATATGCTAGTTCTTGTATATATGAGAATGTAAAGAGTTTTAAAAGATACAGGGGCTGGAAAAATTATGCGTGTAGAATGTTCATGCATGCAGGCAACTTACGAAATAACATTAAAATATGCTATCTAAAGCTCCTTTTTAAAATAAGAGGATTTTACTAAAAATAATATATATTTTACTAAAAATATTTAAAAATATTTTAGGAGAAGAAAAAAACTATTTTTTCGTCTTAAAATTTCTACGTTCGAGAATAATTGTTGTCATAAACTTGAGTTTTAAATGATTACTTCTTTATATATTTTGTTATTTAAAAGATATTAATTTGCAATATATTAAATCATTATAAAAGGAATTCATATATTAAAACTTTCATAAATGCCAACTAAACAATCCAAAGAGATTTGTAATAAGAGGTAAAATGTAAGTTATAGTGTATAATTTTGATATCTAATTGTATTATCCATCTATATTTGTAGGTAGGTTTATTAGCTATTGAACAGAAATTATGTAAAAAATTTAGAATTATCAGATGTTGATGGACTGAAAAATAAGAAAGCAGATAGATTACAGTTTATGGATGCATTTTGTTACTTTTTTTAATGAAATATCCATTTTAATAAACTTAAATATATGATGTATACATTTTAAAAAACTGTTTTGATTCTTTATCAATAATTATATGGAGCAGTCGTATAAACATAATAATAAGCTTCTATGCATTTGACTAAATTATGAATCTAGTGCAAATCTGTATTGGTAGGGGTGGCCACCTGTTATGTTGCTTTCAAATGACTAATAGCCTAGAACAGGGCCGTAAGCAAGGGAGGGGATTTAGGGGACCAGTCCCTCCCCGAAATTCCAAATTTCTAAAAGACCTTAGAAATTGATCAAGTGTGTGGATGTATCATCTGCTTAGCTTTGCACAGACAACAGTGTTCTCAGAAAGAAACTGCTTCGGTCATAAATATCTTGCGGGGCAGCAGGACTGCAAGATATCTACCCCCACACCCCTCTCCTATGCTCATTCATCTAAAGATCATTTTCTGTAATCTATTGCATATTGTCTTCCTGTCTGGGGTGCTCCATGGTGAGTATTTTGAGACAGATTCTATCTTCTAAAATGGCTTTAATTTATTACATAGACTAGATTTTGGTATATAGCTAAATGAAATAGAAATGTAAACGAACAAATATCAAAATGGATTTTAAATGTTAATTTTACTATTAAATTCATTGTGCCATACTTCTTTACTCATTTATAAGCTCTAAATTTGTTCATTATATCCTTTTTTAGTCATTTTGTGATTTTTACAACCCCATTATGTTATGGTACTCATTAGAGGTATACATACATAAGAAAACCTGTAGTTTTACTGAAGTATCATTCACACACAAAGTCTTTCCCTTTCTTCCCCCTCCAAACATAATTTCTGGCTACCGCGCTGGCCTAAAACCAGACATGTCAAAATGCACATGACCAAAAAATGATTAAAATTTTTTAATATAATTATGATTGAAATATTACTTATAAAAATATGTCGTATATGCAAATGAGTTGCCAGTTATGTTGTTTAACTTGTATTCTCCTAGCTGTGTGGGCTGATTACCAATCATTGTTAAAACATTGTTATATATTTTGACAAACTTTTATATTTACAAAGAAATTAATGTCTGATTTTAATTTTTAATAGCTTCTGCTCATCCCCGTTCCTTCGAAGCTTCATCTCATCCATCAACATTCCTAAATCCAACACCTGCTCATCTAGGTAATGTGTTAAAAGGAATTTTCCTCAGTTTTATTTTCTATACTTTGATACCTAAAAAATATAGAAACCAAATTTTAAGCATTATTCTTGTACATAAATAAAGAAAGCATCCTGTAAGATTTGAAGACTGGTTTAACAAATTATTTAATAGTCATATAAGATATACAATTTTTGAGCACTTTAAATGAGAGTTTATCATAATGGAATGTTTCAAAAATAGTAAAAGGTTAATGTTAAAAAAGAAGAGAATTTAATTTCTGGAGTATTTTGATTTCGTAAATTTTTTTTTTATAAATTTTAAATGCTAATATTAATAGCAATTTTGACTTTTATGTCTTTTGTAGTTAAAAAACATAAATCATATAATTGGTTCAGTCCAGTTTGAGCCTCCCCCCCTTCTTAAACTAAATCCTGGGTTAATTGTATTATTATTATTATTTTTTAAAGAGTGGACTCTTTTTATTTGTGTGTATATAATTCATCTTTAAACCCCTATTCTTGTGACTGATTAGAATTACCTAAAAATTTAAATACTTATATATTAATTAGATATACCTACTTTGAATAAGAAAGAGGTAAATAATTATAGTTATTCATCATTCAACATGCATTACTGAAAAACATTCTATTATATTTAAAAGAGAGGAATGAATGAAAGAATAAAATTTTTATAAATACTAAACTAGGGTCATCCATAGCTCAGCCAGTTAACTCTTTGCAGCAGGATGAAATGAAAAGTGTTCTATATTTTTTATGTGCAAATGTATAGGTCTATAAACCAGAACAATAATTTAATTTTAATAAAGCTATATATAAACATTAAAAATTATTTATTGTAAAAGGATATTATTTAATTAATTACATAATAATACATTACATATCCTTTTTATTTTTTATACTGACATACATACCTTTAAATTGTATGTATTAATCCACTGCACAGTTTTTATGTATATTTCATAAAACGGATATTTTTTTTAACAACCTGAAAATATTGCAATTACCACATGCACATAGATTTACTTTTAGTCCCACTTATGTAAATTTGTTGGTAATACCAATAAACAAATGTTATAAATGTTTCCAATTGTGATAGCAAGTTTCAACAGATTAACAATCTCAGTACAGGTTATAAGGAAAAAGAATGTTGCAAAAAATAAAATTTCTCAGCATACTGTTTTTTCCCCCTAAAATTTATATTTCAAAGGGTTTAAAAGTTCTACTTTTCAATAGGGTGGATCATTTTGATTGGTCATAATGTTGATTTCCAGTCAAATCTTTGAGTAAAACAACCTGAGCATTTCCTGGATTTTTTCACATATAACAGTAATGTTAACTTTTCACTGTTAAAAGACTTCCAAGATAGCAACCCACCATCACTTGTGAAAAATTCACTCCGTGTAATGCACCCAGATCAATGGCAAATAAGCTAAATATTCCTCAACATTAGCGTTTGCTGTGTGAAAAATAGTGCCTCTGTAAGCTCTTGCTATTAAAAAAAAAAATTAAAAACCTTTACTAGTGATGTTTTCATATTTATTTATTAATGAATTTAAAAATAAACTCATCTTATTCTGAATTATTTATAATAACTGTTCTTTAAAACAGTCTGTTACTAAGAAGAAACTTGCATACAGTAAACCAGACTAGTGTGTAAAATTCACAAATAGTGATAAAACTAAAGAAAAACAAAGTTTAGCTTTAATTGTACATTTTAAACAGTTGTCTCTCTACTATTATTTTATTTAAAATCAAGTTATAAGTATTTATTTTTGTCTTAAATTATGTATGACATTCGAAATTCACTGGAATGCAATATATTTTATTAATAAAAATACATTTCTAATTTTTTAATTTTTATTTCTCATAATACTTCATTGAGATGCTTATATTATTTGCATGAACTGCAGATGTTAGCTTTCATTTTAAACTTCCTTGTGTGCTCATCTTTTAATTTTAAAATTTGTTTTTCATTCGAAGGCTTTATTTATTTATTTTTTTTTTTTTTAAGTATTTTTTGATAAGGTTTTTATTTTCAAATTGTTTCTGTTTGATGTTTATCCCTATCATATTTTTTTGGACTATATTTTATCAAACATCATTAATCTATAAAAGAAAACTTAAGTATTGTTTCTTTGGAGCCTTTACATGTGACATTTTTTAGTAATTTGCAGAGATACTAAAATTTTAAGATTTACTTCTCTAATGCTTCAAAGCAGGAACAATGTTGAATTGATGATTCATTATAAATTTATTTATCATTTCACCTAATAAAATGGCTCTTGTAAAAACTAGTCTTGTTGGCTAAATCCCAGTTTAGTAGGCACACAGTATATTGATAAATGATCATTAAATTCTGGAAGCCTTTAATATATTTTTTAAACTTAACATTAACCTACATTTTAATGTTAATTGCTAATTTTAAGTTTCATTTAATATCATAAATTAAATAGGAAGCAATCTTAATAAAAGATCTATAATATTTATTAACACACTGGAAAATCCATTTATTAGTATATTTATTGACACACTGGAAAAAAATTAAAGTTACAAAATACAGTTAAATTTGATTTTAAGACATACAGTTACAAGTTGCGTTTGTATTATTTACAAAATCCCCTCTTCTGGGGATGATCAAAATTGTGTGTGTGTGTGTGGGGGGGTGCTAACATAATGAATGTCTTATACCCTTTAGGGTAAGTGGTCTGTTGTAAATTCAAATGCATTTTCTGTGCATACAAAACATTTTGACTTTTTCTTTTTTAATAAATTTCCTTCTATTATTTAATCCCCCCCCAAGGATGGGGGTGGGAGACTCTATTCCCCAATATTCATTTGTAAATTATAAGGATTTGATTTGAGGTTTAGTTTTTGATTTGTATATTCTTAAAAGCATATTTATTTTTCACAAAGAAAATTAATAGTTTTTTTTATGTTATTAACACTATTATCCATCTACTTCACTTTCATTTTACAAGATTTTACTTTGGTTACTTAATTTTCTTAAATCACACAAACAAGTATAGCAAACTGAAAATTGCTTTACTTGATATTTGATGGTCATTATAATCAAGAATAATTGGTTACTGGTTCTCCCTTAGACAATTTTGGTGGTTTGCAGAACTGAACATTATCTGCCTTTTTATTTTTTAATAATAAAGCAGACATAATATCCTAAGAAGTTTCTATTTTTTGCGTGACACATTCTCAATTTATAAAATATACTTGACTCTAGTTCATTTCATGATTTCTTCTTTCTGGTAATTTCCTTATAATTAAATAGGCTTTTACAAGTTTTTATGTTAAACAAATACATTTCATATTGACAAATGAGAATTCTAATTATTATTTCAATATTGTAATTATCTTAAAAAATATGTTAGCAGTCTACAGGTTAAAATTATTTATCGAGTGGTCTGAGGCCTGAAAGGTTAGTAACTCCAGATTTAAAAGTTACCTTGGATTATCCAGCTGTTCCCCTAAACTGGGATTCTGCCTTGGTCCAGATTACTTTATCTGTTGCTAAACGTTTATTGAGCAAAATTCATGAATGTCTCCCTCCTGCTTCTTCATCCTGAATTTTTTTTATTTCTCCTATATATTCAGTTCAGTTTGGTCATGATAGTCCACATTTACTCTGACTCGGTGTTGTACAATTCTTATCACACCATCTTACAAATTCATTATATTTTCCAGCTCATCCGAGCGCTGCTAATGTGATGCTGCTGGGTAATTATAGTCAATTATAAATTTATATCCTGCATGGGATAACCTTTACTTTTTAATTTCAGGTCCCTTCGCAAGGCCTGGGTATCCAAGTTTCCCCAGTGCAGCACCTGGTTTTACTGGTTTGGGTCCGTTAGGTAAGAACAACATACTTCTAACTATTGATTTTTTTTAGACATGGTTAAGAATGACTGTTTATTTTGACTATTTAATTGTTCAAAACCAAATATAATATAAATAAAGGATAATTTAAAGGTGGTGGGTAATGTCTAAGCTGGGACCTGCGGGCACTGACCCACAAAGCCATTTTTAAACTACTGACATGTTGCTTTTTGTAAATTTATTTTTGATGGTATAATTATTTACATATAGATATTTTTTGATGATATAATCAAAGAGATGAAAACCAATTTAAAATATTAAAATAATAAAGTGTAAATAATCAATGTCAAATTTATTTAAAAAGATTTAATTTCAAAATGAATGTTGGCTGACTGATTTTTTTCCATATAATTAAACCTGTATCTGACTCATGATCAGTTTTAAACTTGGTATACATTTTCTTTATATAACTAAACTAATCAATGTCAAATTTATTTAAAAAGGTTTAATTTCAAAATGAATGTTAGCTGACTGATTTTTTTTCATATCATTAAACCTGTATCTGACTCATGATCAGTTGCATATTTGTATGTAGTTTAGAAACTTAACAAATTATGATTTTGTATTATTAGTTTTTTTTAGCTTTTTAGAATGAAAAAAGTTTAAAGATAGCTAGAATTGTCAGAAAGTCCTGAGTAATTGCCAGTTTTAATTTCTAAGAATGTGTTTTGAACATGTCGAAAGAATAAAATGTGACTCAAAAAATTGTTAGAGCATTTTCTAGTTTGATCATATTCAGTGTTAGAGCATTGTCATTTCATTTCAATGTTAAGCAGTGGAGGTAATGTAAATAAATCCTGAGTTGGAAAACTTCATCTATAGTACTTGTAATAAATTATCCTCGATTTCTTATTCTTCAGAAAAAGCACAATTCTTTTTAGTGACTGAGATTTTTTTTGTTCAGGTATTCCAGGACCAGCAATGCTTGGTGCAGACCTGCGAACGAGCTGTCTAACGCAAGATCCCTGGGCACAGCGCACTGCCTTGCCTTTTGCTGGAGGGTCTCCATGGGGAGGACTCAAGGAAGAGGCTGAGCGAGATCGCCTGCAACAAGAACAACGAAAAAGGGAAGAAGAAAGACAGAAGAGGGCAGAGCAGGAAAGGAGAGAGAAGGAAGAAAGGTATAAATTTTTTATCTTTATATCAGGTATAGGCAAGGTTGTTTCATGTCCAGGTCACCAATTTGGCTACTGACTGAAATTTAACTAAGAAACATTCTCAACTCAACAAATAATTTAATTAACAAACCAAATAATAAGTTACAGAAAACATAAGCAGAATTATTTCGATGTCGAGATGAGCGCACAAAGTTGTGTGTACATGGTGAGAGAGGTAAAGAGCAAGTAGAACACCAGTCTGCTGGCTTTTATACGGTAAATGTAGGCATTCCTGAGAAAACCGATCACTTGTTTGTAGGGAGAGACAGTTTCAGTTGCAATGGCTTCAGCCTAATCTGTGGCTCTACCGAAACATCGACTTCTGACATCTGTGCGGTTAGCGAAAACCACCACACTGTTATGGACATTTTCTGAAGTAGTACTCTCTTATATTACCTGCTTCAATCAACTAGTAATTTATACAAAATACAGTGGAACTTTGATCCATCATTTTTTAAGAGAAGGGAAAAGAGAACAAGTTTTTCTGGTTGTTAATGTGGAACCGGTTATCCTAAAATTCCAGTATATACCTTGTACCAGTATTTCTGTATATTAGTCAAGAATTTTTAGAGCATTTTTTATAAACTTAAAGTGGGAGATTGGTTTATATATGTATGATGAAAAGATGTTGTATATACCTTTTTTGGTAATGTTTTTAGGTATTGGTGACAAAGAGTCACCATATTTGTAAAAATAAATGAAAATTTTTTAAAAACAAAAAATAATGAAAAGAAAATATATAATGGCAAAAAAAGGAAATTTAAAAAAATTTTAAAATAAAAAAGAACCCACAAAAAATTGAAATATAAATTTAAAATTACTGCAAAAAACACAATACTACATCTGTAGCAGATTCGCTAATCTTCATAAAAATGTACATTCTACACGAGTTGATAAATTGCCAAAAATAGCTGTTTTTAAAACTTTTTTACTTTATATTTCTAAAATTTATGAAAAAAGGCTACTTTCAGATAGTGTTGCCAGAATTGAAACTATTGTTATTGGTGTCTAAGTAACAATATTGGCAACATGGTCTAGTGCTGCAATTCTCAAACTTGATGCCACAGCAGCAATCTAAAAAACTCTATAAAATTGTGGAAGGAATAAAAAACAGCATGAAGTTACTCAAAAATTAAAATTTAAGTTGTTTTCCTTGCCACTGTTTAAAAACATGCTGGAAGATGTCTTTGTATTTGTCTTGAGGTGTGACTTATTCTCGACCTCCATAGTACATAAATTGTATTCTGTGGTTATAAAATTTTGCATTTTACTTTACAGTAATCTAGCCTCTTACTTTACAGTAATTTTATTCGAAAATATTTCTCCCGTTTTACTTGCTTGGTAACATTTTAGGCTTCTTAGAACCATATTTAAACATTAAACATTTGAACAAAAATTTTAATTTATATTCTAGCTTATATATGGATTTTGAATTTTGAATGGATGTATGAAGATAAATTGTACTCTTGACTTACACACATATGGGCTTATGTTTGGAAATTTATGGTATATATGTGATGGACTGTAGCCGTCACAATATCAATATCCATGGAATGTAGTCGGTGTCCATTGGGAGTTCACTATGAAACAGGCGGAGAGTAGCATGCAGAGGCACCAACAGCAACGACAACACCTTCGACTAACTTCATTTATTCCTGTTTCACATGATTACAATGAAAGCACACATCGAACAACTCGAACCACCCTTCAAACCTTGGTGCTCGCTTATTTAAAACATTTTAAAACTGAAATCAACGTCATGATTGACGTTAAGAGAGAGCCAATCATGCTGCATAGAAAGTTGTTGCAAATTCTAAAAACCCATCCCACTGACAGAGTGCTGTGTGCAAATCCCAAAACCAGAAAAATGCTGCCATTTTAAAAGAATTGACATATAGAATTTTGAAACCAAAACCGAAATATTTTAAGCAATGTGCCCCATTATTACACACATATAATGTTTGTGTGCACATTGGTATATTCTTATAGATGTATATGTAGATATATATATTTACATATGTATACACACACATTTGTGGTATAAATAACTGCATCAATGAATACTATTAGTAACTTGCTGCGGGAATATCTTCAGATTGCTTGGATAATCTTCTTCTAGTTCCTTGAAAACCTATCCCTTTGATCTTTTACATTTTGAAATATTCTTTGGTCTTTTTTATTCTTTAATTGAGCGATGAAATACACTTTGTACTGATGGAGTGGAGACTGATACTTATTTATTCAGGTTTAGCTTATCAATTTTCTTAATTTTCTTCTATTCAGTTCATTTTACAATATGAACTTTAACAGGGAAAGGAGAGAGCAGGAGAGGCGAGAACAGGAAAGAAGAGAATTGGAGAGGCAAGAACAAGAGAGGAAGGAGCAAGAAAGGAAAGAAAAAGAGAGGAGAGAACAGGAGAGGAGGCGAGAAATGGAAAGGAGAGAAATGGAGAGACGGGAGCAAGAAAGAAGGGAACAAGAACGGAAAGAACAGGAAAGGCAGAAAGAAAGGTAAAAATATTTTTTTGCATTAATGTCAATGAGAATAGATAATGCATAACCAGTTAATTTGTATGATTTTTGAACTATTTCAAATAGAATGTTTGAGTGATTTATTTTCTACATTTAAACATGTAGGAAATAAATCACTATAATTCTCTATAATACATCACTATAATTCACGTTAATAAATCACTATAATTTACTACAATTTTCATATAATAAAAATAAATCACTATAATTTCCTACATTTAAAAATGTAGGAAATAAATCACTCTCAAAACTATAAGAAATGGAATACCAATATGAAAAGGTACAGTAGCCTCTTGTTCTATTGCACCTCAATATATTGGGCATTCAGATATATTGCATTTTTCTATATCTTCCATTTCTTTCTTTCTTTTTTTAACTGCTTTGTCTCTATGAAGGAAGCTGTTTTATGCTTGAGAAAACATATAACAGCATTGCATTTAAAAAATGCAATCTCTTTCTTATAAGCTTATAATTTCTTATAATTTTATAATTGTTCTTTAAGTGCGTATGTTCCCAAAAGTAAAATTTATACCATTTGACCTCCCTCTTCCCAATATAATTAAGCCATTAGATATATTGTAAATTTTCTTGCCTCCCAATTAAGAAAAATACAATAGAGGACTACTGTATTTCTATGGAAAAAGTCCTTTCTGGATGCCTCATTTATATAATTACCTCTGTCTAAAATTGAATATTTTTATGTGGCATAAATACACTAATTACATTAAGCAGAAAAGTTATGTAACTTGTGTATTTATTTCAATTGTGTTTATGAGAGAGAAAGCAGTTCAATCTTTAAGGATTTCCTGTAACTGTGCTTACATTTTATATTGAAGTGGTACATTTTGAGATTCATTAGTTAACCTGCAAATATGTCTTTAAGGTAAACATACATATTTGTGTTTTCATAGTGTAAAATTAAAAGATTTTCAATAATGGTATATTGGCAGGGTTGGTAATGTATTGATTAACACAGGAATGGCCAACTATGACCCATTCGCCAAATCTGTACTATCTGAAGGTTTTTAATATATATATATATATATATATATATATATATATATATATATATATATATATATATATATAAATATATATATGTAAGTACACGTAAACTGGATCAGGAAACTAATGTAGGCATTTTATATGATACCCCTAAGACACCCCGAGATAATTCTCAGGGATTTTCAAATCTTAAGTCAAGGGCAAAAATTTCTGCATCCTTTTGCTTTCTCCTTTGTAACCCCTAACCTAAATTGACCACTGGGGCTACAGTTTACGCCCTCAGAAAAGGGGTCTGACCAATTATAACTCTACATTGCCCTAGTGGACAATTTAGGAAATTTGCAAACAAAAAGGAGATGCATGCTGTCGGAGGCAGATTTTCCCACAGATTTTGACTGAGAAGTTGACCCAGGTGTTAAGGGTCTTTTACATATAACTTCATGCTAGCTGATCCCTCAGTTTGTCCTTTCCCTATGATGATGTGGAAACCTGTCCTCCAACGTTATCTTAATAAAGGTCTTTAGCTAAAAAAGTGTCATTTTTATGGGCCATGATTGCAACCACCCATCGTGAAGTCCGTCTTATTACATATATTTATTATAATAAATTAAAATAAGGAAAATAGTGCTAATCATCATCAGCTTTTCAATGTAACTTCAACTATAAACAATCTGTGTGTAATGCTCTTTCAAGTGTACCATAAACTAAATTTAATTTAATTCTTCATGAACTCAAATATGCTGTTATGATATCTATACTACTATGTTAAGTTTTATGTAAGTATTTTGTATAATGTAGTACTGAACTTATTGTTGTTCTTCAGTATCTTTAGTTCCTTTTAAATACCTTATTTAGATTTGAATCTCTTTTATAGTTGAATAGTTTTTTAAAATAAGAATAGAAAATAATTTTTGAAAGTATAGTTAAATGTGAATTGCTTTTTAACTGTAATAATTTTTGGCAGAGAAACCTTTTTATTCTTATAACAGCCTTACAGCCTTCTACCATAAATATATATTTTTTAATTTTCTTTTTTTTGCTTTATTTTATATTTCTTCAATCAATAAGTTTTAAATGATTTGTTTTTATTGAAGAGTACTATGAAACTGTGTAATGCATTATACAGTTAATTTTTAAGCATAATTGTTTTGAAAACTTAACATCAAATTAAAGAGTTTCAATTAAAGCCATCAGTTAAAAAAAACATTATCAAATAAAGAAGACATTTTATTTTTGCAGTGTCTGAATATACAGTACTTTTTGTCCTTTTTTGCAATTATCTTTTTATATTAGCAATCTGAATATTACCAAAGCAGGAACTGGAAATCAACTATGATAATCAACATATATCTAATTTTTTATGTAGCTAGATATCTTTTATATTTTTATTTATGAATTTTAATTGCATTATGTCTTAAAAATTTATTAATTTTACTAATTTTGTAATACAGGGATCGAGAGTTAAGGTATCATCATCAACTACAGAAAACTTCAATAATTATGAATGGTGAAATCAGGGATCATCATCTTCATCACTCACAGCATCATCCACATCATCCACACCATCATGCAGTTAGAGAGTGGGAGAGAGCACGGGATACCAGAGACTTACAAAGGTCACCTATTGTGCCCCCAAATAATCCTGTTAAATATGAAAACCCTTTAGAAAGACATGTTTATCCACCAGCTCCAAGGATGGAGGTTAAGATAAAACAGGAAAGAAAGGATGATGAACCAGTTCCAGTCTCCAGGAGTTCAAGATCTGGAGTACCTGGGGTTGATGATAGGATCCGAAAAAGGCCTGGAAGCATTCCTCAATCAGAAGCTACCGATCCAGTGTCACTGGTTGCATCTCGGAATGCAACTCATAACTCTGTGGCATTAAGCCTAAATTCCCTTGACCATTCACGAGTGATGGGTACTCATGGATTGGTCCCATCTCCTGCTAAGGATCCTTTGGCACATCATTCTCAGACCTCTCCTCTCTGGGGCCCTCTGACACCCAGTCCTACGGTCACAACAATGCCAGGTCCTGCAATGGAACACTATAGGACTCGCGAAATGCTTCAGGGCAGGCCAGAAGCAGATGTGCGACGGTTTGATTCCCTGGTGATGTCTCAGAGAGACGCCTGTGCGAGCAATGAACTCTCCCGTCAAATCTCAAATGCTCTTGACCTTGAGCGAGCGGCTGTAGCAGCTTATGATAGAGCTAAGCTCTTGCCACCACCTTTAAGGACAAATGAATCTCCATATGCCACTCCTCCAACACTGCCCCCATCCTCTGCTTCTAGTTTCTTTTCTCCTCCAGTGAGTCCTTACCTCAATAGTCTATGTAGTAGTTCTGGTAGGACGAAGCCTGGGCCTCCAAGCATGTTGAATGGACTTCCGCCACCTTTGATTCCTTGTACATTTCCTGTACAGAACCATGCAGGATTCCCTACCACAAGGACTTCTTCTCCAATGGCCCCTCATAAACTGATCCCTGGTTCTGGTGTCTTAAATTTACCAGAATCTTACTTCCCCAAAGACAGGAGAGAAGTGAATGGTCACCCTTCAGACTTTGATGCACATTTACGGTTATGACAGACGTGAATAAGTGGTGGGCCTAGATAGTACATATAAATAAGGTTGTGTATATATTTTCTTTTCTTGTACATATAAAATACGCACTGAATAATAATAGAATACTGTCTTGAAAACCCCACGTTCCAGAGAGTTTTATTAGGCATAATTTATATTTTGGTGTTATGTTTGTTATGTGATACTATGGTAAAAGTTGGATTCATCGTGGCTGAGCAAATTGGGCTTTCGTATTTACGTCATTTGCCAGTTGACAAAGTGTATGCACTTGAGTTCATTTGCGAGTTATTTAAGACATTGGAAGTGATGTTATATATTTGAATATAGTGATGGAAAAATGGCAATATCTTTTTATGATACAAACCGACAACAAACGTCAGTTTTAATTTTTTATTTTAACAGACATGCACAATTTTTGTTGTAAATAAAAACAAATCATTGACATCTTTTTTGGACTAGTATGTTTTTAGGATACATTGTTAATTCATGGTTTTTGCCTGTACAGTTTTCTTTACAGATCTCTCAAAGAATAATAGTTAATTTCAAATTAAATATATAAAAACTGAGAAAATATTAAATTATTTAAAAGAACAAATATTTTATATAGTATTACTACTCATGTACTGTCTGCTTGAAAACCTTGTGGGTATCATTTGTTTTTATGAGTTACTTTTCAACTGGAATGATTGTGTCCATATCTTTTACTTAAATAGTATAAAATGAAAAATATTGCTCCAGCTTTCTAACTATTAATTGTTATCATTTATATTTATTTTTCTTGCATCATTTCCTGGAATGTACATAAAATCTGACATATGAAATAATTTATAATATTAAGTTGTGTGAATTCACATTGTTACTATGCAAATAAAATTGAAAATTTGTAGATTCACTCCTAGAGCAAAAAAGAAAAAAAAGTTTTGTAGCTTTGTTATGTAAATAAGGAATTGCTTATGTAAAGTGAGACAATGCTCTGAAATAATAGTTAATATACACTAGGACAGATAAAACTCAGGTTTTAAGTAATTGAAAATGCACCTAGCTCAGCTTTTCCACAGGGTTTGTATTTCTCGAAATTTCTGTATAGTTTTTGTGTAGGTTATATATGTGATTGAAATCAAACTATTCAAAATCATCTTAATATAAAAAAATAGCAATTTATATATACAGCTAAAATATGAAAAATAAAATTACGAATGTACTTTTAATAAGTTCAGTCATTGTGTGATTTATTGTACCTGAAATCTCATTTACATTAACTATTTATGTATGTATACATTTTTTTTTCATGACAGATTGTTTTTGAGGTCTGGATATAACATTTTAATGCAATAAAATGAAGGTTTAATTAGCGTTAATTATAATTATGAATGCAATGATATTCTGTGTAGAGAAATATCTTTTTTATGTTTTTAGGTCCACCTTATTGTACTTATGTTTGTTTTTAGAGCCTTTCAGAACTTAGATTGAAAATCAATTGTTGATATAAATTAATCTTAAAATGGGTAACTTTAAAAATCTCTCTGCCAGTTTATGAACAGTTTGTGGGTTTGAAATCCTCTACTGGCATGGTTGATCATAAGTGTTCAGAATAGACTTTAAGTAGTTGGTCCCTATCTCATTAGTCTCATTTTAATAACAGTTCACTGTAGTACTCCAACTAAACCAAACCTAATGAAGCAAAATTTTATAAGTTGCTACCAACGTCTGTATGTAGCGATATTTTGTGATGTAATATAATACAAGTATAAACAGCATTAGTACTCATAGATAAAAATTAAGTCATGGATGCACAGAAATACTCTTTTCAAGCTTTTAAACATGCATGTACTTTATCATGCTTAATAGGTTTGTTTATATTATAGAAATTTTAGCATTTATATTAATTTATGTTATTAATAACTTTTCCTCTTAAAATACACAACTTTAATAGTACAAAGAAATATGGCTCGACAGTCCCAAGTGTACAGAAGTTGAGGGGGTGTAGACCACTCCAGGCCTCTGATATGGGGGTGGATGGAGAATCTGAAGTTTTTAAGTACATGTATTGTAACATTAAATAATGAGTAAAGTTTCTTATTGAAAAACAACAAGAAGGTAGCACATAAAAAACAGTTCATGGGTAAGATTTCAAGTGCTTCCATATGGACAAATTTTATGTTGCCAACTGTATTGATTCAAATTGTAAAATTATAAATGGTGACAGATACTCGAAAATTTTTTAGATTGTTTATAAAATTGTCATCTACCTTCACTGAAAAGGAAAACTTGTTCTGAAAAAACATAAAAAATCCTTAAAAGGGATGCTAGGCATTAGTGGGTTAAGTAGTTTGTCCAAGTCTATCACAGAGCCTTCATTAATTAAAATTAACCATAATACTCATAATTGACTAACAAATTCAGAGATCATATTTGCTTTAGTATATATGTATATATATTTACATTCACATGCAACTAAGTGACCTATTTATTTTTGGGTGTAGAGGGAAGTTACAAAAAGGCAAGAAATTTATTTCAGATAAGTGTCTTAAGATGGATTAATATATGCAATGTCTTAACTTGTTTAGGTTAATAAATGTTGTTGTAGTAAAAATAAAATTTATATTTTTATGGGACATTTATTTTATGTACTCTATGCAATTTTCTAGCATTTTACATTTCAATTTTACATAATTGTGTTTTTATAATACTCATCTACTCTTAGAGAAAGATTTTTAACTGTACTTATTGCTATTATTTATATCATATTATTTATATTTCCTGGATAGTAATCACATTGAAAAGTGCTAGAACATGATTTTAATGTTAAAGAATATATTTTTTACAAGAATTGTTTAATTATACTATGCAATTTTTAGCTTTAAAATCAAGCTTGTAAATTTTTTTTACACAAAACTAGTTCTATTTTATGCAATAATAGTGTTTATTACACACAATTATGTCAGAGCAGTATTTAGAACTGAGTTAAAACTACTTTTTAAAAATTATTTTGCTGTAGGATTAGGTAAGCTATTTTGTAGAGCAGTTATTATCAAACTTTTCCTAATTGTATTGACAGAAAAAAAATTCTACATGATTTTCCATACAATATATGTATTATTTTTTAATGTTTAAGTAGATTTAACAAATAGTTAATTGAAACTATTAATTATTAAAGATATGCTTTTTTAAATAAAATTCCCAAAGAAATAATTCTGTTATATTATTTGTGTTTAATAGAAGTATAAAGAGTAACATTAGAATTATTTTGCATTGATAAAAACTTAAATTTTTTCTAGATAATAAGAATAAGTATTAGTAAGAAATATAGTTTTACTAGTAATGATAATAAGTATTTAAAGGGGGAAGGGGGAACCAGTGCTTTAATATCTTTAACGTAAAGTTAGTTTTATTGGGGCGAGTGTTTAATCCAGGGCTTCAAACCATAATTTTTTTCATTTTGATTCAACTAAAAAAGAAATATATATATTGGTTCGGTTCTGAATAAATAATTTTATTTTATGTATATTTTTGTTTGTACCAAAAATATAATTCTATCGCAAACAAGAAATATAATTATACCAAAATTTAGAAGATTTTATTCTTTTTTTAATTGGTATACTATTTGAATTGATAAAATTAAACAGCATGTACGATACAAGTAATGAGCAGAGAACAGTGAACATCAGTATTATTTTTCTTGATCAAAATCGCATTTTTCAAATGCATTAAATTGGCCTTCCACAAGCAATATTCCAAACGATGGCCAATTGGTTAGGGGGCTGGCCTTTGGTACTGGAGTTTGTGGGTTCAAATCCCACAGTGGCATGGATGTTCATAGCCATTTGGAATCGGCTTTAAGCTGTAGATCCTCATCTTATTAGTCCTCGTGTTGCAAAAAGTAGACCGTAGCACTCCAAACCAAACCAAACAAGCAGTAAACTAAATCAGAAAAGTACTAGTGAGCAGCAAATCAGGATTTCAAGAAGCAATGTACATGTAATGATGATAATTATATGGTTAACTTTAAATTAGAAAATATTGATAAGTTGGTTTTAGTAACAAAATGACTGAAGATATATTGAATTGATATTTTTTGGTTCAGTTCTGATTTTCATTCCTACCAAAATAAGTTTTTTTTTTTCTGGTTTTTGATTCAGTTCTGGTTCAAAGCCCTGGTTTAATCTAACTTTATAGACATATTAATAAAATATTTATAGGTAATCAAGTGCTTTATTTGCAGAATCTAACTTTTTGCTTAATTGTAGCACTTACCTCTTTTAGCATGCTGCAGGTGAAAAACTTTTCATCTGTAGAGAGTAATTCAATAGGTGGATAGGGATTGAAACTAGCCATAGTGATAATAATTATAATTTTTATTAGAATTTCTTCTAAACTAAGTGAAGTTTGATTAAACGCTTATTTTTGATAAGGTTTTCTTTTAACCTTATTACAACGAATGCTAATAAAACTACTCATATCTTATTTTGCCATATCTATATAATTAAAGTAAATGAAATACTCATGATAGTTTTAAATGACAATTGCATTACTTTCTCTGGATTAAAAACTTTAGAAGAGTATAGGTTGGTAAATATTAAAATAATATATATCTGTAACATATGCATTTATTTGACATGGATTTTTAGATACTGTCACACTTTTTATTAGCAATAGTTAAGGTAATTATTTAAGGGCTGTCAATAATAAAGTAGATAGATTAGTTTGTAAAATTTATTAATTACTAATTACATATCACTGATGAGTTATTAAGTTTTATTAACAAGACTGATGCCAACTGAAATTAATTTCCAAATGTTGCTTGTTAGAAAACTAAGTATAATTTCACAGATTAAAAATTTATACCTTTAGATATATCTAATTAATTATTTTCAGATGTTTTTACTTATATTTTAACTATCCAAACAATTTTATCTAATAAAATAGAGTATGAGATGCATATATAAATGCAGTATAATAATTGAACATTTAACATAAGATTATTTATAACATATAAGTAATTAACTCTTTAGTTTATAAGTAATATGTATGTGTTATATAAGGCTATGTTAGTACTTTATGTGCAATAGTTATTAAAATATTTATAATTTTATAATAATTGATTTCAGTAGCATTTTTTTACTTTAGTTTTTTAATTTTATGTTATTAGTTATATATTATATAAATATGTATTCTAGTTAATTTCATAGGGAACTTGAATTAAACTCTACTAAGTGTAAACTGTTTAATACTATCCTTGGACATGAGAAAAATATTGTCTTGGTAACATTTTTATGAAGAAAATTTAAACTTTGATATAAACCATATGCCATATGTATTAAAAGGCTCATGAGGTATACTTATAAGGTGGACCTAATCTACGAGGATATCAAGGGTTGATAATTGTGCTTTAATTAGATGTTTGTAACAAATTAGATTATATTAAGTTTCATATTAGTACCAAAATAGTGGTGTTATCTAATGCAAATGGTTATAATGCCTTGACTTACGATTACAGAATGAATTTAATTCACAAGACTAGACTTGTCACAAAATGGATTAAATTCATTTGCCAAATGAATTATAAATCAAATAAATTTTTCTCTTTGAAATGTTTAAAAATCCTATGAACTCCCCCCCCCCTTTCCAAAAAAAAAATTCCGAATTTTTTTTTGTAGGATTTTTATAAAAGAAAATGGTTATATAAATAACAGATATTGTATAAGAACACTACTAAACATGCTGCAATAAACCCATTTTAATATAAATAGTATACAGTATTTACATGGCATATTAAACAATGTAGATTCCCCCCATGGAGGTGGAAGAAAAAGTTAGATCCAAAAAATTCAACGTCAAATTAATTTTCATTATATTATTATTTTTATTATTTAATAATCATAATTAGCATTTTAAATTAACTAATTGAAATTAGTTTATGCGAGTTTCATCAAAATTAACCCATTCTTTTGTTGCATATTTTTAAGGTAGGAAGTATGTGTTATATGTATATGTGTGTGAATATATATGTATGTGTGTGTATGTGTATATATATTTATGTGAAGGATAAACTGTTGTATACAAATATTAAATAAAACAAACCCAATAAAAAAGAGTGTAAATAGAAAAACTGATTTTATAAGATCTGTCTAAGCTACATTATTAAGCAAAATTCAACTTTTTGTGTGTTTCACTTTAAGTTTCTTTTTCGTAAGTTTTTTAACTTTATCCAAACTTAAGCTTACGTAGAGTTGAGATTTTGGCACATAACTTGGGAAACAATAGGAAATTTAAATAAAAAAAAATGATTAATGATTCATAAATAGAAAACTTGCATGTTGAGATACTCATAAGTCTAGGTTTTATGGTACCTATTTGAGAAACCACTGAATTTTTTAATATAAAAAGTATTTTATTTTTGTCTGGAAAGTTCTTCCTATTTTTAATTTGGTCATACGGTATTTTTGTGGCTTATTTCATATTATTTTCAGATTTCTTAAATAATGGGCCAAATGTTTTTAAAATAATTATCTGCTTTTTTATTTTTTACTAATTTTTTTATATTTTGAAACATTAAATATTATTAATATGCAACACATGTATAATTGATAATTTGATTGAATTATAGAAAAGCTATTATTCCATAATTTTTTTTATTCATTTTAAAATTTAGTGTTCTTTCAGTAGAGTTTAAGAAATTAATACTTCACAATATTTAATATTTTAGTGCTTTATTGACATTTATAGGATTTTGTCCAATCATGTAATCCAGTCTTTAAGAATAGTCTGTCATAGTTAATGTTATAACAAAATGCCTCTCTTAAAAGTGTAATCTTTAAAATGCTTACTTCAATCTAAAAATATTCAAGTAATTTATGTGGAAAAAGGTAAAGTATAAAAATAGCATTTTAAAAATAAATTGAATAGAATTTCTGTAGTGGCTGACAAATTTAATACCATGTACTGTGAATTGATTCTATCTGTATTGCTTACAATGTTTTTGGTAAAATATTCCTAGCAGAATTTATTATCTACCTGTGTCACTGAAAATTTGTGCAAAAGTTTCATAGCTTCTATTTGGCTACTGTTAGAGTCGTTATTTTAGCAATAATGTTAAGTGTTACCAGTAATAAGTATCCATAATTTATCACCAAATTAATAAAATTTGGTAAACATAATGCCCTGTATTGACGGTATAGGCATATTACAAACTCAGTACAGTAACCTCCTCATTATATCACGGCTGGAACATTTAGATATAGTCCAGGTTTTTTTTTATGACTCTTGAATTTTTTGGTTTGTTTAGTTTTTACTCTTTTGTTTATATAAAAGGAAACCTAAGAAATGTCTAAGAAAACATGCATTGTAATTAAAGATACAGCTCTATTGATATAAGGGAGATGTAATTGATTATTAATTTTTCCTTACTGATATTAACAGACCAGTTGTGAGAGAAAAATTTAAGCAGGTAACTTTGGATAACTTCATTATTAGAAAATGAAAAGTATGAATACACATGTGTACATGTATATAAAATTAAAATAGTCAATAGAAAGCTTAAGTGATTCTCTTTTAATAATATATTCACGGTCAGATTTAACCAGTTTCAGGGCCCTAGACGTCTTCTTTTTACTTGCCTGTATCCCTTACCAAGATATAGATCACAAAAAATATAAATAAATAAAACAAAGGTAATGAATACAAAGAACTAAAACAAATCTTAAATTTTTATTAATAAAAAATATTAAATATACAGAAATAAATTTTAGTAGTGTTTTTCGAAAATTTTGTTTATAAATTTTAAAAATTTTAAATTTATTTAATAAAATATTTAACAAAATTGAGTTATTTGAATATGATTAAACTTTAACTTTATTTAAAAAATATTTTCTAATCTTTAACTCATCACAATTATAAATTATTTTATCATAATTATTATTATCTAAAGTATATTGTTCAATGTTTAAAACAGGTAAAGTACCAAATGATGGGTAAATAATTAGAACGCTGCTCTTGTATAAAATAGACTTGAAACCAAACCAAAAACGTGACAAATTTAATAGGGAGATGCAAAATTATATAAAATTTACAACAAAGGAAAAGCATATATGCAAATGATTTTTAATTTAAAAAAAGTACAAACTACAAATTATGTTTCATAATGTTATGTGCTACAGGCTAAACCTTATAATCAGATAAAAGGCAATATATATATATATATATATATATATATATATATATATATATATATATATATATATATATGTCATGGTCCAGTGGTAAGTCGAGAGGAAAACAGTCTTTCTTGATAATAATAAGTTTATTAAATCACTGTTTCATTTAAAGCAAAACTTGTGCCATTTTCATCTATTCATCAAAGACATACATGAGTGTGTTGACAGCTCCATGTCCATGTGCTAATTGACTCATATCAGTTTGCTTAATCATAAAATTCTTCAAAAACTTTTCTGCTTGAGCAGATGATTCCAAAAGCTGACGTGAGCCTGGGTCTTTTTCATTTATTTTATTATTATAAAAGAGTTCCCTTTTTAAAATCGCTTATAACATACAAAATCGCCAACTACCCCTTTTTTAGTCCTGACATATATATTTAATTTTTTTCCTATATACATTTGTGCAACAGAAAAGTTAACTATCTTATTTACAAATCTTTTCAAAATAGGATTTTGAGTACAACTTTAAAAAACTGGGCCCTAGACTTTTGTTTCATTTTTCTATGTAATGATATATACCTTACTTATACTAATATTTTTATTTTACTTTAAGCTCATATAATCATAAAAGTAAAACTTTTACCATATCAATCTTCCCTTTCTCAAGATGGATTATTCTACAGTTTACTTGTCTCCCTATAACTGTGATAAAATGAGGGGCTACTGTGCTATGAAACAGGAAACGATTTTTTCAGTAGCCAACAAATTGAATATCATGAAATGTGAATTAGATTATTCTATCTGTATTACTTGCTGTGTGTTTGGTAAAATATTCCTAGAAGCATTGAATATCTACTCATGTCACTAAAAATTTGATCTAAAGTTTCATAGCTTTTATTAATTAACTGTTAGTCATAATTTTGTTAATATTGGTAAGTAGAATCAGTGATGAGTATCCATTATTTACCCTTCAATCAGAAATAAAATTTTCTAAATCTAAAGCTCCCCTATGAGTGCTATGCATAAAGAACCCAAAGCAAAACTTTTCTTAAAAGGATGATTTTATAAAACTATATTAAGAGTATTTATGTAAAACCATGAATAATTTTATCATTTATTTGTGTGATTTTCAGAATTTTATAAATAAATATGTATTTATCTGGCATTATTTAAGTTTTTTTTATAGATAATTTCAGTAAATACATAAAGAAAATTGTGTTATATATTTGTATAAAATTATTTGACTAATATCTCTGTATAAAGAGAAGTTGCAAAGCATTAAACAAAATTAATCAAATCTGTGATATTGTGAGAGCTGGGTGTATAATTTAAAATTATTTAATTTAAAAATTTAATTTTTGAAAACCATCTATGGGTCCTACCAGAAAATACTAACAATTTTATATATATGTAAATATATATAAAACGTGAAATATGTTTGTTTTTCTTTTGAAAGTTGTTAAATTAATTGTAAAATGTTATTTATTAAAATTGTTTATACTCCATTTTTTATGTTAAAAACAAAATTGTGCATGAAATAAAATCGAGTGGAAAATAACTGCGAGTGAAAAGACATTGCAGTTAAATTGTAGTAATGAATTAAATTGCATTGAATAAATTGTGATTTCATAAAATGAAATTTCTCCTGTCTTTTTTATTTACTTATCTGTATTAGTCATTCATCTTATTCTTTTCATTGCTTGCTAGATTCAACATACCCAGTTAGCAATTTTATGATGGGCCAACATAGTACTGCATTTGATGGGCCAATTTCTTACATGGTACATTGGCCAACAGTTGACTATTGGCTGTTTCTAACAAAATGCCAACACTATGTTAGGATGAGTAATTGAATGCCAGCATAGTCAGATGGGCCCATTGAATGTCTGCATTCTGTTTGGATGAGTCACTTTAATACCAATAATTATAAATTCTTGTTCATAGTAAACTGTTCAACTGTATCACAACTGTATCTCACTCTCTTAGTCTTGAGAAAAATGCAGTTTCTTATTTAAGTAACTTAAAAAGAGTGATGTAGTTCTACGGTCAGCCTCAAACATACACAAGAACTATAATAATAGTTACTTTTGTAGGAAACTGCATTGTACTCCAAACTCAGAGAAAAGTATGCAGTTGTACTATTTACTATGAACACGAATTTACTCTATTGCATTTCAACCCAATCGTTAGCCTTGAAATATTGCAGCAATCTCGTAAACAGCATTAACACTAAAAATAGCGATTGGCACACAACTAATATAAATAGGAATGTTTATACATTAGGCCAAAAGAAGGCCAACATTTGAATACTTCATTTGGCCAACAAGACATTTTGCTAACTGAATTCTAAAATTTCATCTTCATGTTTAAACATACATATATAAAAATAAAATAACTACCATCTTATGGTCAACGGACATCCCACGTTTCCTTGCTAGCTGGGTAGAAAAATAGCGTACAGTACAGTGGCATTGTATTGTAAAATGGCTTTTCACTTTTATGTAGGGGCTTCGGTTCAGTTCCTGAAGAAAGCTCGGATGTATTTGGGTCTTCTCTTACAGGAAGTAATGTTCACCATATATATGATGCTTCAATAATGTGTTTAACTTGTTATATTGTTATATTGATGAGTGCTAAAATAGAGGCAACTGCCCCAGTCCTGTATTGAAGGGGGGGGGAGGCATCAAGCAAAGAATAGTTTCATCTCAAATGCTGTTTTGCAGAACCGGGTTAAGTTATTGTGCGTAAGTAGGTCTAATTGTGGACATATGTAGATGTGTTTTAGAATAGATATACAGGGTGTCTAAAAACTTTGTGTAAAAACTTGGAGGGGGTGTAAAGAACATCGTTACAAATCATAATTATATAGGAAACCACCTATATGATGCTCCAATAATGCATTCAACAATCCTGTTATATTGATAAATGCTGAAATAAAAGTAACTGGTTTTGAGTCCTCTGATTTTAACGGCCCTAAAATTAGGAATTAGATATAAATCTAATTAATATAAATCTAATTCCTTCAAGACCTCCAAGAAGGTGGTTCCACTGGATTCCATTGGCCTAGCCCTCTTATTGAGATTTTTTACCAGTAAGCACAAAAACGAAAGCGAGCACAAAATAAAACAGGTAAAAGATGAAAGAAGAGCGAAAACATGCGTACATAACACACAAATCAAGAGAGTAGGAAGTTTAGGGTTAGCAAAACACAAAAATTTATGTGGCCAGGGACATCCGTACATTGCAGAGACGAAATAAAACTTTTGTGAATATGAGGGATTCACCCGAAACCGGGAGAGCCAATCAGAATACACAGATTCGTCCCATAGAATTTCAAGGAATGAAACAATGAAAATTCAAGGCAGTAAAGATGGAGAAGAGTACGAAAAAGTAATGTATGGCCGGGATTTTGAAAATGTTAAAAGTTTTTTCTTAGATTTTTTAAAGATTTTAGAAATTTTTGGAAGATTTAAATTTTTTTAAATGAGTAAAGACAAAATACAAAAAAAGGAAGTAAGACCAACAAAAAATGCTATAGAAAAACCATGCAAAGGCTGCTAATCACCTAGCAAAAAACCATTAGGGGCCTG
The DNA here is from genome assembly GCA_032207245.1 of Pardosa pseudoannulata. Taxonomy (NCBI): domain Eukaryota; kingdom Metazoa; phylum Arthropoda; class Arachnida; order Araneae; family Lycosidae; genus Pardosa; species Pardosa pseudoannulata. The sequence continues at coordinate 16,219,383 of CM063500.1, read as the reverse complement.
GATAAGACCCGAGAAAATTGCCAACATGTGTTCCTCAGAGGTTTTAGTCCTGACCGTGTTAGACTTAATTTTCTTGAGCTGATTGAAGATTTCATCAAAATTCTTGATTTCCGAAAGATTTTTAATGTTGTTTACTACACTAACAATTTCAACAAGTTGATTAGTGGAATTGGTAAAGAAATTAATTTTCGAGTGGTTAGGGGCCTGAGGGGTTGCTATAAGGTTGAGCTGAAAGGGGTTCGTAACTGCTGCTGAGGTCACGTTTGTCGAGAGTGCCTGAGCGAAAGATTTAGTAAGAGGTTTGGGAACTGCAGAAATAACTGATGGATTATTAATTTTGGGCTACGGGTACCTTGGGTAACCCTGACAATTGGTGGGGTGTAAGTCTCCGCAATTGCAACAAGTGGGGCAGTCAATTTTCCCTGTTTCCATGGGGCACTTTTTGGTGTTATGAAAGTCTGTGCACTTGACGCAACGTGGTCTCATAAGGCACTATGGCGTCGAAAGTGCTGGCAGTTGTGACACTGCCGAGTCTTAATGGGTGCCCTAAAGCGGTCTATGGAGATTTTAATGTGGAAAAGGGAATCAAGATCAGAATTTTTTTTTGGCGGCGTTATTAGGGGTGAGCTGGATTTGGAAGAATGGAATGGGAAAATGGGTTTTTCATTTAACTAACTGGGTTACTTTAATAACAGGGAAGCCTAAACTGCATAACTCATTCTTAATTTCCTCCATCGGTATATCACTGGAGAGACTGAGTCCGAAATGCAAGAGCTGGAGGGAGATCCCCCAGTCTTTGGAGAAAAATCGCTTCCGAAGCCATTCCCTGCCAAGTCCTTTTTATTGTCTGCCATCGTCGATCTCGATAAGCCCTACCCTCTCCACACGGTGGTAGTGGCTTGCAGTGGACCATAGTGGAGAGAGACCTTTAAAAGGGAAAAAAACTTCTGGGTTATGGCTACAAACAGCATTATGATGAATTGGCAGACATAAAAAAATTTATCTAATACTCCATCATGATCCTCAACATCAGCAACAAAAGATTATCATACATGTTTAAAATTAAAGGTTAGACAGCTTCAAAGTAAGGAATAATAAATAGAAATAATTAGAAATAAAGACAATGAAGCCACATTTTTACACTTCAACCACAATGAATTGATGCAATAAATAAAGTGCACTTCATTCATAATTCAGTTCGACAAAAAAGTTACCACACACTAGGGCAGGTCTCAAAGTCGTTTAACGGCTAACCGCGATTAATCTCTGTTTAACTGAAGAATTCCGTTCCACAATTGGTTGGCGCCATGGGTTAATCGCGGTTAGCCATATTAATCGACTATTTTGTCACATTTTGTGTACTAATAAATGGTTTTAATAAAAACACAAAATTATTAAAAACCGATTAATTTATTTTCTTATTATGATCAAATGTTAAATAAAATAAATTAAATGAGATCCTTGAGCTTGTTTTGAAGAACATAATTTTTTGAAATTTGGTTCAAAAGTTGCAAAATTTATCCTTAAGCATATAGCTGTGTTCAATCTGTTTTGATAATTATTTATTAAAAATATATATGAAGAAAAAGCTCTTTCTACTTATACCGTAATAGAAAACAACAATAATAATTTAAGAGCTTTATCAGAAACTTGTTCATATTCTTTATCAATGTTTTACCAAAAATGGATTGTCTAGTTTGAATGTTTTATGTTCGCCATTATTATTTATTGCTTACCACTAACCAGCAACTTGCGTTCTATCAATTGTACGTGTACCACAGGTTGAGAAACGCTGGCATAAGCGATTGCAAAGTACTCGGCCTCAGATGAGGACAGGGCAGTATAATACTAATTTCTGCGTTCTCGGATGCGAGAACTGCCCACGCTGTTCCTATTAACTTAGAAGCACGGTTTAGTTTGGTTTGGTTTGAAGTGCAACGATCTACTCTTTTGCAACACCAGGACTTATGAGACCGGGACCTACAGCTTAAAGCCGATTCCGAAAGACTACGAACATCCATGCTACAGTGGGAATCCAACCCACGAACTCCTGTTCCGAAGGCCAGCATCCTAGCCATTCAGCCATCGTTAGGCCTTAGAAGCACGGATCAAAACACTGTACAACTACCAAATATGAGTACATACGTGACAACAGACATTCTGCGAGCCGCGGTAGCTCAGTCGGCAAAAGTAACGCTCTCGTAACTGGAGAATTGCTGGTTGAGATCAAGAGCTGGCCTAGGATCTGACGTGTTCGTTACAGGTGACTGGGACACGTAAAATAGGTTCGTGGTCATAATGTCCTTTAAGTTCTCAATCAATACCTCTGGGAGTGACAGGACAAGCCTGTAGGTCTTCTGCTTGGACCCTGCTTTTAAATCACGAGGACCTACTTGAGCATAAGTCGTATTTTCACCCTAGCGGTACTCCTTAAAACGAAAGGCACACTTCTTTGCCTTAATAGAGTAGCCTATGGCTCAATCGGGGTTGGTTTGACCAAGTGACATCAGAAACAACAACACATTCTGCTAATGTAATTAGCACCCCAATCTGAAATTAGAAAATACTTTTCCTTTCTGTTTTTATTAAAACTAAGTCTTCAGTTTGTGTAATGTAACAGGATGCCAAATGATTCGCAATTTCATTTAATGGTCTTTCAATAAACAGGCTTATCTTAGAGGCACTGAAGGAACATTAGAACGGGTTTCCCTGGAGAGATGATAAATGACTTCTTATTGCTTGCGTGTATTGGATTGTTATAATTTTCATCTTTGTTTTTTCCACTCAGCATTATCCACCTTGTGATGTTTTATGTTGAGATCCAATAGAAGGTGATTCCCTATAATTTAAACTTTTACTATTACTACACTTACTACAAGGTACTCCAAATATTTCAAGAATTCCTTCAATTCTGTTTAGTCGAAGAATCCTTTAGAGTTCATGCTGACTTGATAGGAGAAAAAAAAGTACGACATCATAGATTTAGGTATTACATTCTATATTGTTTTCATTCGGAATTTTGGGTAATGAAAAAGTTGATACATTGGCTAATCAGGGATCCTTGATAGATCAACGCATGAATCGCCCTCTTTCATTTCATACAAATAAATTCTTTGTTAATCTCACTCATAAGAAAACTCTTAAACAGGATATGGTTCAACTGGCGAGGAATAAAAGAGGGAGAATTTTTGGGGGACGAGAGAGCTGTTCCCAATTCTCCGAGAAAGACTGCAGTGTCCCTTTTTAGAGGTCTGACTGGACATGACTGTTTACAAAACCATCTCTATAGAATTGAAGTGGTGGAGTCACCTGACTGTGTTTGGTGGGACTCTAGTAATTCAATGACTTTTGGGGGACGAGAGAGCTGTTCCCAGTTTTCCGAGAAAGACTGCAGTGATCCTTTCTAGGGGTCTGGACATGATTGTTTACAAGAGCATCTCTACATAATTGAAGTAGTGGAGTCACCAGACTCTGTTTTGTGTGACTCTAGTCATCCAGTGAGTTTTGGTGCAAGAGAGACCTGTTCCCAGTTTTCCGAGAAAGGCTGCAATTGCCCTTTTAAAGGGTCTGATTTGACATGACTATTTACAAGACCATCTCTACAGAATTGAAGTGGTAGATTCACCGGACTGTGTTTTGAGTGATTCTAGTCATCCAATGACTTTTGGGAGAAGAGAGAGTTGTTTCCAGTTTTCCGAGAAAGAGTGCAGTGGCCCTCTTTAGAGGTCTGACTGGACTTGAATGTTTACAAGATCATCTCTACATAATTAAAGTGGTGGAGTCACTATTCTGTGTTTTGTGTGACTTTAGTCATTTAATAACTTTTTGGGAAAGAGAGAACTGTTTCCAGTTTTCAGAGAAAGACCGCAGTGTCTCTTTCTAGGGGTCTGATTCGACATGACTGTCTACAAGACTATCTCTACAGAATTGAAGTGGTGGATTCACCGGACTGTGTTTTTAATGACTCTAGTCAATGACTTTTGGGAGAAGAGAGATCTGTTTCCAGTTTTTCGAGAAAGACTGCAGTGTCCTTTTTTAGAGGTCTGACTGGACATGACTGTTTGTTTACAAGACCATCTCTACATTATTGAAGTGGTGGAGTCTCCGGACTGTATTTTGTGTGACTCTAGTCATCCACTGACTTTTGGGGGACGGGAGATCTATTCCCAGTTTTCCGAGAAAGACTGCAGTGGTCCTTTCTAGGGGTCTGTCTGGATATGACTATTTGCAAGACCATCTCTACATAATTGAAGTGGTGGATTCACCGGAATGTGTTTTCTGTGACTCTAGTCATCCAATGACTTTTGGGGGAAGAGAGAGCTGTTTACAGTTTTGAAAGAAAAACTGCATTGGCCTTTTTATAGGGATCTAACTGGACATGACTGCTTACAAAACCATCTCTACAGAATTGAAGTGTTGGATTCATCGGTCTGTGTTTTGTGTGACTCTAGTCAATGATTTTTTGGGGAAGAGAGAGTGTTTCCAGTTTTCCGAGAAAGACTGCAGTGGCCCTTTTCAGGGGTCTGACTGGACATGACTGTTTACAAGACCATCTCTACAGAATTGGGGTAGTAGATTCACCAGACAGTGTTTTGTATGACTCTAGTCATCCAATGACTTTAGGGTACGAGAGAGTTGTTCTCAGTTTTCCTGGAATGACTGCTGTGCTCCTTTCTAAGGGTCTGTCTGGACATGTCTGTTTACAAGACCATATATACAAATTGAAGTGGAAGATTCATCGGACTGTGTGTTGTGTAACTCTAGTCATCTAATGACTTTTGAACATTTAAATAATTGTGTTGAACTTTTTCAGTATTAGGGCATTGTTAAAAAATATTAGAGAGCCCATGAACTAATGTCTTAGGAGCTAATTGTTCGGCATTTGTAAAATAAATAAATAAATATTGTTTTCATTCTATATCATTTTTGTATAATTCACTACTTAATCAAACTTTTGGGATACATTTAAATTATACTTATTATAATATAAATTAATATAACTTATTTTCAAATTTTACTGTTCATGTAAATTATAGCTTAAACCTGTATGATATAATATTTTTCTCAGTATTAGTAGGGGGTGGCCAAACACTATCTAACATGCAGACAGCTAATAGCCTAGAACTGGTCATGACTCTAATGGACTGAATACGCATTTCTTCCTCTCATCCCCCCCAGAAAAGAAAAACCCTCCCTAGGTTTTTTTTCGAAGATTTAAAAAGGGACGTAAACAGCCACTTCGATGACAAATCAACGCTTTATGAATTGTATTTTTTCTTGTATCCAAAGTTAAAAAATGGAACTTACATAGGAATGCATTTTTATCGGTCTGTCCCCTTCTGTCCCCTACTGCGTTGAGGGGTGATTCCGTTTTCAATGTATTCATTTTTTCCCCGCTATGAAAGGCTGGTATTGAAAGTACGCTTTCCCCTCCTCGTTTTTGTACCAGAGTACTACTCTGGATGAAATAACGTACATAAAACAACTAGAGAGCGTCTCCCTCCTAAATGTATATTCTCCCTCAACATGCATAACTTACGTATTGATCTTCTTTTTAGGTTATTCGATTTCCCCTTGATGGTCCTCCCCCCATAACTTTTTTATGTCTATTATCCCTCTGTTGGCAGTTCAGCCACCCACAATTTTTTTTTCTCCGTTATCATCTCCCCCTTTTGTATAGAGTCAGTAATGTAAGATTTAAAGCGTAAGTTCTCAAAGTGGGTGGTACACGCAACCAGTAGTCACTGAGGCTTCCTAGAGGGGGAAGAGGGGCGAAAATCTGGGCGGCAATTTTCTAAGTTCGTCTTTGACAGTAGTATTAAGAAGAGATATTTATATACACAGGGAAACTTCGATCTATCATTACCGTATTGATCAATCAAGTGTTTGATCCCGAATTTATCCTCATAATAGGGAAGAGAGGCAGCGAAGATCTGGGCTGCAATTTTGAAAGGTTAGAAAATCCTCATCTTTAACAGTAGTATTGATGAAAGATGTTTAAATACGCAATGAAATCCCGGTCTGTTGTTCCTGTAACGATCAATCAATTTCTTTGACCTCGAATTTATTCCTATAGCAGGGAAGAGAGGAGGCGAAGTTCTGGGCGGCAATTTTGAAAGGTTAACAAAATTCTCCTCTTTGACAGTAATATTAAGGAGAGATTATTTGTATACACAGTGAATCTTCGATCTATCGTTCCCGTATTGATCAATCGAGTCTTTGATCCCGAATTTATCTTCATAGTAGGGAAGGGAGGGGGCGAAGTTCTGGAGGCAATATTGAAAGGTTAGCAAAATCCTCATCTTTGACAGAAGTATTAAGGAGAGATATTTAAATACACAATGGAATCCCGGCCTATTGTTCTTGTATTGATCAATCGATTTCTATGATCCCGATTTTATCCCCATAGCGGGGAAATAAGGAGAGGGGTGTTCTGGGCGGCAATATTGAAAAGTTATCAAAATCCTTATCTTTGACAGTAGTATTAAGGAGAGATATTTAAATACACAATGAAATCTCGGTCTATTGTTCCTGTATTAATCAATCTATTTATTTGATATCGGATTTATCCTCATAACAGGGAAGTGATGGGCGAAATTCTGGGCTGCAATTTTGAAAGGTTGTCAAAATCCTCATCTTTGACAGCAGTATTAACCTTTTAACTGTCATGCCCGAGATAATCTCGGGCAAAGCACTGGTGTTCGAAAATGTCACGCCTGAGTATTACTCGGGGTAATTTTTTATTAATGCATGGTATTGTTATACCCGAATATATATCATGTACTTCAAAATATAAATTTTTAACTACTAAGCATAATTTATTTTGTAGTAAACATTTGAGTTTTGCAATAAAAAAATCTGACAATTTGTGTACCCAATTCATCAAAATAACTTGACAGTTAAAGGGTTAAGGAGAGATATTGAAATACAAAATGAAATTCCCGTCTATCATTCCTGTATTCATCAATCGATTTCTTTGATCCCGAGTTTATCCCCATAGCGGGGAAGGAAAGGAAAGAAGTTCTGGGTGGCAATTTAGTAAGTTTAGCAAAATCCTCATCTTTGAAAGTAGTATTAAGGAGAGATATTTAAATACACAATGAAATCCAGGTCTATTGACCCTCTAGTTTTTTGATGTCGAATTTATCCCCATAGTAGGGAAGGGAGGGGAAATAGTTCTGGGAGGCAATTTCGAAAGTATGGCAACATGATAATCTTTGATAGTAGTATTAAGGAGAGATATTTAAATACACAAGGAAATCCCGGTCTATTGTTCCTGTATTGATCAATCAATTTCACTGTTCCCGAATTTATCCTCATAGCAGGGAAAGGATAGGGGCGATGTTCTGGGCGGTAATTTTGAAAGGTTTTCAAAATCCTCATCTTTGACAGTAGTATTAAGGAGCTATATTTAAATACACAAAGAAATCCCTGTCTATTGTTCCTCTTATGATCAATCTATTTCTTTGATCCCGAATTTATCCCCATAGAGCGGAAGGAAGGGGAGGGAGATCTGGGCGGCAATTTTGAAAGGTTGTAAAAATCCTTATCTTTGACAGTAGTATTAAGGAGCGATATTTAAATACACAAATCCCGATCTATTGTTCCTGTATTGATCAATCAATTTCTTTGATTTCGAATTTTTCTCCATAGTAGGGAAGGTAGGGGACGAAGTTCTGGGTGGCAGTTTTGAAAAGTTGTCAAAACCCTCATCTTTGACAGTAGTATTAGGGAGAGATATTTAAATACACAATGAAATCCCGGTCTATTGTTCTTGCATTGATCAATCGATTTCATTGTTCTCGAATTTATCCTCATAGCAGGGAAAGGATGGGGCGAAGTTATGGGCGGCAATATTGAAAGGTTGGCGAAATCCTCATCTTTGACAGTAGTATTAAGGAGAGATATTTAAATACGCAAATCATGGTCTATTGTTCCCGTATTGATCAATCGATTTCTTTGATTTCGAATTTATCTCCATAGTAGGGAAGGTAGGGGACAAAGTTCTGGGTGACAGTTTTGAAAAGTTGTCAAAATTCTCATCTTTGATAATAGTATTAAGGAGAGCTATTTAAATACACAATGAAATCCTGGTCTATTGTTCTTTCATTGATCGAGACTTTAATCCCGAATTTATCCCCATAGCTGGGAAAGGATGGAGCGAAGTTCTGGGCGGCAATTTTGAAAGGTTTTCAAAATCCTCATCTTTGGCAGTAGTATTAAGGAGATTTATTTAAATACACAACGAAATTCCGGTCTATCGTTCCCGTATTGATCAATCGATTTCTTTGATCTCGAATTTATTCCCGCAGCGGGGAAGGTAGGGGGCGAAGTTCTGGGCGGCAATTTTGAAAGATTAGAAAAATTCTCATCTTTGACAGTAGTATTAAGGAGAGATATTTAAATACGCACTGAAATTCCGGTCTATTGTTCCTGTATTGATCAATTGATTGCTTTGATCCCGATTTTATCCCCATAGCAGGGAAGGATAGGACGAAGTTTTGGGCGGAAACTTTTCTAGGGGTGGCAAAATCCTCATCTTTGACAATAGTATTAAGGAGAGATATTTAAATACACAATGAAATACCGGTCTATTGTTTTTGAATTGATCAATCGATTTCTTTGATTCCGAATTTATCCCCATAGCGGGGTAGGAAAGGGGAGAAGTTCTGGGAGGCAATTTAGAAACTTTAGCAAAATCCTCATCTTTGACAGCAGTATTAAGGAGTGATATTTAAATACGCAATGAAATCCCGGTCTATTATCCCTTTATTTACCAAATCATTTCTTTGGTGTAGAATTTATCCCCATAGAGGGGAAGGTAGAAGACGAAGAATTGGGCGGCAATTTTGAAAGGTTAGTAGAATCCTCATATTTAATAGTAGTATTAAGGAGAGATATTTAAATACACAATGAAATCCCGGTCTACTGTTCCTGTATTGATCAATCGATTTCTTTGATCCCGCATTTAACCTTATACCAGGGAAAGGAGGGAGCGAAGTTCTGGGTGGCAATTTTGAAAGGTTGTTAATCCTCATCTTTGACAGTAGTATTAAGGAGAGATATTTAAATACACAATGTAATCCCGGTGTATTGTTTCTGTATTGATCAATCGATTTCTTTGATCCCGAATTTATCTCCACACAGGGGAAGTTAGAAGAAGAAGAATTGGGGGGCAATTTTGAAAGGTTAGTAAAATCCTCATATTTAATAGTAGTATTAAGGAAAGATATTTAAATACACAATGAAATTCCGGTCTATCATTCCTGTATTGATAAATCGATTTCTTTGATCCCGAATTTATCCCCATAGCGGAGCATTTAGGGGGTGAAGTTCTGGTCGGGCAACTTTTCTAAGATCTGCAAAATCCTCATCTTTGACAGTACTATTAAGTAGAGATAATAATGTATACAGTGAAACCTCGGTCTCTCTTTCCTGTATTGATTATTCGATTTTTTTGATCCCGAATTCATTCCCATAGAACAAATGTCATTTTCCTAGCATTCATCATTCACTGATTTTTCGTTTTCCTACATCTATCATCGGAGCCTGTTGATCCCGTTGTTTTGCCTGCCCGTTAGTACCGTTTCTGAGGAATTTAGGAGGTCTGGGAATGTGTTTTATGTTCCTTAGAAGGTTAGAATGTCATGAGGAAGCAAAAAGATTTCTGACCCATCAGGGTCTTTCTTAGGCCATCAGAAGGTTAGTTACCTAACGGTTTAATTCCGGAGTCATTTCTGCAGATTCCATATAGATGCATATTTTAAATCTAAATTTTTATAGATTGCATACTATAATATAAATAAGAAGTTTAATCATCCGTGAAATACTACAGTACTTCCAGTTAGTAATCAGCTATCGTTTTAAATATCTTTCGATGCCATTTATGAAAAAGGAAAAATATTGTGAAAAAAATATTTATTTGGTATTATATGTAAATTAAGTTCATGTAGTGTAGTCGTAAGCAAGCAATACGAAAGAACAAAGAACAGAAAATTTTGTAAAAGAGAAATGTAGTTTATTACAGCATCATCCCCCGAAGGCTTTTGGGGTGAAAAAAACCGTAGTTGACTATTTGTAGGTGTGTGAGCCAGCCAATTATGGTTTTATTGGTTAGTCCCATGATAACGCCGTAAGAAGCATCACTAAATTACATAAGAAGTGCTGAAGTCAGCAGGAATTAATTTTGGTGCTACAGTACTAGCCAACGCTAAAGAAATAACAAAAGATAGTTGCCAAGTTTTTCCATAAAATGATAGGATAGCCAGAAAATGATTTTAAGATAGTTTTGGGTTTGGTTTGGAGTATTGTTATTGTCGGGTAAGGGTATGCAGATGTGGGGAAAATCTCACTAACAAGTGATTGGAAAAGAGGAAAAAAGGGGCGTTGAACCGAGGTGTAAAGTTGTGGATAAAATTTCGAAAAGGAGTCGAGGTTGGAAGCCAGAGTGGACGGGTACATCCAGATCCGGTGAACAAGCCAGAGAGTCCGGGCCGGCAATATTTGCCCGATCCCGAATCCGACAAAGGAACGACCGTTACGCCAGTATCGACGTTCCACAAAGTGACGAACTTTAAGCCAGCACCTATGCTCAGCAAAGTGACGACCTTTACTACAGCACCGACTTTCAGCAAAGTGACGACATTTACGCCAGCACCGACGTTCAGCCTGCCTAGAGCCCCGTCCTGCTGTGAATGCCTGGAGGTAAACCGACTTAATATTCATGATTGTTATCAGGGTCTCATAACATTTTAATTACGGAATACCACTTTAAAAATATTGATGAATATCAAAAGATAATAATGAATGTCATATATTAATCAAGTCATATATTAATCTGTAAATAATGTATATAATAAATGTTTTAGTTTAATATAAGGCATTTACTTTTAATTCTATAGACCCCTTTGAGGAACGAAGACTGGTGTATGTGTTATAAGTACCTTACAACAGTACTATTATATTTCATGCTCAGTATGTTGTGTTTTGTTTTGTAGTTTAATTTGGTTGCACTTTTGTGGCAACACTTTTTGTTGTTAGAACGAGAACGACAACTTGTTGCGTGAGTGATTTCATTTTTAAAGACAAATGCTTTTCTTGTCTACATTTGTGTATTTGTTTTTGTTCTGCGTCGACAGATGTTTAGATTGGAGAAATACCTCAATAAAATAAAGACAAATACTAAAGGAAAAACCATCTAGCTCTTTTATTCAAGAGATATTTTACATCACATAAGCTTTTTTTTTCTTGCAAGGAATCGATTACAACCCTGGAGTTTCTACAGCATTTTTACAAGAACTAGTAACAAAAATATATATATGTATCTAGATAAATAATGACACTTGTAGTAGTCAACAAACTTTCCAAGATTCTCTCAAGATGAAAGCTTTATACATATTTTACAAAGTGCAGAATGGCAACAAAATGAACAAAGTAAATTCTTTTTTCTTTACAAAATAAATAAATATGTACATGATTCTAAAAAGTATACAATAACTTTTTTTATGGATACAGACATGTACGTGCCATTTCTTCTCAAAATAGACCACGTTTTATGAAGCAATAAAACTGCTTCACGTAATGTTCACACTTTTATTTTCTCTCATTAGTGTATATGAAATATTTCATTAATGTATATGAAAGCGCCTTAAATTAGTAAATTTGATTATTTATTTAAGCTTTATAGATGCATTATGGAGTCTTAATTATGCATTGCAAACTTTATATTGATATTAGTTTGGTATTATCTAATACTAAGCTAATTCGAGTTGAAATTGAATTCGAATTATCTTAAAAGTAATATCTAACTTTAAAAGCTTGACGTGTTAGCTTAATCTCTAATTATTTAATATATTTCATTAAATATTGAGAATTATTTAACATATCATTTGCAACTTGGAGAAGTTATAGATCTGAACTCATAAAAGAATAAGATGAAAATTTAGTTCCATCTATTATTAAAGCTTAAAACTATAACTTTTAATTCTAATTAAAGGAAATTTATCTTCAATTGCCTTTAATTAATATCAAATTAAAAGGTTAACATTTAGTGAATAGTTTTATTAATTTAAACTTTACTTTTTTACTGATTTCATCCTATTACTTTGACCTGCTAAAAAGTTTTATTATAACGATTTCTGTTTTTACTTATTTCAATAATTTTAAATAACAAAATGTACTGTATGATTTAATTATATTATTAGCTTATTATTGTTTTGGAATGAAGTTGGGCTTATTGTTTTGGTAGAAGCTTATTATTGTTTTGGAATGAAGTTGGGCTTATTATTGTTTTAATAGAAGATTATTATGGCTTTTGAATGAATTTGGGCTTATTATTGTTTTGGGCTAATTGTTATCAATGTTATTTTAGAAAGTTATAATGTTATTTACTTTTACAGATACAACTTTTTCCCTTAAATAATTATTAATCCTTTGCCTGTCCTATACATTACATATGACAAACACATATAATGCTTTATATATTCTTTTATATCACATGAGATACACAATGAACTATATTTAAAGAGGAAAATAATTTGATATAGTGTCTTAAAATTAGTTACAGTTTTTAGTTAGACATGAAATTTAAAGCTTTATATCTAATGTACGTCAAACAACTATTCTTTCATATGAAGACAGCCAAAGGATTAAAGAGTTTGTATTTTTGCTAATTTATGTTTATTTCTAATTAGATACCTTTGTTTGTAATTTGCTAGGTTGATGAATTTCTTTAGTGATATTTAGAACACTCCTGTGTCATTTAAAAAAGAGAGGTTTAATATTATCTCAATATTTACTATGATGTCCTGGTTTCGTAATTCCAGAATTATGTTTAAAATATCATGGAATCTTGGGACTGCAACCGTATGGTTGGACTGCATTTATCGTACGCATGTAATACAGTACTATAGTGCATTTAAAGATCAGTAAAGTAGAAAATATAATTACTATTTTATCAATTAAAGAATTATCATGTAAAGAAATATATCTGTATAACTCTTAAAACATCTTCAGGCATAAGCATATTTTAAAAAAGTACATAATACAATTCTACAAATGTTTACTAATAATCAGTAGAGGAAATTATTAGCTGAACATTTTATATTTCTCTAAGCAGTGCATTAAAATTGGTAGTAAAATTAACATATCCATAAGAAAATAAATGTATATTTAAACATTTATAGCATAAAATATGGATTAGCATAAAAATTCAAAGTTGGTATGCAAAATTAGATATAGTTTTAAATTTAACATTATATCTCATATTTTGTGTTTCCAGTACGAAAGACATGATTATTTCTCTCTTAAATGACAAAAATTACAAAAAATACAATAAAGGACTTATTAAGACTAAACAACTATCAAGCATTCACTTGCTGGAAGATTTTATGTCAACTGCTATTGCAGGGGAACATTTTCTAGGGAAAAACTTGAAGCACATTTTTCCTATGGCACTTAAATATATTGCTCCAATTTTGACTACTTTTGTCACATGTAAAAATATTCTTGAAAATATTTAGCAATATAAGCAATAATTTTAAAAACATAAGCAAGAAATACTAACAGTATTCTTATTATTGCACATTTGAAAATTACATTTCCTCATGAATCATAGAACAATCTCTAAATACTAAACAGCAGAATAAGCATATGATCGTAATTGCTTTAAACTACAATGCATTGAGGACAGAAAGTTACTTACAAATTCACTTCGTATGTTTAATTTCGAATACAATACTTCAAGATAATGCGAATAACGTGTTATCATGATCTTAAAGTAGCCAATACTTTTGGGAAACATACAGGCAAATGTTTGGGATTTTTTTGCACTGGAGGGGTAAATTTCTTTCAAGATATAACAACAAGTTTGCAGAGAGAAGCACAATTTACAGATTTGATTCTTAAATAGGTTTTGCAGCCTCAATAAATCTTTAATAAGTAGAATTTCACACAAACGCTGCTATTTCACATAAGACACCCTAAAATATCCTTGGTACAAATCCGATTTAACATTACCATCAGGGTTATTGGTTGCAAGTGGATTACCAGCTTGAGGATGTCATTAAGGTAGGTAAAATACATCCCTCCCGATGGTCGAACTTGAGGAGATGCTTTACCCGGCATGGCATCACGAACGTCTTACACATTTCAGGGTAAGACCCATCTCAAGCTGTCAAGGGTCTAATCCTCTGGAAAACTGATAATCCGTCACTCCATATCATTCTTTTGAATAAAACATATCTTAAGAAGCATTTTCCTCCAGCGTGAACTTCCCAAAGAACTCTGGGGACGGATCGCTTGTTGTTTCACTGTTCATTTTCTAAACTGGAACGGCTTCATTTGTTCCCATCGGTGGTGAACCTTGGCAAGCTGAATGTTGTCGCCAGGGTATTATTGCTTCTTCAATCACCATCATATGAAAAAAAACAGAAGAGAAACGTTTGGTCGAAGATTCACGTCTGTATCCTCTTAGAAATGCACCACAACGTGCTGACGCCGAGTGAGATAAGGATCAACAACGGTAGTAGAAGTAATAGTCACCGGTGATTTCCCAGGTTCTCACCTACTGTTGTTATCACTGTCGTTGCTGTTGCTTCGGTGGTAGGAATTGTGTGGCAGCATGCGAGGCAGAGACCCTGGCGTCCCCGGTGTACCGGAACCTCCCATCCCTAAGTGCCTTCCGATGGGCCCGTCTGTCCGGACGTTCATTTCGCCTCTCATGAACCTCTCCAGCTTGTCGACGCATGCGTCTTGGTAGTCGTGTATCCACCTGGAATACAACAATATGTTTCAATTTGTATATGTGTATTCATTCATCCAGTAGTTTACATATTATTACAGAATTATCAGAATAAATCACACTTTTTTGTAAATATTTCATGCGGTTCCACTTATGAGATCAATATAGAAAGATCTTACAAATAACGAAGGCTTCTCAGATGTAATCAAGCCTAAAACAAGCAATATCGAAGGTTATCTGAAATGTGCTCCCATTTAAAACTAGTATCATCGATAGCTATCTAAAATGGAGTTCAACTTAAAACATTTAATGCCCTGGGGCACGTAAAATATGTTCGTGGTCACAATGTCCTCCAAGTTCTTAACCAATACCTCCGGGGGTGGTAGGCCAAGCCTATGGGTCTTATGCTTGGTCCCTGCTTCACAGTTATGAGGACCTACTCGCACATAAGTCATACTTTCACCCTTGTGGTTCTCGTTGAAACGAGAGGTTCACCCCTTAGCCTTAAATCGAGTAGCCTCTGGCTCAATCCTGCTTGGTTCAACCAAGTGGCATAAGACAACAACAACAACAACATTTAATGCCAAAATATTCCAAATATAGTCTTAATTCAAATAAAAGAATACTGAAGACTATCTCAAATCTCGCCTTGCTTAAAACAATAATGGCTATAGCCAAAATATGACCTCTCTTAAAGCACTTTATATATACTACGGGCTACTTCAAAAGTAGTTTTACCCCAAACAATTAAATACCAAATATAATCTCAAGTTTTATCCCATTTGAAGTAAACAGGTGCTGAAAGCTATTCCAAATGTGGTCTCACGCAAAGTAACGAGAGCTATCTCAAAGTTTCGATTTAAAAAAAAATATGCTAAATCTAACATTTTGAATTTCTTATAGAGAACATACATCAATGACTTCTTAGTCAGAAAATCTTATGCTGATTGGTTGTTGCAGTATATTACTTACCTAACACCATTGAAGTAGCTAATGGCTCTCATGTCTTCTGGTAAAGACTCTGGTTCCGGCCACTGGAAATTATCTAGAATAGGAATGATGTTGCACTGACTTTTCAAGGCTTCCACGATTTCCTGGAAGAAAAAAAACATTGAGCATGATAAAGATGGAAGAACAGGTAGAAAAATTCTTGAAAACAATAAAAGGCTAAAATGCTACCTTACATGCAGGCAGCTAATACCCCAGAACTGACATTGAGCCCTACGCCTTAACATTGTTTGGGTTTGGTTTGGAGCTCTACGGTCTACTTTTTCGCAACACGAGGGCTAATGAGACCAGGATCTGCTGCTTAAAGCCCTCATCTATAGATGTGGACTGTTTGACGCAGAAAGAGAATTCTGCCCAAGAAATTTCCAACAAATGGAACAACTTCTACTTTGTGCTCAAGAGAGAACCAGAAAGAAACTTTGTCGAATACTTGAATGATGTCTTGTACTTTGTATGGATACTTTTCTTTGTAAATAATTGCATATATTTCAATTGTTATCATATCTCTGTAATGTAATCGGGAAATAAATAAAGGGTGGTTGGCCCTCGTAGGATTGGCTCAGTAGACGTAATATGGTGGCATTATCCTTGACTCAAACTGAGTCCTTAAATTTGCTGGATTTCCTATTGGAATCAAAATTATTAATCATGGCCAACCTGGTTCTCCGGATCGTAAAAGTACTGATTATCAGAAGAGTACTGATTATCAGTGGTGTGGCCGAATGGTCATCGTTCGGTAAGAAATATGTGGAAGAGATAAGATGAAGAATATGACGGAAATTCAATGAAAACCAGCAACCCTCTCCGATTTTTTTGCTCTGGAGTCAAATTACTAATTTCATTATTTCAGGATCCCCAAGGCTCTTCTGTCCTAACTTCAAGTGTAGTTCTTTAGGTCTCCCAGATACTATGCTCAATGGTAAATTATTTCTCTTAGAATAATAATGTCCCTCTCCATTTTTCAATCCGATATGTTGGTTCTACATCCTATTATACTCGATTGATGGATTTGATTTAACTGTTAAACAATACTGGTACCTCAAAAATATGGTCTTGCTTAAAACAACTAAATACATACTGCGATTTATTTAAAATGTGGTTCTACTCAAAGTAGATACCGAGGAAAACATCAAATTTGATTCCACTTGAAGCAAAAAGGTATTGAAAGCTAACCCAAATATGGTTCTACTCAAACAAGGTAAGTTTAGCTGTAGTACGTGAGCCGCGGTAGCTCAGTCGGCAAAGGCAACTCTCTGGTAACTGGAGAGTTACGGGTTACATACGAGTATACGAGCCAAAGC
>CM063500.1:16119834-16197334 GCA_032207245.1 Pardosa pseudoannulata | reverse complement strand
GGGTTGCCGTTTTGCTCTCCCCATCTTTCACTTTTTTGTCCAGCTTGAGCGATGCTTGGCGCCCTAAGATTCCTAGGTTGTTGTTCCTTCTCAAGCTACGTTTGGCGATCGTCTTGGGTTCCCGCTGGCGGGATTTTTTCCACTGACCTCGCCATTCGCGGTGTTGAATGGGCATCATTTTGGCCGATATTGGGGGAGAGATCACCCGCATCATTTAAGAAGAAAAATATTTTCTTTTGAGCCATTTTGCTCCCTTTTTTATTTTTGTGTCATGTCGAGGGACGTGTATTTTTCTGACAAAGTCAGCAAGGAATAGTCAATAATAAAAACTCCTTTCATATATTCAATTAACAGGACTATTTTACTTTCGTCAGTTTGCATTTTCCTTTGTCATAAAGTTTTGGAGCATTCAATATGAAGACAGTGAGTTGTGTCTGCCGCCATTTTGTTCCACCAAAGAACAGGCGAAAGGTTATTGCGGCTAAGGGAAAACATGGAATATCCAACTACAACAATAATCATACATCGATAAATCTACAATAATTAGTCTACTATACATATATTCTACACTTACATCTTATTATTTCAATGTCGTTTAATTACCAAAACATCACGAAAATGAAAAGTGAAAAGAATTCGAGAAACGTGAGAAATGTTCGAATTATTGTAAATTTAAATTCTAACCATAGAAAAAGTATTTCATTATACAGATATTTCGTTAAAAATCATTTATATCTTACATCCTATCATTTCAGTGTCGTTTAATTACCAAAACATCACAAAAAAGAAAAATGGAAAGTATTCGAGAAACATTCGAATTATTGTAAATTTAAATTCTAGCCATAGAAAAAGTATTTCATTATTTAGATATTTCGTTAAAAATTCACCATATCTTACATCTTATTATTTCAATGTCGTCGAAAACATCATGAGAAAGAAAAGTGAAAAGAAATCGAGAAACGTTTGAATTATTGTAAATTTAAATTTTATCCAATTCTTAGCACAACAATATTGTGATGAGTTGTCAAAAGTGATAGTCACTTTGTTTTTACAAGTGGAATCTTATTTGCAACTAATCTTTAACTCAGTGACACTATTCTAAGCCCACTGTTGTCTATGCACAGCTAGGCAGACGAGACACCCACACACGTGTTCCATTTTATTTCCACGAAACAGTCTGCTAGAAATTCGGAGGGGGATCGGTCCCCTAAATCTCTCCCCTTGCTTATGCTTGTTGCCACCTCAGAGGTGTCATTTAAAAACTTAGAGGACATTGTGACCACGAATTTATTTTACGAGCCCCAACCTTATGAGATTGATGCCTTTGCCCAATAAAAGGGAATCACTAATGGTAACAATCAGCTTTATCCTGATAGTTGTCGACTGAGGTAAACACAACGGACTAAATAGCAATAGATAGTCTTCATCCGTAGTTGAATATCAGCATTTCTATCAGATCCGTTTGAAGTAATTACTACGAAATAAATTTTTAAGTTGTGGATTAAAAAAAATGAAAATCTAACGAATATCGAAAGCTTGAATTTACCTTTTTCTTAAAATTCCGTTGGATATACCGATGTCATTAGAAAAGGATTTTTCTGACAGCTGGAGAAGGAGATCGAGAAGGGGATCGGTCTCCCGAACCCTTCCCTTTCCTATGCGCTTGTTGCCACCCCAGAGGTATCATTTAGAAACTTAGAGGAGATTCTGACCAAGAACTTATTTTACGAGCCGCATCCTTAAGAGATTGATGCCTTAGCGCGACCAAAAAAGGAATCACTACTGGTAATAATCAGCTTTATCCCGATAATTGTTGACTGAGGTAAATACAACGGACTAAATAGCAATAGATAGTCTTCATCTGTAGTTGAATATCAGCATTTCTACTAGACTCGTTTGTAGAAATTACTACGAAATAAATTTTTAAGCTGCGGATTAAAAAAAAAAAGAAAATCTAACGAATATCAAAAGCTTGAATTTACCTTTTTCTTAAAATTCCGTTGGATATACCGATGTCATCAGAAAGGGATTTTTCAGACAGCTGTAGAAGGAGATCGCCATCAACACGGCTGTTCAAGAATTCTTGGCTGTACCGACTGAATCCAATCTAAAATCATCCAAAATAATTATAAGTTAATAAGCAATAATAATAGTACATTGATCTATATAATTATATAGATCAGTGACTATACCGATATTAGGGTATATACACACGTATGTACCCGAATATCGGTAGAAACATTTCAGCTGTAGAGTATTTTCATGGACGAATTTTAGATTTACAATTCCCCTAAAATATATCAGTTGAATTTCATAGCAGAATTACTGCTGTTAACCGATGTATTTCGTAGCTTAAAGAAATATTAAAAGTCTAATTTTATTGAGAGAAAAACCAAATTAACAATGTGTAAGTGAATAAGATCAAACGCACAGAATGACAGAAAAAGATTAAGATACCCTGGCAGTATTTGAAAGAAAAATTTTAAGAAGTGTTTTGGGTGGTAAGTAAATGGTATATGGAGAAGGACAAATATTGAATTATACATAATTTATAAAAAACCAGGTATAGTTAATTTCATCATCATTCAAAGGTTATGATGGGCTGGACACATAATCAGAATGAATGATTACAGATAAAAAAAAAAGTTTTAATGGCTAAACCAATAAGCACCCAGAAAAAAGGACGACAAAACACAGATAGTTGGACTCTACTGAGAACATCTTAAATACTTTAAAAAATTATTAATTGAAAATCCAGATCCAAAGATAGGACTGCTAGGTATCGAATTCTTGAGAAGACTACGGCTTATCTAGGGATGTCATGACTCTAACTTAGTTTGGTTTGGAACACTACGATCTACTTTATTGCAACACGAGGAATAATGAGATCGGGACCTACTGCTTAAACCGATTCCTATCAACTATGAACATCCATTCCACAGCGGTATTCGAATCCACGAATTAAGATCACCGCTCTAACCATTCGGCCATTGTTAGGCTCATGACACTGAAAGAGAAGATTGTCCTAAAACTAATTTTATACAGTATACGCAATAATAGTTACAAACTGCACAACTGTCTAATTCACAATTCATTAAAATTACATGAAAAAGTTTGCTTCTACAGGAAAATTATCTTTACCAGTATAGGGAAATCTTTGATTGCTTGTTGTTTATACTTTGATATTATTGGAACAAGATCAATAAAGGACATACTGCTGTACAATAGTCAATTATCGTACACAAGTAAATAAACAAGTAATGTAAGTCTATTTTATTAAACAAACCAAAAAATTATTTTCACTAGAATATGGAAACTACTGATTGTTTGTCTGTTATAATTTAATTTATTGGCACAAGATCAACAAAGGGCATACTGCTGTATAATAGGTAAATTTTCTCACACAAGTAAATAAACAAGTAAAATATCTTCACCAGAATAGGAAAACCTTTGATCGTTGTTTGCTGCATTTTGATTTTATTAGCGTAAGATCAACAAAGTAATTTTAATCTTCTTGTTTAGTAGAACGTGGATTTATTGAATTAAGAGATTCATCAGAAAACATACAAAAGCTAAAGCCATTTACAAATAAATCCAATGGCAAACCAGACGACCACTGAAGCTAGAAAATTAGAGAGTAAGAAGAATAGAAAGGAAAGAAATAGAAGGTATACAAAATTAGAAGGTGAGAAAGTTCATGGACCAATAGCCTGCAAACGGAGAAATCTGCAACTTTGCTTACCTGCTTAACCCATTCGACTACGTCTTCCACCGTCCACAGAGGCACCTGTTGAGAGAGCTTGTGTGGTACCTGCTCTCCTATCAGCTGCAAAGCCTGGGCTGCATACTTAGAGGCAATAGCATTAGGTGAACTGGCCACTTTCTTCAGAGCGTTCACCACCCCAATTTCGTGGAATATCTGTCCATGGATGATAAAAAAGACGTCTATTGAAAATGAAGCGATTAATAAGTCAAAAAGTTTTCATTTAATCTCTTATACAACCCTTTTTGTGCTTCTCCTTTTGATTGCAACCTGAATACTGCATAGTGGAAACTTTTGACGTATAGTAACACTAGGGCTATAGCTCAAAAATGGTAAACTCTAGATTGTTGAAATTATGTATTTGGGAGTTCTTTATCGTCTGTTTACCTCGCTATTTTGATTGCAATCTGATTTCTGCATAGCGAAAAACTTTAACGTATAGTAACACTCGGGCTATAGCTCAAAAACGGTAAACTCTAGATTGTTGAAATTATGTATTTGGGAGTTCTTTATCGTCTAATTGTGTACCTCGCTATTTTGATTGCAATCTGCACTATATATAACTAAAAATTTTTCAATATAATTTGTAATAACCTTGTAGAGCATAGCTGAAAAACAATTAGCCTTAAAATTTCGTGGTAGAATCCAAGTTTAATGTTTTGGCTATATTTTTGTTTATGTAATCGCCTAATTGTCGCCAAGTAATGTTTTAGCTTTGTGTTTCGTCTTGTATAAAGTTTATACACGATTTCGAAGCATATTTTGAACAAAATGATTTGAAATCTTGAATACAAATGCAAGCTTGAGTACTTTATCTATTTAAATGCATTATTGTACTATTTTTTTTAACTAAACAATGCAACAAGTAGAAATAAAGCAAAATACAAGCATCACTTTGTTATATTTAGGCGAACATCTTCCAAACACTGTTGGTGTTTAATTAAAATTTTTTCATTTTTTATTATTTATGCTATTTAACCATGTTATTTAATTAATTCATAATATATTCTAATCACATGTTCTTTCTCCCAATAAGATAAAAGGTTGCCAAAAAACTGGGTTCTAGAATTTGGTGATTATCGCCCAGGCTTGGCGTACACACTAAACTGAGATCCGGCGAATTTCGTTTTTGTCTTCATTATAACAACTAGCTACAATCAGCCCCTCAATATGACGAAAAATCTCGTTATAGCAGTACCGATCTGCAAGAATGCAAAGATATCGAAGAATTCATTTGCATTTGTAACAATTTTTTTTAACCAAATGAAACTTTAATGTACATTTTTAGAAAACAAAAGTAATAATTTACTAATTGTGAAAAATAACTTTTATCGATTATTACAGACTGGTCACGAAGTAAAAGAAGTATTGTAATCGCGAATTATTTTCGTTTAGAGCGAAATATATATATGTATTTAAATGCCTCACGATAACGAAAGTTAATGCTTTGGATCTGCGCAAGAGAACAGAGTATAATATCTACTTTTCAACTCATATACACTAAGTGAAACAAAGTAGAAATTCAACTACTCTCAAATTAAGTTTTGTGATCTTTAAAGTAGAAACTAATTTGCTATATCAAATAGAAGCTAATTATTTTTCAATTCCATGAACCTCAATATATTAATGCTAGCTATATATTTTATTTTATAGAATGATAAAGACTATATTTTATTTTTAATTTCTTAACAAATTTCAAAGATTTTTTAAATGTTAAAATGTTAGATATCGGTAAAGTTTTTAAGTTTAAAGGATAAAACAATTATTGTATTTTAATTTAATTATATAAAACATTTATTTACACACATATTTTAAAAGTTATCTTGTGAGTAAGTGAACATTATTTTTTTCCTATTTAGTGTATATTTTCTACGTTATTAAAAGATATGTGCTTATTGTGAGACAAGCAAAATGTATGATTTATTCGATGACTCAATATATACTTGGAGGGATGATATGTTAACACTAAACATACACTTAATAAATACCTATTTCTGTCATAGGCGGTCAAATGACCGGACTTTATGTTTCCTGATTGAATGTATGAAATATGTATATTGGGAAGGAAATAAACAAATAAACTTTATTACAACTAAACAAAATTGTATATTATCAATTTTTATGTTTTGCAAACACAAAGAATAAGAATTTTTAATTCATTACTCATCGCATTTTTAACATATACATTACCAATCATTTGACGGGCTATGGTATTTTTAGTGTTAAAAAGATTTTTATGAACTTAAAAGACAGTAATAAAATTAGTAGTGTAAGTATAGTAATAAAAAAGAATTGCTTAAATATTAAAGACAGATATAACTCATTTACCTTCTTAATTTTATTTTAAACACACGTGTATTTGCTGATAAATTTAAGAAACTTAGAAAAATTACGATTTTTTTTATTCCGAGATACATCGAGGCACAATATAACAAAGGGATATTGTAGTTGACATTTTAATGTTCAATATTAAACATTTAAACCTCTGCAGATAAGATTATAGATAATTAGTAAATTCTAATATCTTAACCGAATGGTTAACAATTTGCAGTCCACTATATGCTTTTACTAGATATTGAATTTTTGTTCGATAACTTGATAGTGGACAAACTGTGGGACAGAACTCCATTAACAATAAACTGATGGCTTTGTAATATTCAAGCATGCATCTACACATTCATAGAATCGGCGAATTTTGCTTATTTTAAATCATTATTTGCCGGATAATATTGCAACGTAACACTTTACTATTGGCGATTTCGGACTACTAAACACTGATAATTATTTAGCAAATTTAATTTAATGTTAATCCGTCAACTGGCGTATATAAAAGTAGAATACAAATCAATCCAAAGTGCAAAGAAGTCGAAATAACTCGCTAAATATCTCCAGAATTTGGGTCAAAATAAAGCTGCATGAGCTGAGTGGTGTTCAACCTTGCTGTTCAACTTTTTGTTCGTCGTTTCACTTTTCTTAGACTGAGACTCCGCGTTCCCACTAGCATTAGGTACCCCGTTCTGCACTATCCTGTTCTCATCGGTCAACCGGGTCAAATACCTGTTACTGAACTCGTAACGATTATTCAGCACTAGTACCACAACAGTTGGGACCTACGTCAGAGAAACAGGGTGAGAATCCCTATCCATTGGATAACAGTGGGGCGTGATACATCGAATTCCACGTACGCTATACTATCACTGCCTTACGTGTACGATGATTAAGAGATGCTTTATTTATCATGACTTACGTTGGTATTTCCCTGCCTCTTCTTGATGCCAGCTTCCATCGCGAAGTGAAAGGCCGCCAGACTCCTGGCTTCCTCGCGCTTGCTGTTGAGGACTGGGACCAGCTTGTGCAGCCAGCTCTTGGACTGGCCGTGCACGTGAGCCACCGTGCTGTTCGCGAACTCATCCGGGGTGTGCGAAGTCACAAAAGGTTCCACCAGCTCCAAGGTACCCGATCGCAACACCGCAGCCTCTATCTCCTTGTTGGCCACCAGCGCTGCAATGGCGAGGCAGG
Source organism: Pardosa pseudoannulata (assembly GCA_032207245.1). Lineage (NCBI taxonomy): Eukaryota > Metazoa > Arthropoda > Arachnida > Araneae > Lycosidae > Pardosa > Pardosa pseudoannulata. The sequence continues at coordinate 16,190,052 of CM063500.1, read as the reverse complement.
CATAGTACTTGATGTTATCATCGGTATTGAAAGCGAGCGGAAACAGCCATTCGGGTGCCTGAAAAGGGAACGAAAAGAAGATAAGGTATTACGTATTTCTCTGATAGGAATTCAAAACTCACACTTTCTTTTTACGCACAAGGGGCAAGAACAGACTTGCTAGCCAACAAAGATATCTCAGTCACTTCAAGTGTTTACGCCATCGTAAACATTGACACCTATGAATGAAATTCCATGGTGTAATTCCGTGCACGCTTCCTTTACAAGCCGGTGGCATAAATAAGAGATAAAGATGGGTAGGGTTAATTTTATCTTCTTTCCTAAAAATAATAACACAAAAGCATGTTTATTTGTTTGACATGCAAGAGCATTGCTTTTATGCACCCATCACTACAGTGACACAGGTTTATGGACACTTTTATTATGACAGCCCCTATAGGCGGTTAACTTTATTCCCTGTGAAGGAACAACACAAATGTCAACCACACCTTAAGCGGGATTTGAACCCATACCTCCAACGTGGTAGGGTATTGCTTTAATCAGTATAAACCGGGTGGTACAGAATACAATATACATTTATTAGAATGTTTGTTCTGTACATAACTATAGAATTAATACCTCACCTTTTCTAAATTTTGGTTTAATATTTTTTAACAAATAGTATTTATAATTACACAAACAATCATTTTTGTTAAACTGAACTTGAAGACGATGGTGAAAAACGAAGCCTTGTGGGGCACTTTAAAAACTACCTCGTTTGCATGTTAAATTTACTATTGAATGATAGTAAGCAGACGTAATTACAAGACATGATGAAGCCATCGTGACAGAAAATATAAAAACAAAGGCGAAGTGAGAAAGGCAAAAAGTTTAAAACAAATAGCAAAAACTGTTTTATTTACGAGCGCTAATGTCTACTTTTATGCTACTCGAGAGCTAGTGAGACTGGTACTTTCTGCTTAAAGTTGATTTCGAACTACTACGAACATCCATGTCAGTAGGGGTAATCGAACACTCGAACTTCAGTTCCGAAGACATCGAGCTACCAATTGGTCATCGTCCAGCAAATGACTGTTTTATAACCTCAATCGAGCTACTGCTTCAATGAAGACAATGCTGTTTTTTCTCTGACCACTAATCCCTACTTGTGTCCACTTACAAAGAAGGTTGAAGGTTCAAATTAAGTAAGCGTAGATTTTCCGCGATATTTATGTACTGTATGAGGAGACTAAGTTGTTGAATTAATCTGAGTATTATTTGCCTATTTAGGGGATAAAATTCAGTGCGTTAGAAGATGAAGTAATTTGAGGATTATAGCTTGGTAAATACATGTTTTATATTTAATCGTCGTGTAACACTTAAACCTGGTTTAACTCGTGTTGGTCAATTAAATCGTTATGCAGCCTCCACACTATGGCCAATTGCTCACCACTCCAGTACTGGTCCTGATGACAACCTTGAGCGATGGTTTGCGGGTTGCATCCACACATTGGGCCACTAAATGAGCACAGCGCGTGGATGCATCCATAGAATCTATTACGCATTTTAAAAGCGCATGCTGGCTGTCTTTGATATTTGGAAAAAAAACTGCTTCCGAACACATACTTCGCCAAGGCCATTTTATCGTCTGCCTCCATCGATCACGATAAGCCATACCCCTCCAGACGGGGATAGTGGCTTGCAGTGGACCATAGTGTGGAAAGGCCTTTAGAACTATTTCGATACCTTGTGCTGTATCATGGCCTCTTGGTTGTCGGGTCCGCCATGCAGCGACAGATTCGCGAGTGCGGCTGCGCAGTGCCTGAGTGTCTCGACGTCGCTGCTCCTGCAGACGTAAAGTATGGAACAGAGTCCGCCCATTCGGATCAAGTCGTGACACACTTCCTCGGAGTTCTTGAAAAGGTGTTCCAGGATCCCCACGCCGATCCGGCTCCGTTCTACGCTGCAGTTTCGGACGCACTCGCATGCAATTTTTACGACCGTCTGTAGACCGTTCTCAACCACGTAGGCCCTGTTCTCCGTCGTCAGGGCCTGCTCCAGCAGACGAGCACTCTCGAACCGGAGCAAGTCGTCATCGGAACCGAAGTTCTTCAGTAGAATGTCTAGGGCACCTGGAATGAAAAATAAAAAACAATGAGGTCAATTACGCAGAAACTATCGCAGTGACTTTGAGGGTCAGCAAAGCATTATGGTCCTGTTGAAGATAATTTTCCAACTTAAGGCTGCGAGGACACTGATATGTAATTATTTTTTCTTATAGGTTGCTAGTTCATTTTCGTTTTCTCGGAAATTACCATTATTCCAAATACAGTTTAAACTGGCTAACACGAACTTGGTATATTCGGTATTTGTTAATTTCTAATAATTCATATTATACAAATTTCTGTTGAATTTCCTTTACAATGTAAAAACTGCATAGTTAATTAGAAGGTAATTCAAGAATGTTTGGTCGATTCGAATTTGGGTAAGCATCAAATTTCGGGAAAGATGCATTTTATTCTTAGAATTCTCGATTTTCTTTTCTAGAATCCCACTTTGTTTCTATTTTTTGTAATTGATGCTGGTGGGTTATATTCCACACAATATACAATAATAAACAAAAATGAAAACGATGAAACTGTAGTCTGGCGTTATTGGTGGGATTATGGATTTTCGCTGCAGGTACATTAAATGATATTCTCGTTGTGTCACCTTTGACGTTGAACTGAAAATGTAATGTTTTGGTTTGGTTTCGAGCGTTACGGACTACTGTTTTGTAACACGAAGACTAATGAGACTAAGACCTACTGCTTAAAGCCGATTCCGAACGACTACGAACATCCATGCCACAACGGGATTCGAACTCACGAACTCTGGTAGCGAAGATCAATGCCCTAGCCATTCGGGTATCGTGGCCCGATGTAATGTCTATATTGCAATCGTCCTTTACGTGAAATAAATAATTTTCTTCTTATTATTGGCCCTTTTTGTTCCACATCCCATCATTCATAAATATTTATAATATACATATACATACATACATATATATACACACACATATATATATGTATATATGTATATATATGTATATATATATTTATATATATATGTATATATATGTATATATATATATATATATATATATATATATATATATATATATAAATATATAATATGTATATATATATATATGTATATATATAAATATTTTATATATATATATATATATATATATCATATATACATATATACCTTTATATATCCATATATACATATATAACATATATATTAATATATATTCACATATATACATATATAACATATATATATATATATATATATATATATATATATATATATAAATATATATATATATATATATATATATATATAATATATATATATATATTATATATATATATATATGTATATATATATATATATATATATATATATATATATATATATATATGTATATATATATATATATATATATATATATATATATATATATATATATATATATATATATATATATATATATATATATATATATATATATATATATATTAGTTACAGTGAGTTTATAATTTCAGTGAATTCATAATCCGACATGACGTTTAGGCGTGTTACAATGTAATTTGTCCCCTAATGTGATGTGAATAGTTGGACCCTATAAAATGTATTATGCAAAAAAATAAACACAGTCGCAATAATAAATTTCACGAAATACAATCATTTTTACAAAGCGGTACAATTTAGCATGATGCACAAACAAGTGGAACGTGAGCCAAAAAAAGATTGGGAAGCACTGTTATAAGGAATCAAATGTTATTCCTTACCTCTGTTCAAGAGGCTCTTGCATAGACTGGATCCTAGATCGTATCCAATGGTGCTGACGGCCCAGGATTTCCGTATGAGGTCATTCATGGAAGCGAGGACTTCCAAGCTTTCGTTGCGGGAGCTCGCAGATTTCAACGTGTCAACGAGAGAGTCCATTCTGGCAATAATCCTTCCCATTGCCAACTCGAGATCTGGAGACTCCTGACCTTTCATCAGCAGGTCTAGGTCCTCTTGCAGTTTGTCGGACGGGGGCTTAGGAACCTGAGGTGGTCGGCTAGGACTCCCTTTCGAGGGAGAATTGCACTTGGAACGTCGGAAAGCCTGCTAAAGAAAGGAAAGCCTGACAGTGATACTTGATTCTTATCGAAGTACAAAAAATAAGAGTAATATAGGCTATACATAAGATATCTAAAAATATAGAGATTAACTCAGAGAATCATCTACCAACCTTTGCTCTATGTATAAGGATAAGGCGCTGTACACTGATTGGCTGTGATAGGAAAAGCAAAGCAACGAAAGAAATGATGTCTATTAACACTTTACGATTCATTGTCGATTTTGACTTGACAATCATCCTTCTTTTGAAGGAAGTACAAGGCCGAGTGTGACTCGACTCGGCTTATAAATACAAGAATTATTAGTCACACTTTTTTAACTCAATTAAAATTGTTAGGTCGGCAGTAAATGCATCCTTCTTTTATAACAAGTGCTATGTCGAGTGTGACACGATTCGGTTTATCTAAGATAAATCTAAGAATTCGGTAATCTAAGAATTACTATTCATACTTTTTTTAACTCAATTAAAATTGCTAGGTCGGCAGTAAATGTATCCTTCTTTTGCAGCAAGTACAATGTCGAGTGTGACTCGAGTCGGTTTATAAATCTAAGAATTACTATTCACACTTTTTTTGAACTCAGTTAAAATTGTTAGGTTGGCAGTAAATGTATCCTTCTTTTGCAGCAAGTACAATGTCGAGTGAGACTCGAGTCGGTTTATAAATCTAAGAATTACTATTCACACTTTTTTTAAGTCAATTAAAATAGCTAGGTCGGCAGTAAATGTATCCTTCTTTTACAACAAGTACATTGTCGAGTGTGATTCGATTCGGTTTATCTAAGGTAAATATAAGAATTCGGTAATCTGAGAATTAATATTCACACTTTTTTAAAACTCAATTAAAATTGCTAGGTCGGCAGTAAATGTATCCTTCTTTAGCAGCAAGTACAATGTCTAGTGTGACTTAACTCGACTTATAAATCTAAGAATTACTGTTCCCATCTTCTTTAAACTCAATTAAAATTGCTAGGTCAGCAGCAAAGGGATATAACTCAAACATTAATTTGAACTAGGTACTGAAAGCTACCAGTAGTAGGTACCAGTCTACAAGGGTATGAGGAAAATAAATTTGGAACGCAAAGAGTTAATCTTTTCGCTGAAGGATGTTTCTTCCCAATCGTGTAGGTAAGGATTTATTCTTAGGTTAAGTACTTTCCCCAATTCTGAGCAATTTACTTGACATTATTATTTGCAACAACAATAAGCAGAAGCGGAGAGGAAGGAAATTAAAAGGAGTTTTAAGAATACTCTGAAAATTAACCCTACGAAAACGGTATGGCTTCCCATTTTTTAAATACGTCACAGAACATCAAGACACTACATTGCAAAAAAGGAGTTAAATGTGTAGAAAATTCTTGCATCCACGATCAAACTTTCATATAATCTAGGATTGCTATCTGAGCAATTTTACATCCAGTTTTAATGCATAAGGAAAATAACAACCCAAAGTTAAGTATTTTGGAGTGTCCTCAAGTTATCTTTATGCCTAAAATAACTTTATATATACACTAATAAGAAGGAAAAATCAATATAGAATTTGAAAATTATTCACTATAAATTTTTAAAACTACTACATGCATAGATATATATTTTCATATATTGAGCGTGTTCAATAAAAGTCGAGTTTTCAGCTAGTAAAAAATCTGTTATTACCTGTGCCATTGGGCAATGCGCCACTTTGCTTTCGCAGACACCTGTTTGATGTAGATTCTGAGCTGATTGAGAAGATTTCGCGCAGGACGTCTTGGATATAGTTACCTTTCAATAAAAAACATTATCAGTGAAAAATCAGTTTAACATATGAGTAAGATAATTAAACTAAAAAACAATACTTAATTTAAAATTGCTAAATATATATGATCATTAGATAGGGAAAATATATTTCAATTTTTGAATACGAGGGGTGATCAAAGGTTACAAGTCGAATAAAGAAATATTTATTAACAATAGACAGAAAATGCAAAAGGGAATTAAGAGGGATACGTGCCTATCACTTTTCGACATAATCACCAAGTCTATTTAGGCATTTATCAGAACGCAGAAGCAACTTGTTTAACCAGTCTTGGTATGCGAAAAAAAATGACTTGTTCCTTGATTAAATCCACCGTAGAAAAAGTTGCTTACCCCTCGATCGTTTGGTTGGTTGGTTAGGAGTTCAAAGGTCTACATGTTTGCTACACGAGGGTTAACGATACCAGGACCTACTGCTTAAAGCCAATTACGAAAGGCTGCGAACATCCATGCAGAAGGAATCAAACCCGTGAACCTCATTTCCGAAGATTAGTGCCTTAACCGTTCGGCTATAGCTCGACTACTCCTCGATCGAATCAAACGTAGGTAAAGTTTTCAACCCTTTTATTAAATTTACGAAAAATTGCTTACTTCTTATTAATCCAAAGAAAATGTGGCTTGCTTCTTGATTAAATCCATCAAAGAGAAGCTACTTTAGTTCTATTAATATGAATGGCAGAAAAAATTTCTCGCTCCTTGATTAAATCCAAGGAAGAGAAGTTACTTTAGTTCTATTAATATAAATGGCAGAAAAAGTTGCTTGCTCCTTGATTAAATCTATCAAAGAGAAGCTACTTTAGTTCGATTAATATGAATGGCAGAAAAAGTGGCCTACTCCTTGATTAAATCCATCAAAGAGAAGCTACTTTAGTTCGATTAATATGAATGGCAGAAAAAATTTCTCGCTCCTTGATTAAATCCATCAAAGAGAAGCTACTTTAGTTCGATTAATATGAATGGTAGAAAAAAATTCTCGCTCCTTGATTAAATACAAGAAAGAGAAGCTACTTTAGTTCAATTAATATAAATGGCAGAAAAATTTCTAGCTCCATGATTAAATCCAACAGAGAGAAGCTACTTTAGTTCGATTAATCTGAATAGCAGAAGAAGTTGCTTGTTCCTTTATTAAATCCATCAAAGAGAAGCTACTTTAGTTCGATTAATATGAATGGCAGAAAAAATTTCTTGCTCCTTGATTAAATCCATCAAAGAGAAGCTACTTTAGTTCGATTAATATGAATGGCAGAAAAAGTGGCCTACTCCTTGATTAAATCCATCAAAGAGAAGCTACTTTAGTTCGATTAATATGAATGGCAGACAAACCACTGCCACTTCACAAACATTCTCCACTCACCTTGGATAAGGACGATAGCGAAGATGAAATGTCACTCATCAGTTTCTTTTTGCTAGTGAACATTCGAGTTTTGTTTTCACCACTGGACATAGTTTCCGTCGACGATGTCCTGGAAGATTGCCGGACGAACTCCCGACTTCTGTGCTCCACCCTCACGTCGCCCTCTGAGGATTCGATGTCCAGAAGCTGAGACAGGGAGGAGGTACGCTCGGGTCTCACGTCCTTAAAAAGAAAAAATAAAAATGCCCCGATTAATTTAAAAAAAATGGTTATCATTTATCGTTTACGGACTAAATAAAGTATCATAAATGTAGACCAACTTTACGTTAGCAACAATAGAAATTTAGAATCTGAATTTAAAGTTAACTACTGGTCAGCTGCATTGATACGCGGGGATCTTTTCACGAATCAACTTTCGTCTTAGATGTACTTAAAGCTTACAATCTCATGAATTTGATCGGATTCAGTTCAGAAGGATAAGCAAGAAGAAAGATTTTTCAAATTATAATATCCCCTATATAATAATAGCCTAAGTAATAATAGCCAAAGTCCTCGAATTTCTGAAGCGGTTGGACCTGGAATGGATGAGGCATCCATATTGGATTCTTGATGAGTTAGGGTTATCATAATAGCCAAAGTCCTCGAATTTCTGAAGCGGTTGGACCTGGAATGGATGAGGCATCCATATTGGATTCTTGATGAGTTAGGGTTATCATAATAGCCAAAGTCCTCGAATTTCTGAAGCGGTTGGACCTGGAATGGATGAGGCATCCATATTGGATTCTTGATGAGTTAGGGTTATCATAATAGCCAAAGTCCTCGAATTTCTGAAGCGGTTGGACCTGGAATGGATGAGGCATCCATATTGGATTCTTGATGAGTTAGGGTTATCATAATAGCCAAAGTCCTCGAATTTCTGAAGCGGTTGGACCTGGAATGGATGAGGCATCCATATTGGATTCTTGATGAGTTAGGGTTATCAAAATTCAAAGCGAGTAAAGTTTATCTTCTCCTAAACTATCGATCCAATTCTAAAAAAATTGGTATAAATATGCTTCATATCACAGCAAAAAATACTGTCATCTTTAAAATCTTCGAAATCCAACCCTTCCCCGCTTTTCGAGCATTTATTGCCATTATTTCAAGCCCTATTTTCCCCAGTTAAGAGCAGGCAGTTAAATTTTCCAATATATCACATAATAAATAGGTGAAAATAACATTTTTATGACATCATTCCTTTAAACATTTCTTTTATTCAGTTCTTATTTTAAATTATTTAAATATCGTCTGCATTACTTTCATAAGCTTTATTACTGAACTTAGATATTACGTAAGTAATTTTCTTTTATATTTGGCTTAAATAATAGATTAGGTACATATGGGATGATTTTAAATTCAATCATCGATTGTTTTTTGTCGCAATGAAAATTTTATCACCGGTATTAACAACAAATTCTAACTACCTCCAGGTTGTAGTGAAAATTATAGTTTCATTCCTTTACATCCATTAATTACCGTTGCAAAAAAATTGGGAAGAACTTAACGATAATTTCAATGTAGCTAACAAAAACTTTGAATTATCTTTCTAAATGAATTCAACGTGATTCTAAACTGCATTCACTGTATCGGGTGAATTTAGAGGAGTATGAAGATAAACAAATTATTGAGCTTGTGCCAGATAATTGTCAGCCAAAAAATAAACTATTTTTTTACCTGCCTTATACGGTACTTTACAATACTGGAAGATTAAAAATTTTACTGATCCCGTCATATGACAGGCTATATGCTAGAGCCCTTATATTTTAATTTAACAATATGATGGAGTCATCAACTACAAATATTTATCGGTCGACGACGCTTTATTATAAATCCCACCTATAAAAGTGTGTTGTGCACGCCACTATCTAAAAATAAATTCTTTGTTTCGATCAAATTCAATTTAAGTTATCAGAAACGTTACTTTAAAATCTCGAGATTCTGATAAATCGTCTAGAAATATTCCGAGAAACAACCAGAAATCCAAATTAAGCATTTTTATAGCCTTTATCAGAACAATCTGACCTTAGATGATGCAGTTGTTTAGTTCAAATTAAATCGATATCTAAATGAACATTTGCTTATCCCTGATTTGATAAATTTGTGAAAAGTTTTAATTTAAAGTTAAATCAACTTGAAATCTATGTTTTTTAACTACCAACTGGAGAAGAAAATTTGATTGTCGTCGATTTCAAAAACCCGAGAAAAAAGTTGGTGATCACTGGATCAAAAGAAGTTTTTAACTACCAACTGGAGAAGAAAATTTGACTGTCGTCGATTTCAAAAACCCGAGAAAAAAGTTGGTGATCACTGGTTAAAAGATGTTTTTAACTACCAACTGGAGAAGAAAATTTGCTTGGCGTCGATTTCAAAAACCCGAGAAAAAAGTTGGTGATCACTGGTTAAAAGATGTTTTTAACTACCAACTGGAGAAGAAAATTTGCTTGTCGTCGATTTCAAAAACCCGAGAAAAAAGTTGGTGATCACTGGATCAAAAGAAGTTTTTAACTACCAACTGGAGAAGAAAATTTGCTTGTCGTCGATTTCAAAAACACGAGAAAAAAGTTGGTGATCACTGGATCAAAAGAAGTTTTTAACTACCAACTGGAGAAGAAAATTTGCTTGACTTTTTTGGTCTAAAATTACGTTATATCCAGAAGTTCGTTATATGCCACGAAAAGTTTTGGACCCAAGAGTAGTGTTTACACCAAGTGCGGCCCTCCTGATATTAGAGAATCGATCTTTTGATTATTCCACCCTGTGTTCCTCGAGAGTGGGAGTCATCTGGCTACTGGACTCAAAGTTTCCAAATTTTAAAATTTTTTGGTGACTTTTGTGAAATAATCTGGTGCAGGTGTTTTGGGAAGAAGGGGTTAAGAAGAGGTTTTTCTGAAGATGGCGATTTTTCTAGTGGACTATATTACGAAGGTTGGAATCCTGAGATAATGACAGAGCAAAGAGAAGACGGTGAGATTACAGTGAGCCTTGGACGGAGTAATATCTCTCTTCAGGGAGTTGACTCTCTTTTTCGACGGACGAGAGAAAATGCAACCTAGCGTGTCATGATTATGCCAGTTACTTTTCAGACAGCTCGTCCCGCTTTTGATTGCTGATGGTCTGGCTCTGAGCTTAATCGAATGATGTTTACCTTTTATGCAAATTAAATATTTTGTAAATAAATTTTCATGTTGTCCCATCAGCTTTGGAGGCATTCTGAATGTTTTATACATACTAACAACATAGAAAGGACCCATTGTAAATGCTCCTGTTATTGTTGTTGTTGTTGTCTTATGCCACTTTGTCAAACCTAGAACGATTGAGCCTGAGGCTACTCGCATTAAGGCAAAGGGGTGCGCCTTTCTTTTTGACGAGAACTTCAAGGGTGAAAGAACCTCTTATGCTCAAGTGAGTCCTCATAATTTTGGAGCAGGTACCAAGCAGAAGATCCACAGGCTTGGTCTACCACTCCCCAAAGGTATTGATTGAGAACTTGGAGGACATTGTGACCACGAACCTATTTTACGTGCTCAAGTCACCTTTAAAGAACACGGTGGATCTTAAGCCGGCTTGGGCTCTGAACCCGCAACCCTCCAATTACGACAGCGTTGCCTTTGCCGACTGAGCTACCGCGGCTCACGTGCTCCTGTTAAGTAGGCGGGCAGGTCGCGTGTCTATCACCTAACATGACGAATTCGCTCTGACGGGTTTCAACTGCATGCTTACCTCTTCTTTCTCGTCCAAAATATCATCGAGGGAGAACCTCCTGTCTGTTGAGCACAACTTAAAGGTGGCGTTGCCTTCCGTGTTGCTGCAACTGCTGCTGGTAAGACTGTAGCTGCGGGTAAAGTTGCGGAGCAGTTGCTGCTGCTTGTTGCTGGACAGAGTCGCCGAGGTATTCTTGTCGTTCTTGCTCAGCTTCTCTGTGCTAGATGTGAACGTGGCTGTCGTCAGTGAAACAGAGCTCATAACCGCGCAGTGGCCCTGGAGAGTTTCGAAAGCAGTGTCCCCGTTCTTCAGATCGCCGAAGTCTGGAAGCTGAAACACAGAAAAGAACATAACGTTACTTTAGGACAGAGGTTCCAGACCTTTTCTGTAGACCCCAACCCTTTACAAGAAAAAATATTCGAACGAGCCCTCTTCCATAATTTTTATTGGATTCGTCTGGAGCGCTACGGTCTACTGTTTTGCTACACGAGGACAAATGAGACCGAGACCTCCTGCTTAATACCCATTTCCAAACTACGAACATCCATGACAGCAGCTGGACTATAACCCGGGAATTTCTATACTAAAAAATATCGCCCTACCCCTTCGGTTATCGATCGGCTCCATAATAGTTAATTATATTAAATATTAAAATATTATTACATTTATCTGCATTTTATCTGTCAAGCTATGTATCGAGAATCATACAGCACATATTAATTAAAACGTTTATAAAATGTAGTAAAAGTTTTTTGTATTAAAAACTTAAAAATGAACAGAAATTCAATAAATAAAATTTAAAGAGATACTAGAGGGACAATTTTAAGAGTTTGATAATGTAGGATTCTAAGTTCGTTAATATCATTCGTAAAACTTCAAGTTCAGAGATATTTCTGTCCTTAGACAGTCAAATGATCTGAGCTCCTGTTCATCCAAATAAGATGAAGGAAATTCAATTTAAATTTCGGTATTCTAGCCCAGGGGTGGCCAAGCTGCAGCCTGTAGTCGAATTCACGAAATTTAAAATAATCGAATCGATTGTGATTAATATACAATATCATTCGAGTGATTTATTGATTATTTTTATAGATATGCATATTTTGATAGATATGGCTACCGTCTGTTCTCCTTGACTGCCTTCACCCCCCATCCCCAAATTCGCATTGAGCAATTGAACCCGATACCGCCTCCATGGAAGGTTTTAGGGGGGTGGTATCGACAATCGTAACCTTTGCTTTAGGATAAATAATTAAAAGATGTAAAGATTACTTAAACTCCGTATTCTCAGTAACTCCATATCGAAAAATGATTTTTTTGTACATTGAGTTTGTTCTATAAAATTGCTGATCGCTTTAGAAAATTGTACTTTCGTTAGACAACAGACACGTTTTTGGTCACGGGAGATTTCTTATACAGTCTTACACAGTTTCTTAAACACTTTGGAAATAAACAAGATTTTCGTATATTAGGTTTTTTCTATAAAATAAAGGGACAATTGCTTAAGAATATTGTACTTTCGTTAGACAATTCACCAGATTTTTGGCCAGAAAAGGTTTCTTATACAGTCTCTCTCACTGTTCTAGAATTTAGAATTTGGCAAACATGATTTTGATGTCAATGATAAATTAGAAATTTAAACCACTATTGCTTATTTGCTAAAATATTAGCTGATTCATGAAGTTCAAGAACTAATTTTGAGATATAAGCTTATTAATTAAATTAGGTTATTCAAAACTAAAATCTCAGTAGTATACAGATAACTGCAATAATATGTGGAAGAGTAAATATATAAATATTAAAATCCGTAGTAGAGACATTGGTACACAATTATTTTTATATATTAAACTACATAAAAATAGATATCAATGAGGAAAAACTTAACTGTTTCTGTCTGTGATGATCGAATTATTCTGGGATAATCTATTGCAAACCCTTTAAATAGTCGAGTGAGAAAAAAAACCATGCTACACCACTGCTCACTCTCGCTCTTGGAGGCAAAGCTAAAAATTTTTCTTTAAGGAAAATAAATTGTATTAAAAGAAAAAAAAAACTGATGAAATTCTAACAGCAGTCTAGTCATAAACGGCGGAATGACGTCACGAGAGATTGATAAAATATCCAACTAACTGATAACACTCAGAGTGAACGTGAAAAAAACATTTAAAACTCAACACCTCATACGTTCCGTGACGTCACACCAGACCTGGCAATGGTTGTCAGAAAGCAACTCCACACAAACACAATGAGTTTTTCTTTACCTCTAAGCCGAAACCGTTATCAGCGGAAAAGTACAATGACTAAAAGGCAAGTAGAGATAATTCAAAATAAAGGAGGGTCAAAAGCCAACCTGGAAAAGCTATTTACAGAGAGAGAGAGGATCAGTGTCTTGTTTTTTAAATGACATCTACGCACTGTTATTATCGGCAGAGCACTTCGGATATTTCGTTTTTATGAAATAGAAGATAGAGGTTGAATAGCCTGGGGAAAAGTGAACAATGACTTAATCAAGTGATGGCGCGACGCGAGTATTGTTAAAGCCTTTCTTTATAAAAAAACACATCCAGGCACGATTCGGGGAATAATATCGGACTAGACTTCAAGATAAACACACTCACAGTAACACTGTAAATTACGGTAGAATCTAAATTTAAAGAACCAGTTTAAGGGTTGTAATGGTAACCCGGTTTGCTTGTAGATTAAAAAAATTACCAGCAAATTTCAATTATAAGATATGTATTCTTAATTTTAGTTAAAATATTAGAGCCGTTTTGATTATAAACTTGTAGCGTCATGAATTTTTAATAGTATTGCCTGTATAATTCATGAGATTATGTTTGTTTTGGAAAGTTACTGTCTACTGTTTTGCTCACGAGGGCTAATGGGACCTGGACCTACTGCTTAAAGCTTTGTACTACCTGTAACTAGCCACTCACCCAAAGTCGGGTGTAGGGTGTTGAATTTCTGGTTCGGTCTGACCGTCCAGCAACAATGCGTTATGCAGCTGCCAAGTCAGCATTCCGACCATATAATTTAAAATAGAAAAAAAATAGACAATCTAGACAAATAAGTAGAACCAATGCAGTTTCAGGAAGTGCGGGGGATACTCTGCAGGAGTCCTTCCCAGGTTAAAGTCCGGTTAACCCAGAGTACTACGTGGAACTTACTGACATGAGAGCAGTTGTTGGTGAGGGAAGAAATAACAACACAGGGCAGTTGTGATGGCCATTAGTGAAGAGGTACTTTGCCCCTTGCGGTGTGGTTATAAGCTAAAAACTCCATGGCCGCACGATGGCGCCTTGATTAGCGGTGAGCCAGCCAGTCAACCAGGCTCCTGGCCTTCCTTATCAGTACCGGGTGTTTGATTAGGCTCTCTGCCCAGAGTTCCTTGGATGTGTCAGAGGGTTTTTTAAGATGCAAGTCGTGTATCAGAGGGCAGTCGTTCAGAACTGCTTAAAGCCGATTCCGAACGGCTATGAACATCCATGCCAGAAGTCAGATTCGAACCCGCGAACTTCGGTACCGAAGGGAAACGTTCTAGCATTCGGCCCTCGTTGGGTTAATAAGATTAATACAAGGAGATATTCTGAACTGAGGATCCATTCATCAGCTGTACGTGGAGATTAAATCCCACCTTTTAGCAAGCAATTAATTTTTTAGTAATGTATTTTATATACAAGCTGAATTGGTAGGGAATATTTAACACGTTTAAGTGCAATCTGAAATCGAATCTATCCCCCTACACTTCACGAAAGGGGGAGGCAAAAGGTTGGCTGGCTAGTTGAATGGCTTGGTTTGGAGTGCTACGGTCCACTTTTTGCAACACGAGTTCTAATGAGACTGGTACCTACAGCTTAAAGCCGATTCCGAACGGCTACGAACATGCATGTCACAGTGGGATTCGAACCCTCGAACTCCGGTACCGAAGGCCAGCACCCTAACCAATCGGCCATCGTTCGGGCTAGTTGAATGGGAGCACTATGTCTACTGTTTTGCTACATGAAGGCTAATGAAACCGGGGCCTACTGCTTAAAGCCGATTTTGCAAGGCTACGAACATCTATGCCATTAGCAGAATTATAATCATTGAACGCAAGTACTGAAGAGAAGCGCCCTACCCATGCGGCCCTAGTTCGGCGGAGAAGAGCTGGCCAAATAATTACGTTTTTCAACGCATTTCATGGTACAGCCATATTCATTATCGGAAAGGAAAATTCACATTGTCCAGAAAGAAGGAATTGAATGCCTGGCCATAAAATTAAGGGAGCTTAGTGTGCATCTGATTCTTCTACTGTCCCCTGACATGTACAACGGCATACGAGAAACACCGTGAGAGAAAAGTAATGATTCAAAGGAACATTTGACCGACGAGTGTGAAATCCGAAGCAATACTTTCGACTGCTGGATTGTTTTGTACCAAAACTAAGTCTTTATTAGATTAAAAACTTAAGACAAACTGATGTTTTTTTAACAAAAAATTCTTTTTAAATAAATGTTGAGTTATAAAAATTATCTACAATATCTGTATCATTCTTTGAATGCTAATATTTCCTATTTACTTTTTATTAATAATAATTTTATAAATTGGTTATTAAATAAAAGCATTTTATTAAATATTTTGCCCAAATTTAAATGTATACATTTTACAAAATTCCTATTCAGTATTTTGTATTTTATATCACACAAACCAAAAATTATTACAATTATTAAGTACTTAATACCTTATGTTAGTTTTGGGGAAAAATTTAGCAATAAATTACCAGTAAACAGGTATTCCAGTTTTCATACCAAATTACCAGTAAATGGAAAAAAACCAGTAAATTTACAAGACAAATTGACTCTTGGCCAATTTACCAATTGGATCTTTGACTACTTTTGGAAATGATCACGAAAATAACAACCAAATTATCGTACGCTCGTGTTTGTAAATACAATTTCGCTGTTTATTAAAGGGTTTCACTATCCTTAAATGTTGGAAAAATAGATTTTCCAGAAAAAAATATGCATGGATGCAGGGTTAATTTTGTTCAATTGAAAAACTCCTTAGGAAAAAAATTCCAGTAACTTACTGCATTAAATATAGGTTTGATATATGGTAAGCGAAATAAAGCTCTTTTTCTCAACACTTACTTTTTCATACTTGCCTGTTTATTAATGCATTGCTATGATTTTTTTTTCAATACGTAAACCCACGTAATGGATTTAATTTGAATGTAAACAAACATTTCGATACCTAAGAAAAATTTCTATACCTCTCCAAAAATTCATCAATTTTTCTTATCCTATTAACTACGTATTTTTATAATATATTACGACTATTATAATAATATATTTTAGGTTCAACATGACGCTGATAATTTAAAAATGCTTTACATGTGATATTTTGTATTTACTCAAAATGAAGTTAGAATCATGCGCGCAAATACATTCTCTAAATTTGTGCTTTAAATAGTGGAATCTATTTTAATTAAATTTTTACTAATATCTAATTAATTCATTCGTGTTCAATAGCATTTTTCAGATGTTAGGGGATTATTTTATATTTAATAAAATAAAGTTGCATGCATTCAATACATATTTTTGGAGAATTAACGAAAATTTAAAACTTGTTCTTCGATTCTCTTTAAGAATCACTCAATGTAACAAAATCACAAAATCACTTAATGTAACACACAAATTCAAAAGTAATCTGTTTTGGTTTGGAGCGCTACGGTCTACTGTTTTGCCACTCGAAGGCTATTGAGATCGGGACCTACTGCTTAAAGCCGATTCCAAAAAATCTACGAACATCCCTGCCAGCAGCGGGATTTTAACCAGTAAACTCCCGTTATTTAACAGACGAAAGATGGCCGGATGGTTAGGACACTGCTCTTCGGTTCCGGAGGTTGTGGGTTCGAATCCCACTGTGGTATGGATGTTCGTAGCCGTTCGTAATCGGCTTTCAGCAGTATGTCCCGGTCTCATTAACCCTTCTGTTGCAAAAAAGTAGACCGTAGCGCTGCAAACCAAAACCAAACCAAAACAGGTATTGGTTTGGTTTGGTTTGGAACGCTACGGTCTACTGTTTTGCACACGAGGGCTAATGAGACCGGGACCTACAGTTTAAAGCCGATTCCGAACGGCTACAAACATCCATGCCATCAGCGGGATTCGAACCCGCGAACTCCGAAAACAGGTATTGAAAAGCAGCTCCGTTTGGACAATTATCTTCAAAATAACATATTTTTGGGAAATTGCAGATTTTTATTTTAATACATCTTTATTATGAGAGGGAGAACAAGCTAATTAATGAAAACACTGACTATTAACCCTTTCGGAGGCCGTGGGAAGATTATTCCCATCTACATGATCTTACAAAATACACCTGTGGGAAGCGCAAACCCATTATATTATATCGGCCTTGCTATTATAATGATGGGAAGACTGATTCTCACTTCAGTTTTGCACTGTCATCTATTGTTTGATCAATTAAATAAAACTATCACTTTTGTTTTGAAAGTTTTACAACGTTGTGAGAAATAAATAGCCCACGAAAGGGTTAAACAGATTTCAATATCAAGAGTTTACAAACAGAAGATGGCAATAACTCAAGTACCGCAGTTTTAATTGGCGCATTATTGACCTCCGAATGGACGCCAAATCAGGTCAGATGTATCACGCGAACGCAGCATTGAGAGGAAAAATAAACAATCTCACGCTTACCTTAAACTTTACGCACGTTTTATCAACACCATAGTCACGTTAGTGATCAGATATCGTTTTAAACATCATAGGATGCCATTTATGAAAAAAAAACTTCGCGAAAAAAGATTTATTTGGTTTTACATGCAAAATAAGTACTGTAATAAATAAAATGGAGTTAAAAATAAATAAAGCAAATTGTTTCGATTTCAGTCTATGTACCTGTCGAAAAAGTAAATTTATGTGCGCTGTTCAAAAAATTATAAATTGTCGATCAAAATGAAAAATTTAAAAAGAGTATAAATTACTTGAAATTTTTGTAGATTGTTTATAAGATTTCCCTCTACTTACTCTTAAAAGGAAAATTCATTCTGAGGAGATATAAAAATTCTACAAGCTTTTTTTTAGCCGTCTTTAAACTGATACTCCATGCATGAAAAGGTTACTGAAAATTGTTAAACTGAAATTTTTTATGCACTTAATTTTATTTAATTATTTCTGTTTTATGACTTTCTTTAGTTTATTAGAAGTGGAAAAAGTTTTTATTACTAGAAAATGCCTCCAACGTTTCACCAACTCAAACCACACACATATAAGCAGTAAAACACCAAAGACCAAAAAGGAAGAGATAAAAAAAAAAGGATTAAAAAATAATTGTATTTTTGATTTTTTAAATTAAGTGATACAACCAGCACTTTTGTTTTGAAAGTTTGAAAACGTTGTGATAAAAATAAATGACCCACGAAAAGGTTAAAAAGATTTCAGTATCAAGCGTTTACAAAAAGGAGATTGCAATAACTCAAGTAGCGCAGTTTTAATTGGCGAATTATTGACCTCCGAATGGACGCCAAATCAGGTCAGATGTATCACGCGAACGCAGTGTTGAGAGAGAAAAAATAAACAATCTCACGCTTACCTTAAACTTTACGCACCGTTTTATCAACACCATAGTCATCCAACAGTCCCCTGGCAAGTGAAGGAACGTAAACAAACCCGCTTGAGCGCCGAGCGGTGTCGAGAGCATAACTAAACTACAGAACATCCACACAAAAGCCACTCGTTAAAAGCACTTAATAGAAAAGAAAAGCCCTTTCCGCGAACACTTTTACCAACAGCTGTCGATCTGGGAATTTGTGAGAATTCCCGGTAGGTGTGCGCGACGGAGGAGAAAGGGTAAGAGTCGGGAGGGGAGGATGATTGGAGAATTAAAGAACAAATGAAGAAAAATACAAAATGAAACCTAGCGGAATCGGGAGAGTTGTGCCAAGGCGCAAGAGAGCAGATATTCTCCAAGAAAATTAATGACAAGCCGGCGTCTGAGCGTGTTTCAAGGAAACGGACTGGAAGGAGATAGACAGGTGAGAACGGGGTGGTTTGTTTATTAGGCCAGTGGGTGAATAGCTAGAGATAAAATCTGGCAAGGTCAAACATTATTGGGAAGATACGCCGTTCAAAAGTAACTTGCGATAAAAATTTTACATTCTCTCTCTCTTTTAATAACATAAATGGCGAGGAAAAATTTTCTTAAAGAAGACAATAAAATTTTTATCTTTTCTAGAAGGCAAATAACGTGAGATAATAGATTAAAGATAGTAAATTATAAGATTGTGAGCTTTTATAAAGGGCTAATAACCCCCTCCCCCTCAAAAAGAAACTTTAAATATAGCAAAAGATAAAATTGAGCTTTTCAGGAATGCAATTATCCTGAGAAAAATCGTTTTAAAAACAGCAAACCAAAATTTTTTTAGCTTTTCTAACAGGCAAATACTCTAAAAACGATCCTTTTAAATTTGAATGGTGATAAAATTGAGCTTTTCAAGAATGCAAATATCGTCAGAAAAATAGTTTTAAAAACTGTAAAAGAAAAAGTTTTTAAGCTTTTTAACGGGTAACCCTAAAAACGATAATAAAGAAAAGCTTAATTTTACTATCTACGATTTAAAAATAATTCGTAGATAATAAAATTGAGCTTTTCAAGAATACAAATATTGTCAGAAAAAATCGTTTTAAAAACTGTAAAAGAAATTTTTTTTTTAGGTTTTCTAACTGGTAAATACCCTAAAAACGACCATTTTAAAATCTTAGATGATAAAATTGAGCTTTTCAAAAATGCAAATATCGTCAGAAAAATCATTTTAAAATCTGCAAACGAAATTTTTTTTAGCTTTTCTAACGGATAAATGCCTTAAAAACGATCACAATGAAAAGCTCAATTTTATTATCTACGATTTTAAAATAATTCGTAGATAATAAAATTGAGCTTTTCAAGAATGCAAATATCGTTAGAAAAGTCTTTTTAAAAACTGCAAACGAAAATTTTTTTAGCTTTTCTAACGGATAAATACCCTAAAAACGAAAAATTAAAAACCGTTGATAATAAAATTGAGCTTTTCAAGAACGCAATTATCGTCAGAAAAATTGTTTTAAAAACTATAAAAGAAAATTATTTTAGGTTTTCTAACGGGTAAATTCTCTAAAAACTATCCCAATGAAAAGCTCAATTTTATTATCTACGATTTTAAAATAATTCGTAGATAATAAAATTGAGATTTTCAAGAATGCAAATATCGTCAGAAAAAAATTGTTTTAAAAACTTCAAACGACATTTTTTACCTTTTCTCAAGGATAAATACCCTAAAAACGATCACAATGAAAAAGCTCAATTTTATTATCTACGATTTCAAAATAATTCGTAGATAATAAAATTGAGCTTTTCAAAAATGCGAATATCGTCAGAAAATTGTTTTAGATTTCTAACTGGTAAATACCCTAAAAACAATCATTTTAAAATCGTAGATAGTAAAATTGAGCTTTTCAAGAATTCAAATAGCGTCAGAAAAATCATTTTAAAAACTGTAAACGAAATTCCTTTTGGTTTTTCTAACGGGTAAATGCCCTAAAAATGATTATTTTAAAATTGTATATAATAAAATTGAGCTTTTCAAGAATGCAAATATCGTCAGAAAAATCGTTTTAAAAACTGTAAAAGAAATTTTTTTTAGCTTTTCTAACGGGTAAATACCCTAGAAACAATCACAATGAAAAGCTCAATTTTATTATCTACGATTTTAAAACAATTCTTAGATAATAAAATTAAGCTTTTCAAGAATGCAAATATCGTCAGAAAAATCTTTTTATAAACTGCAAAAGAGAGTTTTTTAGTTTTCCCAACGGATAATGTTATCTGGTGTTCCAAATAAAAGATGTTTTTGTAAGTCTGCATCAATCAACTAGGCTACATTATTCTACAGTATTTTTCATTTATGTGGACGTTATATTAAGTTATATCATCCGTCGTTAGGATAGTTACCGCCAATTCTTTAACACAGGAATTCGACGAATTGAAAGATATTGTGTTCTTAAATGCTCTTCTCGGAAAGCAGTCTGACAGATGAAGAAATTAAAAGTGTGGTTTCAAGTGTGAAAAGTTACTATCTTCAAATATATTTTTATGTATCTGTTATTAAATCATTCAATATTTGAATAAAAATTTCCTTGAAATGTACTTAATATTCCCCGGTCATTGTTTCATGGTAAATTCATATGCCTTTAAAATAGTTCTATGTATTAAAAGATTCATAACTAGGATTGTACTTACTGAAATCATATAAAAAAATCAAATTTTGGAGTTCATTAATAACTTACGTTGGCTTGCAAGACCGACTGCCCGGAGGAGTTTGTAACCAAGAGTCATTCACAAAGGAGATTCAAAAGATATCATGTTCGGGTTCATGAGGTGAAGTGCAAGACACACAATGCCGTTTAAGTGTTCAAGTGGCCGGTCTGTTTCTAACGCTATTTTTTTCTTCTTTATTTTAATTCAAGATCAAAGTCGTGAAAAGTTATTATGAAGTTACGCTTTGTTAACTGATATATGTAGAATAAAAAACCAACACGGTGTTTCAAAAGTTTGTTTTTCTTTTTTTATTAGTGTATATAAAACACCGTGCGCAGTTACGATTATGCCTAGAAAAGAGTAATTGTTAAAAAATTAACCATACTTAATACGAATTGTCAACAGGTATATGGTTTGAAATTCAACCCTATGTTTAAAGGCTCCTCCATACTATGGTCCACTGCAAACCTTTACCACCATCTGGAGGGGATATGGCTTATCGTGGTCGATGGTGACAGACGATGAAATAGCCATGGCTGACGATGGCTTCGGAGGCGGTATTTCTCCAAAGATCAAAGCAGCCAGATGCGCAACTAAAGTGCGCAGTAGACCCTATGGATGAATCAACGAGCTCGGCTCATTTATTGGCCCAACGTGTGAAACAACCCGTGAACCATCGTCCAAGGTCACCATCAGGAAGTGGTGAACAATTGGACATAGTGTGGAGGCTACATTAAACATTTGTTTTTCTTTTTGTAAACTAAACTCCTTGGTGCAATGCCGAATGATGGCCGATGTTTTAGAGTGCTGGCCTTCGGTTCAGGAGTTCGTGGGTTCGAATCCCACTGTGGCATGGATGTTCGTAGCCGTTCGGAATCGGCTTTAAACTGTAGGTCCTGGTCTTATTAGCCCTCGTGTTGCAAAAAAGTAGACCGTAGCATTCCGAACGAACGAAAGAATCCTTTGTGCAACAGCCCCTAGAGGGCTAGGGCCTACGGTGCCAATTTCCGTTTATGAAACCAAGGGCCCTGGTGTACAAAGCATATGTTCCGGTTAGGTGGTCAAACCTACGTGGTACCTCCAGTGTTTAGTTTCGAAGCATTCTTGGTCTTCAGTTTATCTACCCACTGAAGGGAGTCAAAAATCCCTACACCAGCACCACTGGGCTGTTTTCTGTTTGTATTTGTGCTTATAAAATACTCTATACAGTTACATTTATGTCTAGAAAACATAAATAGCTAGAATAAATCACATAGAATAAGGATTGTTAATAGGTATGTGGCTTGAAATGGATGAAATTAGACACGATGTCTTAAAATTTTCTTTTTGTATTCGTGTATATGAAATGCGATGCAGTTTTGGTTATGTATGCAATATAATAAAATACACAATAATAAATTTATATATTATATATATCTTATATTTTTATTATACATTTATATTTTTATTTATAAATAAATTTATTTTTATATATTTATATATTATAATTATATATAATAATATTCATATAAATAATAATAATAATAATAATAATAATATTATTATTATTATTAATATGTATGTATGTTAATAATAATAGTACGTAAAATATATTATAAATATATTTATTTTTATATATTATGATTATATATAATAATATTTATTATGAATATTATTATTATTATTATTAAAGTATTAATATATGTATATTAATAATAATAATACTTAAAAAATATATTATTATAAATATATTTATTTTTATATATTTATATATTATAATTATATATAATAATATTTATTACAAATAATATTATATTATTATTATTATTATTATTAATATATATGTATATTAATAATAATAATGCTTAAAAATATATTATAAATATATTTATTTTTATATATTTATATATTATAATTATATATAATAATATTCATAATAAATATTATTATTATTATTATTATTATTATTATTATTATTATTATTATATTAATTATAATAAAACTTAAAAAATATATTATTATAAATATATTTATTTATTAATTATTTATATATTTATTTTTATATATTTGTTTTCATATATTTATATATTATAATTATATATAATAATATTTATTATAAATAATAATATTATTATTATTAATAATATATATGTACATTAATAATAATAATACTTAAAAAGTTAAATCACATACATGTTTAGGGATAATAATCATACTGATGTTTGTAGATGTCTAAATCATAGAGATATCTAATGAAAAAAGAACAATAGCTTACATCTTTGCTCTGTTTGTACTTAGATTGGTGATTTAATTGTTACGAACTTAAATGTTTTTTTTTTATTTAAGGCTTTAAGCTCGTCGTTTTTGTGGTGTCAGTGTTTGATTGATGATAGTTATGATCCAACTCAACGATAATGCAAACCTGACCAATTTTGTCTGGGCAGTGTTGCCACAGAAGTCCTCTTCTTATTTCTCGCTTTAGTGTTTTAGTCTCTGTAGTGTCAGGTGTCATTTCTAGCGTTAGATTGCCGGTAGTTATGACCCAAATCTATGATAATACAAACTTGCCAATTTCATATTGACAGTGTTATCACACAAGTCTGGTTCATATTTCTGGAGTCAGTGTTTGTGTTCCAGTGTCATTTTTGGTCTTACTATTATTTGGTTACAGGTTCTCCTGATCAAAATTTAACACAAAAATTAATACAAAACTTCAAAATTTTGTCGTGCTAGTGTTGCGACACAAGTCCGCTTGGTATTTCTGATATTAGTGTTTGTGTACAGGTGTTATTTCTAGCGTTAGCGATTGATTGCCGGTTGCTATGACCCAACTCTATAGTATAAACTTGTCCAATTCTGTATTAGCAATGTTGTCACATAAGTCTGATTTATATTTTTAGAATCAGTGTTTGTGTTCTAGTGTTATCTCTGGTTTTACTGTTTGGTTGCCAGTTCTCGTGACCCAACTTTAACATAGTACAAAACTGCCTAATTTTGTCCTGCTAGTGTTGCGAGACAAGTCCGCTTGGTATTTTTAATATTAGTGTTTGTGTACAGGTATTATTTCTGGCGTTAGCGATTGGTTGCTGGTTGCTATGACCCAACTCTATAGTACAAACTTGCCTAATTCTGTATGTTGTCACTGAAGTCCGCTTCTTATTATTTCTGGTGGTAATGCTTGATTGTCATGACCCACCTCTACGATAATCCAAACTTGTCCAATTCTGTATGTTGTCACTCAAGTCCGCTTCTTATTATTTCTGGTAGTATTGTTTGATTGTTATGACCCACCTCTACGATAATCCAAACTTGTCCAATTCTGTATGTTGTCACTCAAGTCCGCTTCTTATTATTTCTGGTGGTAATGTTTGATTGTCATGACACACCTCTACGATAATCCAAACTTGCCCAATTCTGTATGTTATCACTCAAATCCGCTTCTTATTATTTCTGGTGGTAGTGTTTGATTGTTATGACCCACCTATACGATAATCCAAACTTGCCCAATTTAGTAGCGGCATTGTTGTCACTCGAATACACGAAGTCGATCGAATACACAAACAAACAGGAGTGAACTCGCAATTTGAAGAATGCTCAAGCGTCATAACACACGTTCAAACCGTATTTTGTCAACAAAGTGAATAAACCTTAAACTAGAAAACAAACCTGCTACCTGAACTATTTCTTGTTTTTCTGGTGAGAAATACTGCGTAGAGGAACTCTAGACTGTTGTTAAACACCGTTTTGGCGTTTTACTTAACGAGTAGAAGGCTAATTTTGGATCCGACATACAATTTCAAATTTAAATATCTTACCTTTTTAAGTTAACTAAAAGGATGTATAAAAATGTCCTATCTAACTATTAATACGGATTGAAAAGATCTATATTAATTGATTGAAGGACAAACAGCAACTTACTTCTTACTTCTTAACACACGTTAAGTCCCAGTGTTTAGAGAAAAAACTAGTTAAAATTGCATTTAAATCTTAATTATCTTTTAAATTTGAAGCATAAAAAATATAAAAATTTTATAGAAAAATATATTATAGAAAAAAATTAATTTATATATATATATTTATATATTATAATTATATATATAAGTAATATTATATTATTATTATTAATAATATATATGTATGTATTATATTATTTATTATTATGTTATATTAATATATTATTATATATATATTATATTATTTATTATTATATTATATAATATATTATATATATAATTATATATATATATATTATTTTTATATATTTATTTATATATATATATATGTATATATTTATTTTTATATTTTTAAATATTTTTTTTTATATTTTATTTTTTATATGTTATATATATATATATATATATATATATATATATATATATATATATATATATATATATATATATATATATATATATATATATATATAACAGTAAAAATTAAATTAAAGATGCCCGGGTTCTAGATTAGATATTAGAGTGGGGTCGTTTTGTTGACGGTGTTGATGGTCATGTAACAGGGCGAAATATATTATTCCATTTTATGACGGAATGTAGAGTGTGGCGTAATGCCTAAGAAGGTTCTACGTATTTCGATATGGCATTAAAAGTTTCTGGTTTCGACAACTTTATGGTTATTGTGATTGTCGACGAACTCCTGAATATGTTATATATATATATGTATATAGATATATATATAGATAGATAGATATATATATATATATATATATATATATATATATATCAGTGGCGTGCGGTAGGTTTTCATGCAGGGTGTGCAGAGAACATGGATTTTCCAATAAATCTTTAATTATTGAGACATCGGAGTTGTCTATTCTGATACGGGTTATTTATTATGAATATAAATTTAAATAATACAATAAATAAAATATTTACCTACGAGTAGTCGAGTGATAACTACAAAAACTGCTAAACTTATGAGAATTCTACTAGCACTGAAGCAAAAATCATGTCTTTTGTTGTATGGTGTCATACAGGCTTCGAAAAAACAACGATTCGGGCTTCCACGGAAAACTTATATGTTCAGCAAACGTATCACCACATGGCGCCAGCCGTTGCGGTGCCTCATCCGGATGCTCACTGGTGCCGACAAACCGAACGTCTATTCCACGTGCAAATGATTTCACTGCACGCTGGCACAATAGAGTAAACCGTTTCGCGTTCAGTCAGTGGATTAAATTATTTTTATTAATTGTTTTTGACATTTGGCAATCATATAGTCTGCGAAAAACATCTTGACAATTTTTAAAAACAAAACCAGGGATATGGTGTTACAGATATAACTTATATACTGTCTGTAAGACACAATGAATGGTAAAATTTGGACTGTTCTGTTAAAATTCATTTCTTTAAAACAAAACAACATTGTTTTTCAGCGAATTATTTCAATAAATATAATACATCACCGAAATTAATTTACCACACTAAAACATTTCACTTTATATTGATGAAATACTTCTTTTATATTTCCATGAAAACAAAATCTTACAATATATAAATTTAAACATTAACCGTCTGCAAAATCGTATGGCCAGTTAATCGGTTGAAAAGCCAAAATAGCTTCAGCACGTAAGTCCCCGCTCTAATACAACGCTTAATAAACCGTACCTTCGGATGATTCTGAATGTCAAGTGCAGGAAAAATAGCTGAACTTGTCTCAGTGTTATAGTATGCTGTTCTTCTCCAGTAGCCCATACATATAAAGCGTGATTTTCAATTTAGTATGCAGTGCATACACATCAGAACTTCCTATATTCGTTTGCGCGCTACGTGGTGCAGCACCTAGTACCGCACGCATTGCGGGAATACAAGCAAGCAAATCAACATAATATTTGAATATATTATAAATAATATATATTATATACCATATAAAGATAGGTAGACATAGGTGCTGAAAATTATTGTTCCCTCATAATTTTCTCAGGGTGTGCAGTGCACACCCTGCACATATGGACCGCACGACACTGATATATATATATATATATATATATATATATATATATATATATATATATATATATATATATATATATATATATATATATATATATATATATATATATATACATTATTTTTATGCAAAAATGCATGCATATATATGTATATATAAATATGCATACACATATATATGTATATATGAGACTGTATATACACATATGCATATACATATAGATATTTAAGTTTGCAGATCAGTAATTTAAGTATTTTTCTTTATAGCCTAATAAAATGAAAATATTTCAAACTGTTTATAAAACATTGACTTAATATTTATATATCGTTACAAATAAAGTTTGCAGCAAATTACTCCGTATCTATGTAGTTCCTTAAAAATTAAAATGTTAACATTTAGTCAAGTACTCCTTTAGAAGTTCAGAGGCTCCCTCAACGTCATTAGTTTACATACATAACTCTGTTAACGGCCTAATATCTTCGGACTCAAGAACATTAAAAGCAAATGCAGCGAAAATTAATCAGCGTGAATTCTCTTCTCTGAACTCGAAACCGAAAGCAAAGATGCTGAAGATGACATTCCCCATCAAGAGATGCTCCTTAGCAACCGTTGCTAGGGTGCAGATTGTATCGTGGCGACCACCAGACGCCTAGACCCCTATCTTTCTCCCTAACTGAGATGTCTTTTGTGGTTTGGCGTTGCTCCTTTGCCTCTTGATACGCACTTTTAAGACGATGATTGTTTTCAGATAAGGGTTTTATGTATTTCAGTATAAATTTACATATAGTAGACTCAGTTATCTATTCAGGTTCATACTAAGTTGGTATGAGGAAAAAAAGCACCTACTGACAGGCATCTTAGTATTCTAGATTTAGATGTTACATTCTACACTGTTCTTATTCTATATCTCTTTTGTGCGATGCACTAGTTCAGCAAACTTCTGTAGTACACTTATTTTATTCCTAAATTTTACTGCATAATATAATGTTAATATTATTTAGTTTTGACATACGAAACAATAGGTTTTTAATATAAAACACGTGTAGTTACATATAAAAAGTACATAAAAGAAGGTATTTTTTTTAAAGTTGATTTTGTTTCACAAAAAAAAGAAAAATATTAAAACAGCGCATGAAAGTGAAATTGTTCAAATTCAAATCTGGCATGGTTGTTTGTAGCAGTTCGGAATCGACTTTAATCAGTACCAAATCAAACCAATATATATATATATATATATACATACATATATATACATACATATATATACATACATATATATACATACATATACATACATACATATATATATATATATATAAGATATATATATATAAAATAACAGTTTTTAAATCTAGAACGTTATTAAAAAGCTTATGAATATTATTCTAAAGGAAGAACTATTTATTTTATGTGAATCTGAAAAAAAAAGCTGTTAAGATTTTAAGTTTCAAAAGGTATTGCAAAGAAAAAATCTACGCAGTACTCGGTCGGCATATATATATATATATATATATATATATATATATATATATATATTTATATATATATATATATATATATATATATATATTTATATATATATGTGTGTGTGTGTGTGTGTGTGTGTGTGTGTGTAATTCTAATTACGTTGATTCGAAAATGGTTTAGATTCACAATTTGATCCGATAAAAAATGCTTTTTCATTAAAAATCCAGAATTGCGCGCGTATTTAGATTATTACAATGCCACTTGAAACCCTTCTTTGTCAACGTAGTATTTGTTGCGCAGTGGTCAGTGCAATTAGCTCCAGAACGTGAAGTACCAGAGTCGAATCCTCGTACAGGTGATGTGGGAATTTTAATTTAATCTAATTATGCTTATGAAGTAAGTTTATCTGTAAGTTGATTAAGTTGATTCGAGAATGGCTTATATTCACAATTTGATCCGACAGAAAATGTTTTTTTCATTAAAAATCCAGAATTGCTCATTTATTGAGATTATTATAATGCCGTTTGAAACCCTTCACTGCCAACACAGGGGTCAGCGCAACTGGCTTCAGTACGAGAAGTCCCACGATCGAATCCCCGTTCAGACGATGTGGAAATTTTAATTTAATTACGTTTGTGATGACTGCACGAGTGGTGACGTCAAGTATTTTTAAAATAATTTTTTTTCTTACTTTTCCGTCAAAATGGTCCAATTTATAATTTGTTTAAAAACATATTACAAGTTTTGAATTTACAGCGTTAAAACAGGACAACGTCTATCGGGTCGTTTAGTATGTATATATATATAACATTTTCACAAGAAATAATTTTTATGTATAATAGTTTTATGTATCCGCCTGAAAAATGTAAATAGGAAACTTTTATATCCATACAAGCAGAGAAATTTTCCAAACACAAATATATAGGCAAAAGGAGCAAAGGTCGAAGAAAGAGATGCAAGCGATTCGGAGAAAAACTAAGTAAATACACAAAGATTCTTCTACACACGAAAAGAGAAAAAAAATACTTCATTACCGAACATCTTACACCACAGGAACACTTTTCCTCATACGGCAAACTGAAGCCTTTTTCAATACCCTCTCTCTCTCTTACTACACTATAACAACGTTAATTGTTTGCGGTTGCGACACATGACTATTGTATTCAACCTTTTGTTAAATGGCTGGAAA
Source organism: Pardosa pseudoannulata (assembly GCA_032207245.1). Lineage (NCBI taxonomy): Eukaryota > Metazoa > Arthropoda > Arachnida > Araneae > Lycosidae > Pardosa > Pardosa pseudoannulata. Next base: position 16,160,112 of record CM063500.1, on the reverse strand, counting down.
AAAAACCCCGCCAAGCAATGACGTTTTTTCCCCTCTATGCTAAACGAGGTCCTGCTTGCAATTAATCATCTTGGCGGATATTTATTTACGAGCTGTAATTATTTTTCTACGTTATTCTATGTACCCTTCCCCCTTATCGAGCAATAAGCTTTACGGCCCAGTGCCGTAAAGGTGAGCCCTTTGTTAACCTTGGCAAAAATTCTGAGCAAAGTCGATGGACTAGACTCGGCCCAATTGACGTTATGCATAAGGCTGTCCGAAGTCATGCTGCGAATCCCCACACGTCTGAAGGATGGGCAGTCTGACTTGACAGATTCGAAATGATGATTTCCCACGCGCGGAAAGAGGCATAAATCACGATCCCTTGGGAGGAGCACGATTCTGGGGAAATATGTTTATTCTCTTAATTCAACTCTCGAATTGTGTTCTATTAAATATATTCTTTTATCTGCATTTTTGAGTTAATTGTACAGTGTTTAAGAAATAAGTTCTTTGTCTTAGACAATACCCACATACATAAAGCTTGAGTTTTGTTTGTAGCGCTGTCTTTCATATTTTGTCCCATCGAAATTTAAAAAACTAGACCGGGATCTATTCGCTAAAATTTTTCTGAAGGGCTACAACCTCCCCCCACCCATTAGCCGAACTAGGGGACTCGGGTACCAAAACGCAGCCATTATCCGTCCACACCCACACACTCAAATACCTATTCTCACCCCCACACACATACATAAACACATGTATGTACGCATGTGTGTGTATATGTGTACACGAACACAAGCAAATAAATATATAAATAGAAGACATACTGACAAAAAACTTACGTCATAGATGCATGAAATATGCATATTCATGCACATTTTCGTAAGTACATTACATTTAATATACAAATATATGGTAGTACATTAGAAAAATATACATATTTCATATCTAAATCATATCTACACGCTTGTTAAAACGAAAGGCGCATCCCTTAGGCTTAATACTGTTAGCGTATAACTCAATCATGTTTGGTTTAACCAAATGGTATCAGAAACAGCATAACAAATCTACACATGCACACACCTATATATATACACATACACATATCTCAAATATATGCATCAATAATACCCCAACACATATTTATACACTACATACACTTTACATCTAAATACTCATGAATATATTGGTGGGTTATGCATATATGTATCTCTCTGAGTGTATAGATATATGAGAAGCCTATAACTATAGGCAAGTACATTAAAAACATATAATATTTTTTATACATATTCCATATTTACACACACACATTTATCACATATATGCACCAAATATATTACAATTATACACACACACACACACACATATATATATCCCATATATATTTCTCACTTGAATACATTTATGTACCTACACATTTTGGAATTATGCATGTAAATATATATGTGTGCATATTATATATTTATAAGTAGCATACAAATACACACATACACATGTATATATATATATATATATATATATACATATTTATATGCTATATTCACTTCTCTCTTGAATACATATTCATTTGGGGTTTATACATACATATATATATGTATATATATATATATTATATATATATATATATATAGTATATAATATATATACTATATATTTATACATATATATATATATATATATATATATATATATATATATATATATATATATATATATATATATCGTGATACACACACACACACACACACACACACACATATATATATATATATATATATATATATATATATATATATATATATATATATATACGTTTTGTTGAATATTCAATCTCATCAACCATATATAAGTATATAACTGACAGGGGAATATACATTAGCATAATATAAATAATTATCCTGTTTCAACAGAGCTGCATTATGTTGGATATTAATTCAATCACTACACAAGTATTCGTATTAACAAAATTGAGTATAATTATTTGGCTTTTAATATTCAACCTTTTTTAGGAATTTAATAAAATGTTTACTAAGACAATATAAATGGCATTTACAACTACAGAATGCATGTAATAATGTGAATGTAAATAATAATGTGTGTAATGTCCACACTGTATTCACATTATTACATACATAAAATGTATGTAATAATGTGAATACAGTGTGGAATAAATTTTTGAAGATAAAAAAAACGAACATTTGAAGGAGGGTTATATGAATTGAAAATGTATTTTTGATAATTCTAAAATAATTTTAGAATGCATAACTGTTTTCCTAATTATTCAAACAAATGCTATTTTGTAAAAAATTGAATATATATATATATATATATATATATATATATATACAGAAAATATTAAACCAACATAATATATATTAATATTTACACTAGCTAAAATACATATTTGCTTCGTTAGAATACAACTAAATATTAGAAGCAATTGAATATAAATGTATATTTAGGTTAGCTGAATACCACTTCAAATATAGGTCAAATGAATACAAATACACATTTAGGTCAGTTATTATTTAAGTCAACTGAATACAAATATATATTTAGGTGAACTAAATACGAATGCAAATTTCTGCCAATTCAATGCATATGCATATTTAGGTCAACTTAAACACATATTTGGGTCAGAAGAATACACATGGATCGACAAAGAGAAAATCAGTATTCCGGTCAATAGAATGGAAGTATTTGTGTTAATATAGGTCAAATGAATACAAATACATATTTGGTCATTTACTATTTAAGTCAACTGAATACAGATGCATATTTAGGTGAACTAAATACGAATGTAAATTTCTGTCAATGCAATACATATTCATATTCAGGTCAACTTAAACACATATTTGGGTCAGCAGAATACATCTAAACATATGGATTGGCACAGAGAAAATCAGTATTCAGGTCAATAGAATGGAAGTAATTGTGTTAATATAGGTCAAATGAATACAAATACATATTTAGGTGAACTAAATACGAATATAAATTTCTGTCAATTAAATACATATGCATATTCAGGTCAACTTAAACACATATTTGGGTCAAAGAATACATTTAAGCATATGGATAGACACAAAGAAAATCAGTATTGAGGTCAATAGAAGGGAAGTATTTGTGTCAATAGAATGCAAATAAATATTATATTCAATAGTCAAGAATACTTGCAGGATATAAATACATATTTTTTAGAAAGAATACCAATCAATATTTGGCACAAATAACTCAGTTTGGTTCAATAGAAATGGATAAAATATTATTATTATATATTTGTTGGAATAAAAATATTAATTTTCAATATGGATAATATCTATTATTAATGTAGTCAACAGAATTATACTATGACGACATTGAGGAATAATATAATAGACTAAAAGAATAATTTTGGGGACATTTATAAGAATGCGATTGGTTTTAGGGGACATTTTGCAACCAATATAAATCAATAAAAATAAATTTAAAATTCTTGGTTTTCATACTGAAGTAAAAACACTTAAAATCTGTATGATATTAATCCAAAATACAGTCACTGTTTGTTTAGAAGTAGAAATATTGAATAAAGTACAAAATTGCAGATATTTTATAGCGTGTTACAAATTTATAGGACATTTTAGTAATAATTTTTTAAAAGAGTCAGTATAACAGAAAAATAAGCCTTTTATATTATCAAGTAAAACTTGATAGTAAATTTGATTTGTAAGATAATCTTAAAATATAATTTTAAAAAACTATATGAAATGTAGAAAATTATTTACATAGCATCCTCTACGACACTGTCTATGAAAAATGTCGTGACTGAATGTTAAAATACTGAAACAAGTACAAAATTTACAGATATTTTATAGCTTGTTACAAATTTATAGGATATTTTAGTAATAATTTTTGATAAAGAGTCAGTATAACAGAAAAATAAGCCTTTTATATAATCAAGTAAAATTTGATAGTAAATTTGATTTGTAAGATAATCTTAAAATATAATTTAAAAAAATTATATGAAATGTAGAAAATTATTTACATAGCATCCTCTACGACACTGTCTATGAAAAATGTCGTGACTGAATGTTGAAATATTGAAACAAGTGCAAAATTTACATATATATTATAACGTGCTACAAATTTATAGCATATTTTAGTAAAAGTTTTTGATAAAGAGTCAGTATAACAGAAAAATAAGTCTTTTATATAATCAAGTAAAACTTGATAGTAAATTTGGTTTGTAGGATAATCTTAAAATATAACTTTAAAAATTATATAACATGTAGAAAATTAATTACATAGCATCCTCTATGACATTGTTTATGAAAAATGTCGTGATCGAATGTTAAAATATTGAAACAAGTACAAAATTTACAGATATTTTATAGCGTGTTATAAATTTATAGGATATTTTAGTAAATATTATTGATAAAGAGTCATTTTAGCAGAAAAAAAGCCTTTTATATAATCAAGTAAGACTTAATAGTAAATTTTATTTGTAGGAGAATATTAAAATATAACTTTAAAAGTTTATATAAAATGTAGAAAATTAATTACATAGCATCCTCTATGATATTGTCTGTGGAAAATGTCGTGACTAAATGAAATACTGAAAATATTAAACCAACATAATAGTTATTAATGTATAGACTATCTAAAATACATATTTGCTTCGTTAGAATGCAATTAAATACTAGGAACAATTTAATATAAATGTATATTTAGGTTAGCTGAATACAAGTACAGATATAGGTCAAATGAATACAACTACATATTTAGGTCATTTACTATTTAAGTCAACTGAATACAAATACGTATTTAGGTGAACTAAAGACGAATGTAAATTTCTGTCAATTCAATACATATGCATATTTAGGTCAACTAAAACACATATTTGGGTCAGCAGAATACATCTAAACATATGGATCGACAAAGAGAAAATCAGTATTCAGGTCAATTGAAGGAAAATATTTGTGTCAATAGAATACAAATAAACATTGTATTCAATTGTCCAGAATACTTGCAGTATATAAATACATATTTTTTTAAAAGAGAATATCAATCAATATTTGCCACAAAGAATTCAGTTTAGTTCAGTTACAGGAATGAGTAAAATATTTAATATAATGAAATGCCCTGTTGGAATGAAAAAAATAGGTTTCAATACGGATAATACCTGTTATTTTAAGAGAGTTCAGTCAACAGAATTATACTATGACGACATTGGGATTAATTGGAGTGACATTGGGACAAATTTACTATAAAGTAAAACTTTATAGTAAATTTGATTTGTAGGATAATCTTAAAATATAAATTCAAAAAATTATATGAAATGTAGAAAATTAATTACACAGCATCCTCTATGATGTTGTCTAGAAAAATGTCGATTACTTTGTCTATTTGTTACATTTGTTTATGAAAAATGTCGTGATGAATGTTCGTTAGAGAAAAAAGTATAGAGATGTGTTACCAGGATTATAACTATTTTCCAATATTGTAGAGTTTATATGTTATACAAAGGACATCTAAAAATATTTAAGATAGATTTAGAAGCAAAAATGCGTCCTGAAGCATTCAAAATGTATTTATACTCAATAAGAATCTTTGAAAAAAAATATAAAATTCAAATTTTAAAATGATCGTTTTATATCGAATTTATTAAATTCTTTTCAAGTTGTTTCGTTTTTGAAAGAAGTGCAATAATTTTAACAGTTTAAACCAATGTTTATTTTTTGTATAGAAATTAATGTTTATATAACTCAAAATAATAAATTTGGAGAAATTTATATTGATATTATTTTACAGGATAAACAATTTTAAATTATTGATTTTATAATGTTTATCCAATGGTCATGAAATGTTCGCATTTTAGGGGACTTTTTGTGCTGTGTTTAGATAAAGCTTTAGGATTCAGAATAGGTAGATTATTAAAAAAAAAGAATTATAAGGAATAAAGTTGCATGATATATATTCTAAGAATAAGCTACATTCATTATTGTTTTTAAATTCATAAATGGGAAAAAATAACGAATTTAGCCATTACCTCTAACCATGCCTGGAATATACACAATTTTCAACCAAATTCCAGAAGGATTCTTTCCACGACGTAGTTCCATAGCTGTTAAATATTTAGTTGCGAAATTTAGAAAAAATTTCATAATCCAAGTTATTGTGTACACCTGTCGGAGGGCAGACATTGGATGCGGTTACGCTCCCTTTGACTGCTGGGAAAAATGGCGGCCATATTACCTGTTCCTGTGACCAGTAAACAAAAGTTATCAGCTTTGCGGTTTAGTGCAGCTGGTAAGGCAATGTTTGGCTTATAACAACCTTGAACGATATAATAGGATGGTGGTTTTCAAAAAGCATTGATCCTGCAATACCATTGAAAAGCAAAATATAAATAAAAGGCAGTGATAAAAATTAAAGAATTGTTTTTCTAGGCATGTCAACAAACGTAATTGGCGCACAACTTCTCTGTATTTCCAGATAAATATCTCGCGATTTCATGGGATGGTAAAGAATCATTAATGGTTTTAGAATGGAAGCGTCCATGCGCGTAATAATTGCAAAATATTCACTTACTTGCATCAGCGCAGCGATATAGTTTATGTAAGCTTGATGCTTAATGTACGTAGAAATGGCGGACGGTACCATTTTTTTCCAAGAACTGTCTCGATGATCTAAGTTGTCTCTCACAGGGAAAACGATTAAGTAAAGATTCCCTTCATATTTGTATCTTGTTTTTTATTGTCAATGCTGTTGTTTTTCAGTTCGGTGCACTTATAAGTGTATTACTAGAATTCAAGCTAAAGAACTTTCTTGCAAATAAGGAACTGAGGAAAAGATTTTGAAACTATTTATGAAGATTTAAAACCACCGGAAAAAATATGAATTCACAGTAAAATATTGTAAACACGCATGCTAATATAAAAACACCCAAATTCACGAGAACTTTTTTTTCCTTTTCATTCGAAAATTTCTAAATTTTAGAGGAAAAATTTTTTAACTGCTCAAAAGTCTAAATCTACTACAAATTTTTTAGGCTCGAAAACTATTAAATTTATACGAAAAATAATTTTACTGCAGAATATTGCAAAATTTAGGAAATTTTTTTATTTTGGAAAAGTATTAAATTTTGAAAGAAATATTTATTTTCGGTCTAAAATTGAATAAAATATTTCCTTGTAAATGTAGCAATGTTATACTCAAAAAAGGTTTTTCTCACAAATTTGAATCTGAAATTGATAAATTTGAAAAAAAATTTTTTTGGAGGTTTAAAATTTTTAAAATTGCAGGAAAAATTTTTTTGGCCTAAAATTGTAATATTTGGGAGGAAAAATATTTTTTAGTCTAAAGTTGTTAACTTGCGAGTAAGAAGATTTTTAGTTTAAAATTGTCAAATTTGCAAAGACAATTTTTTTAGTCTAAAATTTTAAAATTCGTGAGGAAAAAGATTTTTAGTGTAAAATTGTTAAATTTGCGAGGGAAAAAATTTTTAGTCTAAAATTGTCAATTTTTCAAGGAAAAAAATTTTTAGTCTAAAACTGTTAAATTTGCAAGGAAAAACTTTTTTTGTCTAAAATTGTTAAATGTACGAGGAATAAATTTTTTAGTCAGATATTGTAAAATTTGCGAGAAAAAATTTTTTTAGTCTGAAATTGTTAAATTTGTGAAGAAAAAATTTTTAGTCTAAAATTGTAAAAATGGCGAGGAACAAATTTTTTAGTCTAAAAATGTAAAATTTCCGAGAAAAAAAAATTTAGTCAGAAATTGTTTAATTAGCGAGGAAAAAATTTTTTAGTCTAAAATTGTTAAATTTGCGAGAAAAAAATTTTTTAGTCTAAAATCTTAAAATTTGCGAGGAAAAAGATTGTAGTCTAAAATTGTAAAATTTGTGACAAAAAAGATTTTTAGTCTAAAATTGTTAATTTTGCGAGAACATTTTATATGCTTTAAAATTTTCAAGTTTGCGAAGAAATATTTTTTTCGGTTTCAAAATGTTAAATTAATAGAGGAATTTATTTTTATTTATAGCATCAAAAAGCTAAAATTTTGAGAAAAATGAGATTTTTACAGCCGTAAACTAAAACTGATAAAGTAAAATCATGCTTTCTAATCGCTTTACTATATAAAAGTTATTTGAATTGCTATTATGAAACAGTGTTTACAGATTTTGTTGGTGTGACTGATAATTAACACTTTGACTGCCATGGCTATCATATGTGATATCCAGTGATATTTCCGTTGAGACACTGGCTATCCGATATGATAGCCATGGTGTTTTAACACTTCAGGCCATGGCTATCAAAGATGTTATCAGTTACATGAAAATCGTATTGGAGTTTGATTGTTGGGCTCCCTACGATGTGTTAGGTATACGTGGTTTGCGCAAATTGGTATATGTGACGATTTTATGAGCTAAGTTTTATGAAAAATTAAATATTTGGAACATGCAACAAAAAAGGGAATATATATAAATAGAGAGAGTTTGTTTGAAAATATTGTTTGTTTTGAAATATTGTTTTTATATATAGTTTTATGTTGAAAAAATACAAATTACACAAAAAAAAAGTTTGGCCCCGTTGTGAACATTTGCAATTTTGGCTTGGCAGTCAAAGTGTTAAGGCATTATATAAATTAGATTAACAGTATTTCACATTTTCTTTTTCACAATATTAAATTTAAAAGGATATATCGAGGAGTTATAGATTTTAGCATTGTTTGGTTTTGTCTTGATACTCTGGGTTATTTTTTTACCTTGTTTGCTTCGCAAACTTGCACGATTTTAATGAACAGCGACTGTTTGGATGATTTGGAGCATTACGGTCTACTGTTCGATACAAGAAGGCAAATAAGACCAACTATTTAATCCGATTGCGAACGGCTACGAACATCCATATCAACAGTGAGATTCGAGCCCATGAACTCCGATACCAAAGAGCAGCACCTTTTATTAAACCATCATTCAGCAAAATTGAAGAAATCTTCACCGTGGTCTTACGTCGTTCTTCGTCATCATACTTTACGTCATTAAGTAACCGGCATATTGCAAGTTATCAAAGGACTACATTTGATTTCTTTTTAGTGGGAAGAGGGAAATAACATGGTAATTTGTTAGAGACTAGATCAGTGGCAATGGATTGTATTAAGATTTCAGTAAAAGTGACAGTTTGGTTAACTCTTTACAGATTATGATTCCGTACAAATAATCATTAATTGCAGATTTTTCAGAGACCCTTGAAATGACAGTGACTAAAATTATGAAATGACTTTTTCTTTTGAAAAAAAAAATCATGTATACGCTTCACTATTAAAAGACATTTTTCGAATACCCTGATTTTAACTCCTCCTTAATGCACAGTTTTTTTTTTTTTTTTTTTTTTTTTTTTTTGAAAAAGGCCGGCCAAAAAAATCAATTTTTTAATGTAAAAAACACAATTTAGAACTTTGAATTTAGAAATTTTTTTTTTATACTTGAATAAGTAAGTGTTATAGCTTACAATCCCATGTAAATGATAAATACCAATAAAACGATTATTTTTTTGCTTTTCCATTGTTATTTTCAATTCTCGATTACATTCGAGTGTGAAAAATTATAACAACATAAAATACAACGCCGCTCGAATTATCTCGAGTGTGCATAGTTTGGCCAGTTTAGCGCGCTGGAGTTAACTCGAGAGTGCACGTTAAAGGGTTAAACTTTTAAAAATAATACACAGTTTGACGATTTTAGTATTAACCCTTTCGTGAGCCTTTTATTTCTCACAATGTTTTCAAACTATCAAGACAGAAGTGCTAATTATATCCAATTGATAAAACAATAAATGACAGCGTAAAACTGAAGCGGTAATCCGTCTCAATATCCTAAATATTGATATTCATTTGATATCGTATACGAAATAAATTTTGCCTTCATAGAACTCAGTGGATAAAATTAAAATCCTTCCAGTTATATTTCAAATCACAAAATTTATAACAACATAAAGTACAACGCCGCTCGAATTATCTCGAGTGTGCACAGTTTGGCCAGTTTAGCGCGCTGGAGTTAACTCGAGAGTGCACGTTAAAGGGTTATATTTTAAAAAATAATATACAGTTTGACGATTTTAGTATTAACCCTTTCGTGAGCCTTTTATTTCTCACAATGCTTTCAAACTATCAAGACAGAAGTGCTAATTATATCCAATTGATAAAACAATAAATGACAGCGTAAAACTGAAGCGGTAATCAGTCTCAATATCCTAAATATTGATATTCATTTGATATCCTATACGAAATAAATTTTACCTTGATAGAACTCAGTGGATAAAATTAAAATCCTTCCAGTTATATTTCAAATCACAAAATTTATAACAACATAAAGTACAACGCCGCTCGAATTATCTCGAGTGTGCACAGTTTGGCCAGTTTAGCGCGCTGGAGTTAACTCGAGAGTGCACGTTAAAGGGTTAAACTTTTAAAAATAATACACAGTTTGACGATTTTAGTATTAACCCTTTCGTGAGCCTTTTATTTTCACAATGTTTTCAAACTATTAAGACATAATTGCTAATTATATTCAATTGATAAAACAATAAATGATAGCTTAAAACTGAAGCGGTAATCAGTCTCAATATCCTAAATATTGATATTCATTTGATAGCTTATACGAAATAAATTTTGCCTTGATAGAATTCGGTGGATAAAATTAAAATCCTTCCAGTTATATTTTAGATCATAAAATTTATAGATTGTTAATCGAAGAAATATAATAGAAATGTAATAGAATTATAACATATGCAAAATTAACTTAAAAAGTTCGCAGGTATATATCTATATATAAATACGATTACTCAAAACAATTCTCTTTTTTACTTTATTAAAATAAAAACTTCCTTTTAATATAACTTTGGCGTTTTAAAAGCTCGGTATCAAAGTGGAAAGATTTTCACAACTCTTTAAAAGATTGAACATTAACCTTTACTCTCTTTTGCTCCCATTTCACCTTAAAAATCACTTCCCCAGAATCATTATTTCTCAATGGGCGTGTATGTAAGTCTTACACACGCCCATTTCTCACTAAACTGATTTATGACAGCAGGGAATTTTTGATAGGGATTTTATATTTATCCTGAACGCAATTTTGTAAAACTTATTAACAATTCTATAGCTGATTATGTAACAAAAAACTTTCCTGGCTAGTTGTTACGTTTAATACTGACATTAATCCCCCCCACATTTTTTCAGATAAATCTCTCTACACGCTTCAATGATTTGTGCTTATAAATGCTTATAAATTTCAGTATTTTCTGCCAGCGAATCCACGCATGCGTGAGTATTAATTGAGTTTTATCGTCACGTGACTTGCGGGTTGGCTGAATAGTAGAATATCACTGTAATATTTAATACCCACTGTGCAAAGTGTATCTGAACATTGAAAGTAATTTTTATTTAGACATCGATTAATAGTTTGTAAACTTAGTTAATGAGACAACATTTATACAGAGGCTGTTCAAACATTTTTAGACGATGTATATTGTGGACACAAAACTAAATTACATAAAATTCTTGTGTTTGAAATGTTTAGATTTCAGACACAATCACTGTTTGATAGTCCTCATTCTGAACTATCTAGCGACTATTCCGTAATTTAGGAGATAATAATGCCTTTTGAAGTGTCAGAAGAGGTATTCCATCCCATTCCTCCTGAACAGCTTTCCAGAGTCTTGTAAGCGTTGTGGGACGACGTTTAGATAATGCAGATTTTAAAATTCCGAAAGCACAAAAATCCATAGGTGATACAACGGGAGATTTAGTAAGGATATTAGTGAAGGGTATGGCCTTGATACCGGTTTTTTGTTAAATTTCTTTTAGGAAATTGACAGTGGATTTTGATGTGCGACTGCTAGTTTTGTCTTGATGGAGTTCCACAGATTAATGCACTGAGGGTAAAGCGATGGTATTTCATTCAGAAAAATTGGCTATAGAATATGTTCCTGATAGTATTTAGAGTTAATCATGATATTTTTTTCAACTCTCTTTATTTTTAACTTGCCATTATATGAAAAACCAGCAACAATCACGAATCCCTTAGAAAAACTTTCTGTCGATTCTTTGAACCATGTACTTAAATTTTTTCTCAATTTTTATGATAATAAATGGCTCTTTTTTTTGTTGCAGTCATTTAAATACACCCATGATTCATCTATTGTGACAATTTTTTTTTCCAATTTTCTTTGGATAAATGTTTTTCATACAGAATTCTGCAGCGAGTCTTGCGTTCAGCGATATGCTTTAGAGAAAGACGATGCACACTGCGTTTTTCCGCTTTCTTAAGATTTAAATTAACGTTTATCATTTTGCTTACAGTGAACACCGAGCATTTTAATGATTTTGCAATTTTTCTTTGACTAGGGGGATTTTCTTTTAACATTAAACAGCATACCTTTGCAATAGTCGAAGATGTTCATTTTTCCTTGGATACTTGGTTGGAATTTTTGTCCCACTTGAGGCTCTAATTTGACGTTTTTTCCCCTTCCTTTTTGACGATATTACCTATCGACGCTTTAGATATCACAAAACTGTGACTCTCACATCGTTTTTGGATAACGGAATATGAATATTTCTCTTCGGAAAGAGCATAAATATAGCCTTCGAACCACTGCTTCGTTAAAAACGCCATTTTGAATAAAAAACAAACCTCTCAAGCCGCAGACGACAATTTTGATATTTAAAAACATAGTACAATTCCAGTTTTTTATTCTGCAACAAAAGATGTTTTAATACCGCTAACCAAAATCGTCTAAAATATGTGCTAACAGCCTCTGTAGATTAAAGGGACCTTTTATTTGAATTACTCGGGCTTACTGGGCAATAAAAAAGAATTACAAAGTTATATCAGTAATTTATAGTCGTGCAGCCATTAAAAATAAAGCGAAGTCCAACGTCGTGGAGCATTAAATTTATTAAGGGAAAAATAAACGGGTCAACTGTCCGTCTTTACAAGGCAAGAGAATGTCATTGAATGCTTTAAGAAAAATTTCCTCCAATAATTCATCTGTTAATTTTTGCATCCCAGGAGCGAGAAATCACGTGATTTTACTCTCAGTAGGCTTTAGATTATTCAGCATTGTTGGGAGTCAGGAGTGAACCTTGATTTCTTAACACATTCTATGCGGGACACTAGTACTATTCTGACGATTGGCATTTTAAGCGCGGGTCACGTACTAGTACGGGTTAGTGTAACAACATGGTTTATTTGTGGGTAGAAAAATAACAGTATATACATTAAAACGAAACCGAATGTTCTTGTCTACTACATAGATTCTAGAAAACTTTAGACAAATAAAAACTAGTTTTTACATCAGTCGTTGCGAAACCACAGAACGGGAAGGTTGAATGAAAAAATCAATTTAGATTTAAAATTAACTTTTTATTTATCCGTGCGAAAATGATATTATATATATGTATATTTATATATTATACACACACACACACACACACACATATATATATATATATTTGTTTATTTGTCTATTTATATATTTGTTTATATATTTCAATATAAAATACGAAAAGTTGGTTAAAAAATTAAATAATTTTCTATCTATTGAGATTTAACTGAATAACTAAATTTACGCGCAAAACCCCGCTCCTGGTACAATTCCGCTTCGAAATGTACCTGCACTCAATGTGTTAACCTAGTCCAAAACCCCACCTGCAGCAAATTTAGTTGTTGGAGAAACAAAATTATTTTCCTGGGACAGCTGAAAAGTGTAGCCAGTGGACAAAAAATTAGCATCTATGCCAGCGTTAGTTTTTAGAGACAGGCAAAAAGAATTTAAGACGGTGAACACTCCTTTTCATGTAACACTTTATGACTGGAAAATTAAGCATAAAAAATGAGAAGGTAAAAAGAGAGAATTTGAGATAGATATTTTAAGTCTAATAATTTTTATATATTATATTACATTACATGTATATGCAATATATCAAAATTATTATGCTTAAACTATAGTTTACAAATTCTCCTGATTTATATTCTTATTCATTTTAATCTATTTTCCCAGTCACAAAATATCTTATCTAAAGGAGTGTCAGCAACTTAAATACTTAAAACAGTCTCCCAAAGCATTTCATGCTAATTTTTTGCTCATTAGCCACATTTTCGAGCTGTATCAATAAAATAGTTCACTCTTTTTAATGATCTAAATTCCTTTTTACTGCTAAAAGTGTTGTCTAAGCTACTTTCTCCGGGAAGGAATTTGTCTCCGCGTCTCGTTGTGGGGCCCAATTCTGTAAAAGCAAAGTGTTTTTGTATCATTCTATCTTTTGACTTTGACTGAGGTACATGCCATTTTCGTAGCTCTAAAAGAAAATAAGTTTTTTTACGGACTCGCTGTTCTCTTCAATGTTCTACGACTGTTTACTGCAATAGTCTAGTCGCTTAGGCTTCTCCTTAGCCCAGGGCAAGTAAAAACAATTGGGGCTACAATTTCATGTAACCGTGGTTTAAAAGCGTTTAACTATACTAATAACTGTGAATTTAAAATTTTAAAATTCTGAAAATATTTTCGTGTGCTTTTATATTAGGAAATTTATTAAATGAAATATGCTAAAGAATTTATAAAAGCTATTAAAATTTTTACACTTTAAACATTTTTTATAGCGTTAAATTCTGGTTATGTTCTAAAAATCATTTAATTTTTTCTTTGTTATAGAAAATTGAAACGCTGGTCAGCAATTTACATATATATTCAAAACTCAGTTAAAATATTGCGTTTTTTAAATATGAGGAGCAAATATATTTACTTGTATAGATTACGTAAATCTGAATCATGCCAGGCATATACAGGGAAAAATTAACCTGGAAGCGTTCCTTTTAGCTCCAAGAACCCCGATATGCTCATATCGTTCCCCCCACGAAACCAGCTGTACTCTGTCACGAGCTAAACACAAATTCTCAAAACCACGGTATGCAGATCTAAAGATAAAAATAATTTTCTTATCTCCGTTCAATGAACAAAGATAATTCTATCTAATAGAGAGAACTTTTGAAGAATATTAAAAGTTTTCAATGGTTTGGGTTTGGGTTTGGGTTAGAGCAAAACCGTGGTAAGCAGAATTTTCTTATCCCCATTCAATCAATAAGGATAGTTCTATCTAACAGAGAGAACTTTTGAAGAATAAATTAAAGATTTCAATGTTTTGGGTTTGGGTTGAAGCAAAACCATGGTATGCAGATCTAAAGATAAAAATAATTTTCTTATCTCCGTTCAATGAACAAAGATAATTCTATCTAATAGAGAGAACTTTTGAAGAATATTAAAAGTTTTCAATGGTTTGGGTTTGGGTTTGGGTTAGAGCAAAACCGTGGTAAGCAGAATTTTCTTATCCCCATTCAATCAATAAGGATAGTTCTATCTAACAGAGAGAACTTTTGAAGAATAAATTAAAGATTTCAATGTTTTGGGTTTGGGTTGAAGCAAAACCATGGTATGCAGATCTAAAGATAAAAATAATTTTCTTATCCCTGTTCAATGAATAAATATAATTCTACCTAACAGAGAAAACTTTTCAAGAAAGTTAAAAGTTTTCAATGTTTTGGGTTTGGGGTTTGGGTTAGAGCAAAACCGTGGTAAGCAGAATTTTCTTATCCCCATTCAATGAATAAAGATAATTCTATCTAACAAAGAGAGAACTTTTGAAGAATAAATTAAAGATTTCAATGGTTTTGGGTTTGGGTTGAGCAAAACCATGGTATGCAGATCTAAAGATAAAAATAATTTTCTTATCTCCTGTTCAATGAATACAAAGATAATTCTACCTAATAGAGAGAACTTTTGAAGAATATTAAAAGTTTTCAATGGTTTGGGTTTGGGTTTGGGTTAGAGCAAAACCGTGGTAAGCAGAATTTTCTTATCCCCGTTCAATCAATAAGGATAGTTCTATCTAACAGAGAGAACTTTTGAAGAATAAATTAAAGATTTCAATGTTTTGGGTTTGGGTTGAAGCAAAACCATGGTATGCAGATCTAAAGATAAAAATAATTTTCTTATCCCTGTTCAATGAATAAATATAATTCTAACTAACAGAGAAAACTTTTCAAGAATATATAAAGATTTTAATGGTTTGGGTTTGGGTTTGGGTTCGAGCAAATCCGTGGTAAGCAGAATTTTCTACCATTCAATCAATAAGGATAGTTCTATCTAACAGAGAACTTTTGAAGAATAAATTAAAGATTTCAATGTTTTGGGTTTGGGTTGAAGCAAAACCATGGTATGCAGATCTAAAGATAAAAATAATTTTCTTATCCCTGTTCAATGAATAAATATAATTCTAACTAACAGAGAAAACTTTTCAAGAAAGTTAAAAGTTAAAATTTAAAGATTTCAATGGTTTGGGATGGAGCAAAACCATGGTATGCAGATCTAAAGATAAAAATAATTTCCATATCCCTGTTCAGTGAATAAAGATAATTCTACCTAACAGAGAAAACTTTTCAAGAAAGTTAAAAGTTAAAATTTAAAGATTTTAATGGTTTGGGATGGAGCAAAACCATGGTATGCAGATCTAAAGATAAAAATATTTTTCTTATCCCCGTTCAATTAATAAGGATAATTCTTAGTAACACAGATAACTTTTCAAGACTATTTAAAGATTTCAATGTTTTGGGTTGGGGCTGGAGCAAAACCATGACATGCAGATCTAAAGATTAAAATAATTTTCTTATCCCCGTTCAATGAATAAAGATAATTCTATATAACAAAGAGAACTTTTCAAGAATATATAAAGATTTCAATGGTTTGGGTTTGGGTTGGAGCAAAACTGTGGTATGCAGATCTATAGATAAAAGTAATTTTCTTATTCCTGTTCAATGAATAAGAATAATTCTACCTAAAAGGGAGAACTTTTCAAGAATATTTAAAGATTTTAATGGTTTGAGTTTGGGTTGGAGCAAAACCATGGTATGCAGATGTAAAGATGAAAATCATTTTCTTATCCCCGTTCAATGAATAAAGATAATTCTACCTAACAGAGAGAACTTTTGAAGAATATTTAAAAATTTCAATGGTTTGGGTTTGAGTTGGAGCAAAACCATGGTATGCAGTTCTAAAGATAAAAATAATTTTCTTTACCCCATTTAATGAATAAGGATAACTCTACTTAACAGAGAGAACTTTTCAAGAATATATAAAGATTTTAATGGTTTGGGTTTGGGTTGGAGCGTTACGGTCTGCTGATTTGCTACACGAGGGCTAAGGAGATCGGGACCTACCGATTAAACCAAATTCCGAACGGCTGTGAACATCCATGCCATCAGCGGGATTCGAACCCAATACTGAAAAGCAGCGCTCTACCATTCGGCCATCGATTTAAATGGTTAAGTGTCTTAATCAACCCTGCCATAACTCAGTACTCAAACCACTGTTTCTATATAATACGATTTTTCTGTTAGACCAATCAATTAGTTTAAGGAATAGTTAATCTACAAGAATTATAATTGGTTGAGAGTAGCTCAAATCAAGGATAGTTCCTATATTCTTAATTCTTCGGTTGAAATTTACTGTCCAATACATATGGTTCTTCACTAATCAAGCCAATTTGTGGTAGAGTCCAATAAAAGTAAATAAAAAAATTCTTGCACTGATATGTTAGTGTAGATTAATAGCTTAAAAATAGAACGGTTTATTAGTAATATGTGAGTAGTACTAATGAAAGCTGTTAAAAGAAATTTAGTTATTTAACACTAGCAAAAAACAAAACAAAACAAAAAAATTCTTATTTTAAATACAAGCTGTATTCTCTGTGCTTCTCTACGGTAACACCGTTATTTTACTCTTTGTGCTTCAAATTAATTTTCCTCATTCCCACCAGTCTGTCTCAAATTATTATCAAGACCAAATTAATATTACTGCCTATTAATGTACAAAGAAACTGGATTAAAAAGAACAGTTTAATTGTAATATAGGAGTAGTACTGATGATGTTTGTTAAAAGAAATTTGCTTATTATGAGATTAGGCACAAAACATGGAAAATAAATCCTTATTAAATAAAGCAATATTCTCTGTGCTTCGCCACAGTAATTAAGTGTATGTTTTACCTCTTTGCGCTCCAAATAAATTTTCTTCATTCTCAGTAGTTCTGTCCAAATTAGTGTTTGAATTATGTCAATTTATTAATGTACAAAAGAAGTAAAATTCTAGAACAATACATAAGTTATAACAAAATTTTAAGCATGAAATTTGAAACGACGGTAAAGGAACCTTATTATGAAATTATCACAAAACTAGACTATTAAGGCTTTATCACACGTAAACCTGACCGCGTTGACAAAGCAATAGATACGTTTTGCAATTTTTTTCCGAGAACCTATGCACTCTTTTCTTGTGTGATAAGGAAAAATTTTTAACCGATTTATTTTGGATTACCTTGATGAGTGATAAGTCTCTAATTTAAGTCTCTATTCGCAATTCTTATATTGAACTGAATTTATGAGCATAGATTAACTATCAAAAACAAGTACAGAAAAGGGGATATTTTGGATTAGCTTTATGAGTTATAAGTCTCTAATTTATGTCTCTATTCGCAGTTCTTATATTGAACTGAATTTATAAATATAGATTAACTATCAAAAACAAGTACAGAAAAGGGGATATTTTGGATTAGCTTGATGAGTGATAAGTATCTAATTTATGTCTCTATTCGCAATTCTTATATTGAACTGAATTTATAAGCCTAGATTAACTATACAAAAAAAGTACAGAAAAGGGGATATTTTGGATTATCTTGATGAGTGATAAGTCTCTGATTTATGTATCTATTCGCAGTTCTTATATTGAACTGAATTTATGAGCATAGATTAACTATCAAAAACAAGTACAGAAAAGAGGATAATTTGGATTAGTTTGATGAGTGGTAAGTCTCTTAGGTCTCTATTTGCAGTTCTTATATTGAACTGAATTTATGAGCATACATTAATTATACAAAAAATGTACAGTAAAGGAGATATTTTGTATTAGCTTGATGAGTGATAAATCTCTAATTTATGTCTCTATTCGCAATTCTTATATTGAACTGAATTTATAAGCATAGATTAACTATCAAAAACAAGTACAGAAAAGGGGATATTTTGGATTAGCTTGATGAGTGGTAAGTCTCTAATTTATGTCTCTATTCGCAGTTCTTATATTGAACTGAATTTATAAGCATAGATTAACTATCAAAAACAAGTACAGAAAAGGGGATATTTTGGATTAGCTTGATGAGTGATAAGTCTCTAACTTATGTCTCTATTCGCAGTTCTTATATTGCACTGAATTTATGAACATAAATTAACTATCAAAAACAAGTACAGGAAAGGGTATATTTTGGATTAGTTTGATGAGTGATAAGTCTTTAATTTATGTCTCTATTCGCAATTCTTATATTGAACTGAATTTATGAGCATAGATTAACTATAAAAAACAAGTACAGAAAACGGGATATTTTGGATTACCTTGATGAGTGATAAGTCTCTAATTTATGTCTCTATTCGCAGTTCTTATATTGAACTGAATTTATGAACATAGATTAACTATCAAAAACAAGTACAGGAAAGGGGATATTTTGGATTAGTTTGATGAGTGATAAGTCTCTAATTTATGTCTCTATTCGCAGTTCTTATTCTGAACTGAATTTATAAGCATACATTAACTATCAAAAACAAGTACAGAAAAGGGGGATATATTGGGTTAGCTTAATGAGTGGTAAGTATCTAATTTATGTCTCTATTCGCAGTTCTTATATTGAACTGAATTTATGAGCAAAAATTAAATATCAAAAGCAAGTACAGAAAAGAGGATATTTTGGATTAGCTTGATGAGTGATAAGTCTCTAATTTAGATCTCTATTCGTTGTTCTTATTTTGAACTGAATTTATAAGCATAGGTCAATTATCAAAAACAAGTACAAAAAAGAGGATATTTTGGATTAGCTTGTTGAGTGACAAGTCTCTAATTTATGTCTCTATTCGCATTTCTTATATTGAACTGAATTTATGAGCATAGATTAACTATCAAAAACAAGTAGAGAAAAGGGGATATTTTGGATTAGCTTGATGAGTGATAAGTCTCTAATTTATGTCTTTATTCGTAACTCTTATATTGAACTGAATTTATAAGCATAGATTAACTATCAAAAATAAGTACAGAAAAGGGAATATTTTTGATTAGCTTTATGAGTGATGAGTCTCTGATTTAGGTCTCTATTCTTAGTTCTTATATTGAACTGAATTTATGAGCATAGATTAACTATCAAAAACAAGTACAGAAAAGGGAATATTTTGGATTAGCTTTATGAGTGATAAGTCTCTAATTTATGACTCTATTCGCAGTTCTTATATTGAACTGAATTTATAAATATAGATTAACTATCAAAAACAAGTACAGAAAAGGGGATATTTTGAATTATCTTGATGAGTGATAAGTCTCTAATTTATGTCTCTATTCGTAGTTCTGGTATTGAACTGAATTTATGAGCAGAGATTAACTATCAAAAACAAGTACAGAAAGGGGGAAATATACTTCGTTTATAGCTAAAAGAACTAACTTGGCATGCACAATCGAAACAGGTGTAAATATAAACAGAGAGGGAGTCAATTGGCGAAGGAAGTATAAACAAACACAAACAAGAGTTTCCAAAAAGCTCACTTTTTTCCCATGCTTGTTTCCCATCGGTGCTGGATACTACAGACACCTTCATGCAGGAGGATGTCACCATTGCATCTGACTATCTGAAGGTGCAAGGCAACTTAGCAACAAATTAAAACAAACCGCGCAAAAATAGGGGGAAAGGGATGTCTCACCGCTGGGGCAACCGCAGCAACCAGAAAAACAAAAAAAAAGGGACACCCAGAGGATGGAATAGGAAGAGAGAAAGAGAGAAAAAAGAAGCAAAAAGATAAAAAGGAAGAAAGAAGAGGACTGTGTGTGTTACCCCTGACGACGTGGAGAGAGTCGGAAGCTAAAATAATATTCGGCGACGAATTTCCTCCGAGTTGTTGCCTAAAAAAAAAGCGCGATTTAAAGCTGATGGAAGCAGTTTTCTCCGTTTTCGAGGCGTATTGGACATCAACAAAAGGAAAGAGCATAATGAGGTCTTAGATATTATGCCAAATGGATATAATATCGGACTCACTTGGCAATGGGTTTATTATAAGGTAGTATCTTCCTCTGACATTGATGTCACTAAGAAGCAATGATGGTTGAGTCAGTTGAGATATTACCAGAAGTACAGCAACTGAAATTTGGAAGTTCTTTAACCTATCGAATGTCCTGAATGAAAAGGATTTTAACTGATGGATCCATTGTGTTTTTATTTAACAACTCTGAAACCTCAGTTTTTAATCTGTTTCAACAAGGGATTGTAATTTGTTACTTGTTACAAACAGTACGCTGTTTGTAACAAGATTGTTTAGATCAACTCCTATAATCAAATAAAAGAGTTTGAAGCACACAAAAAATACTATTTAATTCGAAACAACTCAAAATTTATATGCAAGCTTAGTAATAGAACACTCTATTTAGAAATTTGCATTGCTGTAACATTTAATGAGGTTCATATCTGATGTTAATGAGCAATAATTAAGTAATTATATAAAATGGATTAATATTTTTGTAAAGTATAAAATATTTAAAAGAATTTTCAAATAGGAAGAGGAATTGATATTTTTACACTTTTATGTTGTTTCGCCTCTTATATTATTTTTTTTAGGACACAGCATCCTGAACATAAAAAAACGGAATCGAAGTAAGAGTTAAATAATTAAACGATTTAATATTTTGCCGCTAGTTGTCATCATGGAAGCCCAGTGGCGTTGTGTCAGCGCTTCGTGCTCCCACAGATTCGAGGTTTGATCCCTGAACTGGGCAAGGTTGATTCAGCTTTTCATCCCTCTAGTGGGTAGGTAAACTGAGGACCAAGCATGATATATCATATCGGACTGACTTGGTAATGGGTTTATTATAAGGTAGTATCTTCCTCTGACATTGATGTCACAAAGGAGCAATGATGGTTGAGTCAGTTGAGATATTACCAGAAGTACAGCAACTGAAATTTGGAAGTTCTTTAACCTATCGAATGTCCTGGATAAAAAGGATTTTAACTGATGGATCCATTGTGTTTTTATTTAACAACTCTGAAACCACAGTTTTCAATCTATTTCAACAAGGGATCGTAATTTGTTACTTGTTACAAACAGTACGCTGTTTGTTAGATTAACACCTTGAATCAAATAAAACGGAATTTGATGCAAATGAAAAATACTATTTAATTCGGAACAACTCAAAGTTTTTGTGCAAGCTGAGAGCAGAACACTATTTTGAAATTTGCATTGCTGTAACATTTAATAGGGTTCATATAGGATGTTAATGAACAATAATTAAGTAATTATATAAAATGGATTAGTATTTCTGTAAAGTATGAAACATTTTCAAAGCATTTTCGCATAGGAAGAGAAATTGATATTTTTCACACTTTTATGTTGTTTCGCCTCTTATATTATTTTTTTAAGGACACATAGCATCCTAGACATTTTAATCAAAATAGAATCGAAGTAAGTTCGGCTATCGGAGTTAAATAATCGGAGTTATTAATCGGAGTTAAATAATTAAACTATTTCATATTATGCCGCTAGTTCTCACCCGGGAACCCCCGTAGCGTTGGGGTAGCGCTTCGTGCTCCCATGACACAGGTTCGAGGTTCGATTCCCCCCCCCCCTTGACTGGGCAAAGTTGACTCAGCCTTTCATCCATTTAGTGGGTAGACAAAACTGAGACCTAAGCATTGTAACGACTTCAATTTTCTCGAGTAAAAGGTAACGTGAAGAATGGATCCCAGTCACGATAAAATTGGAAATCACTTTTATTTCTTGAGTAAATACAGCTGTATACAAGGGGATTCTAATCTCCAAAACATGTCGAACTGCAAAGGATGGTTGCCTGCATAACCTGACGACGATCACAGTCGAAAGCAAAAGAGATTAAATAATCTCGCACAACTGGGGAGACTTTTCCTGGGTGCAATGCACACCCAATTGATCCCCCGTTCGGTATCAGAGACTCTGCCGCTCCGTATATGAGAGGACTTTACGAATCTCCCGAACTAGAAAGCTGGCTCCGGTCCAAAAACGCGAAAGTCTCCGCGATGTCAAAACACCTACGTAAAAAAATGTCGAAAAGCCCTGAGTCGCAAAATTGTAGGCTTTTTATACTGTAACGTAGTCGAATGAAACAGACGTCAGATGGAAAATGAAGAGTCGGTAGCGTACACATTTAACATTTATTCGACTTCTCACACACTACACAGCTACACACTAAACAGGATTTTTACACGGAGAAGTAAGTAACAGGCCTCGGCCTAAGCTCTCTCGGGAGCTACAAATGAACAGTTAAGTTTCAGCTCTCATCTCTCCCTTCTCATCTGTCCGTTCTTGAATATATACCTTAGCCCTTGAAGTGGTTTGAAGGATCACTTAGAGAAGGAATTCAAGGGCTTCCAGATGACTTAAAGTTTATGATCCAATAACTGTTCGGGTAATGTCAAAATCTGAAGAGCAGTGCTATTGGATCGAACTTTATGGGTTCTATAACGTCATACAGTCCCCTTGAGATTGAGTTTATGAGGGCCTGGCCACAAGAGGTATAAACACACGTGACAGACCACTCTGGACGTTCCGAACTTTACGATATATCAAAGTCTCAAAATCACTCGAGAAACAGTTTATGGGACTGTACAGCTGCACGTTCCACTTATATAGTAATGGAATGCTGCATTGGTACAATGCCTGGGTCAGTTAGATATCGCCAACTGTTTTTGAGTCAGTTAAGATCCCAGTTACTGAGAAATCCAGCTAAGGTTACAGTTAGATTTTTTAGCTGAATTCTCATTCGCTGGCTGTCCCGATTCCGGAATTCCCGAAGATTCCTGAACGTGATCCATCAGAGGCGTAACGTCTATTTAATCCGATTGTCAAGATCACAGACGACACGCTATTGTCCTGGTAAACAGGTGGGATCCTATCAGCTGCTCGGAACAAAGGGGAGTCTTGACAGCATGCTTGGGATCAAAACACTGGGGGTTCCGCGTAAAGTTGACAGGAGCAAATCCTTTGCACCCCTGGTGCCTTGGTCTCGAAAACGAAGATTGGCAGCGTAAAACCTGGCCTCTTAGGAGCTGTTGCACTGAAGAGTTTAGTTTAGTTGTCATCTGGAGACAATTCTGGACGTCTCGGAGACGTCGATGTATACACTGGCACATAACTGACGTCATATGGGAAGGGGTTAAGAGCAGTAATTTTTTAATTATTTCTGTAATTTGATCACTATAAAGGTATGTTCATTACTATTTCAAAAAACAATTAGTACACTTGTGTTAAGTTCCGTATTATTTTATTTACATATTTCTCCTTTAGCTATTGGGTTCAGTAAGAAATTTTAGTAAATATAATGCAAGGAAATGTTTGTTGCTAATCGAATCGAAGTACGGATGCAAAGTTAAACTAATTGAAATCTAATTAGTTTAACTTTTCTCATTTTATAGCAGCAAAATATTCTACAAAATTAAAAGACATGATGTAGAAACGTTTAATAAAAAATATATTATACAGTTATACAGAACTATACATTTGACATAGTTGCTAAAATGTGTACAGTTGAAGCCAAAGAAAAACTCCAAAAACTCGTTATGCCCCATCGAGAAATATGTGGCATAATTTGTTCCATGAGGACTCAGTGCCATTAAATTTCATATAACTCAACTGAGAAACCTAACAGAAATGATGTGTGATTGAACAATAAACATTAGCCGTAACTAATGCTGTTAAAGAAGCACATATATTAAATAATATATGTGCGTCTTTAATTCTAAAATAGATATTTTCACTAAATTTTTAGCATTTTACCGCTTTTGAATCTCAACCAAAATTTTCAGCAATTTTGTCTTCTTTGTAGCAGAAAATTTGGATCTCTGCCCCTATATCTAGAATCTATCTAGAAAATGAACCAGACAATGGAACTCTCCTGTAAAAGATCTTCTGGGATAATCTCATTGACACTGCGTCTGTATATGTCTGAAAGAGTATTTTGGCCTCCGGGTCAAAGTCACATCTGCAGAGTATCTTGGCCTCCAGGTAGTGTCGACATCCCTGAAACAGTAGCAACGGCAAAAGAAGTGTTGCAAAAGAAGTTTCAGCCAAGGAAAATCTTGGCTGAAAATAACCATTCCTGTTTGCATGCATTCATCGGTAACGATATTTCTACCTACAGTGATTTGAGAATGAAAAAAATCTATATAAAACTGAACAAAGTCTTAGTCTACTGTCAAACGAGATCTGTGTGTCATTTGTTGAACGATGGGCGAATCGTTGGGGTGCTGCTATTTGGTTCCAGAGTTTGAGGTTTTGAATCAAACTGCTGTCATGGATTACAATAAAAAATGGGGATGCAGTCTAGATGTTACAATAATTCTAAATACAATTTCAAACGTCGTTCACTCGTTACAATTCAGGCATAGGGAGAACTCCCGTTGAAGTCTGGCCGAACGATGGCCGAATGATTAGAGCGCTGATTTTCGGTAATGGCATGGATATTCGTAGCAGTTCGAGATCGGTTTTAAGCAGTAAGTCCCGTTCTCATTAGCCTTAGTGTTGCAAAAAAGTAGACAGTAATTTCCAAACTAAACCAAACTTTTTGAAGTCTGAACATGAAAATCTTTAGCGAGTACAATATTTTCTCATTACTTCATATGAAATAGAAAAATTATTTTAAAAAATTCCTTTAGCTATTATTAAGCTTTATTTAAAAAATATATACAAAGCTATTTGGATACATAACTGTTGTAAAATATTATATTTTAGTACCTTTGCTCATGTAAACGCAAAATGTAAGTTTATTCCATCATACACATTCCTATACACAAATCATGTTCAATATAAATTTTCAGTTTTTCTACAATAATTTCCTTTGAAATCAAGATTGATTTTACCGTATTAATTTCCTTTGCAAACTGTTCAATTTCTACCTTAACACGATGAACGCATGGGAGTCACCTGTAACAGGACGGACCTGCGTTTGTTCGTATATTTACCAGTGTCAATAGTTACCGGTCTACGTTGGCAAAATTGCCTAGTCTAGAGCACATAATGTATTTTTGAAATTTGGATCAGAGATATTTTGAGTGGTTTGCCAACAGGTTAGTCCCTGAATAGCACCATGGGGAAGGGGGGGGTCGTCATCAGTGACCTCAGTAAAATAAATGCATTACAAACGATTACGCACAATTCATGTTGTCCAGACGGTAAAAGATGCAAAATTAACATGGGATTTAACGAAATAAATGATTAATTTACCTTTATTAAAATGGGAAAATAAATTTATTGTATTATAAAACCGAAAATAACTATAAAAATTATGAGTTTAAAGTAACGGTTTGTGAAATCATTGCTTTCATTTAGTGCACATGTTACTTTAGTCACTATAAAATTACCCATAATTCAGATTAAAATATCCAACTATTTTTTATAGATTGTGCTCTTAACTAATATTTTTCTTACATAAATATTTTCCTGTAGAATCAAGGTTGAAAATTTCTACACTAACGTGTATTTATACTTAAGAGATTTTTTTTTAAACTCTTACTGTCAACTCTCTGCCTACACGATGCCAAATGCTCCATTGATGCCAAGAGCTGTATTAACTGCTTTAAAACAAATTGAAGAGCATTTTCACTTTCAAAGCAAAAATGTGCTTAGATTATCCAGAAACTTACTTTACTGCTAAATATCTTACGAAAGGTGCACTTTAAAAACATTTCCGTGAACTGCTTGTTGTTTTTCTTAATATTAAGTAAACCCGTATTATAATTTTGACTTTACACAACGAATAAAAAAGAAACATATTCAATCAAAAGGTACTGTCATTCATAACATTCTATGAGCACATCCTGAGATATTTTAAGAACCGCTAAAAGCATTGTGCGAGATTTCGACTAAAGCAAACATACTATTTTAAATGACAGTTCACGGATGTTGCAGCAGAATTCTGAGAAATAAAAATTAAACGATACTTATTATGACAGAAAAAGTCCACATTATTACATTTCTCGGAAGCTTTGATTTTTCTCAAATACAGACTAGACTTATGGGAGAGGACGGTATTGAAATTTCATCTGGCAAAATCTTGAGATAGATTCAGTTATATGTTTAACCCCTTGTGAATAACGATTTCGCATAAATAATTTGGACAGTTTTGAAGAGGTACACTTTAGTTTGTATTGTTACATGAAGGTTAATAAAATTAACACATAAATTCTGGACAGCTATAAGCAACAGTCTTATTAGTGATATTCGAACAAGAAAGTAAAAATATTTAAATTTATTTAGCATATATATATATATATATATATATATATATATATATATATAGATATATATATATATATATATATATATATATATATATATGTATATATATATATATATATATATATATATATATATATATATATATACGTAATATTAAAATCCCTTATTTGCGTATTTTAATATTAATTTAATAACTTTTGTTCATAAAGTGAGTTCGGGGTTTGCGCGGTAATTCTGATTTTTCCCTCCAGACACGCTATAGACTTAGTTCAGCCTCTGTCTGGACTACTTTAGCCAATAGTTAGCGGGTTCTCTTTAAACATGGGTATTTTGTATCACGTGATCAATTGTGTTTAGGGATTATTCGTAGTCTTTTTACCTTAGGAATCCCTACTTGAAAAGTGTATGTGCGGGATCATATTGTCTATGTGCACGAGGTTGTAAAAGTGTTTGCCTGTTGTATGGATTTCATGTTTCTTACCAGAAATAAACTGTGTTGTGATTTTGAATGAGTCTCTATATTATATATATATATATATATATATATATATATATTATATATATATATATATATATATATATATATATATGTGTGTGTGTGTGTGTGTGTGTGTGTGTGATGAAGTGCGAGATTCATTAAAGGTCACAACACCGTTTATTTCTGGTAATAAACATGAAATCCGTACAACAGGCAGACAGCTTTACAACTTAGCAACAGACAATGATCTCGCACATACACTTTTCAAGTAGGGATTCCTAAAGTAAAAAAAACTACGAATAATCCCTAAGCACAATTGATCACGTGATAAAAAATACCCATGTATAAAGAGAACGCTAACTATTGGCTAAAGTAGTACAGACAGAGGCTGAATTAAGTCTATAGCTTGTCTGGAGGGGATAATCAGAATGACCGCGCAAACCCCCCAGGTACTTTATGAACAAAAGTTATTAAATTAATATTAAAATATGTAAAAATGTGATTTTAATATTACATATATATGAATTTAATAATAAAATGCTATTAAAGTTAATTCCTAACTTAAATATTTTCTGTCTTCCATTGAAAATCTAGATTCCCTATTGACAAATTCTAAAGAACATTTTTCATAATAATACAGGCGAACACTCATTTCCTGGCACCTTGAATTTAGAATCGCAGTCCCGTTGATTCATTTTCTCTGGGAATTGTAGAGGTACTATATCTTCTAGAATAAACTAGAAGTAATTAAAGAGACATGATTGGTTACCAGAATGACATCATTCCTGGAGCCACACCCCTTCCAACAGTTAATAAAATGGTTGGCAAACAGATTTCGTGGCTTTTTCCTTTAAGATCGCGATGTAAACAATATCATCAAAATATTTCTGTATTTTGTGTTCTTTTTCTATACGGGGATTTGTGTGTTTAGTGTCATCTTATGTTCTAAATAAAAGATGTTTTTGTAAGTGAACGTCTGTATCAATGTACTTGGCTACTACATTTAATAATTGCTTTTCAAAGATGACTACAGTATTTTAAAAATATGTGGACGTTCCCCCCCATATATATATATATATATATATATATATATATATATATATATATATATATATATATATATATGTCAGGTCTAAAAAAGGGGTAGTTAGAAATTACGTGAGTAAAAACGATTTTAAAAAGGGAACTCTTTTATAATAATAAAATAAATGAAAAAGACCCACGATTGAGTAAGCTTTTAGGATAATCCGGTCAGGCGGAAGCATTTAGAAACAATTTGATGAGCTTGCAAACAGATAAGATCAGTCAGCGCGTGGACATGGAACTGTGAACACCTATTCCACGCTTAACTCCGACACGAACAATGAAAATGGCGCAAGTTGCTCTCACATAGAACTATGAATTAATAAAATTGTTATTATCAAGAAGACTGTTTTCCATTCACCTTAACTCTGGATCCCGACATTACATATATATATATATATATATATATATATATATATATATATATATATATGTATATATATATATATATATATATATATATATATATATATATATATATATATCAAGCATTAAATTTTTAAATAGACAATGCTGTTTGAGTACGTATCTCTTCTACAATAATTGTGCTTTAATATTCTTGCTTATGACCCAAAATCATTAGTACTGTTCATGCGCAGCGTTACTGGAGTCATCTAAATGCATTACTAACCACATAGAAATACGTAATTTCGGAACCCAAAGGCAGCACCCTACCTATTCGGCCATCTTTCGTCGCAATGGAATTCGAATGCATTGATATTCCTAACATTCGAATTCCCTGAAGGTACCCACGGACAGCGTTACTTTCCTCAAATATTAACTAGACTAATATCAGGAGCGTATTGATTGTGCTTCAGATGGCATGTGGTGTTAGAAATCCGGGATATCAAGTTTGGTATTCTGGGATTCTATACCCTGGGAATGTACAAGAATAATTTCTGGGATTGAATGGCCCCTCGCTGCATTGTGGTGAGGATGAAGAGAGGTACGGAAGCATGAGTAAAGTATCCCTTCCTGATTATGATTATCAATATTGATAGTTTGGTTTGGAGCTCTACGGTCTTTCTTTTTCTTACACGAGCACTAATGAGATGGGACCTTCTACTTAAAGCTGATTCCGAAGGATTCGACCATCCTCATCAACAGGGGTATTCGTACCTCTCTGCCCATTCATCCGCTGATCTTCAGTACTAGAGTTCATGGGTTCGAATCCCTCTCCAGGCATGGTTGTTCGTAGCCGTTCGGAATCGGCTTTAAGCATTAGGTCCCTTCTCGACAACCCTCGTGAGCAAAACAGTAGACCGTATAGCTCCAGAGCAAACCAAACCTGCCCATTCGGCCATCATTCGGCAAAAATGATGTAATCTCCACTGTGTTCTTACGAACGTTTTACACTTCAGGCAAGCAGCATGTTGCACGTTATCAAAGAACACGATTTGAATTTTTTTCGGTAGAGGGGGGGGAAGGACTATGGTATCAGTTTCGTTTAACTATTCATAATTTAAAGCTTTACTTTCCTTAGAGACTAGATTAAAGGCAGGATTAAAGGATTGTATTTTATTTAGTAAAAGTGACAGTCTGGTTAACTCTTTACAGATTATGATTCCTTACAAATAATCATAATTTGAAGATTTTTTTCTTTCATCAAAGCATTGTTGACTAATTACAAATGATTTAAAAAATAATTATCTAGCAAGTTGTGTAACTAAGTCACTTAGACGTTTAATTTACGGGACATGATATCGTATAAATAGTTATAATTTGAAGCTCAGATTTTCTCAAGTAGATGCTAGATTAATGAGAGGAATACATTAAAATTTAACTAATTATAAATTAAAATTTATAATTAGTTGGTTAAAAAATTAAATAATTTTCGATCCATTGAGATTTAACTGAATAACTAAATTTACGTGCAAAACGCCCGCTCCCGGTACATTTCCGCTGCGAAATGTACCCGCACACAATGTGTTAATAAATAAACACAAAAAGCCAGATGATAATTTTTCTTTTTTGACACTACAGCCCCAAATGATCCAAAGGACAATGTGTTAATAAATAAACACAAAAAGCCAGATGATAATTTTTCTTTTTTGACACTACAGCCCCAAATGATCCAAAGGACAATGTGTTAATAAATAAACACAAAAAGCCAGATGATAATTTTTCTTTTTTGACACTACAGCCCCAAATGATCCAAAGGACAATGTGTTAATAAATAAACACAAAAAGCCAGATGATAATTTTTCTTTTTTGACACTACAGCCCCAAATGATCCAAAGGACAATGTGTTAATAAATAAACACAAAAAGCCAGATGATAATTTTTCTTTTTTGACACTACAGCCCCAAATGATCCAAAGGACAATGTGTTAATAAATAAACACAAAAAGCCAGATGATAATTTTTCTTTTTTGACACTACAGCCCCAAATGATCCAAAGGACAATGTGTTAATAAATAAACACAAAAAGCCAGATGATAATTTTTCTTTTTTGACACTACAGCCCCAAATGATCCAAAGGACAATTCACGTACTTAAACTATGGAGTACAGAAGTAAAATATCCTATTCCTTCAAAAATTTAAGATAAATTCTATTTCGAATGCAAACTTAAAAGTTAATACTGATTTTCAACAACAGAGGGCGCAGAGGGTTGAGCTAAAAAAAAAGGAGGAGGTAACGACTAAACTTCACAAAATATCGTTCAATCGTTAATGTGACAGGGAAAAAATCTTTAGCGGCATTATGTTACTTGGCATGCTTAATCAAACACTGGCTGTAGTACTTTTGCCAGCAAGTATGATTCAACAAAATTCTAAGATTATGAAAAAAGTAATTTAAAGAAAAATAACGACAGCAGTGAACCAAGTTCAGAGAACTAAAATTACTCTTTGCGCAAGAGAGTTTTATCTTTTTTTTTGCACGTCTTTCCGAATGTTTCATTTTTATCAACATCAACCCCTAGTGATAAAAAGATAAAAGTTTGAGGAATCTTTTTAAACCCTCTGAATTTGCTTTTGAAGAGTAGTATTTTAATTTGGATTGGTTCGGAGCAATCAAATGAGCTTTTTGTTCTGGACCCGCTCTAGCAATATTTTAATTTGGATTGGTTCGGAGCAATCAAATGAGCTTTTTGTTCTGGACTCGCTCTAGCAATATTTTAATTTGGATTGGTTCGGAGCAATCAAATGAGCTTTTTGTTCTGGACCCGCTCTAGCAATATTTTAATTTGGATTGGTTCGGAGCAATCAAATGAGCTTTTTGTTCTGGACTCGCTCTAGCAATATTTTAATTTGGATTGGTTCGGAGCAATCAAATGAGCTTTTTGTTCTGGACCCGCTCTAGCAATATTTTAATTTGGATTGGTTCGGAGCAATCAAATGAGCTTTTTGTTCTGGACTCGCTCTAGCAATATTTTAATTTGGATTGGTTCGGAGCAATCAAATGAGCTTTTTGTTCTGGACCCGCTCTAGCAATATTTTAATTTGGACAGGTTCGGAGCAATCAAATGAGCTTTTTGTTCTGGACCCGCTCTAGCAATATTTTAATTTGGACAGGTTCGGAGCAATCAAATGAGCTTTTTGTTCTGGACCCGCTCTAGCAATATTTTAATTTGGACTCGTTCGGAGCAATCAAATGAGTTTTTTGTTCTAGATCCGCTCTAGCGATGTTGCCGTCTTAGTTAAACATGCAAAATGCTGGTTCTGACTCCCCTCACTATAAAAATTGCTATTAACCAGTTAACTGCGTTCGACGTGTATGCACGTCAAGTCAAATCTTCGTTTTAGTGCAGTTGACGTGTACACACGTCGTGTCAAATAAAAAATTAGCAATTAATTTAAACATAAACTTCAGTAGGATGTAAAAAGTGTCATGTTTCCTTTATAATTCCAGGAGCCTGCAATAAATTTAAAAAATAAGTTAAATTCTTTATTACAGTGGACTCCGCTTAATGTGATCGCTGTTAATGTTATCAATCGCTTATTGTTATCGATATCACTTGGTCCCGATTTTCTCTATTCACTTGTATGTTAAAATTATCGCTTTATGGGATCGTTACATCGGTTAATGTTATCAGTTTTCGAACCTCATTTTAACTGGCAAATGAATATTCCCAATATATTCAGGTGGAACCCATTCTTTTCTTTCTCTTCGCTGTTGTTTGAATTTCCGAGAATTCTCCTCTTCAACCTAGGGAAATGGGTAATGAACAAAGGAGTGGGGTATTACACGTTCCTGGAATTTTTCAGAAATACGCACACCCTGCTGGTGGTCAATGGTTGTCAGATAAGCAGAAGGCAACACATTATTATCGGAATTGAGAAGGAGCTTATTCACATTTTATGCCTTGCTCGCTTACATGCAGCTTGTCGATATGGAAGCCAGAAAGCGAAATGATTTAACATTAAAAGAAAAGATCGAAATTTTAAATCGTTATGACAGGTTGATTATGATTACGAACAATTTATCAATGAGCTTCTTAGAAAAACTTGTAGACAGTCAACAAATGATCAATTTTTAAAATTATGTATACAATCTTTATGTTTTAAAGGATAATACGCAGTACATAAATATGTTTTTAAAATTTAGTACGTGTGAATTAAAGAGGGAGGGGTAAATTTATCTAATTTTCAATATCGTTTATTGTTATCAATCGGTTATTTTTATCAACATCACGGTACCCCAAACTGATCACATTAAACGGAGTCCACTGTATCACTAAACATACTATAACCGGTCAAATGACCAGTAATGTATATGAAAAATGCGTGTAATGGGTAATGGGTCCATGCGATGGGTAATGAATTAAAATAGAAATAAAAGAAATAGGTATGTATCAAGTAAGTAAAATAAATAAGATAAATAAAATAGATAAAAGAAATAGATATGTATTAAGTGTATGTTTCGTGTTAAAGAAGTTATTAAATCTGCAATGTATTTCTTTTAACGTGTTAATTATTTTTACCAATGCATCGCGTATTCTTCATACTTTATAGATACTCGACTTGTGAAGATATTGAGAAAAACTTTGTGAATTAACTAAATTTCTTATTTTTGTTTTCTTTAATTTGTGTTTTGGAAATTATTTGATTTTTAACAATATCTTTTTCAAAAATGAATTGTTAATTTCTTTTTATCTGCTAAAAATGAAATTTGATTCGCTTTGATTTTGTTGTAAAATTTTGTCGTAAAAACTACCATTTTACAGTAGTAAATTAACTCATTCTAGCTTCTAAGACACGTTCATCAGCATTTACAGTCATGCCTCTATGGACTGAAAGTAATGCTAAATTTCTTAAACTCTTGTGACAGTTCTATTGCGAAGAAATGCTTTTACTCTTCTCGTGGTTGAAAACGATATTTCGACACTTGCCGTAGAAACTAGTAATGTATACAAATTTTAACAAGTTTAAAAAAATATTGTAATGCATATATTGAAAATATATAAGGGAGGATCCAAACTCCCCCCCCCCGGATGCCCTATAAATGCATCCTTGGTTCTCTTATTTGTTCTTTGTTCATGCAATTGCACTTTCTTAACATTAACTATGTATGGTATTGATCTTTGAACACAATTTAGCAAAGCATTTATTTGAGTTATAGATACAGCAGCATTTCCAGGTGAATACATCATGATTAGACTGCAAAAGAAGTTCTGATTTCACTAAATTATTCGCAAAACATTTGCTAAAATGAATAAATGTTCTTACCTGTCAGATAGGGTCAATAACGAGGTGAGAATCGCCTTATATATTTTATTTTTGAAACATAGAACACAAGCTAAACAAAGCTAGGGTATACTAGGTCATGCCAGCGAACCATACACCCATTTCGGTACGCCCTCTCGTGGTAAAAACACAAGAGTTCCGAAACATCATTCTTGATCATTTTACTGGTTGAACGATGGCCGAATGGTTAGAGTGCTAGCCTTCGGCACCGGAGTTCGTGGGTTCGAATCCCATTAAGGCATGGATGTTCGTAGCTGTTCGGAATCAGCTTTAAGCAATAGGTCCCGGTCTCATTAGCCCCCGTGTTGCAAAAGTAAAGCACTACAAACCAACAGTCATTTTATTACAAAAAGTTAAGACCACCAGATCAAACAATCTGGAGGCCAAAGTTTTGGACGATTACAATATTTTGACTATACATACCTACGCTATATATATATCCTATACGAGAAAGTAAAAAATAAGCAAAAATGTATCTTATCTATCTACAAAAAAATAAAACAAAATAAAACAGTCACGGCCGTGTTCTTAAATTAGCCTCAACTATGTGCAATATTTTTTATTTATAATTTTAGTTAGCGATATCTATTCTAACCTTTAAAAAGATTTCCGGGTTTTTCTACCGATGTACTTGACTCTAACTCTGGTATTTCCATTACGATTTATATGTTTTGACTCAACTTCAAGCTCCCCTTATTTTTAAACCTGAGGTCAACATGCTTTTCTCTTCTCTCCCTCTTTTCCCCGCCTTTTCCATTTGTAACTCTGCCACGGTCCATTGTCTTCTCCCACGTTTCACACATTTGTTTGCTGTACTTCCTTAATTGTGGATATTTTTAAGTTCCACGTGTTGAAAGTAATCCTATGCTTTCAGCAACACGTTTAACATTAAAAAAAATTAATTCTTGTAACTGCATCCGTTCACAAACAGAGATATAACCATTTGAGGAGTCAGTAAGAGAATGCCATTGTAATTCAGGTACACAAATGTAGAAAATAATGATGAATACAGCAAATGGGATGTTAGTTTCCTTGAAGATTGACTATGTTATTAGTACTATTGATATATAAATATTTTAAAAATTTGAAGGCAAACTATTAATTAGTTTTGGAGTTATTAATTATTAATTGTTTCATAATTAGCTTAATTGAAAATGCTCCAGGTGCGTCAATTTTGCATAAAATATTATAAAAAAAATTTAGGTATACCTTATAGACTTTTCAAAAAAATGTAATTGTTTCCACAAATATTCATAGAAAATATAAAGAGAAAAAAATATGAATTTCCTTGAAGATTGACTATGTTATTATTGATATATAAATATTTTAAAAATTTGAAGGCAAACTATTAATTAGTTTTGGAGTTATTAATTATTAATTGTTCCATAATTAGCTTAATTGAAAATGCTCCAAGCTCATCAATTTTGCATAAAATATTATAAAAAAAAATTTAAGTATACCTTATAGACTTTACAAACAAATGTAGTTATTTCCACAAACATTCATAGAAAATAAAAAGAGAAAAAAATATGAATTTCCTTGAAGATTGACTGTGTTATTAGTACTATTGATATATAAACATTTTAAAAATTTGAAGGCATACTATTAATTAGTTTTGGAGTTATTAATTATTAATTGTTTCATAATTAGCTTAATTGAAAATGCTCCAGGCGCGTCAATTTTGCATAAAATATTATAAAAAAAATTTAAGTATACCTTATAGACTTTACAAAAAAATGTAGTTGTTTCCACAAACATTCATAAAAAATATAAAGAGGAAAAATATAATTATGATGATGATGCCCATATTTTGCAGAATAAACAGCTATAGCGGTTAATTAAAATGCATAACTAACATGCTTCAAAACATACCCGTTTCAACTAGACTTTATTTTATAAACTCTAACGTAAATAATACTGGAATTTCAGAGACAATTATCTATTTTTAATGCGCCTGGAATACTTTAAACATTTGTAATGCATAAAAATTTTACTTCTGAGTAAACAGCATTTGAAGTTATTGCTATACCCATAAGTAATGATAAGCTTATTATACCCATAAGTAATGATAAAATGATGGAAACGAAAAAATTCTTTTTGCTCCGTATTCCTGATGATATATTCTTTCACTATTCACTAAAATCGAAAATTCGAATTTTCGGTCGATTTTAGCTAATTTGAAAGTCTACCATAGCTTTAACCTAATCTTATTTTACTAACTACATTGGTGAGTCAACTTTAAAGGCTCTGCGAGCCAAAATTGGCTTACAGGCCTTAGTTTATGCATCACTATATATAACAATTACCTCGTAGCCACCATATATGTACAGCAGAGTGAGGGGGGGGCGGATGAATAGGTTTGCCCAGGGCAACCATTTCTGTCTATGGCCCTGTCTGTGGGAACCACCACTTCGGGAATACAGATTAAGTACAATCTTAATAAAGCGGAAATATTAGGTTGGGGAAAAAGAAATCCAATATTTTTTTCGGTAGATGGCTGTAGGGATCGATATCTCGTAAAGTATCAATCGAACAATTTCACATTTATGCTCGTTGTCAAGGTGACATTTCACACTAAAAATGTTTTTTACTGATTTTTGTTTCGTCCATTCAGTTGTGAGTTACAGGGTGTTAAAAATGGAAGTCAACAAAGAGAAAATTCGGTACATTTTACAGTTTTTCTTTTGTAAAGGCAAAAATGCAAGCCAGGCGGCTGAAATTGTGAATGGTGTTTATGGTGCCGATACTGTAATAGCTAATGACGTGCAATTTTGGTTTCGTCGATTGCATTCAGGTATTTTTGATGTTAAAAATGCACCTCGCACAGGCAGGCCCGTCGTCGAAAATGACGATAAAATCACAGAAATAATCGAAGTTGACCGGCATGTTAGTAGTCGTAGCATTGCCCAGGAGCTAAAGATCGATCATAAAACAGTTTTAAACCATTTGCGCATAGATGGATTCCAAAAGAAGCTCGATGTTTGGATGCCACACCAATTAACACCAAAAAAACATGATGGATCGAATTTCCGTCTGCGAAGTCTTGGTCTAACGGAATGAAATCGACCCATTTCTTAACCGATGGTGACTGGGGATGAGAAATGGGTCAAATGCGACAATATTGTGCGAAAACGATCGTGGTCAAAGCGTGGTGAAGTAGCTCAAACGGTAGCCAAACCAGGACTTACGGCCTGGAAGATTCTACTGTGTATTTGGTAGGACTGGAAGGACATCGTTTATTATGAGTTTCTTCCGTATGGCCAAACACTAAATTCAGATCTCTACTGTCAACAACTGGATCGTTTGAAGCTAGCGATTGACCAGAAACGGCCAGAATTGACCAACAAAAGAGGTGTTGTGTTCCATCAAGACAACGCGAGGCCACACATGTCTGTAGTGACTCGCCAGAAACTCAGGGAGCTTGGTTGGGAAGTTTTAATGCATCCACCATATAGTCTGTGCCTGGCACCAAGCGACTATCACCTTTTTTTCCCATTGCAAAACTTCCTGCTGATAAGAAATTGGGATCAAGAGAAAATTGTGAAAATCGATTACTAGAGTTTTTCTCCAATAAGAACCAAGACTTCTATGAGAGAGGCTTTATGAAGCTACCTTTAAAATGTCAACAAATTATAGAACAAAACGTTGCATATTTGATCCAAATCGGACAATCCACAACATGTTAAATAAAGTCATTAATTTCACGCAAAAATAATGGATTTCTTTTTCCCCAACTTAATATAAAAAAAAGTTCATAAGATGCTATCTTTAATGAAGTATAAGCTTCCATCCAAAATGTAAAATGAAGAAAAAAGAGTGAAAACTAAAAACATGACTTTTTCGAAGCCACCAAGAGTTTAACTGCAACTTTAACTATTGTCAAAGTGGAAATATAAAAAAGGAGGACATCAAAGATCTTTTTCAGAATTTTAGATAACTTCAATTCAATATACAGGGTGTCTCAAAACGACCGCTTAAACTCTGCACAGCTAAATTCCTCATATGATGCGTATGTCTAAAATTCATTCTAAATTATCGACAATTTCTTCTTTTAGTTTTTGTTTTATTCAGTATCATTAAAGAGCTTGTTCACAACTGTAAGTGCTGGCAAAAAATGTAGAACACGTAGCTACATTCTGTTTTAGGCAGAAAAATTCCTCGGGTAAGGACTTACAGAATTCTAATATACGCTTTACCTTCCAGGATTTTTTTTTCAATTTTTTTTCAATTTTTTT
This sequence comes from Pardosa pseudoannulata, assembly GCA_032207245.1. Lineage (NCBI taxonomy): Eukaryota > Metazoa > Arthropoda > Arachnida > Araneae > Lycosidae > Pardosa > Pardosa pseudoannulata. The sequence goes on along the minus strand of CM063500.1, from coordinate 16,121,281 downwards.
TTCAAATTTTACTTATTTCTTATTTTTTTATTTTAATTTAAGGCGATAGTGGACCTTTAGAGGAAACTTTTTTTTTCTTCTTTTAATTAAATTTCCTTGAAGATTGATTGCGTTATTAGTACTATTGATGTATAAATATTTTTAAAAATTAACTGTTGATATGTTCAATAAAGTGTTTTTTCTTGCACCGGCAGTGATGTCATATTTTGTTTTACGTATTTTCCTCGTAAACTGTGGACCGTACAGGAACGCTTCTTTGGACAGTTCTTATGTTCTCCCAACGAGAAATATAGCTGCGCAGAGTTTATATGGTCGTTTTGGGACACTTTGTATACCGATACCAAGAATGAAAATGTGCAAGCAATAAAATCTACAGATTGCAGACAGCTATCCATGAAGCTACAATAAACTTTACAGCAATATACACCAATAACTTACAAACATAAATAGAGATGAATGCAGCAACCATTTCTAAACCTAAATATCTTGAATGCAATTAATAGAACAATGATACACAAGCGTAATCTAAAATGCGACAATAACCGTTTCTGAAGTTCAACGAGCTTTAGTACAATACTTAATGTAAACTTTACAAAAAGAATCAAAGTTTTGAGCAGCTGTTTATATACTCGACATAAAACACTAATAAAGTAAATACTTTATCCGAGCAGCAGTGCAAATCAGTCTAAAGATATTTGTTAAAATTCTAAAATTACTCCAATATCTGGTGAAAAATTATGGTAATATACAAATATTTAAGGTAGTAATGACTCTGTAAACATTAACCAAAATTTCTGTGATTTCCATTCGCTAAAGACGTCTGTATCAAGATAGAAAAAAAGTTGTATTGAAGCAATATTTTTTTAAATGGAAAAATTTACTTAAAAGATTGACTTTTTCTGAATAAAGTAAATTTCATAACTATAAAAAACAGAAAATATAGTTTCATGTTTAGAATTACGTAGAAAACGGGGTTCCACAAATAGTAAGAAATGGTGAAATGATTTGCAGAGTGCCCAGCATCATGTTATGCGTATGGTGTGGATATACGTAGAGAGTCCAAAACACAGTTCATTTCACGGATTAAACGTTTATTCGTTCAACTCGAACGATAAAAATATAAACAAGGTAATAAAATCAAACTAAAGCAAGCAGTTTTCAACATAGTACGTCGTATTTCCGTACGACTGACTTACCAACATTTTTAGCAACACCAAACAATCAGAGTAACAGACAAGGCCCAGGAGCTAACCGGGAAAGTCAATTTATACCACGGCTGACACAACATATTTGCATAGGAGGAAATACGATTAAGACCGAAACTTAAATTGAATCGATATTTTTATCGATAAGCCTTTCCAACACTGTTTTTCTCGTATATTTCTCGTAAACTATGGATCGTACAGGAACACTTCTTTGGGCAGTTTTTATGTACTCCCTACGAGGA
>CM063500.1:16107334-16114834 GCA_032207245.1 Pardosa pseudoannulata | reverse complement strand
AAAAAATTCAACTTAATGTTTCTTAAAATTGCTGTTGTTCTCTAAATAGAACCACGCTGTAGACGGAGCAAAATTTCATTTTGTTTTAATGTAGAAATCTGGGAGATTATGAATCATTAGTGCTTTCTAAATTTAAATCGAACATTAATAATCTAAATAAAATCAAAATTTAAAACGGATGCTCAATTTTGTTTTTAATCGAAGGAAAATGAAATTTTCAAAGAGCATTTGTCTGATGGGATGCGAAGTTTGTTTTGCACTCTTGAACACATTGTAATTCGAACTTATATTAATTTATATATAGTAATTATATATATATAGATATAATATATATATATATATATATATATATATATATATATATATATATAAAACATATATATATATAAGATAAACCGATTTCATGGTATATACAATAATATATGCGTATATATATATGCATATATATATATATGCATATATATATAGAAAGACAGCCGCGGGCTAATACAATATATATATATATATATATATATATATATATATATATATAATTGAGATTTGATATTTGTGTAATTTTAAAAGATAAACCGATTTCATGTAAGGTGAAAATATATATATATACATATGCCTACATATATATACATACATAATCATATATATATGTATATATATATATATATATGTATATATATATATATATATATATATAGATATATATATATATATATATATATTATATATATATATATATATATATATATATATATATATATATATTCATTTTGTTTTAGTAGGTTTTCGAAAATGGTACAAAAAAAAAAAGTCTGTTGTTGATAATACGTTTGAAGCAGAATTTTTAGCCGAAATTTTTATTTAAATTGAGGTTTGATATTTGTATAATAATCAATGTATGCTGGACTTTAACTGAATTCAATAAAAAAATTTAACAAAAATAGTTTTTTTTTTTAATTTTAATTTTTACGCAGCCGAGCAAAATTTCATTTTGTTTTAGTGTAGAAATCTGGGAGAAAGACAGCCGCGGTTCTGATGGGATGCGAAGTTTGTTTTGCACCCCTGAACACAATCGAGCAGATAAACCGATTTCATGTAAGGTGAAAATTTCTCCTGGAACAACTCTTAAGAAACCAATTCTTATCTCTAATTAAAAATCCTTCAGTTGCTGTAGACGGAGCAAAATTTCATTTTGTTTTAGTGCAGAAATCTGGGAGAAAGACAGCCGCGGGCTAATATGTCTGATGGGATGCGAAGTTTGTTTGTTTTGCATCCTTGAACACATTTAAATTGAGGATTGATATTTGTTTAATTTTAAAAGATAAACCGATTTCATGTAAGATGAAAACTTCTCCTGGAACTACTTGTAGGATATCAATTCTTATCTCTAATTAAAAATCCTTCAGTTGCTGTAGACGGAGCAAAATTTCATTTTGTTTTAGAGTAGAAATCTGGGAGAAAGACAGCGGCACTAATATGTCTGATGGGATGCGAAGTTTGTTTTGCACTCTTGAACACACTCTAATTAAAAATCCTTCAGTTGCTGTAGACGGAGCAAAATTTCATTTTGTTTTTTTGTGTAGAAATCTGGTAAACCAATTTTGTCTGATGGGATGCGAAGTTTGTTTGTTTTGTCTTATCTCTAATTAAAACTTGCCACGTTCCGGAATGAATCAACCAACCAAAAACACTCACTACGCACGCATCTGGCAGATTCAATGGACATAAAAGAGCGGGAACGATTCATTTTAGTGTAGAAATCTGGGAGAAAGACAGCCTCGGGCTAATATGTCTGATGGGATGCGAAGTTTGTTTGTTTTGCCCCCTTGAACACATTTAAATTGAGATTTGATGAAGAGCGTTTATTTGTTCGCATCTCTAGATCAGATGTTGTGAAAATTTCTCCTGGAACAACTCTTAAGAAACCAATTCTTATAAATTTTTGTTTCTCGATTGAGGAAGAACGTTTAGTTATTCGCATACTTCATTTTGTTTACAAAAAGGTTTTAACACACAGGCTGACTGATATTCTCTATTGATCTATTCTTATAAATTGAGATTTGATTTTTTTTTGTATAATTTTAAATACATATATATACATATACATATATATATATATATATATATATATATACATATATATACATATATATACATACATATATACACATATATCCTCACATACATACATATATATATATACATACATACATATACATACATATATACATATACATATTTTCATTTTGTTTTAGTATAGAAATCTGGGAGAAAGACAGCCGCGGGCTAATATGTCTGATGGGATGCGAAGTTTGTTTGTTTTGCATCCTTGAACACATTTAAATTATATACATATATATATATATACATATATATACATATTATACATATATATATATATATATACATACATATTTATTATATACATATACATACATATATATATATATATATATATATATACATATACATATACATACATATATATATATATATATATATATACATATACACACATATACACATATATATATATATATATATATATATATATATATATATATATATATATATATATATATATATATATATATATATATATATATGAGAAAGACAGCCGCGGGCTAATAAAAAACCCTACGCAGAGAAATTTATCACTCGCTCATCCTTGAACACATTTAAATTCAGATTTGGTCTAAGTCCAAAGGCGAAAAAGCTGAGATCAATCGATGCCTGGAATTTTTCAGAAATACGCACACCCTGCTGGTGGTCAATGGTTGTCAGATAAACAGAAGGCAACACATTCTTATCGGAACTGAGAAGGAGCTTATTCACAAACAATTTGTTTTTTATCAACGGTACTTGAATATTAAATACGGAACATTTAATAATATAAAATGTAGATACAGTAACTCTGGGTAATATTTGAAACATACAAAAAGGTCTTAACACACAGGCAATTAAACAAATTTTTGTTTTTCGATTAAGGCCTTGCTCGCTTACATGCAGCTTGTCGATATGAAAGCCAGAAAGCGAAATGATTTAACGTTAAAAAATAAAAGATCTAAATTTTAAATCGTTACTAGATGATTATAATATTTATCTATACATACTTCATGTCTAGATACAGTAACTCTGGGTAATCTTTGAAACAAACAAAAAGGTCTTAACACACAGGCAATTAAACAATTCAGTACGTGAGAATTAATGTGTGTGTGTGTGTGGGGGGTAAATTTATCTAATCTGCATATCGTCTTTAGGTCAGATGTTCTAGATGATTATAATATTTATCTATACATACTTCATGTCTAGATACAGTAACTCTGGGTAATCTTAGAAACAAAACTAATACATCAATAATATCATCTCTATCAACTCTCATGAATTCCATGTCCCCCAAATTCCTAATTAAACAAATTTTTATTTTTCGATTAAGGAAGAGAGTTCATTTATTCGCATCTCTAGGTCAGATGTTCTAGATGATTATAATATTTATCTATACATACTTTATGTACAATAATCTATTTTTTATCTATTGATAAGATCTTCTTATCTACTGATATTCTCTATTGATCAATTTTAGACTACTTTGTGTTGTTCAAGGAGGTATAAAGTGAAAAAAAGAGTCGAACGATGGCTGAAAGGGTAAGACGCTGCCCATATGTACCGGAGTTCGTGCTTTCGAATACCACTTTTGTTAAGGATGTTCGTAGTAGTTCGGAATCCGCTTTAAGTCGTAGGTTCCAATTTTAAGTTTAAATATACTGTTTGCCTTTTAAATATATTATGGACTTTTTTTTCTATTTTGGTATTTTTCTAATGTTGTTACTACAACAAGCTTGAAAGTTTATCACACTGTTTTAATAGTCATTTTACATTTAGTGAAAGAAAAGTGATTTTTTTAAATATCAGATAATATTTTAAACATTGAAAACACGCACACACACATATATATACATAGTTATATATACATGAATACATGCGTTTTACTAATAGTTTTTTTTAAACATATATACATACATATACATACATATATAAACGTTTTAAATTTATCTTTATTTTCCTCTAATTTATATTTAATGTGAATATTTTAGTTTGTTAAATGTCTTTCAATTAACAGCCTTGCCTGTGGAACATAATTGAAAAAAATTGCGCATACATATATACACATATATACATACATACATATACATACATATATACATATACATTATATATATATATATATACGTTATTACCTTTAAAATGTTAGAAATAGATTATTTCACAGGCAAGGAGTTAAGATAAATGCCGAGAAACGCGTGTAAAAGAGGTAATGTACACAACATATATATATATATATATATATATATATATATATATAACCACGAAAAAATTAATCCTCCAGTCACAATAGAGTTGTAGCCCCTATTATTTTTACTGGGCAAGGAGAAATCTAGGCAAATAGACTATTGAAATGAGATGCAGTCGGGTCACATTGAAGAGAGGCACACTAGTCTGCATATAACTTAAATTTTATTCAAGAGTTGCTAAAAATGACATCTGTAACAGTCAGCTGCAGATTAGAGAATGACCATGAAAACAAGTACTGGAACAAGGTTGGACTCCAGACAGAGCGAAGCAGAGAGGAAAATCTTTCCCATAGAATGTAGCTTAGTCGGCGCTTTCAAGAATAAAATAATCTTAGGTCATTGAAAAGCGAACCGGTGACAGCTGGAAATTATGGACAGTGGGCAGAAAATTTGCATCTATTGCAGAGAAATCTTTGGAAAATCGGTTGGAAGAATTTTAAGTCGAAGACACTCCTTTAATTAAGAAATTTTGTAGATGGGAAAATATATTTAAAGAAATAAGATTGGGACAGAGGAGATATTTTATGAGACATTAAAGAGTAATAATTTTGATATATTACATATATATGAATAATATGCATATTTTGGTTATTAAAGTTTGCTATTTAAGATAAAATTCTAGAATTTTTATAAATTTAAAATTAAATACATAACATTAAATATAGTATTTTAAATAATCATAGACTTGGATGTCTTGCAGAAAATGTACATTGTTTTCGAATTTGATTATAAAAAATGTATATCAATCTAAAGATATTTGTTAAAAATTCTAAAATTACTTGTAAAAAATTATGGTAATATACAAGTAAGGTAGTTATAACTATGTAAGTATTAAACAAAATTTCTGTGCTTTCCATTTGTTAAATATAGCTGTCAAGCTAGAAAAAATTTGTATTGAAGCAATATTTTTTAAAATAAAAAAATTACTTAAAAGATTGACTTTTTCTCAATAAAATAAATTTCATAACTATAAGAAACAAAAAATAGAGTTTCATGTTTAGAATTAAGTAGAAAACGGGGTTCCACAAATAGTAAGAAATGGTGAAGGAGTTGTAAGAAGGGGTAAAATACTATATATCCATACAAGAAAATGTTGTATTTATATTATTTACTTTTCAGTTACCAACGGTTTAACAGTCTCGTAACCTTTACTCGAGACTGACAAATAGTATGTACTCGCTCTTGAAAATTCTTTTTCCGTATTTATGAAAGTTTATGAACAATAAGTACGTAAACACTTTCGTTATTTCAGTTAGAAACAAATCTAGAGTTCTTTCTTAAAATTGAATGCCAAAAATGGGGAGTTTTTTCTTTAATTTTGTACAGAATTATCTTCAAAATGTTAGAAATAAATTATTTTTGCAAAAAAATGTTAAATGAAATAACTACTACAATGGACTCCGCTTAATGTGATCGCGATTAATGTTATCAATCGCTTATTGTTATCGAAATCTCTTGGTCACGATTTTCTCTATTCATTTGTATGTTAAAATTATCGCTTTATGTGATCGTTACATCGGTTAATGTTATCAGTTTTCGAACCTCATTTTAACTGGAAAAGGAATATTCACAAAATATTCAGAAGGAACCCATTCTTTTCTTTGCCTTCGATGCTGTGAATTTCGGAAAATACTCCTCTTGAACCTAGGGAAATGGATAATGCACAAAGGAGTAGGGTATTACACGTTTAACAACATTTACATGACTTGTAGTATTTTATAAAATATGCAATATTTTTTTTTCGGGGGGAATTTGACAGGTTGATTATGACTACGAACAATTTATCAATGAACTTCTTAAAAATAGTAGACAGTCAATAATTGATCAATTTTTAAAATTATGTATACAATTCTTATGTTTTAAAGATAATATACAGTACATAAATATAAAGTGTGTTTTGTCATTTTATTTTGAGATAGTGTCCACTTGTTATCAGGGGGGACGAAAACTGAGATTATTGTTATCAACTGGTTATTGTTATCAAAATCACGGTGTCCCATACTGATCACATTAAGCCACTGTAGCCATTAAGTCCACTGTATTTTCAATATTTTCACATATATTTGAAATGTTAATGGATTACAGTAATTTTTGCTCAAATGACAGAAAAATAAATCAAATGACATAATTTTCTGGATAAATATAATAAGTTATGTAAAAAGAGGTAATAGATTTTAAAAGTATTTCATACATTTGAATTTCACAAATCCTTTACAGTATCCGAGAAATAGCGACAAATGGCGCGAAACTGCCGAACTTTTCGCGGGAAAGTATCTATCTATTAGGAAAATGGCAAATTAAATATTATTCATTGGACGACACGATTTTTGGTCTTCACGGACCGTTTTTCCTCTTGCCTGAACTCAAGTCGGGCATTCTAAAATTGGCGAATTTGCGTCACAGGCAAGTTAAAAAATTACAAATAAATTACAAATAAAGGGAAAACGATGACTTACTAATCTTTTACTTATATTGTTGTAAAATGCTTTTAACGTTTTTAAATTTATCTTTATTTTTCTCTAGTTTATATTTAATGTGAATATTTTAGTTTGTTAAATGTCTTTCAATTAACAGCCTTGTCTGTGGAACAAAAAAAGTGCCAAAAATGGGAAAAAAAATTTCTCTTCTCTTAAATTTTGTTCGTTATTACCTTCAAAATGTTAGAAATAGGTTATATTTCCCCAAAAAATGTTAAACGAAATAACTACTATTTTCAATATTTTCATATATACCTGAAATGTTAATGGATTACAGTAACTTTTGCTCAAATGACAGCAAAATAAATCAAATGACATAATTTTCAAAGAATGGGTTCCTTCTGAATATTGCGAATATTCCTTTACCATTTAAAATCAGGTTCGAAAATTGATAATATTAACCGATGTAACGATCGCATAAAGTGATAATTTTAACTTACAAATGAATAGAGAAAATCGGGACCAATTGATTTCGATAACAATAAGCGATTGCTAACTTTAACCGCGATCACATTAAGCGGAGTGCACTGTATTTACTTGTGTAGTCAAACCCAGTTATTTTAAAATATGAAAAACAACTCTCAATCTATTAATGCTAGAAGTTAACCAAGTAAATTTTACTTAGTACAAATTGTTTCCGGTTTATCTGTTTGAAAAATATGATCAACAAGGGGTTA
>CM063500.1:16082334-16102334 GCA_032207245.1 Pardosa pseudoannulata | reverse complement strand
CTTAGGTCAACAAATAAAAATTTTATTTTAGTTACTTTTTATTAAATAATTACAATTAAAATAAATATGTATATACGTGACAAAATCACACTATTAAGTGTCAGAATTGAAGACAACTTTTAAGTGGCTATACTCCGGAGACCAAAGAGAGTCCGGAGTGCAAAGAGTTAATCATTTCTTATTTTAAATTATTTAAATATCTTCTGCATTATTTTCATAAGTTTTATCACTGAACTTAGATATTACGTAAATAATTGTTTCTTATATTTGGCTTTATTAATAGATTAGGTACATATGTGATAATTTCAAATGTAATCATCATTTTTTGTTGCAATGAAAATGCACCGGTATTGACAACAAATTCTATCTACCTTCAGGGTGTAGTAAAAATGGTAGTTTCACTCCTTTACACCTATTAATTATTATTGCAAAAAAAAATGGAAGAACTTAACTTAATTTCAACGTAGCTGAGAAAACTTTGAATTATCTTTATAAATGAATTCAACGCGATTCTAAATTGCATTCACAGTATCGGGAGACTTTAGAGGAGTATGAAGATAAATAAATTATTGAGTATGTACCAGATAATTCTCAACCAAAATACAAACCACTTTTTTACCTGCCTCATAGGGTACTTTACAATTCTGGTAAAAAAATTTTTACTCATCCCGTCATATGACGGGTTATATGCTAGTATATATATATATATATATATATATATATATATATATATACATATGTGTGTGTAATAAGACGGACTTCACGATGGGTGGTTGCAGTCATGGCCCATAAAAATGACACCGTTTAAGCTAAAGACCTTTATTATAACATAACGTTGGTTGATGGGTTCCCACTTCATCATATTAGCAGGACAAACTGAGGAGTCAGCTAGCATGAAGTTAGAAGTAAAAAGGCGCTTAACAACTGGTTAACATCCGTGGGAAAATCTCTAGAAAAATCTGTCTCCGTTAGCGTGCATCTCCTTTCTGTTTTGGAATTTATTAAATTGTCCTCTAGGGCAATGTAGAATTATAATTGGTTAGACGCCTTCTCTGAGGGTGTCAACTGTAGACCCAGTGGTCAATTTAGGTTAGGAGTTTAAAAGGGGAAAGCAAAAGGACGCGGGAATTTTTAGCCCTTGACTTAAGATTTGAAAACCACTAAGATTTTTCTCGGGGCGTCTTAGGGGTTTTATTCAAAATGCCTACACTAGTTTCCCGATCCAGTTTACTTTTCCTTACATATATGTATATATTTTAATTGAACCGGATTGAAAAAAATTATGGTTCGAAACCCTGCAGAAAAGGTTGCGAACTTTTGCAGATCCAACACAGCCTATTGGTTTCATATAAAAGATGTCGACCCGGTTTTATTCGAATTATTTAGTTAAGCGACGATGAGAAAAACGGTTCAATGTCGAAAGCGTCGTGCAAAGAAACCTCGGTAACTTTTCGGGCACGAGGTCTCTCGTAGACGATCAGCAGAGCAGAACTGTTTTGGTAGATTTTTCAGACAACTTGGGGTCAAACAACAGTGTGCCAAAATGAGTGGGGAATTTCAGAGTGGGGCGGTTTCAGACGATGTCTAGTAGACGGTGTCTGCAGTTGCAAAAGGAGAAATTAATTAAATTAGGATGAAAAACTTTGATCTAGATTCTAAAATAAAGTTAAAGTACGAAAGCAAAGGTGATGGGATTAAAGAAAAAAATTAAGTACTGAAATGCATGGCCAAGTGCAAAGCCAAACACAGGAGAACTACTAAAGTGTAAAAAAAAATTATAAAGCGGTTTCAAAAGATATAATAATAATAATTATGATATTCTGTTCAGATGTATATTAAGGTATGAGTGAATTAAAAGCAAGTTTTACTTATACTTATGCTTATGCTTATTACATACTTACTCTTATGCTTATTATGCTTATGCTTATGCCTATGCTTATTATGCTTATGCTTATTATGCTTATGCTTACTACATACTTATGCTTATGCCTATGCTTATTAGGCTTATGCTTATTAAATTATCCTTATTAATACTCATGCTTATTTTTTAATTAATTTTTAAAAAATACTACATAATTTTTTTTTAATTTTTGTAAATTTTTAAAATTATTCAAGCTTTTTTTTTTTGATATATCCCTACAAAATGTTTATCCTAAAATTCTATTATACATTAAAAGAAATCAAGGTATCCGTTTCAAATTTCGACTTTATTTAGATTATTAAATTCAATTCAAAAGTAAAAAAAAAATTTATAGATCTGTCGAAAATTTCCAGTGCAGAAATAAAAATCTTTTCTAAATATTAGCTATTTAACTCATAGGAAAAATACCTAAATATAGTCAAAAGTTATTTTAATAATAATATAGTAAACATAGAAGAACCTAAAAATTAATGCGCAAGAAACATTTTCAAAATCAGTTGAATATTTCAAAATATTGAGTATTTTTTATAAAAAGTTTTCACATTTCCAAATGTTTTAAAAGCGGTATTGATTGAGTTATACAAAGGGGATTCAAAAATAAGGTCACAAGACGGGGACACATATTCTTGGAACGAATGAATTCCATAGACAGAAACAATAGACAATCACAGCAATCGAATGTCACCGGTTATTATAGCTTGTAGAGCCGTAAAGCTCCGAATTTCAAACGAGGGAGGAGTTCATAGATACATGGTCAACTATTGAAGTGTGGAGTGTAATAAGATTTTATTATATAAAGAACAACTCCCCAGGAGAAATTCATCGTCAACTAGTGGAAACCTACGGACAAAGTGTAATGTCAAGAAATCGGATGTGATTTTGGTGAAAGAAATTTCAGAAAGAAAGAACAGGCGTGAGAGACGAGGAAAAAAACACATTTAATTCCTCAATACAGCCTTGATCTTGCACTTAATTCAACTTCTGAGATCGCTGAAGAATCTCCTGGCAGTACGGTATTTCCAAATTGATGTCGAATTTCAGGACACCGTCAGGACATGATCCAGGGAGGGGTTTAACCCTCCGGCTGCTCATTCCGCGATTTCTACGGGCAACTTAAATGTAGCAAAATTTGTTCATTCCGCGATTTCTGCGAACATGTGCTTTTCTTTCTTTTTACAGGAGCATATCCCATTTTTTCACCGTTTAACTAGTGAAATAAATAATATGTAATATTAGACGTTTAATTATATAATGAATGAAATAATTTGAATAGAACTATAGTTATGTTAGGTAATATAATTATAATTATACTATGCAATGTATAGAAATTAACTATAATTCAATAAAAAAAAATTTTGTTCTTGTGATAACATCTGAAATCGATTTTCCTGACAGTTTAGCTTCTCGCGATGAAAATCTATATAAAAAATGTTTTCTAGAAAGAAAAAGTGCATATTCCACTTCCTCAATAAATAAAGATTTAAAATATACAAAAAAATGCATAATTTTTTTAAATCTATTTCCATCTACAAATTAAACAGTCAGAGGGTTAAAGTTTTGATCAGTTGGTATATTGAAGAAACAAATTTAAGCTTCAACCTATCCTGCATAGGCTTTTATGCCTATGGAAGTTATATTGAAATATGATTTGCATTGAATGCCTTGTTATGTTTGTGATTCTCTTAGATTTCGTGAATAAACTTTTTTAAAGGATTTATTACCTTACTTTTTGAATCCTCTATGTAATTCATTGTATATGTTATGGCAGAATAGGTAGGACTTTTTTGTCTTTGAAAAATCTCCTTCCTGTTGGCGAAATTAACTAGCCATCCTACATTCCTGATTAAGCACATTCCTTTTCTCTCGACTGTGACGTCCCCAAAGTTGTAAAAGCCCGCACGACCATTCTTTTTTGGATTTTGCTGTTGAACGTTGCTAAATAAAGATGCTGCTAAATTTCTCTTGATTAATCTTATTCTTTTCGCCAGCGACTACACCCACGTTACATCCCTGAATCATGGCATGCTACGTTATGTTTCATATATATATATATATATATATATATATATATATATATATATATATATATATATATATATATATATATATTTAAAATTGAAGTAACAGATTGAAAATTTAATAAAAATATTTAAACTTTGTTCAAAATTTTCAATTGTTAAAAATAATTTACATAAAAATTATCTTTTGTTTAAACATGCAGAGTATAAAGATCCAAATATGTGGTTAAATTTTAATTGTGGTTAAGAGTGTAAAGTATATGCACCAACTAGATCAGGGATGGGCAAACTTTTTCGGCCGTGGGCCAAAAATTGAAAGAAGATAAGTTTAGCAGGCCAAGTTAATTTTTCTAAAATTTTGAAAACAATATACGAGTACCTAACGCTTTAAATACGTTAATGAGATGAATGAATTGCGATTTCATTTTTAAAAGTTCCTTATACTGAGGTTCGAAGTGAGATGCACTGATTTTAAGGAAAGATGCTAAATGCTCATCTGTCAGTCTACTTCTGAAATTATTCTTTCTAACGTTCAGAGTTGAAAACACATATACCACTGATTTTCTGGGCGTGAGATAATAAATTTGGGATATAATATTTAAGCAAAGTAGAAAAGGAGATGGATATATAATGTATAAATATATATTTCTTTTAATTTGCCTCGGACCGGCAATTTAAAATTCTATCCGAGGGTTGATAAAACTTCCGGCAGGCCATGGGTTGCCCATCCCTGGGCTAGATGGTTAACCTTACACGAAAAACCACATTGTTTTGTCTGATCTATGCATTCCCAACTGAGAGTGGTACCGCCCCCAGTGGACGCTGAAGTCCCGCGATTGCCTTTGAATCCTCTACTGCTTCCTTTCAGATGGCGGTATAAGGTTACTTTTAACAGTTAATAAACAATTTCAGAAATACTATCACTATCTGTTTCATACAAATAGTCTTGCAATTTTTTTCATAGGTACAACATCAATTTCTTCTAATTATTCCTCATAAATTTTGTTTTCAAATTCATCAGGTTAACAACGACAGTAAGAAACGTAACGCAAATTTAGAGTAATGACCGCTGCAATGCAACTAATCGACTGAAGAAAATACATATATAATTGAAATATATATAACGATAGAAGTATTGTCCTTCCAAAATTTTCCTCTCACTGGAATAATTATATAAATATATGTAAACATTTATACGCACGTATACAAACACACAAGCAGACATATTGTATATATATTATATATAAACATAAATATATATGGATATACATATATACAGCCATTACATATATATATATATATATATATATATATATATATATATATATATATATATATATATATATATATATATATATAAATAGATATACATATATCCACCCATATATTTAAACATATAAATATATATCGATATACATATATACACCCATATATATAAACATATACATACATACATATATATAAATATATATAGATGTACATATATCCACCCATATATTTAAACATATAAATATATATATATATAAATATATATATCCATATATGTATATAGAAGCCACCCATATATATATAGTATCCAGATATATATATAGTGTATATATATAAATAAATAAATAAATATATATATATATATATATATATATATAAACATTAACATATATATGTATGTGCGTGTGTTTATATACATGTATAAATACATATGTATATATATATATATATATATATATATATATATATATGCTTATGTACATATTTATATATATGTTAAGCTATTATTGATATCTATATTGCATTTAAATATACACAATTAAAAGTAATATAGATATGAATAATATAAAATTATAATTCCTAAAATAAATTTATATAATTCTCTGTAATTATCATAATTCCCTAAAGTTTTAAACAATTAAGCCTGTACCAAGTCTACAGAGATAATATTTAGATGAATGTAATCTAGATCTTAAGGTGACCCATAAGAATTAAAAACCTAACCTGCTTTCCCGAGAAGTATTCCTGACAAAAGTAATCCTTTTACAGTCTTCATGAACTGTCACACAAAACAAGAAGCGACACGACACACGGCGGAGTAAACGGAGTTTCCCTTCCCCTTTACAGGTGCGAAAGCATTCGGTCGATGCCGAATCACGTGGTAACCGCGGATTTGGTGTCACAAGTTTACACAGAGCACGCGGTCCGATTGTCCTCAGATGACGATAATCACAATAAAAAAGAAAATAGGAATTCGCCGGATGACGACACCGGTAGTTTCGGAGATAAGGCGTTATAATGTGCGAAGTTCGAAGAGATGGAATGGTGTTCGTTGGAGGAAGATTCTGTTTTGGTTTGAGATGGGATAAAACTGAATGACCAATTCGGAGCAAGAAAATGAAAATTTAATTTAGAGTAAACTAGGGCACTTAGTTAATGATAATTCCCATGGAAAGGTTAAAACTTCGCAATAGTTTTCGGAGGTGAAAGATTCTGTTTTAGTTTGAGCCGGGATAAAAATGAATTGTATACCTAGAGCAAGGAAAGGAAATTTTATTTAGAGACTGCAAGGTCACTTAGTTTGTAATAACTCTCACAAAAAGGATAAAACTTTGTAATAGTCTTTCGGAGATGAAAGATTCTGTTTTGGCTTGAGCCGGAATAAAAATGAAACGTATATTTAGATCAAGAAAAGCAAAATTTTATTTAGAGACTGTTAGGGCACTTAGTTTGTAATAACTCTCATGAAAAGGATAAAACTTCGCAATAGTTTTTCGGTGGTGGAAGATTGTGTTTTAGTTTGAGTCGTGATAAAAATGAATTGTATACCTAGAGCAAAGAAAGGAAAATTTTATTTATAGACTGTTAGGACACTTAGTTTGTAATAACTCTCATGAAAAGGATAAAACTTCGGAGGTGGAAGATTCTGTTTTAGTTTGAGACGGGATAAAAATTAATTGTATACCTAGAGCAAAGAAAGGAAAATTTTATTTAGAGTTTGCTAGGACACTTAGTTTATCATAAATCCACTGAAATGGATAAAATTTCGGAATAATCTTTCGGGGGTAGAAGATTTTGTGTTGGTTTGAACCGGCTTAAAAAAAGAACCGTATATTTAGATAAAAAAAAGGAAAATTTTATTTAGAGACTGTTAGGGCACTTAGTTTGTAATAACTCTTATGAAAAGGGTAAAACTTCACAATAGTTTTTCGGAGGTGGAAAATTTTGTTTTAGTTTGAAACGGGATAAAAATGAATTGTACATTTAGAGAAAAGAAAGGACAATTTTATTTAGAGTCTGCTAGGACATTTAGTTTATCATAAATCCCATGAAATGGATGAAACTTCGTAGTAGTCTTTCGGAAGTGGAAGATTATATTTTGGTTTGAGCTGGGATAAAAATAAATTGTATATCTAGAGCAAGGAAAGAAAAATTTTAATTAGAGACTCTTAGGGCACTTAGTTTATAATAACTCCTATGAAATAGATGAAACTTCGTAGTAGTCTTTCGGAGGTGGAAGATTATATTTTGGTTTGAGCCGGGATAAAAATGAGTCGTATATCTAGAGCAAGAAAAAGAAAATTTTATTTTGAGACTGCTATGGCACTTACTTTGTAATAATTCCCATGAAAAGGATAAAACTTCGCCTTCTGTTTTGGTTTAAGCCGGGATAAAAAAGAACCGTATATCTAGAGCAAGAAAAAGGAAATTTTATTTAGAGACTGCTAGGGCACTTAGTTTATAATAATTCCCAGGAAAGGATAAAACTTCGCAATAGTCTTTTGGAGGTGGAAGATTCTGTGTTGGTGAGAGCCAGGGAAAAAAATGAATCGTATATCAAGAGCAAGAAATGGAAAATTTTATTTAGAAACTGTTAGGGCACTTAGTTTATAACTCTCATGAAAAGTTCGGAGGTGGAAGATTCTGTTTTGGTTTGAGCAGGGATAAAAATGAATGACCGATTCGGAGAAAGAAAATGAAAATTTTATTTAGAGCATACTTGGGCACTTAGTTAATGATAATTCCCATGAAAAGGATAAAACTTCGCAATAGTCTTTCGGAGGTAGAAGATTCTGTTTGTTTGTGACGGGATAAAAATGAATTGTATACCTAGAGCAAGGAAAGGAAATTTTATTTAGAGACTGGTAGGGTACTTAGTTTGTAATAACTCTCATGAAATGGATAATACTTCGCAATAGTCTTTCGGAGGTAAGATTATCTTTCAGTTTGAGGTTAGTTGGAGTGCTACAGTCTACTTTTTGCAACACGAGGGCTAATGAGACAAGGACCTACAGCTTAAAGCCGATTCCGAAAGGCTACGAACATCCATGCCACTGTGGGATTCGAGCCCACGAACTTCGGTACCGAAGGCCAGCACCCTAACCAATCGGCCATCATTCGGTTATCTTTTAGTTTGAGCCGGGATAATAATTAATTGTATATATAAAGCAAGGAAAAGAACATTTAATTTAGAGACTGCTAGGGCACTTAGTTTGCAATAACTCTCACAAAATGGATAAAACTTCGCAACAGTCTTTCGGAGGTAGAAGATTCTGTTTTGGTTTGAGTCGGCATAAAAAGAACCGTATATTTAGATCAAGAAAATTTTATTTAGAGACTGTTAGAGCACATAGCTTGTAATAACTCTCATAAAAAGGATAAAACTTTGCAATAGTCTTTCGGAGGTGGAAGATACTGTTTTGATTTGAGCCGGGATAAAAATGAATCGTATATCTAGAGTTAAATCTTTAAGTCATTTTTTCATCGGATTTTACTTCTTTTAATTCCAAAATTTAGTTCTAATTCATCTCAATGTTTACTTCAAACTAGGACAAAACGGTAGTAATTTTATTTCCCATGGTTGAAATATACTTTCTTTTTCCGTTGTAATGTAACTAGTACTTGCTAGCTTAGTTTACTTTTTAAAACTAAGAAAATCTTATACACTCACTATATAGGGTAGTAGGGGCGCTGATCAGTTTTATGCCACGGGCGCTAAAGGACCTAGTTACGGCCTTGGAAATCAACTAAAGAGTTTTAGCATTTATGCTAGTAAATTATATTTTCCTAGTTCCCTATTCAAAGTTCGGTCCGATAAAAAAAATATAGTTATCTCTCGAAAAATTCCAGAAAGAGAATAACTAAGAAAAAGCACTTCACACTTATCTGGCGTTTCATTCATGTTTTCTGCGCTGCGGTCACAGTGCCAAGTTATTCCATTTCTACTCCTATTTTGTGCGGTTTGACGTCATCCATAACGGGTCAATTTTTTTTATTCATTTTTCGAGAAATAAAGGAAAAAACACATTCCGCATTTCGAGTGTATTTGAGCTTGGAAACGTGTTGGCATGTGAAATGGATTTTCTCTTAAAAACGGAGCCTGTAGGTGTTCCTTTAAAATGTACTAGTGAAATTTTAACGATATCGGCGGGAACAGATACGTCAAGTCTAGACCTACATGTTAACTGCAACTGCAATGCCTAGACCAGTGATTATAAACCTTTTTTTGTCGCGACACACTTTTAACGATTTCAAAATTTGGCGGCACACAAAGAAAAAGAAGTTTAAAAGTTGTTTAGATACCTACAATACACCGTGTAATATAATTTATAATAACAATTTTGAATGTAAACTAAAATATGTACTACAAAAACAACATTACGTTTATTAAGAGATTAATTACAAATCAAGAATACGTTTAATAAGAAATTTGAGCGTGATGTTTTTTGATAATTTCATTTATATTTGGTCGTAAAAATGACAATGTTACTCTCCTATCGTCTTTTACATTTAGCTTTCTTTTTTACGTTCTTATATTGTTTAATATTGAAATAAATCCGAATTCACACAAAAAATACGTAGAAAATTGTAATAATATTTCTAAAGCTTTATTTTTCTTTACTGTGATGGAATAACCGCATCTAATGTTAATACAAAATGAATTAATTGATTCTTCCGAGTATTTTAAAATCAAATCTCGATGCCTTCTTCTACATTTAACATTCGCGATCTTTTAAATTTAATAATCGATTATTTTTTGTTAAAATAAAAAAATTATCGCCGGTATTAACAACAAATGGTTTTCATAAAAGTCTTGGAGTCTATTTCAGGAACTAATAAATATCTAGCTTTATATTTATTAGCGTTTAGCTTTCTTCCGTTTTTATGTTGGTTAATACTGAAATAAATCCGAATTCCCACAAATAAGATGTAGACAATTGTAATAGTATTTTTAAAGATTTTTTTTTTTTTTTTTTTTTTTTTTTTTTTTTTTTGCTGTCGTGGGATAATCGAATCTAATGTTAACACAAAATGAATTAATTGATTCTTCCGAATATTTAAAAATTAAATCTCGATACCACTTTCTACATTTAACATTCTGCATACTTCTATCGTTTTTATGTTGGTTAATACTGAAATAAATTCGAATTCATACACACAAGATGTTGGAAATTGTAATAATATTTTTAAAGCCTTTTTTGGTTGTCGTGGGATAATCATATCTAATATTAATACAAAATGAATTAATTGATTCCTACTCGATACCGTCTTCTATATTTAACATTCTCGATCTTTTAAATTTAATCATAAATTATTATTTGTTGAAATAAAAATTTTATTACCGGTATTAACAACAAATTCTTTTCATAAAAGTCTAGGAGTCTATTTCACGGATTAATAAATATCTAGCGTTATATTTATTAGTGTTTAGCTTTCTTTCGTTTTTATGTTGGTTAATACTGAAATAAA
Source organism: Pardosa pseudoannulata (assembly GCA_032207245.1). Lineage (NCBI taxonomy): Eukaryota > Metazoa > Arthropoda > Arachnida > Araneae > Lycosidae > Pardosa > Pardosa pseudoannulata. The sequence continues at coordinate 16,091,657 of CM063500.1, read as the reverse complement.
TCCGAATTCACACAAATAAGATGTAGACAATTGTAATAATATTTCTAAAGCTTTTTTTTTTATGCTGTGGTGGAATAAACGCATGTAATGTTATTACAAAATGAATTAATTGATTCTTCCGAATATTTTAAAATTAAATCTCGATACCGTCTTCTACATTTAACATTCTCGATCTTTTAAATTTAATCATCGAATTTTTATTGAAATAAAAATTTTATCACCAGTATTAACAAAAAATTCTTTTAATAAAAGTCTAGGAGTCTATTTCACGGTTTAATAAATATCTAGCGTTATATTTATTAGATTTTAGTTTTCTTTCGTTTTTATGTTGGTTAGTACTGAAAAAAATCCGAATTCACACAAATATGATGTAGAAAATTGTAATAATATTTTTAAAGCATTTTTTGGCTGTTGTGGAATAATCGCCTCTAATGTTAACACAAAATGAATTAATTGATTCTTCCGAATATTTTAAAATTAAATCTCGATACCACTTTCTACATTTAACATTCTTGATCTTTTTTTCGTTTTTATATTAGTTAATACTGAAATAAATCCGAATTCACACAAACAAGATGTAGAAAATTGTAATAATATTTCTGAAGCTTTTTTGGCTGTGATTGAATAATTGCATCTAATGTTAATACAAAATGAATTAATTGATTTTTCCGAATATTTTAAAATTAAATCTCGATACCGTCATCTATATTTAACATTCCCGATCTTTTAAATTTAATCATCAATTACTTTTTGTTGAAATAAAATATTTATCACCGGTATTAACAACAAATTCTTTTCATAAAAGTCTAGGAGTCTGTTTCAAGGACTAATAAATATCTAGCTTTATATTTATTAGCTTTTAGCTTTCTTTCGTTTTTATGTTGGTTAATACTGAAATAAATCCGAATTCACACAAATAAGATGTAGAAAATTGTAATAATATTTTAAAGCTTTTCTTTTGGTTGTCGTGGGATAATCGCATCTAATGTTAACACAAAATGAATTAATTGATTCTTCTGAATATTTTAAAGTTAATTCTTGATACCGTCTTCTACATTTAACTTTCTTGATCTTTCTTTCGTTTTTGTGTTGGTTAATACTGAAATAAATCCGAATTCACACAAATAAGATGTGGAAAATCGTAGTAGTATTTTTAAAGCTTTTTTTGGCTGTCGTGGGATAATCGCATCTAATGTTAACACAAAAGGAATTAATTGATTCTTCCGAATATTTTAAAATTAAATCTCGATTCCGTCGTGTACATTTAACATTCTCGATCTTTCTTTCGTTTTTATGTTGGTTAATACTGCCACCTCGAGAGGTATCGCTAGGGAACATGGAGGGCATTACGACCACGAACCTATTTTAAGTCAATTAGCCACCATTAATGAAAAAGGCGAATCTTTGTATGGTTCGAGCCTCGATCCTGCAACCTTTCGGTTACAAGGTCGCTGCCTTTTCCAACTGCGTTTCAAGTAAAAAATTGGATAAAAAGTCTTACTACTTGAAAATCTAACTAAAATTCAAAAATCCATTACTATTAAAAGTCTAACAAAAATTCAAAAGTCCATTACTATCAAAAGTCTAACTAAAATTCAAAAATCCATTACTATCAAAAGTCTAACTAAAATTCAAAAATCCATTACTATCAAAAGTCTAACTAAAATTCAAAAGTCTATTACTATTAAAATTTTAACTAAAATTCAATTAACTAAAAGTCTGTTACCATCAGCAAATTAAAATTGATATAAGAAACCACTGGGACAGAAAATACACGAATTTAAGATAAAAACGACAGAAAGAGGAATTGATCAGAAAAAGGTAGAGAAGAAAAGCAAGACAGACTAGCGTTGGGAGTTTCTTAGTCGAGAAAAAGGATTGTATCTAGCTGGAGTACGGTGTTCCGGAGAAGTCTCTCGCTTCTGAAGCCCGGGTACCTGCTTTATGATGTGCGCTCCAGTTGCCGCAAGACTTCGAGATCCATCACTCATCGTGTCCGCGTCTGAACTCCGACAAGTGTTGTCCGAGTAATCAATTTACATCCTTCCAGACTGAAGTATATTTATTATTAGAATAAAATCTGATCATCTGTTTATATATGTCTGTTTTATATATTGTGCTGTCGAGACACCCCATTAGCTTCAGAAAGAGGTTTTGTTAAAACCCAGGCCAAAGCGACATTCTGTCTAGAAAATTGATACTAAACGACAAAGGATTTTCGGTTGGCAAGCCTTGAGATATCCGAAGTGATTATAAAGTCGGACTCGACGCGGAAATGCCAGACTCTAGGACGCCAACGAAAGGACCAATCGGAGGCTAGCGGAACGGCGATGCGGGAAAAGTTAATAAGAAGAGACAAAAAGTGACATCAGGCGGCGCGAGTTTTAGGGGGAAGAAGATTGATGGAGGAGAGAGCGAAGGCAACGGGAGGTTGCGTTCTTTGGAGAACCAACCGATCTCCAGTTTTTGTGGGACTCAAGGAGTCCAAGTTGTACCCCTGTACAACCGCATATCTGACGGACACCTGACCGCAGATTTCTATTTAGGCCACCTCGAACCTGGGACTTTTGGGTCCGAACCCAGCTGATCCTGAACCCCTGTGATTTCCATTCGGAACTTTTGTAAATAGTTTTACCCTGTATAACCACATATCTGACAGACACCTGACCGCAGATTTCTATTTAGGCTCACCTCGAACCTGGGACTTTTGGGTCCGAACCCAGCTGATCCTGAACCCCTGTGATTTCCATTCGGAACTTTTGTAAATAGTTTTACCCTGTACAACCGCATATCTGAAAGACACCTGACCGCAGATTTCTATTTAGGCTCACCTCGAACCTGGGACTTTTGGGTCCGAACCCAGCTAAATTCTGAACCCCTGTGATTTCCATTCGGAACTTTTGTAAATAGTTTTACCCTGTACAACCGCATATCTGAAAGACACCTGACCGCAGATTTCTATTTAGGCTCACCTCGAACCTGGGACTTTTGGGTCCGAACCCAGCTAAATTCTGAACCCCTGTGATTTCCATTCGGAACTTTTGTAAATAGTTTTACCCTGTACAACCGCATATCTGAAAGACACCTGACCGCAGATTTCTATTTAGGCTCACCTCGAACCTGGGACTTTTGGGTCCGAACCCAGCTAAATTCTGAACCCCTGTGATTTCCATTCGGAACTTTTGTAAATAGTTTTACCCTGTACAACCGCATATCTGAAAGACACCTGACCGCAGATTTCTATTTAGGCTCACCTCGAACCTGGGACTTTTGGGTCCGAACCCAGCTGATCCTGAACCCCTGTGATTTCCATTCGGAACTTTTGTAAATAGTTTTACCCTGTACAACCGCATATCTGACGGACACCTGACCGCAGATTTCTATTTAGGCTCACCTCGAACCTGGGACTTTTGGGTCCGAACCCAGCTGATCCTGAACCCCTGTGATTTCCATTTGGAACTTTTGTAAATAGTTTTATATTTAGTCCATAATTAAAGTTGTTATTTTTTTAAGCTGTACGTTGTGTCACTACAACTTCGACACCCGCTACCAGAGGATCCAGTGATGTATCTTTTTATTTATTTTACCTACGTAACTATATAAAAATATTATATCCAATGCATACTGTAAGTGGAAATGGAATGTAAATAGATAATTAAAAATTATTAATTTCGGGACAATCGCTGTTTATGGCCAGTTAATACAAAACATAAGTTAAAGTATCTCCGTGTTTCGATTATATTTTGTAAATCATTTCTACATTGCAACAATTTTAAAATAAAAAAAATGTACTAAGGCAAGATAAATTCTTAAAATATAATACTCACTTGAGATTAAATATTTTCCCTAGTTCTGATTAGGTGTTTAGATAAGGGATCACTTTCTTGTTTTATAACACGTGCTATCTGCTTTATCACAACGCATAAACAAAAGGATTTGAGTACATAAAAAATTCTTTGCTTTATTTTGAAAGGCAAACAATTCTAAATTATTGGAACATAAATTTACTATCGATTCTGCTGATTGTACTGTCTATAATAGAAATTGTAAAGGTAATCTATTGCAAATATCAAAAGAAATTTTCAACTTTTCAATACTAAAGTGCTTTAATTTTCGGTTATGATGCTTTTAATATTTCTTACGCTCAAAAGAAAAGATGCGTTAAAAAGAAATTAAAAAAAGTACCTAGACCTTTTTTACTTCTTTGTTTAACCTGCCAAAAAGACATAAAATCAGTGATTAAATTGAAATACTCCAAATTTTTTTAAAGATGGTGAGTTCTTAGAGAAAATTTTCATTAATTTGTTGATCCCATTTTAAAAAAAGTATTTGAAATTTTACTAAACATTTTGGTAATGTTTAAATATTTTTCAATTTGAATTTATAATCTAATTCAGTTTAATACAGTTCTGTGTGATTCAATTTAAGAATTTTATTGACTATATAAAATTAAAACATAATTTTCACTCTTTATCTGCAAACTTTAGAATCTGAACCACAGTTTTAAAATATTTTTTTTTCTTTAATGAATGTTTTTTTTATAGAACTTTTTTTAGGCAGAATAACACGTATTTTAGGGAATAAATTGTTTTTCCTTTACAATATTTTTCTTTAGAGTGAATAATATATTTTTAATTTTATGTAATCGATGAAACTTAATTAACACACAAACATATCAAATTTAGAATTTAAACATCATTAAAATAATTAATAAAATTTTAAATATTTCTTCAAAATGAGATCTACAAATTAAACTCACGAAAATTTTCTCTAAAATCTAATTGTTTTAAAAAATTACAGTTTTTAAATTTTATTTGATGATTCATTACCTTTTTTTTGTAGACAGAAACAAGTGTACGAAGTAACAGGTGTTTTGTAATCGTGGAATATTTTGGTGTTAAGATATCACCGGAGATACCCATTTTGATGATGCATTAATCCATTTTGGATTTCTTTATGTAAGTACCTAGAAAGTTAAATTTTGAAACTTTAAATATCCATAAATTTGAACACATAAATCCAAATAAAATTTGACTAAATAAAAAAGTTTGCTAAAATTTCGCTAAAATATTTCATCTCTTATCCTAAACAATCTGCTTAAAGCGGAAGTCGAAACCATAATTGTCGATACTCCAAACTGCATCCACCGGAAATGAAGCACCGAGAGACCTGACTCGGTTCAACATTTTAACGATATTTGATTGCAACTTGTATGATGAAAAATCCCAATATAATGAACATTATACTACCAGTCTACACCAAATGACAGTACTTGAATTCTATTCAATGTTGAACTAATTTTTACTACTCATCATTGAATAGAATTATACTCATTGTTGCTGTATGTGCAATGAATATAATTTTATTCAACAGACCCGATTTCTTTATGCTTAATTTGCAGCCATTAATGAAGACCGCTTAAGTATTTCATCTCTTCTCCCAAACAATCTACTTAAAGCGGATAAAGTAGAAAAGCATAATTGTCGACACTCCAAACTGAAACCATGGGAAATGAAGCACCAAGCACCCTCCATGTGTTCAACATTTTAACGATAGTTGATTGCAACTAGTATAATAAAAATCCTCAATATAACAAACATTATATTACTAGTCTACACCAAATGACAGTACTTGAACTCTATTTAATGTTGAACTAATTTTTACTACTCATCATTGCATTGGATTATACTCGTTGTTGTACGTACGATGAATATAATTCTATTCAACCCACCCGATTCCTTTATGCCTAATTTGCAGCCATTAATGAAGACCGCTTAAGTATTTTATCTCTTCTAATAAACAATCTACTTAAAGCGGATAAAGTAGAAAGCATAATTGTCGACACTCCAAAGTTCATCCACCGGAAATGAAGCACCGAGCTACCTCTCTAGGTTCAGCATATTAACGATATTTGATTGCAACTAGTATAATGAAAAATATCAATATAACGAATATTATATTACCAGTCTACACCAAATGACAGTACTCGACTTCTATTCAATGTTGAACTAATTTTTACTACTCATCATTGAATAGAATTATACTCATTGTTGCTGTAGATACAATGAATATAATTCTATTCAACACACCCGATTCCTTTATGCCTAATTTGCAGCCATTAATGAAGACCGCTTAAGTATTTCATCTCTTCTCCTAAACAATCTACTTAGAGCGGATAAAGAAGAAAAGAAAAAATTGTCGACACTCCAAACTGCATCCACTGGAAATGAAGCACCGAGCGGTCTGACGCGGTTGGACTTTTTAACGATATTTCTTTTTACTTCTGCGGAACACAAGGGAAAGCCGTTGTTTTATAAAAGCAGTCTTCTTTTTTAACCGGTGGCAGTTTGCCCGCCCGGATAAAATGTGACTAATCTGCAGGCAGCGAGGTCGCTCGGTCTCTTGCAACAAGAACAAAATTTGCTGACATAGGGGATGCGGTCATGGATTTTGCTTTCTTTCCACGCTAGATGCTGTTGTTATTATTGCTCGATGCTCCCCCTCCCTCCTCCGCTGTGTGACGGAAATGAGCGGAAAGCGCCAAATGTCGTTATGGCATCCTGAAGAAGGGAAGGCTCCGGTATTTTAGTGAGGTTTATTTTTTATATTCACTTAATGTCTAACGTCAGTAAAAAGAGTAGGTAGTGATTTAAATAGAATTTGCGTATTTATAAAGAGAGGATAACACGCTAGAAAAGAGCGGGGTTATCATTTCACTTCACATCCCCCTTTTCAATATAAACTTAACCTTCCAGCGGGTGGGATAAACTTTCTTATATTCTAACACAGTAGTTCTCAAACTTTTTATTTCACGGAACCCTTTTCTTAATACACACAGAGCATCGGAACATTTAGATAAATATTACTTATGATGAATTTAGTATTCATGTTTGTCGACTTTCAAAGGGCGCCGCTCTTTTTTTTTCTGTTTTAACACTTGGTTTGGTTTGGTTTGGTTTGGAGTGCTACGATCTACTATTTTGCACACGAGGGCTAATGAGACCGGGACCTACTGCTTAAAGCCGATTCCGAACGGCTACGAACATCTATGCCACAGTGGGATTCGAACCCACAAACTCCGGTACCGACGATCAGCGCTCTAACCAATCGGCCAGCGTTCGGCGTTTTAACACTTGGAATTCGGGTATACTTCACCGCCAACTTACGAGTGCAGAGGGCGTTTTTTCAACTCCTCTTCTTAGCCCACTCTCCTGTTTCTAATCATGGATCTTGTTGGTGCTTCAACCACATTTGGCGAAATTGGCGTGCTTGCAGCTTGCGTGCGTGGCGTGCTTGCAGCGTGGCGTTTGAAATCTGGCGAGGGGATCGTAACTCAACAAATTGATACATAAACAAAAACAACATTTTGAGGAAAAATTTTACAAAAATTGAATATTTAAAATCTAATTGAATTAACAAAGAAAACACAAAGGAAACACATAACATTCATACTAAATAGACTGAAACATTCACTTAATCACAAATTAAATAAACTGAGTGTGATTTTCATCACAAATTTGTGATTTACTTTATTCTTTAATTGTTAATAGAAATAAATTCACAAAAAAAATTGGAAAATACCAAGAGAAAGTTAGTCCAAAGGGATGAGGGAGGGTAGGCGGGATCTCATCCAGCAAAAAACTCTTTGACTTAAAAGAAACTGTATTTTGAGTGGAGGTTGAAGAGGAGTTGTAAAATTGAAAATTTTTTTTCAAATCTCTTATTCGTAAATCGCGCAAAAGTTTAGTGATTCAGGAAAATCGGAGTAAATCGAAAACTACTTTGTTTTTATGAACGAAACTTTTTTTAAATTTTACACTTTAATATATACTGTATAATTATTTAACAAAAAAAAACAACAATATTTTTACGAAATGACAAAAATAAACGATTTTTAAATTTAAAGTCCGATAATCTGTCAGCGCATATTTCTTCATCACTATCTTTGTCACAACGGCTCATTTTATCAATTTTGTATTCAACAATAAAAAAAAAACCAAGCTTCAAATTGACAAAAACACGACTTGTACATTCTGGAGCTAGAAATTCGATTGAAGACGAAATAACTCAACTAAAGACCGAGTAACTCGACAATCATAACTTGTGGAAAGAAAAAATGCAAAACGTTGCATAGAAACGCGAACAACACGCATGTAATGTCACACATACATATAATTATACGTATATAGTAGATTTGTGGTGGTTAGCGGGTATCCACCACAAATCTACTAAATACATTTTTTTATGTGACCCCCGCTCTAGTGACGGACTGCAAAAAACGTAAAAATACGTTACCCACACGCGAAGTGTTAAAGTTCTGATGCATTCTGATCTTTTCCAAATCCATTTACTTTGCACATTGTATTTTTCAATTAAATTTTTCATTTTAAATTGTTTGTAATGTTCATATTGTTTGTACTCTTCAGGACCTAATAGTACAAATCCAAATATCCGAACTATCAAGCTTTACTGATTCACATCACTTCCGGGGCTTGATGCATGCTTTAGGACCCACCCCCGTCTCGCTCCCAAGTATAATTGTGTTAAAAGTAACTTGTTCTTAATAACATTCTGGAATCCAATTAACATCACCAAGTATAGGGCATTATTATTTTAGATTTGGTTAGCTTTTTAAGTTTTTTTCGCTAGTTTTAACCTTTTTTGCATAGTTTAATACTATAAACGGCTAGCATAATACAACCTTCTTCCTAGAATTTGATTTAAACTTTAAAACAAACGATATCATTCAGGAATGGCTTATGGTTTTATTTTTTAATATTGAGGAGTGAACTGTTTAGTGGTAAATATCGCAAAGCTTAATCATTAAGAAAGGCTGTTTACCATCAAAGATTTCTGTACTCAATAATAATCAGGAACGATAACTGGGATATTAGTCACCTGCGGGTCGGCAAGTGAGAATGGTTTGGTTTTGGTTTGGAGTGCTACGGTCTACTTTTTGCAACACGATGGCTAATGAGACTGGAACCTACAGCTTAAAGCAGATTCCGAACGGCTACGAACATCCATGCCACAGTGGGATTCGAACCCACTAACTCCGGTACCGAAGGCCAGCACCCTAACCAATCTGCCATCGTTCGGCGCAAGTGAGAGTGGTACGTAATTGGTAGAAAGGTTTCAGGTTTGGTTTGCAGCGGTAAAGTCTACTTTTTGCAACACGAGGGCTAATGAGACCGGGACCTACTACTAAAAGCCGATTCCAAACAACCATGCCACAGTAGGATTCGAACCACGAACTCCGGTACCGAAGATCAACGCTCTATCCATTCGGCCATGGTTCGGGATGATTGGTAGAAAACACTCCC
>CM063500.1:16069834-16077334 GCA_032207245.1 Pardosa pseudoannulata | reverse complement strand
AAATTTCTGTTTTAATTAACTAATTTTTTGCTCCCGAAAAATTTTTTTAATAGGAAAGAAAATTTACAGGCACCAATACCACTTTTTTGATAATTTTTTTTAACAAAACAGAAAAAAGTAGGAATTTCCTCCCCCCCATACCAAATTTATGACTGTTTATTAGAATAGTCTTAAGCAAAATAAAAAGATAGAGAGTCACTTGTATAGCTAAAATTGTAGTACAGTTCTCATTGGTCGTCAAAGTTGGTCCCGCCTTCGGTTGCAAGATCCTGGTACGTGTTTGAAATTCACTTCTGGGTGCCTATTAGTTTAGCCATGAAAACTTTAAATTTTGAAGATCTGTAGTCATTCAATCAGATTATGGGCTGATCTCACCAACGTAGTTTAACAGCTAACCGCAATTAATCTTTGTTTAAATGGAGAATTACGTCCCACCATTGGGTGGCGCCATGGGTTAATCGCGGTTAGCCGTTAAACGACTTTGATGATACCGGCCCTATGCGTTCAGCCCATCTTACCTGTGAATTCTGATGAAGTTAACTATTTATAGTTTTTATAAATTCTGTAAATTTCAATATTTGTCCTTCTCCATACACCGTTTACTTGGGTACCAAAATACTTAAAATTTTTCTTTCATAAACAGACATTCTATACCTTTTTATGTCAGTATCCATGTTTCTGCTGGATAGGTTAAGGGCTGATCTCACCTAAAGTCATTTAACAGCTAACCGCTATTAATGCCTGTTTAAACGGAGAATTGTGTCCACGATTGGTTGGTGCCATGGGTTAATCGCGGTTAGCCTTTAAACGACTTTGGTGATGCCCTAAAAAAAGTCTTATTAAACATTTATTGTTAATTTTGTTTTTATTTGAATGAAATTACACTAAGCATTTCTTTAAACGAAAAAAATTGGTTAAAAGCAGTAATATTACTATGAATTTCAAACTGATATATCATTTTGTATCTTGATTTCGAAACCTAGATATGCAATTTTTTCCACGTCTTGGTTTAATTTGGTTCGGTGCGCTAAGGTCTACTTTTTTGCAACACGAGGGCTAATGAAACCGGGACCTACTGCTTAAAGCCGATTCTGAACGTCTACGATTATCCATGCCGCAGTGGTGTCGAACCCAAGAACTCTGGTACCGAAGTTCAGTGTCCTAACCATTCGGCTGTCGCACAGGAGTACTTCATTCTGATCTCCCTAGGCTGGCTTTCTAGATCAGAATTACTGTAGAAGCATTGGTAATGAGAAAAACTGATATTAAACACGAAAAAAAGGATTGGAAAAATACTAGATTATAATAGGTCAAAATATTTAAAATAAAAATGAAATGGATACACGAGTATGGTGAAAGGAGAAAGTACACAATAGAATACATTAAATTAAAGAATGTTGAGACATAAGATATAACTAAGTACAGTGGTAGTTACTGAAGTTATAACATTTTTTTTTAATTAAAAAAAATTTTTTAGTTAATAAGTGAAAGATAACCAAGGGAAGCAGAGAGGAGAAGCTATCAGAGCTAAATAGTACAGAGTGACAGATTCAGATAACGCTGGGTGAAATTTGATTGGCTCCTGTGAGCAAATAGAATTTTGGCTTCATTCAATATAAAAATGTTTTCAATATAATGTTTAATAAAAATGTTTTCAATAGAATTTTGGCTTCATTCGATATAAAAATGTTTCAATATAAAAATGTTTTCAATATAATATTTAATAAAAATGTTTTCAATAGAATTTTGTCTTCATTCAGTATAAAAATGTTTCAAATATAAAAACGTTTTCAATATAATATTTAATAAAAATGTTTTCAATAGAATTTTGGCTTCATTCAATATAAAAAAGTTTTCAATATAATATTTAATAAAAATGTTTTCAATAGAATTTTGGCTTCATTCAATATAAAAATGTTTCAATATAAAAATGTTTAAGACGTCTTTGTCGACGCGGACCAATAACACAAACAAAAAAAGTAGACAATAACATTTGTCTTTAAACTTATTTTAATAATCATAATGCCAGCAGCAACGTGTGGCCATCACTCACAAATAGTTCTCCTTCTTTAACTAAACTACAAAAAGTGTTGCCACAAAAATGCAACTAAATTATGCTACAAAAATAAAACATAGTACACAGAGTATAAAACATAACTGTACAAAATGTAACACATTGAGTTCGAGGATAAACAATAAAACAAAATACAAAACATTAATAAATGATTCAAACAGTCTTAAACATTTTTATATGGAAGCAAAATATAATTTTCATTCCTTTTAATAAATTTTTAAAAAAGAAAATAAAAGTAAAAAAGTAAATAAGGAAGATCCGTGGTGTATGAGCTATTCCATGAAGTAGCCCTTCATGGTTGAAAAGTTGTCCACCTCTGTTCTAGAATAATCCCGTTTACACTCTATTATACAAATATACGCACTCCCACTCCAATAATACGCTTTTTTTCACAACTTTTATTTAGAGATCTTAAAACTGGATACTTGATTAAAATCTCAAGGTCAAATTCTGAATAATTTCAATACTCCCCAAACGAGAAAGTGAAAAACAGATTAAAACTAGTTTAAAACTACTTTGACCTTGACTTAAAACCGTAAATTTGTCTAAAAAGTACATTGTTATCTTCCTTTATTTTTGTTTTGGTTTCTAACCCTTCAGGAAAAAAAACTTTCCTTTTCTATTGAAGGATAAACAAATACTCTCTCTTACTCACCCAAATAAAGAAAAAAAAAACTCAATATGCGAACTTCGCATTTTGATAACGGATGACCGATAAGCAATCACTGAAACCGTTTTACGCTGACCGAGGTTGAAGGTTACGTCCGGTAGGGTAAAGTAATAAATAATGATAAAAAACAAGGAACATCGATGCTGAAAGGAACGGATCGATGCAGTTAACAGACCTCTATTTCTCAGACACTGACACCGTTTGGCGAAGAGCCAAAGAGCTCCTCCTCTCCTAAAATCATTAATTACTGCCGTTAAATTTCTCGCGGTTATGGTTTCGAAATTAACGCTGTCATGAAGAATTTACGCGTGCTTTGGTGATATTTAAATCAAGCGAGCTTCGCAAGGGAACAACGATTTTAGTTTACAAGGAAAAGAATAAAGTTGATTTATTAAAATGAAGTATATTCGGATTTCTTAACGAAGTCGCTAAATCATTGAAAAGCTCGTTAAATGGAAAATACGTTAAGGTGTTTGAGTTTAAATGACAGTTTTTGGTGAACAATTAGAAATTCCTTTTATTGATTTATTTGAAAGATTAAAAAAAATACGCCATACGCTTTTCAAATGAGTTTGTCTTTTGCTCTGACGGGCTATTAAATAGAAGTTATAAGAATTTTTGTTTTTGATCGTCAAATCGAAAATTGTGTTTAAATAACTGAAGGTTATCAAATAGACTAGTATATAGCCCGTCATATGAAATTTTTTAATTTCCCAGAATCGTAAAGTACCCTTTAAGGCAGGTAAAATAATAGTTTGTTTTTTGGCTAAGAATTGTATGGCACACGCTCAATAGTTTCTTTATCTTCATACTCCTCTAAAGTCTCCCGATACTACGAATGCAATTTAGAATCACACTGAATTCATTTAGTCATGCCATGTGGTTATGTATAAAACGCAAACACACAAGCGAACAAACTTTGTGACTTTAAAAGATATATAACTTAAAAGATAGATATTTATTATTCAAATAAAAATCAAATCCTCCTTCCTCCCAAAAAAGTCACCAAATTTTAACGTTGATTTTTGTTCAATAGGGCATATATCTTGGTCTTCATAGAGGTGTCACACTTTTTAAGAGTCGTGTACACTTTAAAAATTATTGGTTAATTATTCTGATTAATTAAAGAGATTTTTCAAACATTGGCGACTCAAAATAATATTTTATGAATTACTCCTTTTGAGCGCTAATATAAGCATTTACGTGGTATAATTTTTATAAGTTTGTAATATTAGATAATTTTAATTCTAGATGGTTAAGTTTGTAAGAAAAAAAAGGTTTAAACCTAAACTGTCAATCGGTAAATGATATATTAACATTTAGTTAAAAGAATTTGTGATTCATGGAATTTCTCAAGACATGAAATACAAATCTTCTGAATCACAGCCAATAAGTCCATCGTGGTAAACAAAGTCTAACAGAGCAAGTTCAAATAAAAATCCAATCACACTTCCCCCTTTAAAAAAAACACCAAATTTTAATGTTGATTTTTGCATATAGTTTGGTCTTTCTCTTCATAGAAGCACTGTGCTTCTAAGAGGAGTGTATACTTTAAAAATTATTAGTCTGGTTAATTACAAAGATTTTTTCAAATATATGTCATTCCCTTGTGAATATTTTATGACTTATTCTGTCAGCTCTAATATAGGCATTTACGCGGTATAATTTTTATAAGTATATAGTCTTAGAATTTTTAAAATTTATTACAACGAAAAATTTGTTAGAGAAAAACTTTTAAATCCAAGACATCAATTGATAGATTATATAAGATTTACTTAAAAAATTATAACATTAATAACATTAATTACTTTTAGAGAATTTGAGATCTATGAATTTCCCGAGATATGAAATACGAATCCTCTATATTAGAGCCAACAGTTCAATCGTGGTCAAACAAAATCCAATAGAGCAAGTTCAAATAAAAATCAAATCACACCTCACCCCCTCCCCTTAAAAAAGTCACTAAATTTTAACTTTGATTTTTGCATATATTTTGGTTTTTTTCTCCAGAGATGTTCTTTTCTTCTGAGAGGCGTGTACTTTAAAAATTATTGGTATGGTTAAATACAAAATTTTTTCAATATATGACGGTTCCTTGTAAATATTTTATGAATCACTTTTTAAACGCTAATATAGGCATTTATGAGATATAATTTTTATAATTATGTAATCTCTGAATTTTTTAAATTCTATTACAACGTAAAATTTGTTACAAAAAAACGTTTAAATCCAAGCCATCAATCGGTAGATTATATGTTAACATTTACTTAATAAATTATAACATTAATAACAGCTATTACTTTTAGAGAATTTGAGATTCCTAGATTTCCCGAGATATAAAATACAAAACCTTTATATTAGAGACAACAAGTCAATTGTGGTCAAACAAAATCCAATAGAGCAAGTTAAAATAAAAATCAAATCACACACCCCGCCCCTTAAAAAAAGGCACCAAATTTTAACGTTGAGTTTTGCATATATTTTAGTCTTTGTCTTCATAGAAGTACTGTGCTTCTTAGAGGCTTGTATATTTTAAAAATTATTGGTCTGATTAATTAGAAAGACTTTTTCAAATATATGTCGGCCCCTTGTGAATGTTTTATGATCTACTCTGTCAGCTCTAATATAGCATTTAAGCGGTATAATATTTATAAGTATATAATCTTGGAATTTTTTAAATTTAGTACAACGTAAAATTTGTTAGGGAAAACGTTTAAATTCAAGCCGTCAATCTGTAGATTATATGATAAGTTTTACTTAAAAATTTATAATATTAACAGCATTTATTGCTTTTAAAGAAATTGAGATCCATGGATTTCCCGTGATATGAAATACGAATCCTCTATATTAGAGCCAACAAGTCAATCGTGGTCAAACAAAATCCAATAGAAAAAAATATATAAATAAATGAATAAAAATATCCAACCACACCCTAAATGCAGCACAATTACCAATTTTTTGCTTTGATTTAGATTCATTCGAGCATATATCTTGGTCCTGGCCTTCATAGAGGCGCCTACACTTTAAAAATGATTTTATGGATTACTCTTTTTTGAACTCTAATAGAAGCATTTGCGAGGTATAATCTTTTATTAGTGTATAATCTAATAAATTAACAAGGAAAACTTGTTAAGTAAACGCTTAAATCCTTACCGTCCGAAACAGATATATTTCCCTGATATGTTAACATTTAGTTAAAGGAACTCGATATGGACGGTATCTCGATGAATTGATAAGCATTGTCTGCAGATATATTTACAATAAAATACCGGAAGCCTCAGCAGGTGTTATACAGATGTCTGATGTGATTTATCTTATTTCAGCTAATTTGCTAACCATGCATTTCTCGAGATATGAAATTGAAAATCTTCTTTATTATACCCAACAAGGCAATCGCGGACAAAAAAATCCAATAAGGCAAATTTAAATAAAATTCAAACTACACCCGAAAACCAACGCAGTTATCCAGTTTTAGCTTTGGTTTCTGTCCAATGCTTTGGTTCTGGTAAATGAATTGCTCTAGATCTTCATAGAGGAGCAATGACTTACACTCTACCTCTATGAAGACAATTGGTCATAAACCATTGGTCTGATTAACCCCTTAACGTGCAAGCTCCAGTTAACTCGTTCTCGCAAAACTGGCCAAACTGTGCACACTCGAGATAATTCGAGCAGCGTTGTACTTTATGTTGCTATAATTTTTCACACTCGAATGCAATCGAGAATTGAAAATAACAATGTGAAAGTAAAAAAGAAACAATCGTTTTATTGATATTTATCATTTATATGGGATTGTAAGCTATATCACTTACTTATTCAAGTATAAAATGTTTTTTATTTTTCTAAATTCAACGTTCTAAATTGTGTTTTTTACATTAAAAAATTGATTTTTTTTTTGGCCGGTCTTTTTTTTAAAAAACTGGGCATTAAGGGGTTAACTCTTTGTCTGTGACACCCGAACTCAGTTCGGGCAACGCAGATGCGCCAGTTTCGGAATGCCCGTCCTGAATTTGAGCACGAGAAAACACAATATTTCAACTCTATAAAAAACGAAATTGGTTTGTCCAATGTATAATATTTAATTTGCCATTTCCTCAGAATAGAGATACTTTCTCATGAAAAGTTCGGCAGTTTCGCATCACTTGTCGCTATTTCCAGGATACTTTAACACCCCTTAATACACAGTTTTTTTAAAAAAGGTTTCGAAAGCTTGCAATCTCATGTAAATGATAAATATCAATAAAACGATTTTTTTTCTTTCACATTGTTATTTTCAATTCTGGATTGCATTCGAGTGTGAAAAATTATAGCAACATAAAGTACAACGCCGCTCGAATTATCTCGAGTGTGCACAGTTTGGTCAGTTTAGCTCACTCGAGTTAACTCGAGCGTGCACGTTAAAGAGTTAAAGGATTTGTGAAATTCAAAGGAATCTGAGGGACATAGAATTCATGACAGTTAATACAGATAATATTATTGTATTAATTTATTATATTTATCCAAAAAATCATGTCATTTGATTTATTTTACTGTAATTGATTGTAATATCCGGTTCATACTGAACAAAAATTATTAACTCGAGCATGAACATTAAGAGGTTAAAGGATTTGTGATATTCAAAGGAATCTGAGGGACATGGAATTCATGACAGCTGATATAGATAATATTATTGTATTAGTTTACAATATTTATCCAGAAAATCATGTCATTTGATTTATGTTTTGTAATTGATTGCAATATCCGATTCATACTAAGC
>CM063500.1:16057334-16064834 GCA_032207245.1 Pardosa pseudoannulata | reverse complement strand
CGCGTTGTATTTTCACCATTGTCGGCGTGGAATCATCTTCAAAGACCCACATTTTGCTTTCTTGATGTGTTGGAACGTCAAAAAATGGTATGTGCGTTTCATAACCCGTTACAATTTTAGAAATGATGCAGTGTCCACTATCCTTTAGCAATTTAAGTTTCTTTACTGATTCTGACACGCTAACCTTTTGGGTTCTCAGCTAGATTATGGGGAACCCAACAGAAAACTACTTTTTTCATACTTAATTCTTCATTAATATGGCTGCGGATCTAATGTTAAGTTCCTTCTGTAATATTTGATAGGTACAGCGACTATCATCTATTAATATTTTTCGTATGGCAGACACATTATACGGAATTACTGCCGACTGCGGCCTTCCTTTGTGTTCTTTATCCTGAAGAAAATTGCGACCTCTGCTAAATTCTTTAAACCCTCTGAATACAGTAGCACGAGCTGGAGATTCATCACCAAATGCCAATTGCAACCGTTGAAAGCATTTTTCTTGTTTTAATTCTGCTTTAAAATCGTAGAAAAACATAGCGCGAAAATGTTCTCGCGTCAACTCCATTTTCTCTTCTGTTTAAAATTTATTCTACGCTAAATAAGTCAGTAAAAAATTGTCTGCTGAGTTAAAATACTTTGTATTTTAAAATTAAACCGTTATTTTTATTTTGTAAATTCTAGGCTGAGCATATCTCAAAAATTTCAGAGTAACCTTCGTATACTAGCAATCTTCCTGTAATTAAAAGCTTCGAAAATTTAGTACCAAAATCAAACTGAACTACCCATATACGGGGAGAAAGCAAAATTAAAAAGCCCTGGAGCTACATGGCTCAACTAGGGGGCCATGACTTACTGTTCCAATCTCAGTTTTCGAGACCAATGGCCCTGGGATGTGAAACATATGCCACTGTTAGGTGGTCACCTTATGTGAAACTCCCAGTGTTTAGCTTCCAAGCATGCTTGTTCCTCATCATGTCTAAATCCTGAAGGGAGATCTGGTTTGGAGCACTACAGCCTAATGTTTTTCGCAAGAGGGCTAATGAGACAGGGACCTACTGCTTAAAGCTGATTCCGAACGTCTACGAACATCCGTACCGACAGCGGGATTCGAATACGCGTATTCCGGTACTGAAGAGCATTGCTTTTCCATTCGGCCATTGTTCGGCTTGAAGGAAGGAAAATCAGCCTTGCATAACGGAGTATCGAACCTCGGACCTGTACCTTGGGAGTCGAAGCGATACTCCAACGCCACTGGGTTTGATATGAATAACAGAAATTGATATAATCTCCTATATAATAATAGCCTAAGTCATCTGTCCGTATATCTTTGAATTTATGAAGCAGTTAGATTTGGAATGGATATAGGCACCCATGGATTCTTAATGAGTTAGGGTTCTCAAAATTCAAAGCGAGTAAAGTTTATCTTCTACTAAACTATCGATCCCATTCTAAAATAAATTCGTATAAATATGCTTCATATCACAGAAAAAAGTACCGTAGTCTTTAAAACATTCGAAATCTACCCTTTACTCCCTTTTCGAGCGTTTAATGTCATTATTTCAAGCCATATTTCCCCGGTTAAGAGCCAGATGCGTCTATCCATTCTAGATCATAAATTTGAGGACAGACCAACAAAAGCTATTATTATATAGACCAACCAACGTAAGCTATTATTATATAGAGGATTATCGCTTAGCCCTCTATTTATTATATTTAAATCATAAATAGTATGTCACTCAGAATCTTCCATATCGTAACATCGTTTATCTCTGATGTTGACATCCAAATTAAACTCACAAATAATCCTTTCTTATTTCAATTTGTCCTGGGTGGATTTGGTTTAGAACTCTACGGTCTACTTTTTGAAACACGAGGGCTAATGAGACTAGAACCTACTGCTTAAAGCCGATTTCGGCCGGTTACGAACATCTATGTCGCAATGGGTTTCGAACCCATGAACTCCGCTACCAAAGATTAACTCCGTAAGCATTCGGCTATCGTTCGGTATTGAGTCCGAGATAGACCCTTCCCTAGAGCAGCACTTGTAACGCGCACACCCAATATCCGCTTTTCTGCAGAGGTTCTCAAATATTCAAGACCGGACTTAGTCATGTAGGGACCTGGGCGAGGTATTCTTTAGCATTGTTTAATTCGAATTGTTAACTAGCATTACCATCACAAGTCAAAGTCAGCGTTTTTGCTGAAAAAAAGGGCACCTATCGTATTAGAATCCAAAAATTTATTTACTATAGTACAATAATCGTAAATATTAGGTAAAACTGATTGATTCGTAGATCCAGACGCCCCAGGCTGCTCCCTCCTTCTACAGATATGCTTATCTCGCACAAATTGAAATACCGCTGTGCTCTAAAATCAATTCCAACCTCCTTTCTATATTTTATATTATATTAAATATGAATATAATCCCGAATTAAAATTATCAAGATGAAGTAGTAATCCGATAGATAAGGGAATTGATCCCTTATCTATCGAAACGTAAGGGT
The DNA here is from genome assembly GCA_032207245.1 of Pardosa pseudoannulata. Lineage (NCBI taxonomy): Eukaryota > Metazoa > Arthropoda > Arachnida > Araneae > Lycosidae > Pardosa > Pardosa pseudoannulata. Next base: position 16,062,327 of record CM063500.1, on the reverse strand, counting down.
AAAAATTGACTTGTGTATTAGTCACCAGTAATTTGTATGCACAACGTTAGCACTGTTTTTGGACAGTCTAGATATTTTATGAAACATTAGTGCTTTCGAAATTTAAATCGAACATTAATAATCTAAATAAAATCAAAATTTAAAACGGATGCCCAAATTTGTTTTTCAAAATATTTTTAAAATGTTTGGTAAATATTTTGTAGAGGAATCGAAGAAAAATGAAGTTCCAAAGAGCATTATAAAAATTACCATACTTTCTATAAAATATGAACTGTACAAAAATGTTTAGTGGTTTTAAGGTAAAAATTATACTGATTAATTTACTTACATTTCATTTTATATATGTACAAATTTTCGAAATACTAAGTTAATAATTTATAAAATTCCTTTGTACACTATCCCCTTAAGAGGGTCACACTTTACATAAAGATTACATTGAATAAGTTTGTTCAACTATACCATCATGCAGTATAGGCTAGAGCAATATGAATTCATACTAGTCTCTCTCTCTATGTATATATAGACTAAACTATAATAGTATATATATAGACTAATATATATATACAGACTTCATACTAGTCTATATATATATATATAACCAATATATATATATATTATATATGTGTGTGTGTACATATACATACATATATACTGTATATATATGTGTATATATACTATATATATATATACATATACATATGCATACAATATAAATAAATAAATATATATATATATATATAATATATATATATATACAATATAAATAAATATATATATATATATATAAATATATATATATATATATATATATGTATGTGTGTATATATATATATATATAATATATATATATATATACATATGTATGCAATATATATATATATATATAATATAAATATATATATATATAATACATATATATACATACATAAATATATGTATACAATAAACGTAAATAAATAAATATATACATATATATACATAATATATATATATATATATATATATACATATATATATATATGTACAATATATATACAATATATATATATATATATATATATATATATATATATATATATATATATATATATATAGATAGATAGATAGATAGATAGATAGATAGATACAAATACATATACATATTATATATATACATACATATGTATAATATATATACATATACAGATGTATATATATATATAAATGCTATATATATATATATATATACAATATATATATATATATATATATATATGTATATACATATATATGCATATATATGTATATATATATATATAATATTTATATATGTATCACCAACATATTCAGTTAAGTAAAAATATGCATTAATAAATGCATATAAACTTTAATGTAATGCTTAGTTTCAAACACGTGCACACATACATTTATATGCATATACGTACATATACGCACTCATAATCCTATATGTATGTATGTACGTATTCGCATACATATACAATGTTTACTACGCAACGGCAACTAGTTTAATATACATTTATACCAGAAGTAACCAATCGTGTCATCAGAGATCATTTAACCCGTAAATCAACAGGTTTTGAAAAATTAGACGAAATAAATTTGCATGATCTTACCGCCAAGGCTACTTTCGGGGGTCTCTTTAATCCTGCAAATATCCGAAACATATTGAGGACAAATCCGTTTGTACTTTGCTTCACCATCTTGTAACCGAGCCTTAATTGTTTGGCGCAGTCATTTGTTGTATAGTAAGGAGGAGACATCGACCAAAATCGCTTCTGTTTATTCAAAGTCTTCCCACGTCCAACAGCCGTAAACCTGTCTGCCTCCATATTATACCAGAACGAAGATCTCTCACACCTCTATGTATTCGGATTGTAACACAATCAGTCTGCCTTTTTTCCTCTAACGATAAAATCTGTGCGTAAAGGGGAATCTATCTGTAGACTTGGTCCCTTATCTATCGGAACCTAAGGGGGAGAATTGGCCTTTTATGTATTTGTCACCGAAATCCATTTTGCATGGATAGCGGTAGGGCTGGCGTTGGATAGTCTTGAAGAAATAAAATTGCATGAATCATGTTACTGCAGAGATTACGGGGTACTTGTTGTTGATATACGTTTGAAGCAGAATTTTTAGCCGAAATTTTTATAAAAGGCTTGTACATTTAGGTTATAAAATATTGAAAAATAGGAAAATCAATGTATGCGGGACTTTACTGAATTCAGTAAAAAAAATTTAACAAAATTTAGATTTTTTTAAAATTTTACGCAGTTTTACTTAAAAGAAGTATATGTATAATTAGAGCCCTGTATTTAGTGTGTGTGCGTATATATATATATATATATATATATATATATATATATATATATATATATATATATATATATATATATATATATATATATATATATATATGTGTGTGTGTGTGTGTGTATATATATATGTATGGGTATACATAAATATGTGTATATACATGTATGTATATATAAATATGTATATATGTGTATATATGTATATATATTATATATATATGTATCTATATGCCTATATTTATGTATATACATGTAAATATATACGTATATATATATATATATATATATATATATATATATATATATATATATATATATATATATATATATATGTGTGTGTGTGTGTGTGTGTGTGTGTGGGTATGTGTATTTAAATATGTATGTTTATATGTTTCGCTCACGAATGTTAATGAGACCTGGACCTACTGCTTAAAGCCGATTCCGAACGGCTACGAACATCTATGGCAGCAACGGCATTCGAACAGCTCTCTATCATTCAACCATCGTTCAGTGGCTTAATATTAGATTATTATACAAATAACATATGATTTAGAAATATAATTTAATATGTTATAATTCTCAGCAGAAAATATACTTTATAGTGATTTTCACATTCCATAACTAGCCTTAATACAAGAACTATTAATAGAATAATTAGAGAAAACATTTTGAAAATTAATCTAAGAGTACTTCATTAAAGTTAAATATGTTATTTTAACCACTATCTAGAAAATTATATTTTCGGTTAGCCAATGAAGTAATTATATTAAACTGTTTAGACCTAACACAATTACTATCGGTTTATAAAGACTTTCCTTCCGATAAAATATGGTTTGGAAATATAATTTAATATGTTATAATTCTCAGCAGAAAATATACTTTGCATAGATTTTCACATTCTATAATTAACCTTATTATAAGAACTATTAATAGAATAATTGGAGAATGTACTATTGGAAAATTAAACTTCGTAAATATTAAATTAAGAAAATTAAGCTTCATAAGAGTACTTCGTTAAAGTTAAATATGTTATTTGAACCACCAAGATCTAGAAAATTGTATTTTCAGTTAACTAATAAAGTAATTATATTAAACTGTTTAGACCAGACACTATTACTATCGGTTTATAGACTTTCCTTCCGATAGAATGATGCGAGTGAAAAGGATGTATGCCACATTATCTTGTAGGAGGAAAGGAGAAACCGACTTTTATATCAATAATCAATTTTCCACATATGGCATATCAGACAGTCTAGTTGGCTCCTTAGAAATTTCGTCAACACAAAATACAATTGACTGTCGGTTTACAGGAAACTCGGTTAGTTGCTTGTTTAGTGTTGTCTTGCACGAAAAGCGATAAGTCATATCTACAAAATAGTGAAATCAAATTAAACATTCTGAATTTTATTATACCTTACGTTTATTTTCTTGTGCCAGATTGAAATATATTTTCAATCTAGAATAGAAACTTCAAAATACGTTCCGTGGAGTGCCCACTTTTTGCTTGGTCAAAAATCAAAAGTTTAGTAAAATATTGATTATTGTTAACACATTGTGCGCGGGTACATTTCGCAGCGGAATTGTACCGGGATCGGGCGTTTTGCGCGTAAATTTAGTTATTCAGTTAAATCTCAATAGATAGAAAATTATTTAATTTTTTAACCAGCTTTTCGTATTTTATATTGAAATATATAAACAAATATATAAATAGAAATATATAAATAACAACCATAAGATTTTTGTAAACAAAAAATATATTTTTTAGTGGATAAATTTATAATAGTATTGTAAATATGAAAAATCAAATAGAAATAATAGTATATTTTAATCTTTTGAAACATATAGTTTATTCATTTAAACGTATGGTTATAGTTTATATATAGTTTATAATTATAGTTATAGTTTTATAGTTAAAGTTATAGTTTATAGTTATAGTTATAATTTTTTTATTTAAACATATAGTTTTATTTTTTTCCCTTTCTGTGGTTCCGCATCGACTGATTTAAAACTAGTTTTAATTTGTCTAAATTTTTCAAGAATCTATGTAGCAGACAAGAACATTCGGCTTCGTTTTTCTGCATATACCGTTATTTTTGTACCCACAAACAAACCATGTTGTTACACTAATACGTACTAGTAGGTGACCAGCGCTCAAGTATCAATCGTCAGAAAACGTACTAGTACGTGAACCGCGCTCAAGTATCAATCGTCATAAAACGTACTAGTACGTGACCCGCTCTCGAGTATCAATCGTCAGAAAACGTACCAGTACGCGCCCCCCATACAATGTGTTAATAAAGATCGAATTCTTAAAGACAGCTTGCTTGTAAAAATAAATATAAATAAATATTTTATGAATGAAATAAAATCACAAATTTCGTGAATAACACGAGCTTTAAATACATTCATTCAGACGCATTATCTCCCATATTAGCACTAGAATGTCGGGAGGGGTCATTTTGAATTAAAAACTATTTTTTGTTCTCTTAACTTACTTATTCTTCATCAGATAGTTATAACAGAAATAATATATATTTTTATAAAAATATCTCCGGGGATAAATTTTTAAAATATATTTTAATGTGTATAATATTATTTCTGGTATTATTATCTGAAAAAAAATCTATTGAGAAAAGACAAAATATATTTTGGATCAAAATGACATTTATTATGGTTCTAGT
>CM063500.1:16032334-16052334 GCA_032207245.1 Pardosa pseudoannulata | reverse complement strand
AGATAATTTTCTTTAAATGATCGAAACATTACTTATTAAATAAAGAGCTAAATTATTATTAAATATTTAAAATTAATTTCATTAGTCATTCTCATTTTCATTAGTTTTTTCATTTTCATTTCCATTCAGTTATTTAGAATATTATGTATTTCAAGATAATGTGCTTTAAATGATCGAAACATTCCTTATTAACTAAAGAGCTAAGCTTATTATTAAATATTTAAAATAAATTTCATTACTCATTTTCATTTTCATTCAGTCATTTAGAATATTATGTATTTTAAGATAATTTGCTTTAAATGATCGACAAATTACTTATTAAATAAAGAGCTAAACTTATTATTAAATATTTAAAATTAATTTCATTAGTCATTCTCATTTTCATTAATTTTTTCATTTTCATTTTCATTCAGTCATTTAGAATATTATGTATTTCAAGATAATTTGCTTTAAATGATCGAAACATTACTTATTAAATAAAGAGCTAAACTTATTATTAAATATTTAAAATTAATTTCATTAGCCATTTTCATTTTCATTAGTCATTTTATTTTCATTCAGTCATTTGGAACATTATGTATTTCAAGATAATTTGCTTTAAATGATCGAAACATTACTTATTAAATATAGAGCTAAACTTATTATTAAATATTTAAAATTAATTTCATTAGTCATTTTCATTTTCATTCAGTCATTTAGAATATTATGTATTTCAAGATAATTTGCTTTAAATGATGGAAACATTACTTATTAAATATAGAGCTAAACTTATTATTAAATATTTAAAATTAATTTCATTAGTCATTTTCATTTTCATTAGTTTTTTCATTTTCATTTTTTTCAGTCATTTAGAATATTATGTATTTCAAGATGATTTGCATTAAAGGATCGACACATTACTTATTAAATAAAGAGCTAAACTTATTATTAAATATTTAAAATTAATTTCATTACTCATTTTCATTTTCATTTAGTCATTTAGAATATTATGTATTTCAAGATAATTTGCTTTTAATGATCGAAACATTACTTATTAACTAAAGAGTTAAACTTATTATTAAATATTTGAAATTAATTTCATTACTTATTTTTAAATTTTCATTCAGTCATTTAGAATATTATGTATTTCAAGAAAATTTGCTTTTAATGATCGAAACATTACTTATTAACTAAAGAGCTAAACTTATTATTAAATATTTAAAATTAATTTCATTAATCATTTTCATTTTCATTCAGTCATTTAGAATATTATGTATTTCAAGATAATTTGCTTTAAATGATCGAAACATTACTTATTAATTAAAGAGCTAAACTTATTATTAAATATTTAAAATTAATTTCATTAGTCATTTTCATTTTCATTAGTCATTTTATTTTCATTCAGTCATTTATAATATTATGTATTTCAAGAAAATTTGCTTTTAATGATCGAAACATTACTCATTAACTAAAGAGCTAAACTTATTATTAGATATTTAAAATTAATTTCATTACTCATTTTCATTTTCATTTAGTCATTTAGAATATTATGTATTTCAAGATAATTTGCTTTTTATGATCGAAACATTACTTATTAACTAAAGAGCTAAACTTATTATTAAATATTTAAAATTAATTTCATTACTCATTTTCATTTTCATTCACTCATTTTAGTACTTAGTATTTCAAGATAATTTGCTCTAAATGATCGACAAATTACTTATTAAATAAAGAGCTAAACTTATTATTAAATATTTAAGATTAATTTCCTTACTCATTTTCATTAGTTTTCTCATTTTCATTTTCATTCAGTGATTTAGAATATTATGTATGTCAAGATAATTTTCTTTAAATGATCGAAATATTAATTTTTGAATAAAGAGCTAAATTTATTATTAAATATTTAAAATGAATCAAACACTGAAAATCAAACAATAACTGAAGATCATAGTGAAGAAAAAAATAAACCGTAAATGAAACAAATATTTCCCGTTTACTGTATAATATTTAAAGTAATCTTCCATGTGACAGTGCAGGAAAAGCGTCAGTTTTAAATACAGAACCTTATTTTAAATAAAGCAAAAACTTACCAACAGTAAAAGTATCATTTGTAAAAAGAAATTTTAGGAATAAAAAATCTATTATAAAATTATTCTGAATAAATTTTCACAGTAAAAAAAAATTACATGCATGCATATCCTTAATATGCTGAAAATTGTGGTATAGAAAGTTGTGGAATTTGGCATCACTATGCTGTGGTTCCCGGGCAATAATTTTGCACGTCCGTATTTATCACTGGAATTTTCTTTTGCTAATACACTATCATATTCTTCAACAATCTGCAGCATGGGAGATTTATACAAAATTTTTATTAAGTTTACCTTTAATAGTGGTTTTAAACCCTTTTTTGAGGGGGAAGCATGTATTGTTGCGTTCATCAATGGTTTTAATATTTGTTTTAAAAATATTATCGTTTGTTATTAGCTTTATTTTAATTTTTCTTTTGTTGTGTGGCAACTTTTGAAAAGAAAGAATAATAAGTTTTTCTGAGGAGATTGGACTATTGTAAGATAACGGAAAACATATATATGAAATTAATTAAAGAAATCTTATGGTGCTTTTTGTCGTGTTTCCATTAAACCGTCTATATCATGCAGTATTTGAATAAGAAAACAAAATCTATAGCCCAGATCGAAGGCTGGGTGCGAAGCAGCTAGTTTCATAATAAAAGATGAAATAAAAGAGTAAATAAAATATTTCCCGTTTACTTCACATTAGAATAATTTCCATTTGCCTGTTTATAATTACATCGAACATCGCACATTCCAAGAAATTCCAACTCACCTTCTTCACGTCCGCTTTGCCGCTAAAAAATATATTCTGTACCAATCCGGTCAGCACGGCTGAGCTAGGCATCTTGCTGCTGGTACATGGGAAATTCCACGATCCCCGGAGCACTCATAACAAGTCCACAACATCGAACACAATGAATTCGGGAGGGAGCTGAAATGTCACCCTTAGACGGGGCTTTGAGGAAATAGCTTTTCGAAGATGTCTCACTCTGTGTTCCAAAGCACGTCTCTATTTCTGTCGCAGTAGGGCAAGGATCTTCGGATGTTTTGGGGGTGCATCCAACGCTCTCGTTCGCGTGTTTAACGTCAGCGCGACTACCTGTGACGACACTGTTGAATCAGCTGGGAGCTTGCTCGGAAAGTGGTTCCGGCACTCTCGCTGAAAGCACGCCGAAAAGAAACGAAAAAATTGTTCTTGAGTGTGTTGTGTGCGGTGATTCTGTTTCTAGAACACAAAAAAATGTGTTCCTGAATTCGTTGTAAGTGGATAATTCCTTTTGCATAATCCAAGAATTCCAACGCCGATAACATACGGTCAACACATTGCAAAAATGATCCGTACGTTATTAAGTGGATAATTTTTCATTCACCCTCCCCCCCCAAAAAAAACAAACAAGAATCATAAATAAGTGATATGGGGATAATTCATTTCTCATAGTCCGAGAATGAATTTTGAATTTCACTGTAGATAATACGATATGTACATCGTAAAAAATACCTACATTATTATGGGGGTAATAGTTTTGCATTGCACAAAAAATAATTCCTGAATTCGTAGTGTGGGAATAATCCGCTTTGCATAGTACAAAAAATGATTTCTGAATTCCACTGCAGATAATACGGTCAACATCCTGCAAAAATTATCTCTACGTTATTCAGTGGATAATAATTTTGCATTGTCCCAAAAATGATTCCTGAATATCTGATATGTGGATAATTCGTTTCTCATAGTCCGAAAACGAATTTTGAGTTTCACTGTAGATAATACGGTATGCACACCGTAAAATACCTACATTATTTTGTGGATAATAGTTTTGCATTGCACAAGAAGTAACTCCTGAATTTGTTGTGTGGATGATTGTTTCGCATAGTCCAGAAATTATTCCTGATTTTCACTGCAGATAATCCGGTCTGCATACAGCAAAAAAAGATCCCTATCTCATTAAGCAAATGATACTTTTGCATTGCACAAGAAATGAGTCTTGAATTCGTTGTGTGGATGATTCGCTTCGCATAGTCCAGGAATGATTTGTAATTTCCACTGCCGATAATCCGGTCTGCTTACACCAAAAGTTATCCCTACATTATTCCGGAGATAATAGTTTTGTATTGCACAAAAAGTGATTCCTGAACTCGGGGTGGGGATGATTCGTTTCGTATAGTTCAGAAATTATTTCTGATTTCTACTGCAGATAATCCGGTCTACATACACCAAAAAATGATCCCTACATCATTAAGTGAATAAGAGTTTTGCATTGCACGAGAAGTGATTCCTGAACTCGTGTGAACGATTCATTCCGCATAGTCTAGAAATTATTTCTAATTTCCACTGCAGATAATCCGGTATGCATAAATAAAAAAATTATCCCTACATCATTAAGTAAATGATAGTTTTGCATTGCACAAGAACTAATTCCTGAATTCGTTGTGTGGATGATTTGTTTCGCATACTCCAGAAATTATTTCTGATTTCTTCTGCATACTCCAGAAATTATTTCTGATTTCTACTGCAGATTATCCGGTATAAATACACCAAAAAATGATCCCTACATCATTAAGTGAAAAAGAGTTTTGCATTGCACAAGAAATGATTCCTGAATTCGTTGTGTGGAGGATTGGCTTCGCATAGTCCAGAAATGATTTGTGGTTTCCACTGCAGATAATCCGGTCTGCTTCACCAAAAAATGAACTTTACATTATTCCGGAGATAATAGTTTTGCATTTCACAAGAAGTAATTCCTGAATTCGTTGTGTGGATGATGCGTTTCGCATAGTCTAGGAATTATTTCTGATTTCCACTGAAAATAATCCGGTCTGCATACACCAAAAAATGATTCCTCATCATTAAGCAAATGATAGATTTGGATCGCACAGGAAATGATTCCTGAATTCGTTGTGTGGATGATTCGCTTCGCATAGTCTAGGAATGATTTGTGATTTCCACTGCAGATAATCCGGTCTGCTTCACCAAAAAATGAACTTTACATTATTCCGGAGATAATAGTTTTGCATTTCACAAGAAGTAATTCCTGAATTCGTTGTGTGGATGATTCGCTTCGCATAGTCTAGGAATGATTTGTGATTTCCACTGCAGATAATCTGGCCTGCTTATACCAAAAAATCCTCCCTACATTGTTCCGGAGATAACAGTTTTGCATTGCACAAGAAGTGATTCCTGAACTCGTGGTGTGGACGATTCATTTCGCATAGTCTACAAATTATTTCTGATTTCCACTGCCGATAATCCGGTCTGCATCACCAAAAAAATGATTCCTACATCATTAAGTGAATAAGAGTTTTGCATTGCACAAGATATGATTCCTGAATTCATTGTGTGGATGATTCGATTCGCATAGTCCAGGAATGATTTGTGATTTCCATTGCAGATAATCCGGTCTGCATATAGAAAAACATGATCTTTACATCATTAAGCGAATGATAGTTTTGCATTGCACAAATGATTTCTGAATCTGTTATGCAAATGATTCGTTTCGCATAGTACATAAAAGGATTTCTGAATTCCACTGCAGATAATCTTTTCTGATTACGTCGAAAAATTATTCCTACATTATTAGATGATAATAGTTTTGCATGGCAAAAGAAGTGATTCCTGATTTCGTTGTGCGGATGATTCGTTTTGCTTAGTACAAAAAGGATTTCTGATTTTCATTCCAGATAATCCGGTCTGAATACACCAAAACACGATCTTTATATCATTAATAGAATAATAGTTTTGCATTGCCAAGAAATGATTTCTGAATCTGTTGTGCGAATGATTTGTTTTGCGTAGTACAGAAAGGTTTTGGTTTTGGTTTGGAGCGCTACAGTCTACTGTTTTGCACACAATAGTTAATAGTACAAAAAGGATTTCTGAATTCCATTGCAGATAATCTTGTTTGCTTGTATCAAAAATATGATCCTAAATTATTAGGGGGATAAGATTTGCATAGCACAAGAATTGATTCTTGAATTCGTTGTACGTATGATTCGTTTCGCTTAGTACAAACATGATTTCTGAATTCCATTGCAGATAATCCAGCCTACATGCACCTAAAAATGTTCTACATTATTAAGGGGATAATAGTTTTCGCATTGTACAAGAGATGATTCTTAAATTCGTTGGGCGGATGAATCACTTCTCATAGTACAAAAATGATATCGAAATTCTAATGGCGATAATTCGGTGTACACTCCGCAAAAAATGATCCCTACATTATTATGTCTATAGTTTCGTAATGGATAAGAAATAATTCCTGAATTTGCTATCCAAGCAATTCATTTTGCATAGTCCAAAAATGACTTCGAAATTCCACCGAAAATGATCTAGTCCACCTTTTAAAAGAATCCTTACATTATTACATGGATAATAGTTTATCCTTACTCAAAAAATGAATCTTAAATTCGTTGTGCGTATGATTAGTTTTGCATAGCCCAAAAATGATTTCCGAATTGCACCGCAGATAATTCGGTCAGCATTCTGCGAAAAATGACTTCAATATTTGTAATAGCCCCCACTTTCTCCGGGCACTATGCTAGCGTGTAACCTGCCCGCCTACTTTACTGGGTTTGGTTTGGAGTGCTACGGCCTACTTTTTGCAACACGAGGGCTAATGAGACCGGGACCTACAGTTTAAAGCCGATTACGAACGGCTACAAACATCCATGCCTCAATGGGAGTCGAACCCATGGACTCTTTTTTACTGGGACAGGTATGCTGTCTGTTCGTAGGCCATCGCTGAGGATGCATTAAAATGACCTCCGAAAAACTTTAAGGACAATAAACATTTGTTTACAACATTTATAAAAAGTTAAAGCATAACAAAATATCATATTTTGAGTTTTGGAGTCTCAGAGCCTGACGTAAGCAGATCAGATGGTCGAGCGTTCCAAATCAGAATATAACCGACGTCGTGTTCTCTCACATCGAACAGATAGGTCTCTTCCAGTCGAAAGCCCTGTGTTGACTCCCCGAGTTGAACTCACTCTCTTCCAGATCTTTTCTCCCTTTCTTCGGGGGGTCAGCTTTTTCTAAACTTGATCTCTTCCAAAAAGAGAAGTCCTCCCTTTCATATGCACTACAAAAACAGACCAGCGACACATTCGAAAACCTTATCAGTCCCTTTAGCCGGCCGGCTTCGATTTTCTTTAAGAAATGCCGGGTGAAAGGGGTCAATGGAGGCGATCTTGCAGATGTCAAGAAAAGGTACACATATGGTGAAACACTGATCGTGAGGTCGAAATTCCTTACAACATTATTACGTGGTTAACAGTTTTACTTTGCACAAAAATTGATACCTGTATTCATTATGTGTGGATAATTCGTTTCGCATCGTCCAAAATATTATTTTTTTATTTCACGGCAGATAATTCAGTTTGCACACTGTAAAAAATTATCTTTATTATTTTCTAGAATAATAACATTTGCTATGCATTCAAAAACCTGATTTCGTTGTGTGTTGTTGACTCGTACTGCAGAGTATATGATATAATTCCTGAATTTGTTGCGTATAAGCTATAAAATTACTGTAATACAAAAAGTTGTTCCTGAATTCATTGTGTGGGTATTAGCTGTTTCACATAGTCCAAAAATGCTTTTAAAATTCTACTGGGGATTATCCGTTATGCCCACCACAAAAAAATGTTCTATACATGATTATGTGGATAAGTTTTGCATTGCAAAAGAAAAGATTCCTGAATTCGTTATGTGGATGATTCGCTTCGCACAGTCCAGGAATGCTTTGTGATTTCCACTGCAGATAATCCGGTCTACATGCACCAAAAATGTTCTACATTACTAAGCAGATAATAGTTTTCTCATTGTACCAGAGATTTGTAAATAATTCGTTTCGCATCGTTCAAAATATTATTTTTTCATTTCACAACAGATAATTCAGTTTGCACACTGTAAAACTTTATCTCTATTATTCTGTGAAATAATAAAATTTATATTGCACTCAAACACCTATTTCTGTTGTGTGTTGAGGACTTGTACTGCAGAGCGTATGATACAAATCCTGAATTTGTAGAGTGTAAACTATAAATTTTCTGTAACACAAAAATTTGTTCCTGAATTCATTGTGTAGGGATGAGTTGTTTTACATAGCCACAAAATATTTTTTAAATTTTCACTGTGAATTATCCTTTCTGCCCACCACAAAAAATGTTCTATACATGATTATGTAGATAAGTTTTGTATTGCACAAGAAAAGATTCCTGAATTTCATATGTATGGATAATACGCATAGTCCAAAATGACTTCGGAATTCCACTAGTGATGATCTGGTCTACCGTAAAAAGAATCCTTACAAGGATAGTCCCTACATAAATATCCGTACATGGATTATCTCTACAGGGAAGCTTAATTTCATATTAAAACGCTGCTTATCAGCATGGATAACAAGTAAAGTTAAAACCATAAATACTTTTTTCAAATTTTTTACAAAGTATTGCGAAGACTCTCCTTTGTTCAGAGCACAGGTCAAATCAACTGATCGGAAATCTCACCTGTTGATCAGTTCACAATAGCCTGGCGTCGCAGAGTCTGGGATGTTGACAGCTAGATTGAATAGGCGTTACGCCCCTGATAAGTCACGTTAATAAATCATCGGGAATTCCGGAATCGAGACAGCTAGCGAATAAGAATTAAACTAAAAAAACTAGCTGTAACCTTAGCTGGAGTTTTCAGGTAACTGGAGTCGTAACTGACCAAAAAACGGTTGGCTGGACTGTAACTGACCCCCAGGTTTAAAAAACCGAGAATTTTGTGACTCGGGGCTTTTCGACATTTTTTTACATAGGTTCTTTGACCTACCTCGTGGAGGTTTTCGTATCATTTGACCGGAGCCAGATTTTTAGTGATAGCGTTCGGAAGACTCGTTAAGTCCGCTCATATAAGGAGCGGCAGGGTCTCGGATACCGAACGGGGGATAGATTGGGTTGTATTGCACCCTGAAAGAGCCTTCCCATTTGTGAGATTATTTAATCTTTTGTTTTCCAGATTGTGATCGTCGTAGCAATTCAGTGCTAGCCAAAAATCTTCTACATTTCCACTTGTTTTGGGGAGAATTAGAATCCCATTGTATATATAACAGTATTTACTCCAGAAAGAATAAAAGTAATTTCCAGTTTTATCGTGAATGTGATCCTTCTTCACGCTACCTCTTCAGTCGAGAACATTGAAATCGTCACGATATTAAACCATTTATAACGTTTTATAAATTTATTTTAAGTTTTCTCGCGAAGTTGATAAGGAATCATCACAAACTCAACGATATATCGTTATTGGCGATTCTAGCATGTGTTACGTCTATGATACATCGTGGTTCATCACAAAAAGGGATACATATACGAGGCATGTTTTTTAAGTAAGTACCGTTTTGGAATTAAAAAAAAGACGTGCAAAGATATCGCAATAATTTTATTTTTACATGAAAGCCTGTACCTTAATCTACTTTTCTACATAATTTCCGTGAATATTGAGGCACTTGTCATAACGTGGCACCAGTTTTTGAATACCCTCCTCATAACATTCTGCCGCCTGACTTGTTAACCACTGTATCACAAATGTTTTGACTTCGTTATCGTCTTGAAGACGCTGAGCACCCAGGTGTTTCTTCAAGTGCAGGAACAAATGGTAGTCGCTGGGTGCCAGATCAGGGCTGTATGGAGGATGATATAGAGTTTCCCATTTAAAAGATTTGATGAGATCTTTGGTCCGATTAGCCACATGAACCACATGATACCCAATCCGTTCTTCATCATGCACATTTGTGCTGCCATCTTTAAATGCTCTCGCCCATTTCCTTACCATTCCATCACTCATAATGTTTTGTCCGTAAACTTCACAGATCTCACGATGAATATCGATCGGTTTTACGCCTTTAGCACTAAGAAATCGTATAACAGCCCGTACATCACAATCGGCGGGACTCATGATTGTCGGAGGCATCTTAAACACTCAGTAAACAACGTATACAATGAAGAATCAGACTGTAATGGCGTCAGTGCGTAGACAAGAGATGTAGGTAACCAGCCCGCATGCGCGGAACGCCGACCGTAGAGCTGCGGCGGCGGAATCGCAAAACGGTACTTACTTAAAAAACATGCCTCGTACTTTATCAAAATATACAACTGACCAATTAAAATGCTTGCAAACTTTAACAATCGCGTTATAAACGGTTGTTCTTTTTATTTTCCAGGAATATAAAAGCTTGTCTGGAATCTTTATCTTTTTTACAATTACCCATCTAATTGTTTGTAAATCACAAACAAAAAATTAAAGCTCAAGTGTTACACTTACTTGCTTATTTATTGTTGATGGTTGCTTATTTATAATTTAGTGATAACGCTCGTTAAAACACTATTAACTATTATACATTTGCTTAACTAGGTCAAGGAAAGAAACTGATAAAAAAAAGAGCTTCTGTTATTCCTACGGCAACGGCCATAAACAAAATTATGCACGTTAAAGAAGTAACCGTTTACACAAAGTATATTTTTTTAAAACTATTTTCGCACAAGGTTGATGTACATCATATTTCAGTTAGCTGTTTATCAATATATTGATTATTTTTTTCTCCTTTGTTTTTAACTATGTAAAGCTATTATTTTATTACACATTTAGATTTGGAATAAAATAGATAAGTTACTTAATTGCGTATCTTAATATGGACAAAAATAATGAGATGAAGCTTGTTTCGATAATTTATATTATTTATGTTTATATATACATATGTCACGTTTATTTAACACTGGCATATAATCCGTCAAAAGCCGGGATCACTAAAATTTTTAATTTTCCAGAATTGTAATATGAGTCAGATAAAAAAATGGTTTGTTTTTTGGATGAGAATTATCATGCAACAAAATATAATCGATGATTAAATTTAAATTTATCACATATATACCTAATCTATTATTTAAACCAAATACAAAAGAAAATTATTTAAGTAAGATCTAAGTTCAGTGATAAAACGTATAAAAATAATGCAGTCTTAAATAATTTAAAATAAAAAAGGATTAAATGAGATTGTTAAAGGAATGACGTCGTAATGCTTATTTATTATGCGATAAAATTTAATCCCCTTCTCTGGGGGGTGGGGCAGTGATACACTTCAGCGGTGTTTCGGCACAGCTGAGGAGTTGAGCCTCAGGGTGTTGTACTACGGTACCTCACCTAGGACAGCTATCAGCCTCCTCGTGGCGCCCCCTGTAAACTAGGAGTGTCTCTCCTAGGCCGATGATAGCCGTCTGACAACCTCAAGGGGTATACCTCCTTTAGGTATACTCGGGTTTCACGAACCCGGGGTTTCCTGAGTGATCCTTCTCTTCAGACTTCCCTGGTAGTCTCGATCTTGCCGATGTGGTATTGTATCCTTACTGGGGTCGTCTACATTAATTTCGAGCCACGACGGAACCTCTCGTAGGTCAGCGCAGCTTTGTAGCTGTTAGTGATTGCTTTAGTGGCGACGGTCTTCAGTAGTTAGCTGCTGTATGGGCGGAAAGCCTGGGTCAGCGTGGTGAAATTCTCTTAATCGCCTTCTCTTAAAATGGGGCTTGATATAATGGCATTAAACGCTCGAAAGGGGGGGAAAGGAGTGGATTTCGAACGTTTTAAAAAAGACAGTGTTTTTTGCTGTGATATGAAGCATATTTATACCAATTTATTTTAGAATCAGGCCAATAGTTTAGGAGAAGACAAACTTTGCTCGCTTTGAATTTTGCTAACCCTAACTTATCAAGAATCAAATATGGATGCCTCTATCCATTGCAGGTCCAATCGCTTTATAAATTCGAGGACAGAAGAACAGATAACTGAGGCTATCATTATATAGGGAATGATTAAATATAATAACGCGTGCTCTGCTGTATACAGGGCTTCGAACCGTAATTTTTTTTGTTCCGGTTTTCGTTCCGGTTCAACTAAAAAATTAATATCGGTTCAGTTCCGGTTTTCGCTCCGCCAAAAATAACGGTTTTCGGTTCAGTTCCGGTTTTTGCTCCGCCAAAAATAACTGTTTTCGTTTCAGTTCCAAATGAATAATTTCACTTTATGTATATTCTTATTTGTACAAAAAATGTAATTCTATCAAAATTTAGAAGATTTTATTCTTTTTTTAATTGGTACACTATGTGAATTGATACAAACAGCAGGTACGATAAGAGCGGCGAGCATTGGCATTGTTATCCATTATCAAAATCGCATTTGACAACTAGGTTCATGATTACCCACATTCGTCGTTTGACTCTCACATCGTGCACTTGGCCTTGCAATAATTATGTAAAAAAATATATTATTTATTTAACATATGAAAATTGCCTCTAATTATTAATATATCTTCTAACGTGGTTTCACTGAGATTACTTCTGTTGTCTCGGAGAATAAATTTCAACACTAACTTGTGTAGCTGGAGCTGCCAAAACCACCATTGCAATCTTATACAAGTGCGGATATGTAATTATAAAGTTGACGTTAAATTAGAAAATATTGATAAGTTGGTAACAGTAACAAAATGACTGAAAGATATATCGAACCGAAATAAACCGATATTTTTTTCGGTTCAGTTCCGGTTTTCGTTCCGACCAAAATAACGGTTTTTTCCGGTTTTCGGTTTTTGGTTCAGTTCCGGTTCGAAGCCCTGGCTGTATATCGTCAATCGGTGAAAGCCATATATTTGTTAACGGCTGATATCACGTGACGTCGGAAAATGGGAAGGAAAAGATTAACCCTCTAAGCGGTTCGCACGTACAATTCTGCCAAACCGATGATATCTTCAAAGCGATTGTCACGTACAATTTTCGACCTCCAAAAACGTTCCGAAAATGGATGTAATGTACATTTCTACCAGTGTTTGAGGTAGGAGGTTCAAGTCGATTGTTTAGAAACTGCATCCCTCTTTGACTGACATTTATTGAGGGATGCACCCCTACTCCCTGAGGCACAAAGACGCTGATAGCTTTTCATGGCTTTGTAAATCTCTATTTCGAAGTATTTCGTTTGCGGTAACAGATGTATCTCTAATTGCACCACTTAAATATCTTGGATAACTTTCGTAAAAAAATATAAATAATTCTCTTAAAGAATATTTTTATTTGTACTTTTAGAATCCATTATTTCTTATGGAATGATCTTCGAGACTTGACGAGCTTTATGTGTATTAAAAATTAACAATCTATAATATCTCTTTATATATCTATTTATAACCGGAAGATAAAGGGACGATAACTGGGTTGGGTTTCCCGTATTCCATTCTAGTCGACAAAGGGTGAAGTAAAAAATCCTAGAACGCTTTGGCCGTTGACACAATAAACCTTTAGCGTATTTTGGGAGACATTTTTAATCGGTGGGTTCCACTCAGAGGGTTAATATCAAAAATTCTAATTTTAATATCACATTTCACGGTATACATCAAAGATACGTTTTTCATATATTCGATTGTTTTTAGAACAGTAGTCAGTGCTTCTATTGCCGATTTAGCTCATTCAAATTTATCTACCATTATCTAAGAATTTATAAAGAAATGCGCACACGTGAGAAAAACGAGATATATTGCTTTCTGGTGAGAACGTTTATGTTTAAAAAATGAAAAATTTTGTTTCCCCGATGCGATTGTGTGTCTGTTAAAAAGATTTATTTACACTACTAGCATATAGACGTCATTACACGGGATCAGTAAAATTTTTAATTTTCTAGAATTGTAAAGTACCCTATGAGGCAGGTAAAAAATAGTTTGTTGAGAATTATCTGATAAATTCTCAATAATTTGTTTATTTTTAATAACCGTATGTTAGTTGCCAACTTTAACTTATCTTGTCATATTACGTGATAAGATGAACAGTAGAGGTTTTAATATTGACAGTGATTATTTAGCAGTATATATGAATGATGTCCAAAATTGAGCGAATCGATGGCAAACCGTGTGGTTATGTATAAAAAACAAACACACAAACGAACGAACTTCTTAATTTTCAAAGATATACAACTTAACCCTTTAACGGACAGTGGTTTCGTAGCAAAACCACCTATTAAACATCTTTTTTTTTAAACTTTACTTTTTGGAGTACTATACTTTATCTTTTTATAATTATTTACGGCTCTAATCTCACACGTCTGTGATATATGGAAGCCAATGATGTAGAATCAAGAGCTTTTGCAATTAAAAGAAAACTTTTTGGTGACATGGATGAGTTTTATATATATATATATATATATATATATATATATATATATATATATATATATATATATATATATATATATATATATATATATATATATATATATATATATATATATATATATATATACATATATATACATAATATACATATATATATATATATATATATATATACATATATATATATATATATATATATATATATATATATATATATATATATATATATACATATACATATATATATATATATATATACATACATATACATATATATATATATATACATACATATACATATATATATATATATATATATATATATATATTATACATATATATATATATATATATATATATATATATATGTATATATATGTATATATATGTATGTATATATATATATATATATATATATATATATATGTGTGTGTGTGTGTGTATATATATATATATATTTATTTATACATATTATACATTTTATACATATTATATTTTTGATATTTTATATATATAACAGATGATAGTTCTACGTTTAACTTATTTATTTCTTTTTTTATTGAAATATATGTATTTAAACTTTCTGTACTGGAGAAGTCAGATTCAATATATCTTATATATGACCTCAAATTAAAGTATCTGTACAAACAACACTTTTAAGTTGTTAAGCTATTTATTTATTATAACAGTTTAAGGATTATTATTTAATGTAATTCCAGTATAGTTCAACTTTTAAAAAGGCATAATGTTCAAGCTGTACAAGGGTAGGGGTTAGTCAGTTAAACCACTTTTCAAACCCTAATTTGGTATCCTCTAAGGCAAACCCTTCTAAGGAATGTAAAAAAATTATATATTTTACTTATACCAGGCTTATGGATAACATTTATAAACAAATTACATTAAATTCCCATGAATTTATTTTGGTGACCTTTAAAGGGTTAAATTCTAGGCATTTATTAGTCGTGAAATAGACTCCTAGACTTCTATGAAAAGAATTTGTTGTTAACACCGGTGATAAAATTTTCATTGTAACAAAAAGTAATCGATGATTAAATTTAAAAATATTAAAGACGTACCTAATCTATTATTTAAACCAAATATAAAAGAAAATTATTTACGTAATATTTAAATTCAGTGATAAAACTTATTAAAATAATGTAGACGATATTTAAATAGTTTAAAGAAATGATTAAATGGGATAGTTAAAGGAATGACGTCATAATGCTAGAAAAGATGTTATTTTTACCTACTTATTATGTGATAAACTTAATCACCTGCTCTTAACAGGAGAAAATGGGGCTTGATATAATAGCATTAAAAGCTCGAAAAGGGTGGAAGGTTTGGTTTTCGAACGTTTTAAAGACTTGCTTTGAATTTCGTTGATCCTAACTCATCCAGAATCCAATATGGATACCTCTATTCATAATGCTAGAAAAGATGTTATTTTCCTCTACTTTAAGGGCCGGTTTCACCAAAGTCGTTTAACGGCTAACCGCAATTAATATCTCTGTTTAAACTGAGAATTGCGCGCCACTATTGGTTTGCTTCATGGGTTAATCACGGATAGCCGTTAAACGACTTGGTGAGACCAGCCCATTATGTGATATATTGATAAATTTAATTGCTTGTTCTTAACGGGGGAAAATATGGCTTGAAATAATGGCATTAACCCATATTGGACCGCTGTCCTATAAATAGGACAGCAAATAAAATTCCATTTAATAATAAACTTATAAATATTTTTTGAGTGGATTTTATTTTAACACCTTTAAAATAGACATACTGTAGCATAGTAACAAAAAAATCAAATGAGAAATCAAATTATATTGTATTGTAAAATTTATTTTCAGCAGCCTCTTCAAAATTGTCATTTTTTAATTTTTAATTTTATATTATTTTTTTTTCAAACATTGTGGAGGTTACTTTTAGTTTAAAAACAGAGCTAATAGTGTAGCTGAAAGTTTTTGTTGAAAAATATATTTTACACGTGTATTTTGTAAGTGTAAAAAAGGTCCCTAAAATTAAAATTTAATCCGATTATTTTTCACGAATTCGATATTGCATTGATAGCGCAATTCTTTTCTTATCCTTAAATGAAAACCAGTTCAAACACCTGTTCACACACCTGGACACAACAAGGGGTAAATAGATGTCTATTCCATTCAGAAAAACTGGAGATTGCAAGATAAATTTACTCTCTTACTGCCAATTCAATAACTGCAAGAGTAAACCAACCACAGTATGCTTAAAATGTAATATTGGACTTTTGACCGTTTTGACTGTTTCCTCAAATTTCATTTATGAATCAGCCTAATGCAATGTAAGTGATATTTGTTAAGTTTTAGTAGTGTATTGGACCATTGTCCTATTTATAGGACAGCCAATTACATAAAAAATTAAAAATATTTTTTTTCAAAATTTTGGTTTTATATACTTAGTTACACCATATTAATGATATGGATTAAGTTTTAATAACTTACAGAAATATTTAGTTGGTGTGGTACAATATGGGTTAAACGCCCGAAAAGGGGGAAGGAATGGATTTCGAAAGTTTTCGAACTCGCTTTGAATGTTGCTAATCCTAACTCATCAAGAATCCAATATGGATTCTTCTATCTATTCCAGGTCCAACCGCTTCATAAATTCGAGGACAGACGGACAGATAACTTAGGATATTATTATATTGGGGATTACTCCCTCAAGGGCTAGCCTCCTTTAGGTGTGTACGGGGTTAAACGTAATTGAAATACTCAAGTAATCTTTCCTATGTTGTACCT
This sequence comes from Pardosa pseudoannulata, assembly GCA_032207245.1. Taxonomy (NCBI): domain Eukaryota; kingdom Metazoa; phylum Arthropoda; class Arachnida; order Araneae; family Lycosidae; genus Pardosa; species Pardosa pseudoannulata. Next base: position 16,035,327 of record CM063500.1, on the reverse strand, counting down.
GTTAGTCTTAAGCTTACCTCTGTAGCGTTTGCTCTTTACCGGGCTGAGTTTCATCAAAATTCAACCATGATGGTCCTCTTGTACGTCAGCAACAGCTACATAACTGCTTCGGGTTGCTGTGGAGCGTCAGGTTGCTCAGTCAATCGTATGGGGCATTTAATACCCTGGTTTGAGTTAAGAATATACTCACAACAAGGTTCCACCCTCAGTTCCACCTCTTTTAAATGTGTATGGGTATCAAGCATCCGAGGTATTTGAGTGATCTTTTCTAAATTATACCTAGTAGTCATGAACTTAGTTCGGTGTTTGCTTCTTATTGTCTTGCGATCAATAAAGATCACACCATGATGGTCCTCTTGTACGTCAGCAACAGCTACATAACTGATTCGGGTTGCTGTGGAGCGTCAGGTTGCTCAGTCAATCGTATGGGGCATTTAATACCCTGGTTTGAGTTAAGAATATACTCACAACAAGGTTCCACCCTCAGTTCCACCTCTTTTAAATGTGTATGTGTATCAAGCATCCGAGGTATATGAGTGATCTTTTCTAAATTATGCCTAGTAGTCATGAACTTAGTTCTGTAGTGTTTGCTTCTTATTGTCTTGCGATCAATAAAGATCACACCATGATGGTCCTCTTGTACGTCAGCAACAGCTACATAACTGATTCGGGTTGCTGTGGAGCGTCAGGTTGCTCAGTCAATCGTATGGGGCATTTAATACCCTGGTTTGAGTTAAGAATATACTCACAACAAGGTTCCACCCTCAGTTCCACCTCTTTTAAATGTGTATGGGTATCAAGCATCCGAGGTATTTGAGTGATCTTTTCTAAATTATGCCTAGTAGTCATGAACTTAGTTCTGTAGTGTTTGCTTCTTATTGTCTTGCGATCAATAAAGATCACACCATGATGGTCCTCTTGTACGACGTCAGCAACAGCTACATAACTGATTCGGGTTGCTGTGGAGCGTCAGGTTGCTCAGTCAATCGTATGGGGCATTTAATACCCTGGTTTGAGTTAAGAATATACTCACAACAAGGTTCCACCCTCAGTTCCACCTCTTTTAAATGTGTATGGGTATCAAGCATCCGAGGTATATGAGTGATCTTTTCTAAATTATGCCTAGTAGTCATGAACTTAGTTCTGTAGTGTTTGCTTCTTATTGTCTTGCGATCAATAAAGATCACACCATGATGGTCCTCTTGTACGTCAGCAACAGCTACATAACTGATTCGGGTTGCTGTGGAGCGTCAGGTTGCTCAGTCAATCGTATGGGGCATTTAATACCCTGGTTTGAGTTAAGAATATACTCACAACAAGGTTCCACCCTCAGTTCCACCTCTTTTAAATGTGTATGTGTATCAAGCATCCGAGGTATATGAGTGATCTTTTCTAAATTATGCCTAGTAGTCATGAACTTAGTTCTGTAGTGTTTGCTTCTTATTGTCTTGCGATCAATAAAGATCACACCATGATGGTCCTCTTGTACGTCAGCAACAGCTACATAACTGATTCGGGTTGCTGTGGAGCGTCAGGTTGCTCAGTCAATCGTATGGGGCATTTAATACCCTGGTTTGAGTTAAGAATATACTCACAACAAGGTTCCACCCTCAGTTCCACCTCTTTTAAATGTGTATGTGTATCAAGCATCCGAGGTATATGAGTGATCTTTTCTAAATTATGCCTAGTAGTCATGAACTTAGTTCTGTAGTGTTTGCTTCTTATTGTCTTGGGATCAATAAAGATCACACCATGATGGTCCTCTTGTACGTCAGCAACAGCTAGATAACTGATTCGGGTTGCTGTGGAGCGTCAGGTTGCTCAGTCAATCGTATGGGGCATTTAATACCCTGGTTTGAGTTAAGAATATACTCACAACAAGGTTCCACCCTCAGTTCCACCTCTTTTAAATGTGTATGGGTATCAAGCATCCGAGGTATTTGAGTGATCTTTTCTAAATTATACCTAGTAGTCATGAACTTAGTTCTATAGTGTTTGCTTCTTATTGTCTTGGGATCAATAAAGATCACACCATGATGGTCCTCTTGTACGTCAGCAACAGCTAGATAACTGATTCGGGTTGCTGTGGAGCGTCAGGTTGCTCAGTCAATCGTATGGGGCATTTAATACCCTGGTTTGAGTTAAGAATATACTCACAACAAGGTTCCACCCTCAGTTCCACCTCTTTTAAATGTGTATGGGTATCAAGCATCCGAGGTATTTGAGTGATCTTTTCTAAATTATACCTAGTAGTCATGAACTTAGTTCTATAGTGTTTGCTTCTTATTGTCTTGGGATCAATAAAGATCACACCATGATGGTCCTCTTGTACGTCAACAACAGCTACATAGCTGCTTCGGGTTGCTGTGGAGCGTGATAATACTCAGTTAATCATATGATATTCGAAGTCCTAGATTGAGTTAAAACTACACTTACTGTTACGTTACATATGTATAATTAATCTTTTTGACAGTACCTTGTTATTTACCCTCCCTGATGTAGATTATACAAACATGACTAGAGTGCCTCACCTCGCATGCACAAGGTCAGTTTTTTTTCATTTTTAGTTGTAGTTTTATTGGAATGTATATGCATGTGAACATCTTAACTTTTAAAAAAATCAAACTAAGATATCAAAAACTCGTTACATCACAAAAGAAAACGAAAGTATAGAATAACCATGAAAAATTTAAAAAATAACAGATTTGCGTTTTCTCCCTTGAAGTTATTGTTGTTGGTACTGTTGACTTATGTCACTTAGTGAAACCAAACACGAATGAGCCCGATTATACTCGTTTTAATGCAAAGGATTCGCCTTTCGTTAATAATGAGCACCAAAAGGATGAAAGTACGACTTATGCGCAAGTAGGTCCTCCTAATTTTGAACAAGAGACCTATAGATTTGGCCTACCACCCCGAGAGGTATTAATTGAGAACTTGGAGGACATTGTAATCACGAACCTATTTTACGTGCCTCAGTCACCTTTAAGGAA
>CM063500.1:16012334-16027334 GCA_032207245.1 Pardosa pseudoannulata | reverse complement strand
TTCTATTCTCTAATCATTCTGTTTCTCTCCTTTAATTCTCTATCACTCATTTATTTTCTCAATCTCATCTCTCTTTCTTTCTATCTCTCTCTCTCTCTCTCTCACTCAGACTCGCTTTATCTCATTCACTCACACACTCACTGTACACACAGACACACACACACACACACAATTTTGTTGTGCTCCTCTGAAGTCTAGACAAATCCCCTAAAATTTTCCAACTTTCTGTTTCTATATTATGCATAGAAAACTTTTTTTTTTAAATCAACAATGCCCTTCAAACAAAGATTATTTTAAAAACGTTAAGGTAAAATATTTCTTCTCCCTTTTCGCTACTCATTTGCCCAATTCAGGTAAAGTGATCCTAAAGATGACAATCATTAAAATCCTGAATCGCAAGATTGTCAAACTAACTTTCGCAGTCTAAAATACAACTTATTGTAAACTGGCATATAGCCCGTATATGACGGGATCAGTAAAAATTTAATTTTCCACAATTATAAAGTACCATATGAGTTAAGTAAAAAAAGGCTTGTTTTTTGATTGAGAATTATCTGATACACGCCCAATACTTTCTTTATCCTCATACTCCCCTATAGTCTCCAGATATTAGGAATGCAGTTTAGAATCACGTTGAATTCCTTTATACAAACCGTGTGGCTATATATAAAAAACAAACACACAAACGAACAAACTTCTTAATTTTCAAAGATTAAACGCAAATTAAAAGCTAGATATTTATTGGTCCGTGAAATAGATTCCTAGACACTGATGAAAAGAATTTCTTGTTAATACTGGTGATAAAATTATCATTGCAACAAAAAGTAATTGAGGATTAAATTTGAAATTACCTCATGAGTACCTAATCTATTATTTAAGCCAAATGTAAAACAAAATTATTTACGTAATATCTAAGTTCAGTGATATAACGTATGAAAATAATACAGACGATATTTAAATAATTTAAAATAAGAAATGATTAAATGATACGATTAAAGGAAATGACGTAATAATGCTAGAAATAATGTCATTTTTACCTATTTATTATTACGTGATAAATTGATTAATTTAATCGACTGCTCTTAAAAAGGGAAAATAGAGCTCGAAATAACGGCATTGAACGCTCGAAAAGGGAGAAAGGGGTAGATTTCGAACGTTTTAAAGACGACAGTATTTTTAGCTGTGATATGAAGCATATTTATATTAATTAGAATTGGATGAATAGTTTAGGAGAAAATAAACTTTAGTAGATTTGAATTTTGCTAACCTTAACGCACAAACGAACAGACTTCTTAAATTTCAAAGATATATAACTTAAACGCTGGATATTTATTAGTCCGTGATATAGACTCCTACAGTTTTATGAAAAGAATTTGTTATTAATATCGGTGATCAAATTTTCATTGCAACCAAAAATAATCGATGATTAAATTTAAAATTATCACATACGTACCTAGTCTATTATTTAAGCCAAACATGATACATATATAAGTACAGTGATAAAACGTAAGAAAATAATGCAGACGATATTTAAATAATTTAAAATATGAAATGATTCAATGAGACGGTTCAAGGAATGACGTCATAATTCTAGAAAAGTTATTTTTACCTACTTATTATGTGATAAATTGATAAATTTAATCGCCTGCTCTTAAACGGGGAAAATAGGGCTTGAAATAATGGCATTAAACTCTCTGAAAGGAGGAAATGGGTGGATTTCGAACGTTTAAACGAGGACAGTATTTTTCGCCGTGATATGAAGCATATTTATAGTAATTTATTTTATAATAACGAATTATAGAATGACATCATAATCCTTGAAAAAATATCATATTTACCTATTTATTATGTGATAAATTGATAAATTTAATCGTCTGTTCTTAAACGGGGAAAATAGGGTTTGAAATAATGGCATTAAACACTCGAAAACGGGGAAAGGGGTGGATTTCGAACGTTTTAAAGACGACAGTATTTTTCGCCGTAAAATGAAGCATATTTTTAGTAATTTATTTTAGAATTGGATCGATCGTTTAGGATACGATAAACTTTACTCTCTTTGAATTTTGCTAACCCTAACTCACAGACTAAGAATCCAATATGGATGCCTCTACACATTCCAGGCCCAACCGCTTCATAAATTCGAGGACAGACTGACAATATTATATAGGGTATATCCTAGCACACTATAACTAGACCTATGTATGAAAGTTCCTAATAATTCGAGGCACGTGTTAGAATACCATTTTCATCTTTGCAGAACAAACATTAATCATTTCACTTTAACATTTTTTTCCCGAAAAAGATTTCTGCTTACTAAGATCGCGGTCATTAGCAAATTTCCTTCCAATTACGCGCTTTCCCTCGTTTCGATTCAATTAAACGCTTGTATGGGGTGTCATTTTCAGTCTAAACAACGCGACGGAACGCTTGAAATAACTGAATTATCCCCCTACATATGTATTTTCAAGTAGCGTTTGTTTACACGCAACCCAATTAGTTTTCGAGGCACAGGTTCTCGTTGAGTCACGCACCTGGTCGCGTTTGCATCGGTGATTAGGGGAACCCCTGTCTTTTCGCCTTATTGCAGTGGTGGGTGATAATCGGACAACATTAGTCATAGATATGGGGTTGCAATTGCTGGAATTATAGGAAAATCTGTGCAAGTAAGCAACTGGGAGAGTTTAAATTATTTTACGAGGTAGAGAGTATAACGTTACCGATGTAGAAGTTCTTAGACAGAATACAACCTTACTAAAAGTCATCACATATGCATGTATATAATTAAATTGCATATATACGTACGTAAATATACAAACCCGTAGATATACACCTATACCTATGTGTGCGTGTATGTATGTATATATATATATATATATATATATATATATATATATATATATATATATACATATATACATATATATATATATACATATATAGTGAAGGAATTTATAAAAAATGGATTACATATATATATATATATATATATATATATATATATATATATATATACATACATATATATACACATATATACATATATATATATACATACATATATATATATACATATATATATATATATATATATATATATATATATATATATATATATATATATATATATATATACATATATATATATATATATATATATATATACCTATGTTACTGTGAATGCCCGAAATTGGAGAATGTTAACATTCACCGATGAATGTTGGCGTACACCAAATATCTTGGTGAAAGACCGAATATTTGATTATATTATTATATATTCGACCTATCACCGGTGTATGTCGACAATTCCCATGCACTGATGGTGAATGTTGAAAAAAAATCTTTGTTGCGTTTTTATGTCACACTTTATTATTAAAACATATAATGATATATGACAAAAAAGCACATAGCATGAAGGAATACTTCAAAACCCCTGTGTCCATTCCAAAGGAAAATATTGAAGAGGATCTTCAAACTACTACATCTTCTATTAATCCCTGACTAAACATCAGAAGTTTATTTCTATTAAAAGAGGGATCGGAAAAGATAATATTATAATGCATGCAATAAAAATTCTACAATCTAAAAAAGAAAATTTCTTCCTTCTCAAATTCATGACACTGTGTGGCTACAAGTCCCTGATATCAACCGTGGTAGTACAGTTGGCGGTTATTGTTTAAATAGAAGACTCCTACTTTTAAAAATTAGTAAGCAAAAGTGATATGTTTAAGCATCTTTATACCCATAATCAGTTTATATTTTGTAAAGAAAAGTTAGTCTTCATAGATGAGATTTCTTCTCAAAAAATACCGCTGCAGGTAATTCGAAAAGTGGAGGGCGTGGCTATAAACCCTGTCATTGCAAAAAGAAATGTTTTATTACTAAATGTAATTGTAAATGTAAGGAACTCTTGCGCAATTAAAATTGTTATAACAATTTAAAGTGTTGTAACAAATAAGATAGGGTAACGTTAATCACATAATTAAGTTAATTATTGGTATTACTTTCTAAGAATATTCGGTTTGTTTTAAGTTCAACAGTTACATGTGCTAGCACTATAGAATTTACTGAATTACGGAGAAGAAAATATAACTATCCGACATGTTCAACATTCACCATTAATGTATGGTGAATGTCGACATTTACCGATGTAAGTCAGAAATAAGGGTATTTAGCAAATATTTAGGACATACATCAAACGACTACGTGAATGTTGACATTCACCGGTGAAAGTCAACATTCTCCAGGTTTCGGTCTTTTACCGCAACACACACACACACGTATATATTATGCATGCACGCATGTACAAAAATGCACAAATGTACACACGCTCATATTCACATGGATCGATCGATATATATATATATATATATATATATATATATATATATATATATATATATATATATATATATATATATATATATGTGTGTGTGTGTGTGTGTGTGTGTGTGTGTAAGAAAAAGTATACTAGATCGTAAACTAATGTAGGTATTTTGTATAAAACCCCAAAGACGGCCCTCATTAAGGCCCGACAAAATTCTAAGGGGTTTTTAAATTTTAAGCCAATGGCAAAACAACTCCACGTCCCTTTACTTTCTTCTTTTTAACTCCTCATCTAAATTGACCATTTTCGTACAGTTCACGCCCTCAGGGAAGGGGTGTAAACAATTAAAGCTTTACACTGCCTTAGCTGCCAATTTAGAAAATTCCAGAACAAGAAAGAGATACACGCGAGCGGAGGCAGATTTTCCCAGAGATTTTAACTGAAGTTTTCACATATATGTGGACCCAGCTGTTACTTATCCTTTTACATAAAACTTCAAGCTAGCTGCTCTCTCAATTTGTCCAGAAGATAATGAAGTGGGAACCCGTCCACCAACGTTCATCTAATAAAGGTCTCTGACTAAAACGGTGTCCTGTTTGTGGCCATGACTGCAATCATCCGTCTTGAAGTCCATCATACTACACACACATACACACACAAACATATATATATATATATATATATATATATATATATATATATATATATATATATATATATACATATATATGTATATATATACCGGGTGGCCATAATTAAACTGACAGTGCTCGCAGTGTTCTGTAGCGCGATCTATTTGCGAGAATGAGGCCACATTTTGCAGGAAGATTAAACAAGACGAGGGACGAAAGATTCCGCTAAAAAACAAATTAGTTCCAAAAGTCACCGTTAATGGACTATTTGGCGCTGTGTAGTAGAAAATAGAGTGTTTACAAATCAATAGGAATAAAATTAAAATTATATACCAATGGATGTAACGTGAAATTTGAATAAAGAACTTCTTCTGCTCTGCGTACGTGATATTGCAGATCACGAGACTTTATCGATCTTTATGTAGATTTTACGCTTTTTTAAAAGTGTTGCCATATTGCACTTGAACTAAATCAGAAAATGTGCATAAGAAAAAATAATTTTATTCCGTATTAATTTGCATTTGTTAACACTCTATTTTCTATAGCACAGCTCCCAATATTCCCCTAGCGGTGACTGTTGGAACTCATTTGTTTTTTTGCGGAATCCTTTGTCTCCCGTCTTGTTTAATCTTCCTACAAAATGTGGCGTCATTCTTGCAAACAGATCGCGCTACAGAACATTTTGAGCACTGTCAGTTTAATTATGGCCACCCGGTATATGTATATATATATATATATATATATATATATATATATATATATATATATATATATATATATATATATATATATATATATATATATATATATATATATATACACGTGTGTGTAATATATCAAAATTATTACTCCCGATATATCTGTTTGAAGTTTTACTTTTTCCCTTCTCGTTTTAAAACTATATTTCCCATTCTTAAAGTGTCGGATAAAATAGTGTTTACCGATTTAAATTCCTCTCTCCCAAAACCAACGCTAGAAATAAATGCCAATTATCTGTCCACTGCCACATTTTTCAGCTGTCCAAGGGAAATAGTTTCGTTTTTCCAATAACTAAAGAGAATTATGTGTGGATTTCGAGCTAACTTAAATGATTAAAGTTCATTCTTGACTCCCAAAAAGTGCTGAATAATTTGTAGTCACATGTGTGTACAATCACGTGATCATTCGCCTTTGGGTTCGACATTTGTAAAGGAAGTGTGTATTGTTGAGTATTCGATGTACAGTATTTGCCTTGTTTAGATGGTCAGTTGACCTGTTCATTTTTATCCTCAATTAACTCACACACACACAGTTGTAGACTTGTGTTTCTGATAGCTAACGACAGCATTTATATTAGTAGTTCTCTTATTGCCAAGCAAGCCCAGGGACTTTAAATAATAGATGCTAATTTATAGTGTAATTCGTGAGAAAAATTTAGCCGATTGCATACAGTTAATCAAAAAAAAAGTTGGACGGTAACACTACAGGATTTCATCGTTTAATAATTTTGTATTACATTATGCTTTTGAACTAAAATAAAATTCCGAAAAAATACAATTTCAAAAATAAATCAAACAACTTGTTTCAATTTTAGTAGCACATAAACAGAAATTATAATTTTAAAGAACATTATGATGATATCACTTTCGATAGTAAAAAAAAAATTTGGACATTTATCCAAGATAAAAAAAAATTACTTTTAAATTCTAAACAGAAGCATTTAATACTTCGTGTGATATCCTTTGACTGCTATAACAGCTTCTAATCCTTTATTCATCGAAAGGACCAACTGTTCAGGGCAGTCTGCTGGCACACTGTCCCATAAATTCTGAAAAGCATAATTTTTTTCTGGAAACGCCCATAATTGTTCTATACAGTTCTATAGAAAAATCCATACCTTTTATACTTATTAATTTCGTAATGCACTGTTGAATGAGGCTTTTTCCCAATTTTTGCAATATCTCTTATGATTTTCTTTTCTTTCCATAGTTTCACTGCTGTACTTACAACGCAAATACCAGTGTTCTTTTTTAAAAGGGGAAATTTTTTAAAAATATAATACCTTATATTTGAACTAAAAACATTTATTATGTACATTAATTATTTACAGACATTATTTCTGGATTAACATATATATCATTCATTACTCGACGTTTATCATTATACCACAATTCATTACAATTTTCTTTTTGTTTTTATACGTTATTCCTTAATCAAAAGATTCTGAGACCCAAGGTAATTAGTATGAATAATTATCAAGTTTACCTCCAGTAATTACAGGAGAGCAGGCTGGGGCAGTCATCATGTTGTATGTCGGTGCGGGCGTTCGGGCGTAACGGAAGTCAGTGGCGGGCGTGCAGACGTGCAGGCACGGAATTTCGATGTCCGGCAACTCTTGAAGTGTGCGGGCCTGCGGACACGGGATTTCGATGTTCAGAAACTCTTCAATCCCTACATCGACTCCCGTTTCTTCACTCTCTTTCACAACTCATTACCTCAAATTTAACACCCCCCCTTTTTTTGCCAATCGCTTGTTGGAGAAATTTTCTCACATCTGCACCCCCTTCGGACGTGCACGTGGGCTCATTAAAATAGCCTCTTTTGTGAAAGCTGACATTATTTTTAGCCCCTGTCTCCATAACTCACGGCTACATCTCTGTCTAGGCTTGACCGTTTCGCTTTTGCCATTCAATGATCTATAACTCCTCCGCAGAGGTCCCCACTAAAACTCCCAGTCAACAGCTGCACCTGAATTCTTCTTGGAAACTTCATCCATAGCTGTGCATGCACGTGTTGACCATCGTGTTAAAGAACATCAGTACATTCACAATTAAGTTTTTCACATCTATAGAAGTTTAATTTGTCTCCATTTCCCAAAAGTTAAACCAAGAAAAATACATTTAAGCAGTTCAGGCTCAAAGCTTTGACTTTGATTCGTGCCAGAAGTACAATAGTGTCTTAAAAATTTTCATAAAATTTACATAAAGCAGTGTGTAAAGCAGTGCGAATAAAATAAATGTCCAAGTGGTTTTTTTTTTCTGTGGGCATCTCAAAATTACATCTTTAAATTACTTTAAAATTAAATGCAGTGTTTTATTGAAATTCAAACCAGTCATCTCAATCGTGGAAGAAATTACGATTTTTTTTTTTAATGTTTCATTTTAAATGTACAACTCGCTTTTAAAATATTACACTAAAAATGGATTCTCTTCGCTGTCCAACTCTTTTTTGTTCACTGTATATATTTACGCTCAATAGTGAGTAATTTTTGTAAAGATCAAAGTTTTAATTTGATGCTTTTAGGATTTAAAAATATAATAAATATTTCCACGATGAAAATATTTCAGCTTAAATCTTGATGTGTTGTTTGGAAATTAAAAAATCCACAACCAGTATAATATGTTGAAGTGTTTTACTTGGTGGTTGCAACCGACATGCAAGAGAATATTTCAAAATCGTTCCTTGCGTTCACCAGTACTTGCGGCTTAACCACCACGATGGGTCTAGTTACCATATCTCATGCGGTCCAGGAAATGCTCAGAGTACAACTTCCGGAATTTGTGTTTGTGGTAAACACAGACCATCCCTTCTCTAAAGAATTTCTTCTAGCGTCCTTCCCTAAAATGGTATTATTTAAAACCCCAAATTTTGCAATTCTTGGCTTTTACTTCCTTGTACAAAGTAAAAGGAAGTATTGTATTTACGAAAACTTTCAGTATTTTCCAGTTTCGACAAAAATACTCATAATGAACAATGAATTTTAACAAGTTTAAATATTACATCTGTATGTGCGTATAATGAAACATTTATTTTGAAATGTTTAATATCCATTTTCACTAATCCTAGACTAGTGACTAGCTTCCTCTTGAAGCTGCTACGCATATACGACGTCATATTATTCATAATAACCATGTCTGAATGAATTTTGACAAGTTTAAATGTTACGTCTGTATATACGTACAATTAAAGATTCATTTTGTAATGTTAAATATGCATTTTGACCATATCTGGACTAGTTTTTAACTAATTTTGACTAGTTTTCTATTGAAGTCGATACGTATGTACGACATCAAAACAGTCATAATAATCTTAATGAATTTTGACCAGATTTATATATTACACTTGTATGGACGTACAAAGAAACATTATTTTTGAATTGTTAAATATCCATTATGACCATTCCAGGGCTACTTTTTACTAGCATTGACTATTTTCCTCTGGACCTCGATATCATAACCACAACTTCAAAATACTCAATAACAATGCGTGAATGAATTTGGACGTATTTAAATGTTACATCTGTACGTCCGTACAAAAACACATTAATTTTGAAATGTTGAATATCCATTTTGACCAATCTTGGACTAAATTTAACTAATTATGATTAGTTTTGTATTGACGTCGGTACGTATGTACGACGTCAAAACAGCTATAATAGCCTTAATGAATTTTGACCGGATTTATATATTACACCGATGTGGACGTACAAGAAAACATTAATTTTGAAATGTTAAATATCCATTATGACAATTCTTGGACTACTTTTCGTTGGTATTAACTAGTTTTCTCTTGACATCGATAAGTACGTACGACGTTAAAATAGCTAAAATAACCATGTCTGAATGGATTTTGACAGGATTTATATATTACACCTGTATGGACGTACAAGGAAACATTAATTTTAAGATGATAAATATCCATTTTGACCAGTCCTGGATTACTATCTTCACTAGTATTAACTAGTTTTCTCTTGATGTCGATAAGTACGTACGACGTTAAAATAGATATAATAACCACGTCTGAATGAATTTTGACTGCATTTACATATTACACCTATATGGACGTACAAGAAAACATTAATTTTGAAATGTTAAGTATTCATTATGACTATTCCTGGCCTAGTTATGACTAGTTTTCTCTTGACGTCAGTACATACGTATGTATTACTTTATTAGGAAATCGAAATTTTTATGTAGGACTGTTATAACATCTTGTTGTGGTTTTCCTCTTCTGATTATAATCTACCCTCTATATAACGAAAAACCTCAGTATAATGTATATCAATGCTTTCGGCCATAACTCAAAATCAACTAGCTGTGGAATGTTGAAATTTTATATTTGCATTCGTCTTAAAAATTGATTGGGCACTTTAAACTTTTTATTGCAATCTATACTCTATATAACGAAAAACTGCAATATAAAGTGTATTAAAGTGTAATATTTTAAAAATGATTAGTGGTAAAAATTTCAAGTTTTGTTTTCAGGAATATTATATCAAATATATCAATGTAACGAGGGTCCTCAATATAGTGAATTAATACTTGGGGTCTCCGCTAGAAAGCACTTGATCTCTATTCACAATACGTTACTTCGAGAAACAATGTAAAAATGAAAAGTCTGATGTCGCATCATATAAAAGAAAAAAAAGGTTGAACGAAAATATAATAGGTGTACAAGGAAGACATGTGATATCCGCATCAGATTTTTTTATTAATACAAAATAGTTTAACACAGTGTTATCATATGCAATGTCATATGGGATATTTCATACCACAAAGGATAGCAGATTTGCTCTGAGGCAATAGTAATTACTAGCTAAAAAGTGTTTAAAACTGTCCTGAAAGTACTGAAAAATAACATGCAATTAATCATGCTTGTATGCAATAAATAAAGAACAATTTTTAAAAGTACATAACTGAAACAGAATTGAAAATGTACAAAAATTGTTAAAAATTTATAATGCAAAATTTAGTATAAATTGTTAAAAATTGTTTTCCCAAATTAGGTCTACTGTTTAAAAAATTATATTTTAAATCAAGAAAAATAGGGAGAAGAAAATAAACTTTGCATTCTACTAAAAAAATCATAGCAAAAAGAATAGAAAAAATACTAAATTTACGAAATACTGAAAGATTTACATTAAAGAGAGTCCTTTACAATCAGTCAACAAAAAAAGTTTTATTTGTACAGAAGTAATAGCTGCGGCAAATCTTACAAAGCCCCAAAACGCTCGTTTGTCAATGTTATAAAAAATTAATTCCTTAACTGTGGCATATATTTTAGATCAATGCATTAAAAATGGAAAAGTTTTACCTGCTTAAGTTTGTGCTAGATATTTATTAATAAAATACTATAAAAACAAAAATGGTATAAAAGATTAAATGAATTAATTATCATTTTTAATATTTTCAGATATTCAAAATAAATGGAGTAGCTATAAAATAGTCTCTATAATCCCAATCTCAATTGTTCGAATTTCCCATATATCAGATTTAAGAAAGAAACAAAATAAATTTATGTCTGAAAAAATTACCAATGTGTAAAAAAATTACTACATCTGTTTTTTACTGTTGTTTGAACAGTTTCATGTTCACTGCGCACACCAAAGCTATCAGCATAAATGTATGACGGGAGGCATCGTGCTGTTTCAACTTATGGAGACATTTCTTATCCAGATTTCACCCACTCACTTTTTTCCTCTACTCGAAACATATCTTTCCACATCCTAAAAATAGTTTAGTTGTGCAGATTTCAGTTTGATCAGTTTGGTGCCAGCACGGGGAATTTATGTTACCTTTCTTTAATTTAATTAAAAAATATCCCAGAATGGGAAAGCACAGATAGCATTTTTGTGGTAGAAGAATGGTAAAATAACGATGAATAAGTATAATTTACGGATGAAGCTATAGCTGATATTGCCGTATTGAAAAGAAGCATTGAAGTATCCATAGCCGAATAGTCATTACATCTCGCAATCAAGAGGTCAGGAGATCGAACCCCGGTAGCGACGATAGAATTTAACATCCGTGTAAATATTTATTTAATTCATTTATTTATGTTCTACTTTATTTCGTGTTCCAGGAGATTCTGGACCTTTCTTTAGTTTACCAGAAAAGTATTCTGGAATATTCACCATTTCTCCGCGTTAAGCAGTAAAACTTTCATCGTCTTCCCAGACAGATTTCTGGAACTTTCCCTGGTGCTATAAAAGCTCAGTCACAGAGAGTTCTGGGTTCAGAGTTGTGCAGAGCTTGCAATTGTACTTCGCTCTTTGAGTTGAGTTAATAAAGTAGGTTAACTCTACTTCCTGTGTGTGTGTTATTTTGTTGCACCTTAACAATATAATTAATGTAGTAGAGAAGAATAACAGTGAGAGGAAAACAAATGATTACACACCGCGTATGAGTCTTATAACTAAGGTCTTACTGCACTAGGAGCCGCCATGAGGTACGTAAAATAACAACCTGTGATGACTCTTACAAATTATTATTACAGCAATAAAAAGGTTGATCACATTATTTTAAGCATATATTAAAGTGTACTTAAAGTAAAAAAAATAACACCAAAATTTTACTTTATAAAACCTATATAAATTACGTATACAGGAGAGCCTCGGTTATCCGAAGTAATTGGAACCGAACCTACCTCGAATAATCGAAATTTTCAGATAACCGAGAATTCATCAATAATAATCTCGTTTAATATGTAGTAACGTCATTGGTGCAATAACATTCGATTGTTCTGGGACTCGGCAGTATGACCTTCCAAATTTCGATATGGGGCGTGTTTTTGTTTAGAACAGGGATGTTTGAAAGTGGGGAAGAGTACACTCATATCGAATTGTGCTTGCGAAAAGGAATTCTAAAAAAGGGAAAAATATTTATCTCCACCCGTAGATTGGGAAGGACGGCTTGCATACAAAAGGGATTTGGTAAAAAAGAAAACTTTGAAAATGCATGTTTGTAAAGAAAAAATTTTAGATGATAGTAGAAAGTAAAAAAAGGTGAAGAAGAAACCGACTTCGGTTAATGAAGAGTTTCGGTTAATAGAGGTTCGGATAATCGAGGTTCTCTGTATTTGGAATCATGCCGATTTGTTTATTTCTTGATGTCATAATGGAAAAAAATATTTTTTTTTGTTCCATGGGATCTTAATGTTACACATTTTAGCATAAAAAATTTCCAAGTAGTTTCAGAACATGATATCGACAACAACGCTTTAGTTTGTTCTAAAGGATAAAGTCAGTTTAAAATTTTTCGCATGAAGCATTGGCTCTTTTTGTGGCTTAAAACATCCGTCTCATAAACACCGTGCAATATGTTATGAATTGAGTTCTGAATAACTCCTTCGACTTGTAAAATGCTAATGAATTCACGTACCTCAAACTTTGCACATTCTACGATAAGACAGGGCAAGTTTCATTGCATTCCTGAATGTATCGAGTGATGCAATATTGATGTAATATTGTACAGACGTGCTTTTTATAGCGGTCTCCTGTACTATTATTACCGGACCGTCATCTTATACACTCAAACCTGCTTTTGTGCTTTTTTGTGCGATTTTTTAATGTGATTTTTTTGTGCGGTAAATAAAAATTTCAATTAAATTGAACATAATTGACGAAGTTATCGAAGTTATCAATAATGACATCGGCGGAGATGGATTTAATAGTTTTAGTGAAAATGATCTTGTCGAAATGATTCAGGATGACACCGTAAGGGAAGATGAAATTATAAATTAACAGATGTTACTGATGGGCAAGAAGAACCCGATCATATGACAGTAGATAAAATCTATGCAGGACTCCAACTCTGTCATAAATTAGAATGTCATTTTCTTGCAATCGATCCCAATTCTGAAAGAACTTCAAAATTCCAAAAGGAGCTTCAGTGGTGCATATCTGACTACCGGGACATATACTAGTGAAACAACAGTCGTCGAAAAAACTAATTACTGACTATATGGTACTTGAAAAAAAGTCAACTCTAAACGAATGAGAGATAGTATCTTCAAGTGATGAAAGCGATTTTGAACCAGTTTATCACAGGAAAGTTCGCGTATTATCAGACTGCGGAGGATAATGTTTATACGTTTTGAAAAGTTTTGTATGCGTAAAATAATCACATAATATGTAAATAAAATATTTAAAAATGTTCGCAAGTGTATTTTTTTAAATCAGATTCCGAAACGTTTGGCGAAATTCCAGGTATGTACTAGTTATTTCGTAAGGTTTTGACTTTTTTTATGCGGTCCCTATTCACCGCATAAAAAATATTTAATTGTGTTCCGAAAACTGTGATTTTATAGCTATTCGTAAAGTTTTGTGCAATTTTTTTATGCGGTCCCTATCTACCGCACAAAAACAGGTTTGAGTGTACAACCATTCTAGAGAACAAAACATAAAGTATGCACAGGAAGAAAAGTTTTAGTACTCACCCATGCTTCCAGTCGACAACAATATCATATTTATCAGACAACAAAGTTAGTAAAACATCTCTTCAGAAATCACGAAAAAATCACTTTCTTTTTTTGGTGACATTAATTTTTGGCATTTCAAAACTCTATTGATACTTGGACTGTAAAGTGCAACCAGTTTCTTGACTCTGTCGTATCTAAAAATAAATCAAATTTTAAATCAAACTGAAGATATGTATATATGCATAGACACATGCATATTCATCCTTTTTACTGCAGATCCATATATATATATATATATATATATATATATATATATATATATATATATATATATATATATGTAAGGAAAATTCTCAGGGGTTTTCAAAACTTAAATCAAGGATAAAAATTCCCGCGTCATTTTCCATTCCCCTTTTTAACCCCTAACCTAAATTGACCACTGGGGCTACAGGTTACGATCTCAGAGAAGGGGCCTGGCCAATTATAAACCTACATGGCCCTAGCGGACAATTTAGGAAATTTCCAAATAAAAAGGAGATACACGCTAACGGAGACAAATTTTTCTAGAGATATTTTCCCACAGATGTTGACCCAGGTGTTACTTGTCTTGTACATAGAACTTCATGCTAGCTGATCCTTCAGTTTGTCCCTATGATGAAATGGGAACCCGTCCTTCAAAGTTATCTTAATAAAGGTCTTTAGCTGAAACGGTATCATTTTTATGGCCATGACTGCAACCCCCCATCGAGAAGTCAGTCTCATTATATATATATATATATATATATATATATATATATATATATATATATATATATATATATATATATATATATATATATATATATATATATATATATATATATATAT
>CM063500.1:15917334-16004834 GCA_032207245.1 Pardosa pseudoannulata | reverse complement strand
TAGTAAGGTTGAAGCCCTAACCGGAATTCTTCGTACCCCAGGTTAGTTAGTCTCGTAAACGGAGTTTGGCTTCGTAGGCCCTGGCCCCCTAGAAGGAATTTAGTTTAATATATATATTTATAGAATAATAATCATAAACTTTACAATAAAAAGACAACAGTGAAATCTCTTGTTTTTCTATTTGCATTGTTTATACCACGAATTGGGGTTTCTTGACGTATTTTTTGCCTTTGGCAACAAAAATTCGTCCACTTCCATAGAAATAAAAACAAATTTAATTGTTGAAGAAAATATGTAACGAAGAATTACCAGAAAAATATCAGGTTGGCAACACCAGGGCAAAAATTCCGCCCAAATAGCCAAACTACTTCAGAATTTCAAACAGTGCTAATAGAGAGCTATTTCCAGACCTGCCAACTGTTGAATATTGAAAATAGTAGCACTTGACAATTTTTGAAATCAAAACTAGTAGCACACTAATTTGCGAAGTGGGTTGGATGGCAACTTTTTACACCATAAATCCTGGGAAATCACACGAGTGCCTTAACACAATGCACATACTAAATGGTTGTGTGTATGTTTACTGCTCAAACAAAACAATCAATTCTACTAAAGTATCTAAAATTCCTTATAAAATTTCAAATAGACAATATTTCATTTTCAAAATATGATATACATTTATATACATTTCTGAACTGAAAACCCCGCATAAAAATTTAGATGAAGTATTTTATTTACTAAAATAAATCTAAATAGATTTATTTTAGTTAGATTTATTTAGATTTATTTCACACATTAACATTTTATAGTAAGAAACAATAATTTAAAAAAAAATCTCAGAAATGTACTGAGGGAAGAACACAGAAATATAGTATTACATTATAACCAATATTATCCGACAAAAAATCTAATTTTTAATTCAAAAATTTCTACCTTCGACAGAGTATAGTATTATACGGTAGTTACACGATAATTGATAAAAAAAAGTTTTTTTTCCTTACATCGCTTGAGAAAATATATTCATTCATTTTGATTCTCCGGATGCGATAATTTTTTATTCTTGTATATATATTTTTAACAAAAAATCGTATTTCTTTTAACGATTTTCGTAGGATTGTAATTACTTGCTAAATGATTGTGTGTATGTTTACTGCTCAAACAAAACAATCAATTCTACTAAAGTATCTAAAATTCCATACAAAATTTCAAATAGACAATATTTCATTTTCAAAAGATATACATTTATATACATTTCTGAACTGAAAAACCCCCATAAAAAGTTAGATGAAGTATTTAATTTAGATTTATTTTAGTTGTATTTAAAAGTTATTTCACACATAAACATTTTTATAGTAAGAAACAATCATTTTTAAAAAATCTCAGAAATGTACTGAGGGAAGAACACAGGAATATAGTATTACATTATAAGCAATATTATCCGACAAAAAAATCTAATTTTGAATCCAAAAATTTCTACCTCCGACAGATTATGGTATCGCACCGTAGTTACACGATAATTGACCGAAAAAAATTTTTTTACGGATTTCCTTACATCGCTTATGAAAATATATTTTGATTTTCCGGATGCGATGTAATTTTTATTCTTGTATACATTTTTTAACAAAAAATCGTACTTTTTTGACCGATTTTCATAGGATCGTAATTATTTGCTAAATTGGTAGAAACTACGATTTTTTCATAGCATTTGGCAGGTCTCTATTTCATACCTATAAAAGCCACATGAAAAGGTGAAATAACTGAATTAATTGTAATTAACGTCACGGCTAATTAATTTTAAGTTCGATAAAACTAATTAGCATGTCACAGGTGAAGATATAAAAGAATAAATTTAAAACTTTAAGCAATAATACAAATGTGACTTTCGTCATTCAGAAAATTATTGTAAAAAAAATATTCGTGTTTTTTTTTTTTTAATTCATAAAATAAAAAGTTCTACTTTTTTTAAATGAATATTTTTGTAAGTTCTTTAATATGGCTCAGAGTTAAAAAATATTGTTTAGTTTTGCTATTTCAAGCAGCATATTTTGCAAAATTGCAATAATATGTCCCAAATGAAAAACTGGAATTTACTTACACACTAGTTAACTTTAGAAAGATGTTCATAAATTAGAAACTAAATTTGCATATCAAACTGAAGATAAAAATGTACTTTTTATTCTGTAAATGTATAATTTCAAAGATAACCGACATTTTAATATTTTTTAAAAATTTAAGAAATTGAAAACTTTAAAAAATTTTCTTCATGCTATAAAATGCAAACTATTAATGGTTATAATGTAATTGAGGTTCACGGAAAAAAAGATAATTCCTTCTATTTAATGCAAAAATTTCTATTTACCAAATTTTTTTCCATAATCTTTTCTACATTTTCTATATAATTTTTACATATTTCAAAAGTTATTTTTCGGACAAGGGAATTTCTATTTTTTCAGCGGTTTTATAAATTTTATTTTTTTTAAATGTATTGCTCTACTTGACAAAACTAAGTAATTATTTTATAAATTTACTTTAAATTATGATCTAAGAAAAATGTGAACTCTAAACACTGCAAAATATTTTATTTTACATTGAATCAAAAATAAATTGTTTTAATGAAGTTTTTACAGGTCAGTACTCGAGTACTTTATTTTTCTAAAAAGTTTTAATTTTTTAATAATTTATGTAATTTAACTTTAAAATATTATTTTTAAAATTCTAGTTTACAACATTGAAAGCATATTTTATTTCGATAAATTTTATTTCTAATGCATATATTTAAAAATTTATTTTGCGGGCTAGTAAATTTCATTTTTCTTTATTTTATGTACATTATTTTATTTCAATTCGATATAAAATTTTAATTTCTAGTGCATATATTTCAAAACAACTTACCTTGCGGATTAGTAAATTTCATTTTTTCTTTTCATGTATATTATTAGTCTCTAATTCAAATATTTCACAATTTACCTTGTGGATTAGTAAATTTTATTTTCTATTTTTTATCAATTGATGCACATTATCTTATGTAGTATAATATAAAAATTTAGTTTCTAATGCACATATTTCACGTATCATCTTGCAGGTTAGTAAATAGTTTTTTTATTTGATGTACATTATTTTATTTTAATTTGATATTTGGTTTCTAATTCACATATTTCACAATTTGTCCTGTAGATTAGTAAATTTTTTCATTGGATGTACATTATTTTATTCCAATTTCGTACATTTAGTTTCCATAAAATTTAGTTTCTAATGCACACATTTCACAATTTATCTTGTACATTAGAAAATTTCTTTTTTTTTTAATTGATGCACATTTTATTCCATATTGGTATATTTAGTTTCTAAAAAAATTACTTTCTAATTCACATATTTCCCATATCTTGTAAATTAGTAAATTTCTTTTTTTTTTCATTTCATGTACATTATTTTGTTCCAAATTGGTATATTTAGTTTGCATAAAATTTAGTTTCTAATGCACACATTTCACAATTTATCTTGTACATTAGAAAATTTCTTTTTTTTTTAAATTTGATGCACATTTTATTCTAACTTGGCATATTTAGTTTCTATAAAATTTAGCTTCTAATGCATATATTTAACAATTTATTTTGTAGATTAGTAAATTTCTTTTTTTTTATTTGATGCATATTTTATTCTGATTTGGCATACTTAGTTTCTATAAAAATTAGCTTCTAATGTACATATTTCACAATTTATCTTGTAGATTAGTAATTCTTTTCATTTGATGCATATTTTTTTTTCAACTTGATATAAATATTTAATTTTTAATGCACATATTTCTCAATTTGTATTGGAGGTTAATACATTTTTTTCATTTTCTGTAAATTTTTTATGTTATTTTGAAAAATATACTTTCTAAATAGACAAAAATAATTTTCAAAAGTTCGAGTGTTACTAAAAAACCTGTAAAAACTACTCTAAAAGGATCAAAACATTTTATGATGAATCAAAAAAAGAACGTTATATTGAAATTTCAAGTTTCGGACTATACCATGTCCTCATAAGGTAAAATTTTGTCTCCAATAAGAGGAATGAAGTTTTGAATATAAAAATTAGAGTAAAAGAGTAAATTGTAGTGTAATACAAGGAAAAGTTTTCAATTTGGAATATAATTTTACATTGAATTGCACGTGTATTAAAAAATTTTAAAAAATTGATAAAAGAAATAAAAAAAATATAGAAAACAAGTAAAAATTTTAAAGTATAGTATCTATATTCTTATATACTCTAAATACTTTGATATAGTTATATAAAAACTTTGTTTATTTATTGTACTAAAATAGTAGATCTTTAAAATCCTTGTATCTAACTTTAGAATAGAATATAATGTTTAAGTATATTAACTATAAGAAACTAAGTTAAATGTTTTAGGGTTCATTAAGTGTAAATAAACAAAAATTACTGGTAATAAAGAATATAACTAGTATTTTACTGGGTTATAAATAATGACTTGATACTCACTATAAAAATCCCACATTTAGAAGTACCTAACTTTAGACTAGAATATAATGTTTAAGCAAATTAACTATAAAAAATCTAAGTTAAATGTTTTAGGGTTCATTAAGTGTAAATAAACAAAACAAATGACTGGTAATAAAGAATATAACTAGTATTTTGCTGGGTTATAAATAATGATTTAATACTCAATATAAAAATCCCACATTTAGAAGTACCTAACTTTAGACTAGAATATAATGTTTAAGTATTTTAACTAAGAGAAACTAAGCTAAATATTTAAGGATTCATTAAGTGTAAATAAACAAAAAAAGTACTAGTAATAAATAATATAACTATTATTTTACTGGGTTATAAATAATGACTTAATACTCATTATAAAAATCCCACATTTAGAAGTACCTAACTTTAGACTAGATAAGAAACTAAGTTAAATGTTTTAGAATTAATTCAGTGTAAATAAACAAAAAAGTACTGGTAATAAAGAATATAACTATTATTTTACTGGGTTATAAATAATGACTTAATACTCATTATAAAAATCCCACATTTAGAAGTACCTAACTTTAGACTAGAATATAATATTTAAGTATTTTAACTATAATAAACTAAGTTAAATGTTTTAAGATTAATTCAGTGTAAATAAATAAAAAAAGTATTGGTAATAAAGAATATAACTAGTATTTTACTGGGTTATAAATAATGACTTAATACTCATTATAAAAATCCCACATTTAGAAACATAAAACAAATACTTATTTAATAATCCTAACAGAATGTCAGCTTGACTATCACTTACCTTTACCCATGGTACAATGCTATTAGCATTAAGATGTTATATAACTAAATCCAAAGCATTTAATTAACCGCGACCGTGTTATGCAATTCCTCAGAGGCTTTAAACTCCCTCTTCAGCTTTAGCTGTGGCTTTCCTGCCAAGCAAGTCATAAGAGAACCAAGGGAGAATAAATCAAAATCTCTTTAGCGCCATCTAGTGACGGAGGGCGTAACCTCTATCATCGATTTTAGTTCTTTTATTTTTCAGCAGATCTTAATCAGCGCTCTTTTAAGAAGATTAGGAAAAGTTTCAGAAACTTTTCTTAATTTGATTAAAACACATTGCGCTAATCAAACTTTGATTGATTAAAACAGATCAATATAAAATTGTTCCGCTGAAAAATAATTAAAAGAAATACATAATTGTTAATAACTAAAGTATAGGTCAAAACGAAATACCTGAGTTTTGACTAATATGTGACTCAGTGTTTTGTCATTTCGTTTTTCGCGGTATGACCGTGCAATTACGTTTCGCATTTAATATTTTGTTTCCAAGTCTACCTAGCATGAATCAACGTTTAGGAATGTGAATTTGGAAGCACGAGGGTTGGGTGGACACATTCCCTTTTCTTGAAACAATGAAATTATTAAATTCAACGAAAATATGTTGTAAAAGGCAATTTACGTTGTAAAACATAGTATTTACACTTAATTTTTCAAAAATTTAGGAGAAAATTACAGGTGTGAGTTATACACAGGATAATTTTTACTGCTTTCTGATATCCCTCGATGTACTTATTCATAATGACATGTATTTAAAAAAGGGTTAAAATCTTACTCAATAGGGCTGAACGATAAAGGGTAGGGCTTTGCACTTCGGTATCAAAGTTGGTGGTTTCGAATTATACTTCTGATATGAATGTTTGTAGCCGTCTGGAATTGGCTTTAACGCTTAATTTGACAATATGTTTTTTCAAATATTTTTTAGTTTTAATTTCTGTTTTTTCCCATGTCTAGATAGACATTAGGATCTCTGTAAAATAAACAAAAAAATATATTATTTTCTATTTTTGAGATAATTAATGTCCATTGTGGCGAACACTGACAATTATGTTATATAGTAGTTATAAATATACATGTCCAGTGTAGCGGACTTAGCCAAATTAAGGGTTAAGCAGTAGCTTCCGGTCTCATTAGCTCTCTTGTGGCAGAAATATAGACCGTAGAGCTCCAAACCAAACCAAGCAGGACGATGTCCTAATAGTAAGTCACAGTTATTTGGAACTGGAGTTGGTGGGTTCAAATTCCACTTTTGACAGGTATATTCGTTGTCATTTGGATTTGGCTTTAAACAGGAGGTCCTGATCTCATTAGCCCTTGTGTAGCAAAAAAGTAGACCCTAGCACTCTTAACCAAATCAAGCCAAGCCGGACAATGACCGAATGGTACGGTGCTGCTCTTCGGAACCAGAATCAGTTCGAAACCCGTTGCTGGCATGGATGTTTGTAAATATGTAAATATTATGAATCGGCTTAAAGCAGTAGGTCCTGGTCTCATTAACTTTCTTGTTACAAAAATGCAGAACGTAGCGCTACAAACCAAAACCAGCCGGATAATGATAGAATTGAACGGCGCTGCTCTTGGGTGCCAAAGTCGGTAGATTAGGTACACGCTGTAGGTATGGATGTTCAGTTGTCAATCACGTTCAGATCGGAGAGAATCCGAAGTTCAAGGTGACTATACATCGTCGAGTTCAATAAAGTTCAGAAGAGGTACCTAAAATGAGGTTGTGATTGCAAAATCATCAAAGTTCAAGCGATAGCTCATATGGTGGAAGACCAAGCATAGGGGGTCTCCTATTTGGTCCCTGATACCAAATTAATAGGACCCATTCTTCAAAGTACAACATCTCGAGTCAATGGCAGTTTTCTCTCGACAAGAAACCTTATGAGTTCTAAATGGACACGACACCACCCAACCAAAAAAAAACTGGTATACGAGGCTTGGAAATTTAATAGTGGCAACACCGCTTTAAAAACGCTACGCAACAAAACCAAAGATTGGCTAATGTACCACGCAGGCTCCTGTACCACCTGTAGGTAAGTGAGCTACATACTTACTTTACCTCTCAGCAAAAAGACTCGTCCTTCCTAGGTCATACGAATGCTGAGTGACGCGAAGAACTAATCCTTGTATTAGCTTGCGATCTAAAGTAAATGTTGTAGGACGTTTTCAAACCAAGAACAACAAAGTTGGAGAACAACTGAATGTGCCAGAGATCGTACATCACGATAATGTCATCTAGGGGTTCAAGAGGCTTTCGAGGCATCTGCATTGCTTTACAGAACTGTAACAAGATGGGTAAAAGTCTTCAATGAAGGACGCTCAAATGTGGCGGACATGTATCGGCCAGGTCGTCCTAGTGTCAGGGATGCAGAAGTGCATTCTGTTGCCGCACTAATGGACAGTGATCGATGCCGAACGATTAGTGAGCTGGCACGAAAGACGGGATTTGCGCATACGACTGTGTTGCACATTCTGAAGGAACGCCTGAGCATGAAAAAAATTCTCCATTTTCTGAAGAATGCGCCTATCATTCTGCATAACAGTGCTCGGCCACACAACAGCGCAACATGTGACTGATTTGTTCGATCGATGGGGCTGGGAAGTGCTTTACCATCCACCATACTCCTCAAATCTAAGCCCTTGTGACTTTGTCTTAATTCCTATGATGAAGAAACTTTTTTGTGGCATTCGCTTCAGAACTGTTCCAGAGATTCTTGCCGCAACAGACTGGTCCATTCGAACTATCAACAGAAGCTACTACAGGTGTTCTGCGACTTCCACATCATTGGAAATGGGTTATACACAATGCTGGCGACTATACTGAAGGACTGTAAAACAGTGTGACATGAATCACTTTTGTATTCCATGTAAATAAATAGTTGCCACTATTAAAGTTCCAACCCTCGTTTTAAGGGGACATACGTTCAAATAATCGTTTTTTTTTGCATTTTTATAATATTTGGAATTTTCTGAATCCTTTAAAACAAACCCCATTGAAATATTCGAATTAGAACTTGTAAAACTATAACATAAAAAAAGAAGCACTGGCAGCATGGGACATTTAAATCACCCAGCTGGTGTTTATGATTGTCCCTGCCGTCGTGTCATCACTTTTAGCGTTGAAACTGTTTTAATGAAATAATATATTGTTCAAATAGTGGTAAATGATGCATTTTATGTATTTGACGATGGTCATGTTGTTTGAACCAGTGCGATGCAAGAACTGTCTTAACAAATTGGTAATCATGCAAGAGTATTTACATACAACAGTGATCGACAGCTGATTCGATCGGCTGAAATCATGGCTGAGATGCTTACGTTAGTGGCTTGCAAAGCAAGAAAAAGATATAAAATTGCTATAAAAGTAAAAATATTAGAAACAGAAGAGACAATGTGCACATAGGCAATTTTAAACTATTTTATTAAATATTTTAGAAATAGGATGAAAATATCTAAAGTTTTAACTTTAAATGCATTTTACTCAAAATGGTGTTTTTTAAACTTGCGCGCACTCTAGAATAAAAACTATAGCACGTATGGATCTATAATTTTCAAGGTAAGTACAATATAGTACTACAATGAAACTCCACCTACTTTTTTGAAAGTTTTTTTATTTTATGGGTAATTTAGTGTATTTGAAATTTATTTTTCCAACGTTATTTTAGGTTTTTTGAAAATTTATTCTCCTGGTGTAAAATTTCTGATAGCTTTTAAATTTTAAATAGGTGGAGAATAATACCGAATGTCTTTTGTTTATAAAAATGCAAAAATTATTGCTGAAATATAGTTTGTGTTGCTGTAAGACTGCGCGCAGTGTGACAATAAAATTTTTAAATTTTCAAAACAAGAACTTTTATTTTATTTTATAAAAAAGTTCTTACTTACCAGAAACAATGTTAATACAAAAAATAATTAACAAGATTCAGAGAACAAATGTTAAAATTTCCAAGTAATTTCCATAATAAGAAAAAAAGTTATGGCAAATCGAAAAATAACAAAAATTCCTCATTTTGAAGTTGCTTAAAGGTGATGTGTCCCCTTAATCATATTTACATATAGAAACATGTTTTGGAATAGTAAAAAATTAGATTTTCCTGTTGACATATAAATATTCTTTTTATACAAGCAGAATAATCTTTTGTATTTTTCCCAATTTAAAAAAGATGTGAATTTTGCCTGCTAATGCAAAGTGTTCTATTATAAAAATTCCCGAGATAACCGTTTACCTTAAGATAGATTCTCCTATCGGCAGTGACATATTTGACTTTTGTACAATTTCGTACGAAAGCAAAATAAAAATTTTTCAAATGCGTCCCTACGCATTGTAAGCATTCCCTATATAATAATATCTAATCTATCTATCCATCTGTCCTCGAATTAATGAAGCGGTTGGACCTGGAATGGATAGGGGCATCCATATTGGATTCTGGATGAGTTAGGATTAACAAAATTCAAAGCAAATCTTTAAAACGTTCGAAATCCAAACCTTTCCCCCTTTTCCAGCGTTTAATGCCATTATATCAAGCCCCATTTCCCCTAGTTAAGAGCAGGTGATTAAGTTTATCACATAATAAGTAGGTAAAAATAACATTTTTTCTAGCATTATGACGTTATTTCCTTTAACCATCTCATTGAATCATTTCTTATTTTAAATTATTTAAATATCGTCTGCATTATTTTCATACGTTTTATCGATTAGATATTACGCAAATCATTTTCTTTTATATTTGGCTTAAATAATAGATTAGGTACATATGTGATAGTTTTAAATTGAATCATCGATTATTTTTGGTTGCAATGAAAATTTTATCACCGATATTAACAACAAATTCTTTTCATAAAAGTCTAGGAGTCTATATCACGGACTAATAAATATCCAGCGTTTAAGTTATATATCTTTGAAATTTAAGAAGTCTGTTCGTTTGTGCGTTAAGGCTAGCAAAATTCAAATGTACCAAAGTTTACCTTCTTCTAAACTATCGATCCGATTCTAATTGATGTAAATATGCTTCATATCACAGCGAAAAATACTGTCGTCTTTAAAACGTTCGAAATTCACCCCTTTCCCCTCTCCGAGTATTTAATGCCATTTTTTCAAGCCCTATTTTCCCCGTTTAAGAGCAGGCGATTACATTTATCAATTTATCACGTAATAAATAGGTAAAACTGACATTTTTTCTAGCATTATGACGTTATTTCCTTTAACCATCTCATTGAATCATTTCTTATTTTAAATTATTTAAATATCGTCTGCATTATTTTTATACGTTTTATCACCGAACTTATTTACTTAATTTATTTACGTAATATATAAGTTCAATATATCTTTGAAAATTAAAAAATTTGTTCGTTTGTGTTGTTTTTCATAGCCACACTGTTTGACTGAATACATTGATCGGGATTCTAAACTGCCTTCACAGTATCGGGAGACTTTAGAGGAGTATGAAGATAAACAAATTATTGAGGGAGTACCAGATAATTCTCAGCCAAAAAGCAAACCATTTTTTTACCTGCCTCATAGGGTGCTTTACAATTCTGGAAAATTAAAAAAAATTCTCTTCCCGTCATATGACGAGCTATATGGTAGTATACTATAAAAGACTAGGTAGCATTTTTAAAAAGGTGATTTATTTATTTATATCGATTCGGCCGTTTTAGTTATCTTTTCAATACTCAAACTGGGTCTTTTTTAATCTTAGACCCCTTTCAAGGACCCCGTTTCTTAAGACCCATTTTCTATATTTACTGACCTAAATTTTCACCCACTGTGAATATTTCGTATTTTGTAAACAAATACAATGTCTAGAGTTTGTTACCATATAAATTTATCTATTACTGGAAAAGTGCCATGAAACATATTTGGGCATTAGTACGCTAAAGTACAGAGTTTTATTGCTTCTTAGAATCTTTGTCAGAAAATGTTCTAAATAAAGAACTCCATTGCGAATTTTTTTTTCTTACTTTTTTTGGCAATCTTAGCCAATAGAATTTTATACTATAGTGCTGGGTGACAGAATAACTGAGTGTTAGTTTGGCTAATTCTCTAAATTGTGTTCTGTAAGTATACCCTATACACAGATCCTTAACATGCACAAAAGATATTTTTATTTTCGCATGACTTGTTAGCCTAACATTTAAGAGTAACTTACATAAAAATTTCATTTTTTTTCATTAATTTTGTCTTAAATCTACGAATAGCTATTATTTGTTAATCTTACCTATGCCGTTTTATTTTTTTATATAAAAACTTAATTGCAAGTGTTACAGTTTACATCCTTGAGGATATACAGATTTTTGGCATTCGACTGTACTACAAAGGTATGCAAACATACAAAATTATCCTCCAAAAATATTCGTTTGTATCCTCTTTTATAAACTAATTTTTTTCTTGCCTTGAAAGGAGGGTAAAAATAATTTTAAATAATTTAATTAACAAAATTTGAATTTTATTATTTTTTTTCTCTTATTAATTTTGTCTTAAAATCTACCAATAGCTATTATTTGTTAATCTTACCTATAATATACATACCTATCTACCTATAATATATTATAATTACCTATAATTACCTATAATATACTTACCTATCTTACCAATTTTATTTTATTTTTTATATAAAAACTTAATTGCAAGTGTTATAGTTTACATCCTTGAGGATGTAGAGATTTTTGGCCTTCGATTGTAATACAAAGGTATGTAAACATAAAAAAATTATCCTCCAAAAATATTTGTTTGTATCCTCTTTTATAAACTATTTTTTTTTGCCTTGAAAGGAGGGTAAAAATAATTTTAAATCATTTAATTAACAAAATTTGAATTTTATTATTTTTTTCACTTATTAATTGTGTCTTAAAATCTACGAATAGCTATTATTTGTTAATCTTACCTATAACATACTTACCTATCTACCTATAATATATTATAATTACCTATAATTACTTATAATATACTTACCTATCTTACCTATTTTATTTTGTATATAAAACTTAATTGCAAGTGTTACAGTTTACATCCTTGAGGTTATACAGATTTTTGGCATTCGACTGTACTACAAAGTTATGTAAACATAAAAAAATTATCCTCCAAAAATATTCGTTTGTATCCTCTTTTATAAACTAATTTTTTTCTTGTCTTGAAAGGAAAGTAAATATAATTTTAAATAATTTAATTAACAAAATTTAAATTTTATTAGATTTTTCTCTTATTAATTTTTTCTTAAAATCTACGAATAGCTATTATTTGTTAATCTTACTTATAATATACTTACCTATCTACCTATAATATACTATAATTACCTATAATATACTTACCTATCTTACCTATTTTATTTTATTTTCCATATAAAAACTTAATTGCAAGTGTTACAGTTTACATCTTTGGGGATATACAGATTTTTGGCATTCGACTGTACTACAAAGGTATGTAAACATAAAAAAATGATCCTCCAAAAATATTCGTATGTATCCTCTTTAATAAACTAATTTTTGTTTTGCCTTGAAAGGAGGGTAAAGATAATTTTAAATAATTTAATTAACAAAATTTGAATTTTATTATTTTTTCTCTTATTAATTTTGTCTTAAAATCTACGAATAGCTATTATTTGTTAATCTTACCTATGCTATTTTATTTTATTTTTTATATAAAAACTTAATTGCAAGTGTTACAGTTTACATTCTTGAGGATATGCAGATTTTTGGTATTCGACTGTACTACAATGATATGCAAACATAAAAAATTAATTTAAACTTTCCTCCAAAAATATTCGTTTGTATCCTCTTTTATAAACTATTTTTTTTGCCTAGAAAGTAGGGTAGGGGGACACCCGAAATACTAACTGGCCCTGGGCCCAACTTTGCCTTGATTGGGCTCTGCTTTAGGATACAAAATATATTGAGAATAAAATAATAGTTTAGTAATGATGTAGTTCATGATACCCTTAAGATAATCATGAATTTCCCCTTATTCAAATAAATTGTCTAAAAAGTGTTTGATATCTCACAGTTTTCAAGATAATAAGCCAGCAGCAATATTTCAAATACTGTTTGATCAGTTCTAATACCCACAATGGTTGAAACCTTCTAGTTTTTCACAGGAGACAACAATAACCAATGATATATAATACCAGAGCAATATATTTGCATACTCAATTGGGCAACACTTCTTACTACACACTTTCTTTCGGGAGCACTTCTCGAGAAATTGGCAAAAGAAAGTGGGTAGGGTAGCGCATTTTCACCTGTTCTAATTAACTCGAATATAGAGTGCGCCGTCTACTTGCCACACCCACCCGCTTTACATTCCTAGAAGTCACGCCTACATAGGTTACTTACATACCTTGGCGTGGGAAATTATTCTGATGATTTACTTCTGTTAGATTTCTTGAAAAGGCTACTATTTTTTTTCGTTCGATTACAATGTACTGTCTTCCTCATTATAGAACACATTTAACTATTCACATAAATATATACATACTTTAATAACTATGCCATTTTTATGCTCATTGCCACAATGAAAACCATCGAACGTGTAACGACAGTGACTATTAACAGAGCAAAATAGGGCTTGAAATAATGGCATTAAACGATCGAAAAGGTGGGAAGGGGTGGATTTCGAACTCGCTTTGAATTTTGCTAACCCTAACTCATCAAGAATCCTATATGGATGACTATCCATTCCAGGTCCAATCACTTCATAAATTCGACGACAGACGGACAGATAACTTAGGCTATTTTTATATAAGGGATATATAGTGATTGCTCTTTCATTTCCTACACTGTCTATAGATGGAAAGTAATTGGAACATACGGTTTCCTACATTGACTAAACATACCTAATCCGGGACCGGACACTTCTTTCTTTGAAAACTAGCAGGAAATACTTTCCTCTTTTTGTGAATTATATTATTTAACTATTTTTGTGAATTATATTATTTAGCTAGCGAGATAATACAGTAGGGATAGTAATTGGTCTGTAACAATGATTTGTGCTTTATGCAAGTGTATTTCATAAAATCAAGTAGGCAGTGTAACGATCCGTTACATGACCCCAAAGAACGAGGAGCCCGAAGGTGACCTTCCTCCGTGGACTCACGATTAGCCTCAAATAGAACCAGGTGGTCTAAGTAACTTAATTGAAAACTGTTCGTTGCCGGCACCTTATCGGCTAGGCATTGTAAATCTGTTGAATGGAATGCCTCTGTGAAAAGAGCGTAAATAATTACAGTGCACCTTGTCGCCCATTAGCGGTAGCAAAAAAGGCCATTAAGTTGTTTAAGTCGGTGGATCTGAAGACTGGCTTTCGTCCACATCTGGAAACAGAACTGCTGATCCGAGGCTTGGGAGTGACCGCAAGATTAAGTCACCCTGCTTCTGGAAGTTTCCCGAAGAACCGAGCAAAGGGTGAGAGTGCCGCTATAAAAGGGAGGACAGTACTAGAAAGAGGAGCTTTTTATTCTTCTCGAGGCTTCTACTTGATAGAGCCTGGTCGCTCAAGGACCGCTCGTATCTCCGTGTCTGGAGTTTGTGTTTTTTTAGAGACCGCCAGCGTCTCTGTTGCTAGGAAGTCGACCTTCGACTTGGGAATTCCCTTCCCGTTATCTGCTAATTTTTAGTTAACTTCTTGCATAGAAGTAGGCAGTCGAGAGTGACTTAGCTCTCGAATTTGGATTGTCTTGCATTCTGAGATTTTCTTCACGAATCCCAGCGTGATACGCACTCAGAACTTTCGAACCTTGCTGTGAAAGCCAACTGTGCTAATCGTAAGTCGGAGTGATCGTGTCAGCATTATTCCCGGCACTAATTAGTGAATAACTCCTGTGATTGGAAGCCCTAGCCATACTGTTCCGGTATCCCACGCATCCTTAGTGTGTGAATATCATCTCTGTACGAGATCCCCGAATGTTAACATCCTACTGAATTTGTACATAACTGTACATAAATTATTCGATTGAATAAAATATTTAATCTAGATTACCTAGGTTTCTAGCCTGTTTCATTGACGGCCTCGCCTATTACATTCCCAGTACGTTACAGCAGGAAGTAATCTTCCCTAGGCCTACATAAGGTTTAAATCTGATTATTAACGGCCACGAACATCTATGCCATCAGGAACTAGAATACGCGAACTACGGCACGGAAGAACAGCGCTGTACCCATTCTGTCATCACTCAGCGTTAACACCTAAAAGACAGAATCTGTTATTTCAGAATATTGAAATTGTAAAACATCTCTTTCTGTGGCGCTATGCTAGCATGTGCCCGCCTACTTAACTGGGATAGGTATGTTCGGTCGTCTCTGGGATGCATAACTAAATAATTCCTCCAGAGCTTAAACGGCCAACACAAATTTATTTACAAGATTGAAAAAAGAATTAAATATAGAACAGTAACATATTCTCGGCGTCTCGGAGCCTGACTTAAAACGCAACCCGAATCAGCTGGACGAGCGACCTTCCATCTCTCAAAACAGGCGTTGAGTTCTTTCATTCCAACCAACTGTCAGGCTCTATGTGGACTCCAGAACTCAACTGCCCGCAGATCCTCTCTCCTTTCTTGGAGGGGTCAGCTTCTAGAAGCTTGATCCCTTCCTAAAAGAGAGTCCTCCTTTCAGATGCACTGCCGCCCTAAAAAAACAAGCGATACATCCGAAAAACCTTATCAGTTCCCTTAGCCGAACTGCTCCTATTCCTCCAAAAGGAACACCGGGGTGGAGGGGTCAATGTGGTCGACTTCCAAATACAGTGAAGTGTGCATATCTGCTAAAAACAGGTCGTGGGTCCAAATACCTTACAGAAATATTGACTATTCTTAAGTTAAAATATTTTTATTAAATGTATTATTAATACAATGGAAGCCCAGTGGCGTTGGTGTAGCGCTTCGCGTCCCCACGACACAGGTCTGCGGTTCGATCCCCGGGCTGGGAAATGTTGACTGAGCCTTTGATCCCTTCAGTGGGTAGATGAACTGAGGACCAAGCGTGCTTAGGAACTAAACACTGGGGGTTCCGCGTAGGATTGACGACCTAACCGGAACATCCGCTGTTCGATCCCCGGGCTGGGAAATGTTGACTGAGCATTTCATCCCTTCAGTGGGTAGATGAACTGAGGACCAAGCGTGCTTAGGAACTAAACACTGGGGGTTTCTGCGTAAGATTGACGACCTAACCGGAACATCCGCTGTTCGATCCCCGGGCTGGGAAATGTGACTGAGCCTTTCATCCCTTCAGTGGGTAGATGAACTGAGGACCAAGCGTGCTTACGAACTAAACACTGGGGGTTTCCGCGTAAGATTGACGACCTAACCGGAACATCTGCTTTGCACCCCAGAGCCCTTGGTCTCGTAAACGGAGATTGGCACCGTAGGTGCTGTTGCCCAAAGGAGTTTGTTTTTTAGTTTTTTTATTAATACAATGATTGATCTTTGAAATTCTGAAATTCACTCCTTTTGTTAACAGCTATTACATGTCCCCTGCGGAATCAGTGCTTTTTTGCCCATATTCTGTTATTTTTTCATTTTTGTCCATATTTGATTAAATTTTGCTCATAAAAGTTCTACACTTAGTTATATGTGACATTCCCATATGGGAGCAATAAGAAAGTCGAGCTGAGAAAATTCAATTATTTTTTCTCTTTTTTTTTAGTAGAAGCGTGGACACCTATCATTAGTGCTACAAATTAAGAACAAGGAACGAACCTTGTCCCAAAATCTCGGGTAAACAAAACTCTCAGACCAGCCGAAACGTCCGAAAAAGCCCATATGGTCACTGACACTTCGCGACAATGAAATTGGCACGTGTGGTTCGAAGACCCCCTTCCAGAAAAGGAAGAAAAACATGCGAAGAACGCGCTCCAACGCACATCCGATGTTTCCATCTTTGCGCAAGCACTTCCCTTTTCTCGTCTTCCTTTCACAAAACAATAACAGCCTCGCGGACATCTGCCATAGATAAGCGTCCGTCATCGCCTCGTCAGTCGGGAACATATGCCGACATTGAATTCAGTCGTTGCCAGTGACCAAAGATAAAAACGGAAGAAAAAATGAATTTTACGTCCGGGTTGGCTCGTCATTTAACCCCTGATTTTTTTTTCAGGAGATTTTTATTTTATTTTCGGGTCGCGGTTGATAAGAAAGGGGGAAAGAACAGTCAAGGACTGGAGGGGAAAGTTAATTTCACTTTAAAAAGCCGGCGGTGGTTCTTGGACGAACATCGATTCGTAGCTCGACGGACGTAACGGACTTTTCGTGGAACGAAGGAATTTATATAGTTCACAGTTTAACTATGGTTCAGATCGGAAGAGGTTTCATTTGCCTGCTTTTCCTGTGCAGCGTCATGGCAGTAAGTGGAGATTTTTTTCTTCAACTTTAATTATGATTTATTTAAAAAAATTAAACCTAATCTATGTATTGATTTTCTATATTTTCAATACTGAGAAAAATAATTGAATATATTGCTACATTGAAAAATATAAAAATATATTTATTTATAATTATATTTAATTTTTTCTATATTTTCTATATTGAGAAAAATTATTGAATATATTGATATATTGAAAAATATAAAAATGTATTTAGTTATAAATATATTTACATTTTTTTATATTTTCTATACTGAGAAAAATTATTGAATATATTGATATATTGAAAAATATAAAAATATATTTACATTTTTTCTATATGTTATATATTGGGAAAAAATTAAAACTAATTTATATATTGATTTTCTATAGTTTCTATATTGAGAAAAATTATTGAATATATTAATATATTATAAAATATAAAAATATATTTATTTATAAATACATTTACATTTTTTTTTACATTTTTTTATACTGAGAAAATTATTGAATATATTGATATTGAAAAATATAAAAATATATTTATTTATAAATGTATTTACATGTTTTCTGTATTTTATATATTGAGACACAACCAGGACTAATTAATAGGTTTGCAGTGCTTGCATCGGGGCCCAATTTAAAACTGGATGATGTAAAAATTAATAACGTAAACAGTTATTTTAACCACTGTTTATATTCAGATTTTTTTGTTAAAATTAACATTGCATGCACCAATGTTCCGAGATGGGATCACATAATTTAAATTCAACTAATTAAATATTTCAATAAAATGCGTTTTTTTTTTTTAACAAAGATATGCTCGATTTTTTTTTATATAATACGTTCTAGAAATTTCTGTAGCCTACAGAAATAGCTTTTTTGCATTGCTTTTCATATAGCATTACTAAACGTTTCCCAAAATATCCGAAATCATATGGGATTTATTAGAATAACATACTGGCATTATAAATTTACTTTTTAATGATTAAAAAGTTAGCTATTGGAGTACAGAGAAGTTCCCAAAACTAACATTAACACTTGACTCCCATGGAGGTCACGGGTGACCCCCACCACAAAAACTGCTTCAAGTATGATGTTATAACTCATGTTATCTGCTGCAAATAATATTACAGCAGAATATGCATCGCATAATGAAAAGTTCAGGTCGGTGCCGTGGTCAAACCATCGAAAAGGCTTCTGGCAGTCAACGTGTTAAAATGTATTACTAAATAAAATAACATGCATTTTTTTTAAATCTAGCATAGCCCATTATTGCTCCCATATAGGAACAAATCAAATCTAATTTCCTTTGTCTTTATTATTGCATTGAACAGATATTTTTTTAGGAATAAATATTACTTTTTAAACTTTGATCGTAATGCGGCCTTCTAAAGGTTAATAATAAAGTTATATTTGTATTTAGGTTTTATAATTATTATATTAGAAAATGTTTTTTTCGGAAGTAATAAAAACAAATTTGATAACTTCAGTCAAGAATGGCTTAACAATTTAGGATTATTAGAAAACAAAAACTAAAGTGGCTGAGAATTTTGGGTTATCATATTCTACTAATGAACTGACAAATAGGAATGTAAGATTGAAGTTTTAATTTTGTGGATGCATTTTTTCTCTTCTGATAGCATACTCATATTTATCTTAATACTAAATTAAGTATGTTATATATTTTTATTTATTATACATAGTAAATTATAATTATTAGTCACATAAAGTAAGGATCTACGGATTTTATGGAAAGTTGAAAGACCAGGATCTACTGTTTAAAGTCAATCTGAACGGCTAAAATAGCAGAACTGTTACAGTTTAGTTCTTAACCCAATAATGCCGAATTTTCTATAGTTCTGAGCACTACAATCTACTGTTTTGCAACAAGAGGGCTAATAAGACTAGGATTTACTGTTTAAAACCAATCTGAACGGCTACTTGTATCAATGCCAGCAGTAGGATTCGAACTAACGAACTCTGGTACTGAAGAGCAATCCCCTACTATTCAACCACTGTCTGGCCCTTAAATGCCTAGCTTTGGAATTTATGAAAAATTCAAAGACCAGAATCTAGTGTTTAAAGCCAATTTGAAAGGCTATTTGTATCTATGCCGGCAGTAGGAACTCCGATACTGAAGAGTAGCCACGTACTATTTAGCCATTATCCGGCTCATTTAGCGTCGGATTTTATGGAAAATTAAAAAATAGTTTGTAGTACTTTTATTTTTATTTGGAACCATTTTTCCCTTTTCAGCGAAGATAGATGGCTATAGACGATTTATCAAACATTCGAGTACGTGCTATAATTTCAAATTTGGATATACATTTTACTTTCTGATCTATTCAAATAAATTTACTTTCACCATTTACGTCGGTTAAAATCACGACAAATAGCTTTATCTATTATAATACTCCCCTTTACAGATTATTAACCATTTTTGTGTAGCAAAAAAGAAGCCCGTAACGTTTCACACCAACCAATCACTTTACAGTAGTGTTTATATGCTATACCAAATAAAACTCCTAACGAGGTTTTTCTTTTTTAATAAATGGAAACTTGTATTTAAAATGACAGTTTTATCATTAATAAGAACAGGGTGTATCTTTTAAAATTGTTTAAATTTCCTATTTATTTTATTATGAGAAGTCCATAGCTTTTGTATTGAAGATATCATTAATATATATTCAGTAGAAATTACTCTGGCATTAATAGGTTAAAATATTTCTGTATACCACAACTAAACGATTTTTATAGACAAAAACTACGGGTTTGGTTTGGTTTGGAGTGCTACGGTCTACTTTTTGCAACACGAGGGCTAATGAGACCGGGACCTACAGCTTAAAGCCGATTCCGAACGGCTACGAACATCCATGCCTCAGTGGGATTCGAACCCACGAACTCCGGTTCCGAAGGCCAGCACCCTAACCAATCGGCCATCGTTCGGCCAAAAACTACGGGAAAACCTGTGTGTCACGATAGTCTACACTAATGATTCTCAACGGGAGTTTTTCACGGGAAAGTATCTACCTACTGGGAAAATGGAAAATTAAATATTATGCACTGGACGAACCGATTTCGGACTTCACGGAATTCAAATACCGTTTCTCCTCTTGCACGAACTCAGGTCGGGCTTTCGAAAAATGGTGCATTTGCTTTGCCCGAAATCAGTTTGGGCTCACAAGAAAGGGGTTAACGCCAATGATATATTCAAATTTAAGAAATTTAAATGTACCCATTGTTTGTGCTTCAAATTGATCTTGAATGACATAAAATCGACAAATTCCATATCGAATCGATTATATCGACATATGGCGAAATAAAAACGAGTGAGAGGGTGTTAATAGAAAAAGGCATCATGCTGAGCATCTTAATTACGTAGAAGCAGTTTTAAAGGCACATATATTTAGGGAAATTAGGTTAGCTCTCGTTTATGGGACATAAAAATGCATTATCTTATCCCATAAACTATTTTAGAAACTTCTTTATATCCAAGAATAAGCTAATTATGCTAATAATATTACACTTGCAGCTGAATTTTTTATTTAAAGAATTTTGTGAAATATATGCATATAATATGTGTATGAATATGTATGCAAATTTTTCTAATGGTGGTGAAGATTATAGCTTTGAGAAAAAAGGCCGTTAAGTTAAACAATCCGTAAGTGACACTAATACACCAATTATGCAGGCACTTTTAAAGCGAGATATACAGTAGACTCCGCTTAATGTGATCGCGGTTATTGTTATCAATCGCTCATTGTTATCGAAATCACTCCCTATTTTCTCTATTCCTTTGTATGTTAAAATTATCGCTTTATGGGATCGGTTAATGTCATCTGTTTTCGAACCTCATTTTAACTGGCAAAGGAATATTCACAATCTATTCAGAAGGAGCCCATTCTTTTCTTTCCCTTC
Organism: Pardosa pseudoannulata; assembly: GCA_032207245.1. Classification (NCBI taxonomy): domain Eukaryota; kingdom Metazoa; phylum Arthropoda; class Arachnida; order Araneae; family Lycosidae; genus Pardosa; species Pardosa pseudoannulata. The sequence continues at coordinate 15,983,263 of CM063500.1, read as the reverse complement.
GCTATATTAATTTCCAAACAATCTCCCTCTTCCACCTACGGAAATGGGGAATGATCAAAGAAGTGGGGTAATTACACGTTTCTGGAATTTTTCAGAAATAAGCACAACCTGCTGGTGGTCAATGGTTGTCAGATAAGCAGAAGGCAAAACATTCTTATAGGAACTGAGTGTCTTCACAGTTTATGCCTTGCTCACTTACACGCAGCTTGTCGATATGGAAGCCAGAAAGCGAAATGATTTAACATTAAAACAAAAGATCGAAATTTTAAATCGTTATGACAGGTTACCAAAAATGAGTCAGCGCAATGCTGCAGAGCAGTTAAACATTTCTCAGCTTCTGAATTGCATTGAAAGTGTTGAAACGTGGAGTACAACACCGCTCCGATGACTTTAAAAAACGTTATGATTACGAACTATTTATCAATGAGCTTCTTAGAAAAAATTGTAGACAGTCAACAATTGACTATTTTTTTTAATTATGTATATAATTCTTATGCTTTAAAGGATAATATACAGTACATAAATAATAGGTGAGTTTTTCCAATTTATTTTGAAATTTAGTATGTGTAAATTAAAAGGGGGGGGGGTAAATTTATCTAATTTTGCATATCGTTTATTGTTATCAGTCGGTTATTGTTATCAAAATCAGGATGTCCCAAACTGATCACATTAAGCGGAGTCCACTGTATTTAGAAATATTAGATTCTCTCTCGTTTATGGGACGTAAAAATGCATTATGTTATCTCATAAAACGTTTTTAAAACTTTTTATACCCTCGAATATTCTAATCAGGTTAATGATACTGTGATTATGATAGTATATTTTTGTTTATAAAGTTTGTGGCATATATGTATATAATATGTATATGAATATATACACACATTTTACTAATGGTGATAAAAATTATAGTTTTGAGAAAAAAGCCCGTTAAGTTAAACAATCCGTAAGTGACAAGCATACTCCAATTATGGAGGCACTTTTAAAGGCAGATATATTTAGAAGTATTAGATTCTCTTTCCTTTATGAGACATAAAAATGTATTACATTATCACATAAACCGTTTTAGAAATGTTTCCCACGAATAATCTAGTCAGGTTAATAATACTGTGATTATGATGAGATATTTTTATTTATAAAAATTTGTGACATGTATGCATATAATATGTATATGAATATATTTACAAATTTTTACTAATAGTGGTAAATATTACAGTTTTGTGGAAGAAGCCGGTAAAGTTAAACAATTCACAAAGACAATATGACATAGTGATATAGATTATATATGGTATGATATGGTATGGTATGATATAATACAGTGGTCTCCGCTTAATGTGATCGCGGTTAACCTTATCAGTCGTTTATTCTTATCGAAATCACTTCGTCCCGATTTTCTCTATTCATTTGTGTGTTAAAATGATCGCTTGATGTGATCGTTACATCGGTTAATGGTATCAGTTTTCGAACCTTATTCTAACTGGCAAAGGAATATTCGCAATGTATTCAGAAGGAACCCATTCTTTTATTTCCATTCGCTGTTGTTTGAATTTCCGAGAATTCTCCTCTTCAACCTAGGAAAATGGGGAATGAATAAAGGAGTGGGAAATTACACGTTCCTGGAATTTTACAGAAATACGCACATCCTTTTGGTGGTCGATGGTTGTCAGATAAGCAGATGCCAATACATTATTATCGGAACTGAGAAGGAGCGTATTCACATTTTATGCTTTGATCGCTTACATGCAGCTTGTCGATATGGGAGCCAGAAAGCGGAATGATTTAACATTAAAACAAAAGATCAAAATTGTAAATCGTTATGACAGGCTGATTATGATTACGAACAATTTATCCATGAGCTTCTCAGAAAAAATTGTAGACAGTCAACAATTGATCCATTTTTTTAAATTATATATACAATTCTTATGTTTTAAAGGATAATATACAGTACATAAATATAAGGTGTGTTTTTCATTTTGTTTTGAAATTTAGTACGTGTAAATTAAAGAGGGGGTAAATTTATCTAATTTTGCATATCGTTTATTGTTATCAATCTGTTATTGTTATCAAAATCACGGTGTCCCAAACTGATCACATTAAGCGAAGTCCACTGTATTATGTATATGAATATCTATATAAATTTTACTAATGGGGGTAAAAATCATAGTTTTGTGAAAGAAGCCCGTAAAGTTAAACAATTTGCAAAGACTATATCACATAGTAATATAAATGATATATGACATATGGTATGGTATGATAGGGGGCGTGTAGGTGTTATGGACTTTTTTTTATGAGATTGAATTTTCACTGTATTTTTGACTCTTCCCAAAAAGTAATTCTGGCTACATCACTGCTACGGAGTTTGTTTTTTTTTTTTCATAAAAAAAACTTTTATGGACCACTAATTGTAAACCCTTTCTATACAACGAAGCACGTTATTGTTTACGGCCTCCTTTTTCCGACTTTATTTATTAACCCTTTAAGTTTCATTTTTTTCCAGAATTCGGTCAAAAAAATGTCACATTTTTTTATCGCATTTTTTTTGTTTATTTTACATTTTTAAGTAAAGATATGTTATTAAAATTAACATTTCTAATATTTTTAAGCATTTATTACAACTTGTTTTCTTTCTATGAAAGCATCATAGAACTGAAGTTTACCTTTAGTCTCATCGATATCCAAGTTAATTTTTGGAATTCCAGTGAAAGCAAATCTAGGAGGCGGATCCGAAGGATTATCAAAATTAATTTTAAAAAATTGTCTTGCTTGACCGATTCCATCTGTACTACTATCAGAGTCACTACTATCCAGGTCATCTAGTAAACTTTCGCTACTATCATTTGCAGATAATTCAGTTTCTGATTCCGAGTCACAGTTCGAATCACAAGAAATTAGCTCCATACGCTCTGAATTATCCCTTATTTAAAAGTAAAAATATATTATTCAACTATTACATAAATAAAATTATCAGGCGGTTAATAAAATATAACCAGAAAGCTATACACTGAAAAATAAAAATTCGTCTTCTGATACAAAACATGCAAAAAAAAAAAAAAAAACCCGCGCTTTTGAACCAATCAGAGTAGAAAATACAATAAATTGCAAACTACCATTTACTGGACAACTATCGTCATCTATACGAATAATTTGTTATTAAAATTAGAAAAAATACAGCCGAAACAGTGCAAGCAAAATAGAAATAAGATTGCCCGTACGCCGTACGGGCGAATCAGTAAAGGACCAAAAGATGTGCCCGTACGGCCTACGGACAAAACAGGGAAGGGGTTAAAACATTAACTTCCACCAGATTTAGTCATGTTATCTTAGACATCAAATTCTATTACAGTCTTTTGTTTCTCTAATGTAGATCATTAGCTAATCTTAATTATTTAATAATGAGATTTTAAACGCCCCATTTAGGACTTGACCTTAATTTCTCGGAGCTCAAACATATGGAAGCACTAACAAACAAATTATTTCATCATTCCGTGGAGCTCGTTTCTTTAATTTAAAAGCATCATTACCGGAAAAGGCATTTAAAATTGACTATCGCGTGACCTTTGTTTTTACTTTGGAAGATTAAAAGATGGCTGTTTCCTTCCTTAATATTCTTTTACTCGTTTGCTAAATTTGTGATTTTAATCCATCTGCTTATAAGGTTATTTTCATAGCGTAAGATATAATATTGGAGTTTGTCGATTAATCTTAGGAAAAAAAAATTTTTAGAATAAGAACGGTGGACAGATATTTTTTCAACTTTCTTGCAAATATACAATGCATAAAACAGCAATTAAGCGGCATCAGGGTATAATAGGTGTGGGATTCTTTGTATGTTATGTTCTTTAAGATCAGAAAAATCATATAAATTTCTGAATTGGAAACCATAGCTTTGGTATTCCATAGCAAAAAAGTAATAATAAAGGTATTACAATGGACTCTGATTAATGTGATCAGTTTGGGACACCGTGATTTTGATAACACTAACCGATTGATAACAATGAACGATATCCAAAATTACATAAAAATACCCCCAACTTTAATTTACACGTACTAAATTTCAAAACAAATTGAAAAAACACTCATTTATGTACTATATATTACCCTTTAAAACATAAGAATTGTATACATAATTAAAAAAATTAATCAATTGTTGACTGCTTACAATTTTTTCTAAGAAGCTCATTGATAAATTGTTCGTAATCATAATCAACCTGTCAAATCGATTTAAAATTTCGATATTTTCTTTTAATGTTAAATCATTTCGCTTTCTGGCTTCCACATCGACAAGCTGCATGTAAGAGAGCAAGGCATAAAATGTGAGTACGCTCCTTCTCAGTTCCGATAATAATGTGTTGCCGAATTGCTTATTTGACAACCATTGACCACCAGCAGGGTGTGCGTATTTCTGAAAAATTCCAGGAACGTGTAATTTCCCACTCCTTTGTTCATTCCCCATTTTCCTAGGTGGAAGAGGGAGAATTCTCGGAAATTCAAACAACAGCGAAGGGAAAGAAAAGAATGGTTTAATTCTGAATATATTGTGAATATTCCTTTGCCAGTTAAAATGAGGTTCGAAAACTGATAGCATTAACCGATGTAACAATCACATAAAGCGATAATTATGACATACAAATGAATAGAGAAAATCGGGACCAAGTGATTTCGATAACAATAAGCGATTGATAATATTAACCACGATCACATTAAGTGGAGTCCACTGTATAAATTCGATACTCATGTCGAAAGTGCAGTGGCGAGCATGCCTGTAAATATTATGTGGCTCTTCAAAGCTGTTGATTTTGTACCGCAATATTCAGGTAGATTTCTGAGTTAGAAATCATAGTATTGGTAATCCCTAGAGTTATTGTTGTTGCTTATTTCGCTTGGACGAACCAATCACGTGGGACAGAGCCCACACGAATTAAGGCGAAGGAGTAAGTCTTTCCTTTGACGAACACTGCTAGGATGAAATAACGCCTTAGGTGTAATGGATCCTCGTAATTTAAAAGTAAATTACGAACTATTGTACGTGCACCAAACACCATCAACAAACACGGTGGATCTTACGCTAACTCGATGTCAAACCTTCCAGTTATGAGATCGTTGTTTTTGCCAATTGAGCTACAGCGGCTCGATAATTCCTAGTAAAAAAAATAATGGGAAATATTATAATTTTGACACTCCTGTCAGTGGTGAACATGTACGTAATTATTTGTTTTCTGTGTGGCTTTTCTTAACATTAACAATAAAGGTAATTCAAACATATTTCAGTGTTGACTATTTTGAGCTTCAATAAATCCTGTTTAAAATTTAAACCTCTCCATTCCATAGATGTACATACTTTAACTCAAACCTATGTGCCTGAATAATGCCACTAAGATCAGTTCCAAATTATTAAACTTATAAGTTTCTCAATGTAAACCTATTGGTACTAAAGTAAAAGTCAAATGCTAATACATTTTGTTGCTGCATTCACTTCAACAAGTCTGAGACATCGATTTTTCATTCTTATCCTTTACAACGTTTGAGAGAACTATCAAATTGAAAGCTACAGGAGGCTTCGATGCCTAAAAGACGTAAAAGTTGGCTGAAAAATTATTCTTAAATATTTCTCTAATAACTTAAATTAGGAACTTCACATAAGGTTCATGTAAACGAGTATATTAACAAACACATGAAAACGAAAATTAAGAATGGTACATTACCTCAGCTCTTACCCATTATATAATCTGTACATACATTGTAACTTTTTACATATTTTTTTTCAGCCTTTATTATCAAGATATTTAACTAAAACAGTTATTTATTAAATATACGATAAATACAAGGCTGTTAAACAAGTCCGCCTTAAATGGATTGAAATAAAATTCCTCAAATTAATATCCCTTAAACATACGTGTTATAAATAACACCGTACTTAATAGACATGTAGAGAATACGTCAAACTAATATCCAATAAACATGGGTGTAATAATTCTGTACGTAATAGATATGTACAGAGTATATCACACTAACATCCAATAAACTTGTGTAATAAATAACCCCGTACTTAATAGTTATGTACAGAACACACCAAATATACAATAAATATCTGTAATAAATAACCCAGTACTTAATGGGCATGTATGTACAGATTACATCAAACTAATATCGATTACACATACGTGTTATACTTAATAGAGATGTACAAATTAATAACAAAAACATTACTTCAGCTATTAATTCCTAATAATCTGTTAAAAAAATTTATTGCTTGAACACTTTAACATTTGTATCATGAACATACGCTATGCAAGCAATTTTTTTTTTAATCAAAATTAAAATAGAAACAATTTCAAAAATCCCTTCACTTGATAAATATGTGTTGCGTATACAAAACTAACATTCATTATACAAATTTAAAGATAGGTAAACCTTTACCCAAGATTCAACCATTAAACAAAATGTAATGAAACTTTCGCATTTTCGACACCTTCTATACAAGATTAAAATTTGTTGTAATATAGTTCGATTTTTAACCTCTTTTGCCGGTTTTGCATTTAGTTAGAGGTTGATATTTCACAAGAAGCACAGAAACGGTCACAGTGTAAAAAAACTGTCAAATTTCCTTTGAGCTTAATTACAGTTTACTGCTCTTTAAATTATTTTACCAGTATATGCTGTTCTCTTCGCTAATGCTTTTTATACAAGGTTGCGTCTTGAAGAATTATGAACTAGGTAAAGACGTAAAATGAGATCCAATGTAATGTTTTCTTTAAAAAATAATTGCTGATTTGGTGTTGAAATTGAAAGGAAAATTGTCGGAAGGGGACGAACTATCTGCTTTTCCTGAAGATAATCCCCTCAGGGGTATACTCCTTTAAATGTGTATGGGTTTCCCACATTGGAGGTAACCCAGTGATCTTTTCTATGTTCTACCTAGTAGTCTCGAGATTACCCAAAGTACCTGTTTTACCTGAAGGTAATCCCCTCAGGGGCACACCTCCTTTAAGTGTGTAAGAGTCTCACGCATCGGAAGTACCCCAGTGATCTTTTCTATGTTTCACCTAGTGTCCTCGAGCTTACCCGAAGTACCTGTTTTACCTGAAGGTGATACCCTCAGAGTACTCCCTTTAAGTGTTTATAGGTTTCACATGTCGGAAATACCCCAGCGATCTTTTCTATGTTCTACCTGGTAGTCTTGAGCTTACCTGAAGTACCTGTTTCACCTGAAGGTGATCCCCTCAGGGACACACCTCCTTAAAGTGTGTATGGGTTTCAAATATGGGAGGTACCCCAGTGATATTTTCTATGTTCTACCTGGTAGTCTCTAGCTCACCTCTCTCTACTGTTTGTTCCTTACCAAGGTGAAATCAAAACTGGACCATGACGGGCATTTCGTAGGTCAACAGCAGGTAAGTAGTCATTTCGGATTGCTATCGGAGTGTCAGGTTACTCAGTTAATAGTATGGATGATTCAAAACCCTGGGTCGAGTTAATAATACATTTACTTTAAGGATCAGTATGTACCAGCCATACTCGATTCTTTACACTCAATGTTAAGCTTTGGAGGAAATAAAATTCCCTCTGGGCGTCTTGCTCCTAAAGAATTATTTAAAAAAAATTATATATGATAGATTAGCAAATTCTGTAGGATGTTATCTTTTCCCTTTTTTTCACTTAAGTCTGCTAAATGTTCTTATTTGGATTTGAAGCAAAATACACCTAAAGTTCTTGCAAATAATTCAAAATTATACTCTTCCTGTTGATTTTTTAAAGGAAAAGTAGCACGCTAGAAAATTTGCTATTATGTTACGTGGTATACTTTATAAAATAAATTCTTTAAATGCGACCGCGCCAGAGGAAATTTTATTTTCTCCATAGGTTAATATTGATCGAAAGGAATTTAATGTGGAAACTATAGACCAACTTTAAGTAGTATCCAATAGTAAGAGTACCCTTGAAGTGTAAACAAGGGTGCCACCATATTGTGGTTGAGATATGTCACAGCATCATAATGATGTCAAAAGTCGCCTGTGATATATCTCGACCGCAATATGGTAGCACCAAAAGTTACACTTCGTTTATGAGATAGAGTGTGCTACCATATTGCTGTTGAGATGTGTAACAGGCGACTTTCGAGTCATTATAATGTCAGAAGTCGCCAGGAAAGGGAATTTATGGTATCAAATTCTCTCTTACGACTTCTGACGTCATTATGACGCATAAGTCACCTGTGACATATCTCGACCTCAATATGGTAACACTTAGAGTGTTATAGTCACCGATATAATGACGTCATGTAGAATATCGCAATTACTATAAGAACAAACTGAAGCTGTGAATAGTAGTTAATCGCTCTAATGAACTACCAAAAATTTAGTTTCAATAGATTACAGTAAACCAGGTCTAACACCATTGACGGTTAGAAGTAAACGGTGATTATCTATCTTATAATTTTACGTCTCACCATACCCGGTTATTTAGTTGTAGATTAAATGCTTTGCTTGAGTTTAGTAAAGAACTATATCGTCCTTACTCATTGAGCTCTAGCACACATATATATGAAATAGGGTCTTCTTCCAACTTCAACTGTTTCGATCCAATATCGGAAAAGTCGAACTAGTCGAATTAGATCAGCCAATCGCAGACGAAAATTGCGAGAATGCAGATTTCAAGGTGACCGCTGTCTGGTGTTGTGATACACTGATTAGAAGATCATTTCTACTGTAGAAGTGGTGAAAAAAAATAACATATACAATGTTAGGGATACAAATATTGGGTAGAGGCCATAATATTCTCGTAGATATGAAGGCAAGTGTCAGTCCTCCCCCTTTCTTTTAGATAGTATTCGTATAACTGCCAAAGCTAGTGTGGGATCCACGCCAATAAGGAAAGGCGAATTTGGATCAACTACTTTGACAGAATAGTAACCTTATACCTGCAAAATTGGTCGAAGTTACAGTGTAAAGTAGTTGTCTATGTATAAAAATATCCAGAACAAATAAATTATTTAAATATCAACTCAGATTTTGTAGACATTACTATAGAAATTATACAAAGAAAGATTTGAAATTATAGAGCCACATATAGATTCTCATTTATCTGAAGCACGAAACAGCTGTTAGCATTTTCGTTTCATGTGATAAAGCCTTAAGATGATGTACTTTTTACGATTTAGTCATTACAGACATTGAAAATACATTAGTATGGGAAATTTTCATATCGGAGTTTTGAGATTTATTTGAATTCATGTAACTTTTTGGCTATTTCGCCAGTATTTTAACCTGCTTTTCGTCTAGTATGAACACATACGTCAACTCACAATTTCCTTTCATTCCCGTTGTCAGATCCAGTGCAAGCATCCCGTAGAACCCGTCTTGGCGCCCAACTTCCTAGCCTCTTTGGTCTCGAGAGTAAGGGAGACGGAACCTGTGGAGGTGCGAGAGTTCAGGACCAGCTGCCAGAGGGAACCAGGATGCAGGTGGCGCTGCGAGAACGAGAGCTATTCAAGCTGCAGATGCGACTGCGGATCGCAAACGGCAGCCAAGAAAAACAACAGCAGCTCCAGGTCGTGAAGTGAAAATGTCGAAAGTCAGTTGTACAATGACAGTATTTGAATATATGTAAATATTTACTTGTTTGTTTGTTAATAAATGTATTTGTTTTAATGTTAGCGCATTTTTTTCTGACCTGTAAGTTTTTATTGCATATATCCCAAACTAACGGATTTGCACCAAACCTTCCATCTACGTATGGTGAATTAATGGCGTCACGCAGTCTTTTAAAATTATTTTTGGGGACCAACTCTAAAAATTGACACCAGTGACACTTTTCGTTTGGAATATTGGTTGGAATATTAATGACAGAAGTACTTGTAATTAATAAAATCTTTATGCACCCATTATATATAATAAACATTAGTAAATATGCTCAATTAATTTTGATTGTAGAAAAGCACAAAATTAACTTATTTCAAATTGTTTATCTATTACATAGGTGCCAACTTCCAAAAGAGAAAAATATGTAGTTTATCGCAGTAACGACAGTTTTTAGTATACAGATAAAAGTATACTTTTTAAAAAGAGAAAAATGACAAGTTTTGTTCTATGAAATATATTGTATATATATCTGATATATATACAATATATTTCATAGATTAAACAAAACATATTTATGATATCTATGATATTAATTTGATAAATTATTTGATTAATTATATCTATGATATTAATTTAATATTTACAAATGCTTTAAAAGTTTTAAAAAAATCTAGTTTATTAAAATAACAATTTTTAGGGACGGTCTCACCAAAATCGTTTAATGGCTTAATTTCTGATAAATTTTGATGCATACCTGACAACTTTTAAAAGTTAGCATCAACAAAACTATTGGTGAAATATCAGTTGGTTGACGTTTTCAGTGATACTAGTAATTATAATGAAAATAATCATTAATGGGGAAAAAAAAGCATGGTCCTTGATCAATAGAGTTCATTGACGCTCTATTGTGTTATTGAAATATCAGATATTTTTATAAATTTGCAAAGGGTCAGATAGAACTTTCAAGCCGGTTGGAACTGGCCAATGTGCAGAAATTTGCCTATACTTCAGCTAGATAGGAGAAACGAATATGATAGGTATCCAGACAGCTTAAAACCTGCTCAACTCCAGTGAAACCATGAAAAACTCACATTATTGTATGCAATAAAAAGATACAATAATTAACATAGAGTTCATACTCAATTTTTGAAATAAAAATGCAGGAGTTTTGCAGGAAAGAAAATGATACTTTTCAGGATTACTTCATCTATGTCCAAAATGCTTTTTTTACTACTATCAAGTTTTTTTTTAATAAGGTTACTTTCCCTATAGTAATTAATTAACAAATAGTTTAAGCCATTTAAATACAATCTAAAGGTAAACTGAAAAGTGAACAGTTTTTTAAAATCAAATCCGTGAATTACCTTAGGAATGAAACAAATATCCAATGACTATCTAGTATTTGACTAATTTTTAAATATCCAGAACCCCATCTGGGTATCTCGAAATTAAAACTCAGGAGTTTTAAAGGAGTTAGTACAAAAATCATGGGTAATTCTAATTAAAACAAATTTTTCTGAACATTCTGCAAAATTTTCTGAAAAAGTATACGTTACTAATTTAAAATAAAAGCAGGGTTGGAAAAAAATGATATTTTTTAAAGAATCAGATTTGTTTGATTGAAATCCGATTTGATTTTTTTTCTAAATTCTAATTTTAATTATTGTTGTGTTTTTATATTTTTTGCAATATACATGGAATAGTTTGTCATAAGAAACATTTTATCTACCTAGTATATTATACACATTGATTACCTAAAATTAAATACATAAATTTTAATCTAAATACATTCTATTATTTTGTAATTGGACAGTGTAAACTAAATAAGATGTATCTACCCCTACTACATAGTTTCTGATAACAACCCCAAAATTCTTGGAAAACACATGCTATCTATTTACACTTATTTACATATTGATATTTCTGTGCTGACTGATTCCCAATTCTCATGTCTTTGGAATATAGGTTTCAAAAGAAGTGAAAAAAAATTATTTGAATCAATGATTCTTTTTTAAAAATCAACTGATTTGAATCATGATTTAAATCAACTGATTTAAATCCTGCTAACCCCGAATGAAAGCTATATTAAGGTTAATTTATGGAAGTCAAAACTAGAGCTGGATGACAACTGAATTTTAATATTGTGATTTATCGTTTACCAAATATCAATATGTCAATATGCTTGAATATATATCACCTTATTATAAAGTTGCAAATATAAGTGTGTTCTGTATAAAACAAAAACACACATATATCAATGCGTGTGTTGGTTATGTAGAAAACAAAAATTCAATTTCTTAATCTGAAAACATAAATTAAAATTTTAACATATTGCTTTAAAACAGAAAAAAAAAAAAAATATTAGTAGACGCATCAAAAAAAGAAAAAAGGGTGAGAAAATATATGAAACTTTCTGATTATCCTCAAAATTCATTTATGTATTTTTTTTATTTGAAGCAGGAGATTGTTTTTAAAAAACTTATTTTTAATTTTCAGAAACAGATTTTCCCGAAAATTCTTTTCAAATTTTAGGGAAGAAAATCCTGTTTTTTATAGTTTTCGGAACAGACTCACACAAATTTCACGAAAATTCATAAATTTTCAGATCAGACTCACTCCTGACCAAACTTTAAGAGTGTGACTGGCCCTATAAAAAATTTTCCTTGCAGAAATTATGCAGGAGTTTTGAAGGAACGTACAAGCCCTGTATATGAGAAAATTAAAAAAAAAAAAATGCTTTGTAAAAATTTCAGGAGAGCTTTTACAAAACTAACTACAAGGCATACAACGTAACACTGTATAATTTATTGACACACTCATACAAAAATGCAATTTGAAAAACGACCTATGATTTGTTGGAATTTCCCTAAATGATCTTAAACCCGGGCTTGTCGAACTTGGGCGGCACGTCATAGCCTGCCCCGTACTTATAGGCGAGCGCTCTGAACCGCAGCTGCTTCAACTTGTAGATGCGGTCCATTTCGTTGACGAACAGCTTCTCCTTCTGCTTGATGCGCTTCAGCCTCAGCTTCCGGATGCGGTGCAAGTGCAGAAAATGCTGCCAGTACTCCTTGGTGTTGGGGTCCATCTGGTCGAGAGGAGGGGGAGGACCTGGCCTCAGGGTCCACAGCCAGTCCGGGTACTCGGAGTCGTCCTTCAGCTTAACGTCCTCACCTTCCTTGTAGATGTTGCTACCACAGCAGTAGTTCACCAGCTTCTCAGGGTCAGTTTCGACAGGAAGGGGCTTTTTCCGTTCCACGGCTGCACCCAAACCTTTAGCCTTGCCGGTCAGGGCACCTGTACGAAAACACACACAAAGCGAGTGATTAACGTAAACAGACCACAAGCATATCACGATTTACAAGATTCAGAAATAAATGTTAAGAGTTACAACAAAGCATGGGTGATTCTACGTAAAAAAAAAAAAAAAAAAAAAAACTGAACAAACTACAAAATTTTTTGAAAAAGTACACGCTACTAATTTAAAATAAAAACTATGAAAACTATAATAAACTAATAAACTATATGAAAACTATGGTTAGTTTAGGGATATAATTTATAGAAGCTTTACAAGAGTGTAATGTAGAAATTTTCCCGAAACTTTTAAAAATTTTAGCCATTTCACCGGTTACAAAACTAGAGCTGGATGATATCTGAATTTTAATATTATGATTTATCGTTTACCAAATATCAATATATTAATATGTTCTAATATATATCACCTTATGATACAATTACAACTATAAATGTGTTCTGTTTAAAATAATACAAACACACATATATCAATGTGTGTGTTGGTTATCTAAATGACAAAAATGTAATTTCTTAATCTGAATACATAAATTAAAATTTTAACATATTGCTTTAAAAAAGAAAATCACATATCATTTTATTACTGTTCTTGGGTAGAAAAAAGATTTGTGGACGCGGCAAAAAGAGATAAAGGGTGAGAAAAGATATAAAACTTTCTGACTATCTTCACAATTCATTTATATATATTTTTTATTTGTAGCGGAAGATGGTTTTATAAAACTTTCTTTTTAATTTTCAGAAACAGATTTTTCTGAAAATTCTTTTTTTCCCGCTATTTCTGAAAATTCTTTTCGGTAAAAAATCCGTTTTTATAATTTTCGGAAGACTCACACAAATTTTTGGAAAATTCGGATCAGAACCACTTTTGCCACAAAGAAAAAAAATTATATGAACACATGACTTTTTTGTAAGCCTATTAATAAACTACCGTATATTTCCGAGTAAAAGCCGAGAATTTTTAAGGCTTTTCATAAACCTAAAGTGTAGGAATAGGCTTACATACGGATCCATGCAACAGGTATAGTATATATTCTTCTTGGCGACGTTTATGCCGTTTGAGACAAAAAGTCGCCAAATTGACAAAACTATTGGGTTGTTCGGAAAGTAATTTCGTTTTTTCCCTCAGAGGATTTAATTGTATTTTTTTTCACCCAACTTCACATTTAAGCCGTATAATTTTTATATGCTTTGATAGCTCATATAGCAAGGCTTGTGTGTGAAAAATTCCAATTAATTCTACGCAGTAGTTTTTGGTTGGTACCCTCTTAAATATGGAGAGCGATAAGCAGAATTTTCGACATATTTTACTGTTTTACTAAAGAAAGGGTAAAAATGCTGTTCAAGCCAGAAAAAAATTGACCGATGTGTATGGAGAAGGTGTGTTGACAGTACGCCAGTACCAGAACTGGTTCGCTAAATTTCGATCCGGCAATTTTGATGTCGAAGCTGCACCATGTTCGGGAAGTCCGGTGGAAGCTGATAAAGACGCGATAAAGGCATTAGTTGATGCGAACCGGCGAATAACAACACGTGAGATCAGATTGAGGTTAAATTTATCAAATTCAACAGTTTATGACCACTTGAAAGGCCTGGTATTATCCTCGAAGCTCGATGTATGGGTTCCCTATATTCTCACAGAGAGAAATCTGTGTCGCCGCATTGACGTCTGCGATTCGCTTCTCAAACGTCACGAAAATGATCCGTTTTTGAAGCACATCATCACTGGGGACAAAAAATGGGTTATATACAACAACGTCAAACGCAAGAGGTCATGGAATAAAAAAGATGGACCGGCTCAAACCATTTCCAAAGTCGATATTCACCAAAAAAAGGTGATGCTGTCTGTTTGGTGGGATTTTAAAGGAATCGTTGTTTTTAAGCTTTTACCGGATAACACAACGATTAATTCGGAAGTCTACTGTCATCAGCTGGACAAAATGAATGATGAACTTCAACAGAAAAGGTCAGAACTAATCAACAGGAAAGGTGTACTGTTTCACCAAGACAACGCGAAACCTCACACAAGTTTGGTCACTCACCAAAAGCTTTTACAGCTTAAATGGGATACAATACCACACCCACCAAATTCTCCAGACCAGGCACCATCGGATTATTATTTGTTTCGGTCATTCCAAAAATTTTTAGACGGTAAAACCTGCACCTCAAATGAGGAGGTCAAAAACCACCTCGATCAGTTTTTTGCCAGCAAAGACCAAAAATTTTATGAGCGTGGAATTATGCTACTACCAGAAAGATGGCAAAAGGTGTTGGACCAGAATGGCCAATATATAATTTAATAAAATATTTATTCATTATACGAAAACTGTCTTTCATGTTCCCCAAAAAAAAACGAAATGACTTTCCGAACAACCCAATAAACAAAACTTTTTAAAGCATAAAATAGCGGGAAAAATATAATGCCGAAAAATAAATAAAATTTTAGAATAAGAAAAAACAAAAATTAGAAAAATAATTGTACAGTGACTTTTACCTGTATTATAATCGCGCTCAAAACATCAATACCACATCTATAGCGAATGGACTTTCTAAGAAACAAGCAATCAATAAATCGCCAAAAACAGCAGTTTACTTATTTTTTTGTTTATATTGTTTAAATTTATGAAACAGTGCTACCAGACTTCAGATAAGGTTACCAGAGTTGAAATTTGTTATTGGTGTCTAAGTATAAAAAAAAAATCAGTGACCGCATATGTCTAGCATCGCGGCAGTTATAGAAAGTAGTACAAAGATCAGCATACTATTATGAAATTAATAAAAAACAGTCTGAAGTAATTTAAAAATAAAAATTTGCTTTTCCCCGCCTACACTTCGGCTTATATACGGGTTTTGAACTTTGGGGTAAATTTTTGAAGGAAAATCGTACCCTCGGCTTATATTGGCAAATAAAAATCTTAAAGCACAGAAAAAAAAAAAAGAAAGAAATCCCAATTGAAAAACAATGAAGATATATACTACAAAGTTGAGTGAACTTGACCTAACTGGTGATTTATTAAGTTAATTCACCAACACACACCACCATAAATATTACATTATTTTTCAGAACTGAATGAAAATTTGAACTATGTAAACTTAAAAGGATTAAATATATCCATTTAAAGATGAATTATTGCTACTTTTGTTAGAAACCTTACATATTTTTTTCTATCATTTTAGTTCTAAATGACTCAATTGGCAGTCATCAGCCTATATATCAATATAGGCAAATGATGCCTGAATATTATTTTTTTAGTTCAATGCATGTATGCATGCAGATAACAACCAATTAAATGTGATGTTTTAAAAAAATTTTTAATTAAGAGTTTTTTTATTTAATTAGTTGCTAAATTTTAATAAAAAAATATTTTTATACTTTATTATGTAAAATAAATTTTTATATTTTTCAATTTATCTTAATTTACTTTAAATATATAAGTGCTCTATTAATTCTAACCATAGCTATTCTGTTTGTAGACACTGACAACATGTCAAACATTTATATTTTTGCACACCTACACATTTGTTGTTGCAGTATCACATTTTATATATATAAGTAATGATTAAATAAAAAATTAGAGAAGGTATTCATATTTCGTTTAATTGAAAGTTATGTATGAATGTTATTTTGATCTGGTAAAATCTGGAAAGTATTTTAATAATGTTGATGGTAATACATTAAAAGGTATTCTTGAATCATAACACTTTAATTATGTATTAAAACCCCTATCATGTTTAATTATAAAGATCACCATTGTAAAAATCCCTATTTATTATCTTTCCTGAATGTTTACTTTTTTTTGTATGCAAAATACCAATTATTTCATATTTACCTTCAAACAAGATTCGTCTCAAGAATTGTTTTTAATTAAAACAATCACGGCTATCTTGCATTAAAGTTTTTTATTATATAATTTATAGAAATTAATAAAGAAATTTTATATAATTATTTTAGCATAAATTGATATGTACGTATAACAATATGGCCTGTGCACTTTTGGTTTAGTCTTAATTGTAGGAGTAGCATAGGCTTCATCAATGCCTTAGGCCCATAAATTTAAACAAACAAGAAATGTAGTAGGAAAAGAGTAAATATACATTGGCATATTTTATGTAAATAGAAGCTGTTTTTGATGGCAGATGGAAATAATGATGTAAAAATTTCAGAAAAATTAATACCCAGATTTTATTTGTGTTCAAATATGAAATCGATATCATGTGTTTGTACTTTAATTATAAATATATATTCACTCTACTATTTATTAAAATAAATCACAAATGACTTTTTGAAATGTATGCCTTGTTCAGATTCTTTCAGATTTCAGACTTTTTTATACGTAAAGATTGCATTACTTTTGATTTATATATTGAATATTAATACATTTTTATTTGCTTATAAGTGTCAAATAAAAAATATATATAGTTTCTGGAATTAAATTTACATTTTTAAGTAATATCAGTAGAATATTTAAAAAAATATATAAAATATATAATTTTTCAAATTAGCTTCCAATTTAACTGAAAGATGTCACAGTGTGAACTTCTATATTCAAGAAAGTAGATATCTCTCAAGAAAATATTTAAATACCTTGAGAATATTTTTTTAAAGTTATATATTAAATAATTATTACAATTTATATCCTTCTTCATAAACTCATTATAAAGTAACTAAGCTTTGTGGATATATTCCAAAATGAGGGATTCTTTTAAAGTAAAAACAGTACTGGTTAATCAATAGCACATTTAAATGTAATAATAAAAAAAGGCAAAGATTTAATTATAGGAAAATAGTCATCACAAATCCAAAGTGATGATTTTTATGATAATTTGGGGTTTAATTTCTTATCTCTTTTCATATCATTAGTCCAAGTTTTACATATACTGGGATCTTTGTTAAGCTGAAAAATATCTTTTCATTACAATTAGTTGTTGTATTCGTACAGAGTGGCACAATACAGTATTTAGAATATGACTTTTTAATGTCAGGAATAATAAAGAAAATTTCTAATTATGCGATTCTTTGAACAGAAACAAATTAAAAAGTTGCCTTCTCCCATGTAAACAACATAGGCAGTTAGTATTTTCATGAACTATGACGTCACAAACTAGGCAGAGGAAAAAAACCTTTTTCAGCAGACGTTAAAGAGTCTGATATGACACCCATTAGAAATCACTAATTAAAGCCCCAAATTAAACAAAAAAAGGTACTGTTCTTTTACTTTTTTGTCTTCTATTGTTTAAAAATAAAGTTGGAAAACGTGAAAATTACTCATTAAAAGTAATCAATTACTTACAATGCTTTGTATGTTTTAAATAACAAACCTATAATTTTAGAATTTTGACAGTTTAATCAGGCTAAAACACAGTTTAAACACATGCAATGTCAAAAACTGGTTTCTGATGTTCTATTTTTAGTAGGAGTGTTATTGTAAAGTCAGTAAATACTTTTTTCTCTTTTGAATAGCTAACAAATTTTATCGAAAAATACATCTTTATACTTTATTCATTTTAAATATAAATATATATGTATATATTATCATTTTTATACATGTATATGCTACTTAAGATATATGGCAATTAGAACTAAAAATTTTATATACACTTTATAACAGAATATAAAGAAATATATATAAGAATATATAGAAATTTTTATAACAGAAAAATTAGACTAGGGTTTCTAACAAAACTTGTCTGATAAATTCAATGACTTTTCTGAATGAAATGAGCAGTTTAGTTAAGTTTTAGACATGCAAGTTTTATCCGGTTTTAATCAAGGTTTTATCCATCATGCCAAAAACCTGTAAAATTTGTGTTATCTGCTACTACAATAAAATTAAGTAACAGCAAGTTATTCACTGTAATATATTAATTATTGTTAATTACTTAACTATTCAAACATTTTTCCAGAGTACTAATATACTATAACAAATTACTTTTAATTATTTTATTGGTAATTAAGTAAATTTATAAACCATTTACTATAAAGAAATCAGTATGTTGTAGCAAGTACTTTTATCAGTATATAATCTAGAAATTTGCTTCATTTAATTATTTTTAAATTTTCATATTCCTATATAATCAGATGTATTCAAAAAAAAAAAAAAAAAAAAAAAAAAAAAAAACTGAATGTTTGTTTAACACAATTTTTACAATACAGAACATTAGCAGAGATTAAATTAAATATCTATGGAAAATCTGTCATTGAGAAAGAAATAAGCATTTTAGAAGTGAATCTCTACAATAGAAAGCATTACCAGCGGTTAAATTATACATACATAAAAAAAAACTAGTCATTGAGATATCCAAGTACATCACACTAATTCTAATTATATTATATATGCATACAATAACTGTCACTGAGCTATTCAAGTACTTATTAAACACAATTTATAAAACACAGAATATTATAAAGGATTAAATTATATTCATAATTTAATTAATGTTTATTTATTGTAGAAACATACATACTTAGTAAAACATTTTAAGGTATGAAATTCATAAAATCTTAATCAGGCAACCACATGAATTAGCTATAGGAATAATAGTTGAACTAAGTAAGAATTATTGATACCAATAATGTTTACTCCTATTATTATTAAACATCTATTGCTGCCTCATCTTTTTTTTTCAGCCACTGTTTCTATAGTTCATAGAATGAGAAAAACATTTTCATAATAAAAAGCATCTCTTAATTTTTTTTAAAACTATAATGATATGATGCTTTTATTTCATCCCTTTTATATTTTTTTAAGTGCAACAAATAAGAAATGTAACTTTAAAATGCAGGAAATTAAGTAAAATTTAGTCTGTAACTCCTTTTTTCACTCTGTAGAAGTCAACACTACTATGACTTATTGTAATTATTGTGATTCCTCAGAGACAAGCAAAATAGAAAATCATTAATTTTTGTTTTGCGGGATATTCAAATGCCAGGTACACTTTTTAACAATAAAGCTTCTAAACAAGAAGAAAAAGGCTTTGCATTATTAGGTGAATGAATTAGTTTGCAAACCAAAACTACTATGTAGTGAATATTGCAAAATATACAAAATGATATTCTACGATATCAGGGAAACACTGATCAAAATTGCAAAATATTAAGAAATAATATTCAGAGATATTTAGTAAGGGGGGGAAGGCTCCATTTGATGCAGGTTAATATTAAAATTTTAATATAGGCTAACATTTTTGTGCTACTTGAGACCTAAATATTCATTTTACACAAGTTTAAAAAAAAAAAATTAAAATAGATCTTTCACTCAGTAATAATCTCTGGTTTATAAATTTGCATATTTTTACAAAAATATGACCCTATAACACATAATTTTAGCACCCTATAATTATTACACAAAATCATCCTTACAGAAACCAGAGTTGATATTTAATTTTTGTTTCATAAAATTATCAGAAAAGTTTTCAAAATTTCCCCAAAATAGAATATTGTAAGAAGTTTTTTCCCAAAGCAGCTGGCAATGCAGGTATTATATGCCTTAATGCAAGTACAAGGCTGCAAAGCTCTTACCCAGGGATGGGCAAACTTCTTCGGCTGCAGGCCAAAAATCGAAAGAATATAAGTTTGTCAGGCCAAGATAAATTTCTCTAAAATTTTAAAAACAATATACAAGTACCTAACGGTTTAAATATGTTAATGAGATGAATGAAAATGCAATTTCATTTTTAAAAGGTCCTTAAACTGAGGTTCGAAGTGAGATGTACTGATTTTAAGGAATGATGCTAAATGCTCATCTGTCAGTCTACTTCTGAAATTATTCTCTCTAAAGTTCAAAGTTGAAAACACTTGTTCACATATAAGAAGCAAATATACTGCTGATCTTCTGGGTGTGAGATAATAAATTTGAGATATAATATTTAAGCAAAGTAGAAAAGGAGATGGATATATAATGTATATATATATATCTTTTAATTGGCCTCGGACCAGCAACTTAAAATTCTATCCGCGGGCTGGATAAAACCTTCCGGTGGGCCGTAGTTTGCCCATCCCTGATCTAGTATATTCTACACACTGATTACCTAAAATTAAATATATAAATTTTAATCTAAATATATTCTATTATTTTGTAATTGGATAGTGCAAACTAAATAAGATGTAAATTTAAAAAGCAAATTAAATATTCTTTTAATGCAAACTATTTATTTAAAAAATCAAATCACAGTTATTTCAATATTTTTTAAGCACCGAACTTTGGATTTAATTGTTTCAATAAAAACACTAGCTTTGATGTTTTATCCACTCCTAATTGGTTATGAAGGCTAGAGTGAACAATACCAAAAGAAGAAAACTGTCTTTCCATTCCAGCTGACGAAGCCACGGCTGTTGTCATTTGGTACACAAACTGGATTTCAAGTCCTGCAATACTCTCTTTACCTCCCATTACATAAAATGAATTACACCAGTCATAATCAATCATTGTACTACTCCTACTACATACTTCCTGATAACCAGAGTTGGTCATTTTGCCAGTAAAAAGGTATTTTTGCCAGGACAGTGGCAAAAACCAAAATTTGCATAAATAAATTTAGTGATACAGGTTATGTGAAAAAGAATCATAACAAATAAAATAAAATGTTCTCTTAGTAAAAATATACAAAAGAATAAACCAAAAAAATATATTTTAATTTTTTAATTTTATTTTTGCTCTACTCTTACTCTTATCTCTCTCTGCTAAAAGATTTTCATGCACCTACACTTCCATTCATCATTCACAAACCAGTTCAAACAAGAGACCACCTGTTCTATCCTGAGTTAAGCAAGTGTTGATCCTACCTCAAGTGTCATTTTTTTTTTTTTTTTGTATTATAAAAAAAGGTAATAAAATTTAAATAAGAATTATAAAACTCCACTTATTTGAGCATAATATATTAATATATATTTACTTATCACTGTTGCTTATATTTTGCATTTCTGAAATATTGCATTATATTAATTGATTAACTTGATATTTTTAAACTGGAAGTGTTAATTGATTAAGTTGATATTTTAAAACTGGAAGTGTTTGTTTATAACTTCCATACATTTTGTAATATTGTTAATTTACTGCAACATAAAAATCTGACTAGCAATTTGATTTTTTATCAATTAAAGATTTTTTTAATGATGAAATTTATAATTTTGCAGAAATTAAAATGAGAATATGTGATCATCCTAATGTATTGTAATACTAGTTTGTTACTGTTAATTTAAGATTGGTAAAAGAACATAAATGTCTATTAATGTGTCAAAAATCTGTTTTTGCCATTTTTGCTGGGGCAGTTTTCACCACTGTTTTTCTCACATGTGGAAAAAACTTGCCAACCCTGCTAATAACAACCCCTAAATCCTTGGAAAACACATGCTATCTATTTACACTTATTTACTTATTGGTATTACTGTGCTGACTGATTCCCAATTCTCCTGTCTTTGGAATATAGGTTTTAAATTAAGTGAAAAAAATGATCAAGATTTAAATCATGCCAACCCTGATTGTGACCATGAACATATGTTATGTGCCCCAGTCACCTTTAATGAACACAGCAGAACTTAGACCATCTCGAGCCCCAATCCCGCAACTTTTCAGTTAAGAGATTGCTGTCTTTGCCGACTGAGCTACCACGGCTCTTTGTATGAAAAGTATGGAAAACCTAATTCATATGATCATATTATGACAGACTAGGGTTGGTCATTTTGCTGGCAAAATGGTATTTTTGCCAGGACAGTGGCAAAAACTGGTAAAAATATCCAAATCTAGAAAAATTGGCTAGATTTTAAAAATGCATAAAATAATTAATAAATTACAAAATAATAAATGATTTTGTACATAATACAATTGAGACTTAAATCAGAATATTAATTAAGTATTTCGTTAGTATTAATTTGAAAATTTAAAATAATTTTCATTGATGTTAGCAATGAAAATACAATATTCTATTTTTGTAAATAAATTTATATGGAGGCATGAGATAAAAATGTTTTCTTTATTTATCAATTTAATATAGTAATGTGTATATATACATATATATGATATATATTATATAAGTACTAAAAATGCTTAAACCTACAGTTTGTAGGGGAAATAAGCTAATAATTACATTAAAAACAACATTGCGCATAAAAACTTGCAAAATCAATCTTTATTTTATCTTTTTTTTTTTTTTTTTTTTTGTATTTTTAGGTAGTATAACTTTAGATTTAGATTACTGTTTCAATAAAGCATTGAATATTCTATGTTAAAAAAAATATGTGTCTTTAGATTAGAGTTAAAATTAGTAAAAGTTACAATAGTTCAACCCCATAAATAAAACATATCCATTTTTGCCACTTAACAAAAGTGGCAAAAAATGTATTTTTACCAGGACGGTTTTTACCGTTTTTTTTTCCACCTTTGGCAAAAACATGTCAACTCTATGACAGACCATATTGACTTTTCCATGAGAATAGCAGAACTCAATAAAATAGAATAAAAATAACTTTTTTAGATATTACTCATAAGTAATGTTAAAACCCATTACATTTCCATTTGTGCGACAGTAAACAGTTACAGGCATAATTATGAATAGAAAAATAAGACTAACAGACAGATTTGTTCAGTTTCTAATGAATGAACCTCAAAAATAATTTAAAATATCTATTAAATATTTTAGTGTGATTAATATACTAGTTAATGTTTACACATTTAATATAAAGAACATTTACAATACTATAGATAAACAATACAATGCATAAAAAACTAAGCTAATACTGCTGTTTTAAGTCGATACATATTTTAAAATAATACAAATATTCGAGTACAATCGTGAGTATTAAGTTAGTATATTAAAGAACATACCAAGAATAGTTTTAGCATAACATCGTTCAGCATTCAGAAGAGGTATATTTAAACGACACACATTTGCTAATTTACATCCTAGTACTAAATACGACGAAAATGACATGTTTAAAATTTATACAAAATAAAAATTTCTATGATTATTTACATTCATAACAAGCACACCGTGCTACTGACTGTGAGTTGAGTTGTTGAGTAAATAGATGCGAGTACTTATTCAAGGATTCAATACAATCAATCGCAAATTTACTTTTCGCAAATCATTGCGACAAGTACTTTTTTTTTCCTTTCCTTGGTACAGAATGTAGCAACATTTGGAGCTTTGACTCAGATTTTTTTTCTTTTTTTTTATATTTAAAACGTTACATTTTGTAAAATTTGATCAAGAATTCAGCATTAACAAATTTTTTAGAAGTAAGAATAGAGGCGCCATCTGTTAATAATGTTTAAAGATAAAAAACCAAAAGTAAGGAATTAAAAGAAACCAAAATGGATGAAGACTATAGAAATTGAAATTTATTTTTTAGAGCTTGCGTGGCTGAAAGACTTGGTACCTGGCAGTCAAACCATAAAACCATCTTTAAAAACATGGCTAAAAGCGGGTTTATCCCGAACATTAAAATTTTGAGACCTAGTTTTTTTTTTTTTAAATTGCATGAACCGTTAATTTTCATCGTAATTAAAATCTAGTAATCTTCGGTATATTGGTAATGCACATTTTTACATAGAATATTAAGAGTGCATTTTTAAGTATTAGAATTAGGTTATTTCTATAATCTACAGTATATTATATATTTTTAAAAATAATTCAGCAATACCTGAATATTTACCTCTTTTGGTAATCGTAAGATATATCATGATTTCGATAAAAGCAGTTTACAGTAGATTGGCATTAAAATCATTCGAAAACCTGTAAGCTTACACTTTCTCAAATTATTTCTAAAAAAGGTACATTTCAAAATTAAATATATTATTTACATCTTTCCACTCATAAATATTATTTATAAATATTTATATATATTATTATTTATCGCTATTCTTATCATCAAACATTAAAAATTATTAATATTTTTCCGGTATAATATCAGTTGTTATTAATAGTTTCTTCCGAACTTCATGTATTAAATAAATAAATAATGATTTCTTTGTGTTTTATATTTTCTAAAATAAATTTTTAAATATAAAATATTTTCAATTAATTAATTCTAAATAATAATTAATGTTTCCAATCAAAATAAATAGGTGAAGAATAAACATTTTAAAAATTTTAAGAAAACTAAGTATGAAAGTAAAAAAATATTAATGGTCTATTTGTTTCTCAAATAAAATTTGAAGGAAAACGTACATATTTTTTTTTTTTAATTTGAGAAACTTAATTGTTAAATGTAAAGTTTCTTTTTATAATAATCAGATATGATAATTATTTTTATTCAAATAATATATATAATTTAAATACAGTTACGTAGATATTTTAAGAATAGTCTGTATTGGTCAATCCTCGTATTTTCAGAGAGAGAATAAATATATTACATTTGTATAACTTTGTTTCTAATTTAAGATAATAGATGGCAGCACTACTTTTTCGCATAGGATTCCATAAAGTTTACTCAAGGATATATTAGCCTTAAAGCAAAAGAGTTTCAATTTTTATTTATTTATATATTTTATGAAAAACTTATTCTAATTGTTTTTAGGACTAAATGTATTTTGTATTTTTTTAGTACACATAAATTTCATTTTATATGTTTATTATAGGTGCAAATTTTTTTATGAAAATTATAAGAGGAAAGTTATAACAGTTGCGGTTTTAGTGGAAAATACCTTTTAATATTTGGAAAGAGGAAAAAAAATGCATTTAAGCATGCATTAAAGGTAAATTTTATAATTGTTACAAAATGGATATTTATACATAAACATTGATCTTTATACTTTACACGATTCAAAATATTTTCTGTAATAAAGAGAAATTAAAATTTTTTTTAAAAAATTCTAATAAAAGTTGATTTACGCAGCTGTTTGATTGCTCATGACTCTGGCAGATTTATTTCTCTGAATAAACACAGTTTTTATAGATTGAAATCAAAGCAATAGGGTGCACTCAGGTAGCACAAAATCATAATTATAATATCGGCCTGTAGCAAATGGACCGCTTCCCCCTCCATAAATAATATTGGTTAATATAATGTATCTTTTTTGGATATTTAGCAATGTTTGCCAATATTTTCCAGTTATCCCTAAAGTTCATTTTATGATAATTAGCAATATTCATGACTTGGTAATTTTTACATGTGCATTAATAAATTCACATATTACTTTCATTATCTTCAATGATTTTAGGAAAGCAAAAAATTGCAAGCGGCCTTGTGTCACCCGAATCCGTAAATCATTTTCTTTTCTACCTTTTCTTCTAAATTTCTTAACTTTAACGTTTCTCCTCCAAGCCAATAGAGGACGCCACAATGATTCTTGCTACTTCTAGATCCTTACACATTATTGACTTAATTTCTAAGTTTTCTTAACTTTTCTCTTATTGTAATTTTAAATTCTTTTAATTGTTATATAACCGTGTTTTTATGAACGTATTTTAGCTTTAAATATTTTGAATTAATTACTGTAGTAATTTGTGCTTATTTTATTATTGTAACTGTAAATATTTTAGTAACTGTAATACCGTATAATAAATCTGTACAATTGCCTGCATATACAGATGATATTGATATTATAGCCCGGGCATTAGATGCACTAAAACAAACATTTATTTCTCTGGAAACTGAGGCCAAAAAGATGAATTTGAGCATTAATGAAACCAAAACCAAATATATGCCTTGTTTAAAATCAGAATATAATCACTCCTTCTTAGAAATAGGCAGTTATAGATTTGAGACTGTAAAGCAGTTTATATACCTAGGTTCGGAAATTAATACACAAAATAATATATCTGTTGAAATTCATAGCAGAATTACTGCTGCTAATCGATGTTTTTTTGGATTAAAGAAATATTTAAAGTACATTAAAAGATTGACTAAAATAACATTGTATAAATGCCTAATAAGACCTGTTTTGACTTACTCAGCTGAAACCTGGGCATTGACAGAAAGAGACAAGGAAACCCTAGCAGTTTTTGAGAGAAAAATATTGAGAAGTATTTTGGGGGGAATTAATGTAAATGGTATATGGAGAAGAAGAACAAATATTGAATTATACAGAACATATAAAAACCCAGATATAATTAATTTTATTAGCTTACAAAGATTAAAATGGGCCGGACACCTAGTTCGACTTAATGACAATAGATCCACAAAAAAAGTTTTTACGGCTAAACCAATGGGAACCCGAATGAGAGGACAACCAAAACTTAGATGGTTAGACTGTATTGAGAAAGACATAAGATCCTTGAAAATTTCAAATTGGAAATCCAGAGCCAAAGATAGGACTGTCGCGAGCTCGGCTGTTTTTGTATTCCCGCCGGTGGCAACGCAAAAAGAGTTGGGGAAAAAGAAAATAAAGATTGCTGCTGATGTTGAAGTTTATGGTTGAATGTTTAATTTTTTTGAATACTAATTTGCTCTCCCAAAGACTATTTTTTTTAGAATAGAACAAGGACTGCCTGGTATGGAGTTCTAGAGAAGGCTAAGGCCCATCCTGGGCTGTCATGCCACTGAGGAAGGAAGGAATACCGTATTATACTTAATCTGGAATTTTGTAATTTAATTTTTTTTAGGTATCCCATATAAATTCCAATTCTCCTTTGCATTTCGCTTTCTTCAATTGCTGCAAAACTGCAAATGACTGAGGTATTCATATTGACCAGTAAGCTCGGACAATTAAAGGGTCTCTTAAAAGTCGAAAAAATGTAAAATAATTATCATTTTTTACTTCTCATATCTTGAACACCAGTTTTACAAACAATTTTTTTATACATAGTTAGAACAAATTATCTTTACACACATATCTCATTCAATTTTGAAACATATGAAAGGTATTTTTGTTAGAAAGCTTTGGATAAGAGACACTCCGTTGTTAACGAAAATGATATCAAGGCTAACGTGAGTGATTACTAAAAATATAATTAAGTTTCAAACGTATTCTTTTAAAACATACTGCAGTATCTCAAAATAACTTAGAACCTAAATAATAATATAATAATAAAAATATTTGAAATAGAATTTTTTCTTTAAAAATTAAAAAAATTTTCATTGAAAAAAGAACGTATTTTGGAAAATATACAAGAAAATTTAGGTTCAATCGAAGGAAAATTATATTGTTCGTTCATTCAAATTATATTGTTCATTAAATATTTCATGAAAAAATATTAAAACCTTTTGAAATTTAAAAAAAAAAACAATTTGAGAAAATTCAAGTTAAAGTTTTGAAAGTTTAAATTTATTTTCAGTAAACAGCTGACACGTTTTTTATTCATAACTCCTCTCAATATTGGGATTTTTTTAAGCGGGTTGCTTTAAAATATTGAGATTTGAATTCCTTTTCACCAGTGGCGTGCGGTAGGTTTTCATGCAGGGTGTGCAGAGAACATAGATTTTCCAATAAATCTTTAATTATTGGGACATCTGAGTTCTCCATTCTGAAACGGGTTATTTATTATGAATATAAATTTAAAGATTACAATAAATAAAATATTTAACTACGAGTAGTCGAGTTATAACTATAAAAACAGCTAAACTTTTGAGAATTCTACTAGCTCCGAAGCAAAAATCATGTCTTTTGTTGTATGGTATCATAACGGCAACGCTTCGGGCTTCTACGAAAACCTTATATCAATTATATGTTCAGCAAACGTAGCACCACACTGCGGTGCCGACAACACCACTCCACTGCGGTGCCGACAAACCGAATGTCTATTTTACTTGCAGAGGATTTCTTTGCAAGCTGGCACACTAGAGCGAACTCTTTCTTGTTCGGTCAGTGGATTAAATTATATTTATTAATTGTTTTTAACATTTGAAAATCATATATTCTGCGAAAAAATCTGGGCATTTTTAAAAACAAATCCAGGAATATGGTGTTACATAATATAACTTATATACTGTCTGTAAGACACAATGAATGGTAAAATTTGGACTGTTCTGTTAAAATTCGTTTCTTTAAAACAAAACAACATTATTTTTCAGCTAATTATTTCAATAAATATATAATACATCACCGAAATTAATTTACGACACTAAAACATTTCACTTTATATTGATGAAATACTTCTTTCATATTTCCATGAAAACAAAATCTTAGAATATATAAATTTAAATATTAACAGTCTGCAAAATCGTATGGCCAGTTAATCAGTTAAAAAACCAAAATCGCTTCAGCACGTAAGTCTCCGCTTAATAAACCGTACCTTAGGATGATTCTGAATGCCAAGTGCTGCACTTGCCTCAGTGCCATAGTATGCTGTTCTTCTCCAGTAACCCATAGATATAAAGAGCGATTTTCAATTAAGTGCGCAGTGCGTACAATCAGAACTTTCTATGTTAGTTTGCGCGCTACGTGGTACAGCACCTAGTACAGCACGCACTGCGGGAATACAAGCAAGCAAATATACATAATATTTGAATATATTATAAATAATATTTATTATATACCATATAAAGATAGGTAGACATAGGTGCAGCAAATTATTGTCCCTCGTAATTTTGCCAGGATGTGCAGTGCACACCCTGCACATATGGACCGCATGCCACTGCTTTTCACATATTTTTTTCTGAAATATCCAATTTTTTTGTCGATTTATCTGTCATAAGACCCCTGAAAATTTGGAAATAAAATGAAGGAAAACGTATAGAAATATTTTTTTGTTTCTTAGACAAAAAATAGCTTCCATTTTTAGTCCTGCAAAAACAGTACATAAATGGCATGGCATGCCTTCACACGACCGAGCAAAATGATTATTATTGCCGAAGCATATACGTATGAAGACACCTGTCTGCCACAAGCTTCCCCACAGTCAAGGTGAGCTCATCAAAAGGCAGAAATTATTGAAAATCAAAAGAAATTCTATGCAATTTGTGGTGCAATCCAAAAAACAAATATATACAATATATGCAGGAAAGTTTTACAAAAACGTAAACGAACAGTGATGAAAAAACAATCCAGTTTATTTTACAAAAGAATAAACTGGATGATAGTTACAAATACTAAATAGTATTAACATGATCTGCAAAATTAGAAAGCTATAAAAATTAATTATATATGAATGAACAAATAAAAATAGTAAAAATAATATTAATTTAAATACAAATAATATTACAAATATACGAATACGAATATATATGTAAAAGTCCACATAATTTAAAAATACTGTAGTCATCACTGTAAAGCAATTATTATGTAGTGATTGATGCAGATGTTCACATACAAAAACATCTTTTATTTAAAAGATAAGATGACACTGAACGCACAAATCCCAGAAAGGAAAAAGAACGCAGAACGCAGAAATATTTTGATGATATTGTTTACATCGCGATCTTAACGGAAAAAAACCACGAAATCTGTATGCCAGCCCTTTTATTAACTATTGGAAGGAGCGTAGCTCCAGAAATGATGTTATTCCGGTAAAAAATCAAGTCTCTTTAATTACTTCTAGTTTATTTTAAAACAATATAGTACCTCTAAAATGCGCAGGAAAAATGAATCAACGGGGCTGCGATTCTAAATTCAAGGTGCCAGGAAATGAGTGTTCGCCGCCATTATTATGAAAAATGTTCTATAGAATTTGTGAATAGGGAATCTAGAATTTCAATGGAAAACCGAAAACATTTAAGTTAGTATTTTACTTTAATAGAATTCTATTATTGTATATATAAATTAAAATAACTCGAATAAACTTAAAATGTTTACAAAGTTACCAATATGAGTTAAAAATGGGAATATAAAAACAAAATGGCAAAATAGGAGAAAGTAAGTTATATGTGTTATTGGGACATATCACCTTTAACGCCTTGCCTGTGACGCCCGAACTCAGTTCGCGCAACTCAAATGCGCCATTTTCGGAATGCCCGACCTGAGTTCGAGCAAGAGAAAAATCGGTGTTTCAGTTCCATGAAGCCCGAACTCAGTTCTTCCAATGCATAATATGTAATTTACCATTTGCTCAATAAATGGCGATACTTTACCGAGAAAAGTTCTGCAGTTTCGAGACATTTGTCAGATACAGTAAAGGATTTGTGAAATTCAATTGAATCTAAGGCGCATGGAATTCGTGACAGTTGATATACATAATAATATTATTGTATTAGTTTATTATATTTATCTTGAAAATTATGTCATTTGATTTATTTTGCTCTAGATCGATCAGAAATGACTGTAATCCAGTAGTATTTCCTATATATGTGAAAATATTGAACATACTAGTTATTTCGTTTAAAATTTTGTATTTTTTAAAATTAATTTATTTCTAACATTTTGATGGAAATGTTAGAAACAAAATTAAGGAGAATTTTTTTTTCGATTTTGGAACGTTTTTCTGAAATGTATTCCACAGGCAAGGGTCTAAGAACCTTTAAATGGTAGAAGTTTTCCTTATATTTTGCCATAGTATGTCGTCTTTAATTATTATCCTAAATGCATAAGATTTCAGAATTTTTCTCCAACATTATTTAGTTAGTTTTGCTAAATTTACTTTTTTTTTTAAGTGATAATATTTTATATAAAGTCAAAAGCGAGAGTTTCTTTAAACTTTCTTTTAATTTTTCGGATTAACTTCTCGCACACTTACAAAACCGCCAAGTGAGTTTCATTAATAATTTTTGCTTTTATGTAAAGAATATTATTAGATATAATGCTTCACTTACTTTAATTTTTAAAAAGCATCAGATTTTTACATCAGGGTGATACATTTTTGGAAAAGATAAAATAATGTTCAAAAATTTCATTTCTAATACTGTAAATACTGTATAAAATAAATATATGATAGATCAACGCATGAACCGACCTCTTTCATTTCATACAACTGAAGGGACGTCACCAATGTAGGTATGGCGACTGGTTACTGCTCCCTCTAGACTCCATAAAAAATGAAGGAATAAATCCACACTGATTCTTTAAACTTAACAGGAGGTTTATTTAAACCGCAAAAACATAAAAAAATAAAAGCTGTACAAAGTTACAGAAGGTTTAAATCAGTAGCTGGCGTTAAAGGTGGGAAGCTCGTGCTGTTGATCGAGTGAACTGCCGGAGAGTCGAAAGTGTTCGCCTTCGGAGAGAAAACTGCTGGAAAGTGCAAAAGCTTCGCTATTTAAAGTGCATACGGCTGCGGAAAGCAGGCGTGGCCACAAGCAGAAATTTGCATTTCTGGTACCATCCACGGTGATGCCACACAACTAAATTGTTTGTTAATCTCACTCTTAAGAAAACTCTTAAATAGAATATAGTTCAACGTGCAACGAATAAAAGATGGAGAATTTTACGGGAAGAGAGAACTGTTCCCAGTTTAACAAGAAACACTGTAGTGGCCATTTTAAAGGGCTTGACTGTACATGATTGTTTACAAGACCATCTCTGCTGAAGTGGTGGATTCATCGGATTGTGTTTTGTATCAATCTATTCAATAACTTTTGGGGAAATAGAGAGTTATTCTCAGTTTTTCTGGAAACACTGCAGTGGCCCTTTTTAGGGGTGTTGACTGGACATGACAGTTTTCAAGACCATCTCTATACAGTTGAAGTGGTAGATTCATCGGAGTGTGTTTTGTGTGATTCTAGTCATCCAATCACTTTAGGGGGACAAGAGAGCTGACCCGATAAAGACTGCAGTGGCCCTTTTAAGGGGTCTGACTGGACATGACTGTTTACAAGACCATCTCTACAGAATTAAGGTTTTGGAATCACTGTGTTTTGTGTAACTGCAGTAATCCAATTACTTTTGAACATTTAAATAGTTTTGTTGTACTTTCTCTGTACTAGGCATTGTTAAAAGTATATTACTATTAGTAAATTTAGTATATTAGCATTAGTATTAGTAAAATTAGTATATAAGTATTAGTATTAGTAAAATTAGTAAAATAAATATATTAAATTAGAATTAGACAATTAGAATATTAGTATTAGTTTTAGTAAATTAAGTATATTAGTATAGTTTTAGTATTAGTAAAATTAGTAAATTAGTACTAATATTAGTAAAATTAGTATATTAGTATTAGTATTGACAAAATTAATATACATTAATAATGAAAATTAGAATCAGTATATTTAGTATAGTTGATATATTAGTATTAAAATTAGTATCTATTAGTAATAAAAATTAGCATTAGTATATCAGTATAATTAGTAAAATTAGTATATTAGTATTAGTAAAATTAGTATATTAGTATTAGTATTAGTAAAATTAGTATATTAGTATTAGTATTAGTAAAATTAGTAAAATAAATATATTAGAGTAGTATTATAAAATTAGAATATTTGTATTAGTTTTAGTAAAATTAGTATATTAGTATTAGTATTAGTAAAATTAGTAAAATAAATATATTAGAGTAGTATTATAAAATTAGAATATTTGTATTATTAGTTTTAGTAAAATTAGTATATTAGTATTAGTATCCGTAAAATTAGTATATTAGTATTAATATTGATAAAATTAATATACATTAGTAATTAAAATTAGAATCAGTATATTTAGTATAGTTGATATATTAATATTAAAATTAGTATATATTAGTAATAAAAATTAGCATTAGTATATTCAGTATAATTAGTAAAATTAGTATATTAGTATTAGTATTAGTAAAATTAGTATATTAGTATTAGTAAAATTAGTAAAATAAATATATATGATTAGTATTATAAAATTAGAATGTTCGTATAAGTTTTAGTAAAATTAGTATATTAGTATTAGTATTAGTAAAATTAGTAATAATAATTAGTATTAGTATATTTAGTATATTAGTATAAAAATTAGAATTAGTTTTATTAATCTCTCATATAAAATATGTGCGTATGTTTATCAAAATTTTCAGGTATAAACCTTTCCTTACATCAGAATTCATGTCTCGGCACTGGTTGTTACTTTTTTATTCCCATGGCATTGTAGGAAAGTGTTTTTTATCTAAGTGGGGTCAGGCATAAACTTTTAACCTCAAAACCTGATATTTTGTAAGTAAGGCATTTTATATTTATCTAGTTTTCTTCAGTTATCAAAATGCATTAGTAAGGCTGATAACAGATTACAAGGAACGAGATATTGTAGTGTTTTTAGATAAGAAACAAAATTATAAAAGCAAAATTAAGGTTACTGTTAATTGCTTGGTTTTTCCAAAGAAAAAATAATTTCCATTAACTGTAAATTAGGATTCATAGCATCACTGAACCAAATTTCAAATACTCTACAAAACCACTTACAAGCTATTACGTTTTTTTTATCTTTCCCTTATTGATAACATAATTGAACAACATGCAACATTTCGTATGTTAATAAACGTATTAAGGACAAATATATTTTTTTCCAAATTCCTCGCTTTTTAATTTGTTATTAAAATTCAGCAAAGGATGGAATTTCGCTGATGATACAACGTGAGTGGCTGTTATCGACTAGTTTTCCCAGAAGGTTTTACCCTGTCACGTTTCATAGATGTAGCACAGGAAAGCAAACATTTGTGGCGGCAAATGTGGCCTGGGGTATTGCGTTCAGACATATACATGTATAAAAACTAAACTCCTCGGTGCAGCAGCCCAAAGGGGGGGGGCTATGGTGCCAATGTTCGTTTTTGAGACCAATAACTCTGGGGTGCAAAGCATATGTCCCGGTTAGGTGGTCAACCTTATGCGGGACCCCAGCGTTTAGCTTCCAAAGATGCTTGGTCCTCAGTTTGTCTACTGACTAAAGAGATGAAAGACTGAACAGACCTTGTTCAACCTGGGGGTCGAACCTGGGACCTGTTTCGTTTTAGTGGAAAGTGCTACTGGCGTTATGTAGAAATATACAAACAAATATTTAACAAAATATTTTTTAAAATTCTACAGTGATCCCTCGTTTTTCCCTGTTAAAGGGGACCAGAACCTTCCACAAAAGCTGAAAAATCGAGAAGTAAGATTTGCCCCGAGGAATTTTCGCTTATACGGGTACACGAAGGTTTTAAATATGTAAAAAGTATTTATACTTTACACATTTAAGACAAAATTTACAACAATATACGTATTTACTTAAACGTGTCAGTACTAATTAAT
This sequence comes from Pardosa pseudoannulata, assembly GCA_032207245.1. NCBI lineage: Eukaryota > Metazoa > Arthropoda > Arachnida > Araneae > Lycosidae > Pardosa > Pardosa pseudoannulata. The sequence continues at coordinate 15,948,391 of CM063500.1, read as the reverse complement.
AAGGTTAATTACAAAACCTTATAGAATAATAAACATTAACCCTCCGAGTGGAACACACCGATTAGAAAATATCTCCAAAAAATACGCTAAAGTTTTATTGTGTCAATGGCCAAAGCGTTCTATGATTTTTTACTTCACCCTTTGTCGAATACAATGGAATACGGGTAACGCACCCTCGTTATTGCCCCTTTACTTCCGGTTATAAATAGATATATAAATAGGTATTATAGATTGTTAATTTTTAATACACAAAAACGGATAGATAATAAGAAATAACGGATTATAAAAGTACAAATAAAAATATTCTTTAAGAGAATTATTTATATTTTTTACGAAAGTTATCCAAGATATTTAAGTTGCAATTAAGTACATATGTTACAGCAAACGAAATACTTCGAAATAGAGATTGACAAAGCCATGAAAAGCTATCAGCGTCAGTCTAAGAGTCCGTCTAAGTCAGTCTAAATGTCAGTCAAAGAGGGAAGCAGTTTCTAACCAATCAACCTGATCCTCCTACCTCAAACACTGGCAGAAATAATGTATATTACATCCATTTTTGGAACGTTTTTGGAGGTCAAAAATTGTATGTTTCAACCGCTTTGAAGACATCATCGGTTTGGTGGAATTGTACGTGCGAACCGCTTAGTGGGTTAATCAACATTGCTTTCTGAGAGAGGCGAAGAGTCTTGTGTTGGTGGTGGAGGAGAGGTTCTCACCTGATTCGTAGAAGTTTTTGGCTCACTGAGACTCTTCTGCTGGAGGCGCTGAAAAATGGGTTTTAAGAAGTAGGTCGTGAGCAAAACAGTAGACCGTAGCGCTCCAAACGAAATGTATATTTTGCGTACACAGATTGTTAGTTTTACCGTATTTATCGCCGGAAAAGTTCAGACTCTCAAACATTTTTCTCGAAAGTATCATTTTAGTTAGAATTGGGGCAGCTGGGGAAGCGAAATTTTATTCTATGTATTTTCGTAAAAAGGCTTCAAAATTGTACAGATTTCAAAAAGGTTTCTAGCTTATTATACGGATGTTTTCTAGACCACTAGAGGGTTAGTAATCTAATAATTATTGACAATAGAGGCTCTATGCATGGCCTAGTGCCATGTGGCTCTATGCATGGTAGAGCCAGGGGGCTTTACCTTGGAGAGAAACATGGTGACGGGTAGTTGTTGTCTTTGTTTTTCCTTTTACTTCAAAATTTTCCTGTACAAGAACAAGAACATAACCCCTGTCAGCGCGATTACTGAACTCGACAGTTTGAAACATATTGTCGTCAATGTCTTGTGCCAATTTTTGCCATGTTGCACAATGGTTGCACTTTCTCCAGGGTAAAGCCACGATTTTCAGTTTGTTTTTCATCTTCCTCTTCATTTTCTTCCTCACTTGCAGACTTTGTCATCTCAAGAGCCCGTGGTATGTACTCTGAGTCAGTTCATCTCTTTGTCTGACATGCAGGGATTCTCCTCTCTCGCCCATCAACATGAAACAACGCTCCTTTCCGCAATGTGACTGCCAACATGATTGTATTTTTTCATTTTTATTTTTTTTGATGAATATTTTGGAAAAACCTGCGAAACAATGACGCCGCAAAACATGAAGCGCGAAGTGGCGACAGAACACTGCATATATACAGTGTAAGTGATCCATTAAATTATTTGGTTAGAGAATCATATACATGAAAACATATACATGTGGTACAAGCCTGCCTTGTATAAGTGGATAGCCCCAAAAATTAAAAAAATCTGCCTTTTATCTTCTTTATATCTTAAAGTACCTTATCACAGTTATTGCGCATGAGTTTAAAAACACACACACACACAATTTCTATATTGATTTAATTTTGTTTTAGTCTTTATTTCCTTTTATACTGTATTAGTTCTAGGCCATGCATAGACCCTCTACTGTCAATAATTATTAGATTACTAACCCTCTAGTGGTCTAGAAAACATCCGTATAATAAGCTAGAAACCTTTTTGAAATCTGTACAATTTTGAAGCATTTTTACGAAAATACATAGAATAAAATTTCGCTTCCCCAGCTGCCCCAATTCTAACTAAAATGATACTTTCGAGAAAAACGTTTGAGAGTCCGAACTTTTCCGGCTATAAATGGCCGATCGGTTAGGGTGCTGGCCTTCGGAACCGGAGTTCGTGGGTTCGAATCCCACAGTGGCATGGATGTTCGTAGCCGTTCGGAATCGGCTTTAAGCTGTAGGTCCCGGTCTCATTAGCCCTCGTGTTGCAAAAAGCAGACCGTAGCACTCCAAACCAAACCAAACGGTAAAACTAACAATCTGTGTACGCAAAATATACATTTCGTTTGGAGCGCTACGGTCTACTGTTTTGCTCACGACCTACTTCTTAAAACCCATTCCGAACGGTTATAACATCCATACCAGAAGCGAGATTCGAACCCGCGAACTGTGGTACGCAAAGCCCTACCATTCGCTATCGTTCATCTACATTGAACTTAGGAAAAACTAACATTGGTTTGGTGGGAATGAATTGAAGACAAAACGAATCGAACAATCAATGCGGCAAACGAATAATGTAGAAACGATAGATCGATGTTCCACTTCATATACAACCGAAAACAAAACTCAATAACTCAAAGTTAATTTGCTATATGTGCTGATTTTTTATTTGTATATATTCCCCCTACAGCTGCCATATCAAGAGCAGACCTATTGAAAGAACCCTGTTGTAAGACAGCTTTATGTACAATAAAGCATCGTTTACATAGTGTTAAAGAAACCAACGAAAAACGAAGTACAAATTAGTAAAGCGCTCCTTATACGTCGGTCAAAGGACCAATGAAATAATGTAAAAATGAATAAAGTACCATTTATGACTCGTTCAAGATATCAACAAAAATGGCTTATAAATTGGTAAAGTACCGATTATAAGCTGTCCAAGAAAGCAACGAAAACGACGTATAAACCAATAAAGTCCCATTTATGTGTCCATCCAGTGACCAACTAAAATGGAGTATAAATCAATAAAGAACCGTTTAAGGGAATGAAATCGATATATAAGTTAGTAAAGTTCCGTTTAGATCAGAGGTGGGAAAAAGCCGCCCCTTTTGCTTACTTTATCGGGCCCGTTGAAAAATTCTGCATGCAATTTTTTCAATCTCTTAAATGCGATTTTGTTGAAATCAACAGTATTTGTATGCGTATTGTACATTTAAATAATGAAAAATATATAAATAATAGAGAGTATTAGAATTTGAACAGCTGTAACCATATCCCTACTTTAATGTATGCAACATACATACTCTCATAAAGCTTGTGGTCGACTTACTACACAGAATTGAACGGGCACTCTTCTCACTCTTCGAGGGACAACATGCCGCAGCACGCGTACTGTTTATTTTGATTTAGCACTAGTCGCATACTCGTCATTTGTTTTGAGACTAATACTTGTTATTTTGCAAATATAATAACAAATTCAAAAAGTGAACTTTTTGTAGGTAATATTTTAAAACATTGATTTTATTTTATTGTAGTAATTAAATTATTTATTTGTAGGCATTTGTAAAATGAGTCAATCTAAAATAAGGAAAGTTGATTTGGTGTGCAGAAATTTCAATGAAGCAGGGACGGTAATATACCTTTTTATAAACATTGATAAAAAAGCAATTTGTTTAGTTTGCCAGAAAACAATTGCTGTTTTCAAGGAATACAATTTAAACAGGCATTTTAAATCAAAACATCCAAAATATGATATATTCTTTAAAAGAACATCAAAGTGCAGCAGAAAACATGACAAAAAACTTGAATAAGCAACAAAATATTTTTACCAAACAAAGTAATATCGAGAAATCTACCACAAAAGCAAGTTATGCTGTTGCACACAAAATTGCTAAGTTCTGTAAACCTTTTACTGAAGCAGAATCAATGCATGATACAAGTGTCGGAGATATGTTGTCCCGAAAAGAAACATATTTTTGAAAATGTAAGCCTTTCGAGAAGAACAATAGTACGATGGATCGAAAATATTGCAGAAAATTTACTTGACCAGCTAAGAACAAAAACTCCTGATTTTACATTAATATTAAGGACTGCTACAAGTGATTTGGATCCAAATTTTGAAGAATTAATTTCAATTGAGCATTCCAGATTTCACGTTTCGCATGAACTAAAACTATTCCATTTTAACGTTAGATGTTTGTCTTTTCTTTTTATGATTCTATTTACTATTCTATTTACAAAATATAATATAAATATAAAAATGTAATAACAATGATCAAAATAAAATATTTTGTATCGTTAAGATATAAATAAATATCAAAATAAAATCTTTCATTAACTGGTTTATTTAATGACCTTTAATTGAATATAATGGATCATATTTCTTTTAAAATTACGGGACATATTTTACAGAGCACAAACTGTTCGCATATACACCTAAGTAAGACAATTTATTATTGCTATTATTTTTTATTAACTTGATACCGGGTTACCCCATAACCTATCGGTTGCAATGCAAACTACAGATTCTGGGAAAGGTTATGCATAAAGCTAAGCCAGCCAGAAAGCTGAAGCAACTGGGTACCATGCGAATCTCTTGGTCAAACCAAGCTGTATGCTTGGTTTGACCAAGAGACATAAGGCAACAACAACAACCCCCGTTCCTATGGAATGGCCGTTATTACAAAAAAAAATTACTTAATTCAATTGTGTACAATTGTATAGGTAGATTTACATACAAATTCATCCTTTCAATCAACATACGTTCTGACCAGAAATAAGAATAAGGGAAAACTGGCGATAGCACCAAAATATTCTCTGTGAAACCCGTTGAAACAGAAAAAAAAGCCCGTAATGTTCGGATAGCCGGCTACTGTCCACTTATCTCTCCGCTCAACCAAATCGAACTCTTACCTCAGGTCTCTCGAAACTCGCCATCTTTCCTTTGTTTCCCATTTGTCTTTAAACTCGATTTGCTCCTTTTTCGAATGTTTTCGATTGATAATGGCCGAACGAGGGCTGAATGGTAGAGCTTTGCTCTGCGATACCCAAGTTTGAGGGTTCGAGTCCCGCTTCTGCATGGATTTTTGTAGCCGTTCGGAATCGGCTTAACCCTTTAAAGATTACCAAAATAAATTCATGGGAATTTAATGTAATTTGTTTATAAATGTTATCTATAATCCTTGTATATATAATATATATAACTTTTCTTTACATTCCTTAGAAGAGTTAGCCTTAGAGAATACCAAGTTAGGGTTTGAGAAGTGGATTAACTGACTAACCCCTACCCTTGTACAGTTTGAACATTATGCCTTTTTAAAAGTTTAACTATACTGGAAGAACAAAAATGATAATCCTTAAACTGGTATAATAAATAAATAGCATAACAACTTAAAAGTGTTGTTTGTACACATACTTTTATTTGAGGTCATAAGTAAGATATATTAAATCTCGACTTCTCAAGCACAGAAAGTTTAAATACATATATTTCAATTGAAAAAGAAATAAATAAGTTAAACGTAGAACTATCATCTGTTATATATTTAAAATATCAAAAATATATGTATGTATGTATATATATATATATATATATATATATATATATATATATATATATATATATATATATATATATATATATATATATATATATATATATATATATATATATATATATACATACATATAATATATATATATTTATAATATATATTAATATATATATATATATATATATATATATTCATATATATGTATACAATATGTATATATATTTATAAAAGTATAATTCATATATATATATTTCATGTTCATAATGATATATATATAATGGTATATAGATATATATATGTACAATATTCATCCTTTATATACGTTTTAACCATATAAATGAAAAATATAGGGAAAACTGGCGATAACACTTGAACGTTCTCGATGAATATATGTCATATATATGCAAAGGATATAAAAAATAAAAGGAAAAAATATATATGTTATATATATTACTGTCCACTTATCCGCACGGTCAACCAAATCGAACTCTCCAAAAATTGTCATCATTCCTTTGTTTACCGTTTGTCGTTAAACTCGATTTGCTCCTTTTTCAAACGTTTTCTATTGATAATAGCCGAACAAGGGTCGAATGGTAAAACATTGCTCTGCGGTACTGGAATTTAAGGGTTCGAGTCCCGCTTCTGGAATTGATGTCCGTAGCCGTTTGTAATCGTCTTTAAACAGTAGATTCCAATCTCGTTATCCCTCATGGGCAAAACAGTAAACCGTAGAGCTCCAAACCAAACCAAACCAAATCCATTGGTAATGTTTGTTTTTCTGCAGTCATGCTCTTACGAAGGAATAGCAACATTTACAGGAATGAATATACTTTCAATAATTACATTTAATTACAATTATACTTTTAATGCATGTAAATTCATATTAATATTATCATGTTTATATATTCTCTATGATTTTATATTCATTTCAAATATTCGCCAGTAAATTTACTTTTACTATCAAACGTAAAGGCATGTTTATATATTCTACATTATCATATTTCTACTTGTCAGATTTATATTTCCATTTTTATACATTTCCCCTGTTTATATAATTTTAAGTATAATATAAATCGATATTCAGTAAATGTGTTTAAGTGTATGTATTCTACAAGTTTATATTTCCCTTTCTCAAATTTATATATTTTCCATATTTATATTAATCTTCCAAATGTTCTCCATTAATTTACTTTTACTTTTAAATGCATTTAAGTAAGTTTATATATTCTCCATATTTATATTTCTCTCCCAAATATTCTTGATTAATTTACTTTTAGTTTTAAATTCCTTTAAGCAAGTTTATATATTCTCCATATTTATATTTTACTTCCAAATATTCTCCATATTTATATTTCTCTTTCAAATATTCTTCATTAATTTACTTTTACTTTTAAAAGTATTTAAGTAATTTTATATATTCTCATGTTTATACTTCTCTCTTCAATATCCTAGATTAATAATGGTTGCTTTTTCACAATCAAGTTTTGTGAAGGAATAAAAACCTTTACAGGGATATATATTTGCTTGAAATATTAGCTCGTGTCAATATTTCTAATTCTCATGCTTATATATTGATGTTTATATATTATTTATGTGATCAGTTTCTTCGGAAGAAATAAAAACCTTTACAGGCATATATATAATATCAAATGTATACCCTTGTTTATACTTTATTGTTTATATATTCTCCAACTGTTTATAATTCTCTTTAAAATATTTTGCATTAATAATGTTTGTTTCTTCATAATGGTCTTCTGAAGGAATAAAAACCTTTACAGCGATTTATATTTACTTGAAACATCTCGTGTTTATATTTCTAATATTCATGTTTATACATTGATGTTTATATAATATTCATGTGATTAGTCTCTTCGGAAGAAATAAAAAAACTTTTAGAGGAATATACATAATATCAAATGTATATGCTTGTTTATACTTTAATGTTTATATATTCTCCGTGTTTGTAATTCTCTTTAAAATATTTTACATTAATAATGTTTGCTTCTTGGCAATCAAAGTCTTCTAAAGAAATAAAAATCTTTACAGGGATATATATTTGCTTGAAATAATAGCTCATATCTATATTTCTAATTCTCATGTTTATACATTGATGTTTATATATTATTAATGTGATCAGTCTCTGAAGAAGAAATAAAAATCCTTTACTGGAATACACATAATATCAAATGTATATTCATGCTTATATTTTAATGTTTATATATTCTCCAATTGTTAATAAATATCTTTATAATATATTACATAAGTAATGTTTGTTTCTTGGCAATCAAGGTCTTCTGAAGGAATAAAAACCTTTACAGGGATTATACATTTGCTTGAAATATTAGCTCGTGTCTATATTTCTAATTCTCATGTTTATACACTGATGTTTATATCTTATTCATGTGATCAATCTCTTCGGAAAAAATAAATAACCTTTACAGGAATATATATAATATTAAATGTATATGCTTGTTTACACTTTAATGTTTATATATTCTCCATGTTTATAATTCTCTTTAAAATATTTTACATTAATAATGTTTGTTTCTTGGTAATCAAGGTCTTCTGAAGGAATAAAAACCTTTATAGGGATGTATATTGACCGAAAAGTTTTATTGATGTAAGAATTAAAGTAGATATTAATTATTTTATTCCCTTACATATTGGCAATATATTTGATAGAAAAAGATTTTAGCTTACCCTTGAAGTTACTATATAATATGTATGTATGTATTGTAATGATTCGCAGGTCCCAGTTACATTAAAGAATCAAAAATATATTTTTTCAGCCATTCATGTGATCAGTCTCTTCGGAAGAAATAAAAACCTATACAGGAATACACATACTATTCAATTTATATGCATGTTTATACTTTAATGTTTATATATTCTCCATGTTTATAATTTTCTTTAAAATATTTTACATTAATAATGTTTCCTTCTTGGCAATCAAGGTAATCTGAAGGAATAAAAACCTATACAGGGATATATATTTGCTTGAAATATTAGCTCGTCTCTATATTTCTAATTCTCTTTTTTATACATTGTTTATATATTATTAATGGGATCAGTCTCATCGGAAGAAATAAAAAAACCTTTACAGGAATACACATAATATAAAATGTATTTGCATGCTTATACTTTAATGTTTATATATTCTCCAATTGTTTATAATTCACTTTAAAATATATTACATTAATAATGTTTGCTTCTTGGCAATCAAGGTCTTCTGAAGGAATAAAAACCTTTACAGGGATATATATATATATATATATATATATATTTGCTTCAAATATTAGCTCGTGTCTATATTTCTAATTCTCATGTTTATAGATAGTTTATATATTATTCATGGGATCAATCTCATCGGAAGAAATAAAAAACCTTTACAGGAATACACATAATATAAAATGTATTTGCATGTTTATACTTTAATGTTTACATATTCTCTAATTGTTTATAATTCTCTTTAAAATTTATTACATTAATAATGTTTGCTTCTTGGCAATCAAGGTCTTCTTAAGGAATAAAAATCTTTACAGGGATATATATATATATATATATATATATATATATATAATATATATATATATATATATATATATATATATATATATATATATATATATATATTTGCTTCAAATATTAGCTCGTGTGTATAGTTCTAATTCTCATGTTTATATATTGATTTTGTATGTTAGTCATGTAATCAGCGTTTTCCGAAGAAATAAAAACATTTACAGGAATATACGTACTATCAAATGTATATGTTTGTTTATAATTTAATGTTTATATAGTCTCCATGTTTGTAATTCTCTTGAAAATATTTTACATTAATAATGTTTGCTTCTTGGCAATGAAGGTCTTTTGAAGGAATAAAAACCTTTACACTGATAAAAATTTGCTTGAAATATTATCTTGTGTCTATATTTTTAATTCTTATGTTTATATATTGATGTTTATATATTATTCATGTGATCAGTCTCTTCTTAAGAAATAAAAACTTTTACAGGAATATACATACTATCAAATGTATATGTTTGTTTATACTTTAATGTTTATATGTTTATAATTCTCCTGAAAATATTTTACATTAATAATGTTTGCTTTTTGGGAATCAAATTTCAAAATAAAAACCTTTAAAAATTTCTTTACATGTACTACAATTGCATATTTATGTTTTATTATGAATATTTATATATTTAATTCTCATGTTTATATTTTCACTTTTTATGTATTCACTTTGTATATATCACTTTTATATATTTCCTATGTTTATATACATTCAGATTTATATGCATGCTTATATGTTCTCCACTTTTATATTGATTATAATAAATAATATGTATAAAAAATTTTTAAAGTAAATTCCGACTTAGGCCAAGAAAAAAAAAGGTTTTTTTTAGTGAATTTTATTAAATAATTACAATTAACATAAATATGTATATATATATATATATATTTAAATATATATATATATATATATATATATATTTAAATATATATATATATATATATAAAAAACACACACAGGATATATATATATATATAATATATTTATAATTTTAAATATATATATATATATATATATATATATATATATATATAAGAAATAAAAAATATATATATATAATATATATATATATATATTATATATATATATATTATATATATATATATATGACAGATTCACAATATTAAATGGTAGAATAGAATGCAAATTTCCTTGAAATTTTCCATTTTCCTTTCTATATGGTGTTGGACTATAATTTTTTTTGTTACTTTTTATTCGCTGTCTATTTTTTTCGTTTCTAATTTATTAAGCTGATGGTGGTCTCATTCTATCCATCTGTTGTAATGCTTCATTATTGCAAGGAACCTTTCCAATGAATTTCGAGCAGTCCAATTCTTCAATTAATAGTCCATCTAATGATTTCACTGTCGACTCGAGACTATATGTGCTTTACCTGCCGCGAAGAGGTTTCGTCTTAGATATGTTACTGCATTATCTACAGTGCTTCCTTGCATCTTATGTACTGTTTATTGTATTAATGGTAGCATTATTCGTATAGCAGTACGGTAGATGCGTTTGGCGGAGAAATGCACTGATTTTGGCTCTGATATTGTCTGATATATCCCCTATATAATAATAGCCTAAGTTATCTGTACGTCTGTCCTCGATTTTATGAAGCGGTTGGACCTGGAATGGATAGAGGCATCCATAGTTAGCAAAATTCAAAGAGAGTAATGTTTATCTTCTCCTAAACTATCAATCCGATTCTAAAATAAATTAGTATAAATAGGCTTCATATCACAGCAAAAAATACTACCTTCTTTAAAACGTTCGAAATCCAACCCTTCTCCTCTTTTCGAGCTTTTAATGCAATTATTTCAAGCCCTACTTTCCCCGGTTAAAAGCGGGCGATAAAATTTATCAATTTATCACGTAGCAAATAGGTAAAAATAACATTTTTCTAGCATTATGACGTCATTCATTAACCATCTCATTGAATCATTTCTTATTTTAAATTATTTAAATTATGAATTATTTTCATACGTTTTATCATTGAACTTAGATATGACTTAAATAATTTTCTTTTATATTTGGCTTAAATATTAGATTAGGTACATATGGGCTAATTTTAAATTTAATCATCGATTACTTTTTGTTGCAATGAAAATTTTATCACCGGTATTAACAACAAAGACTAGGAGTCTATTTCATGGACTAATATATATCTAGCGTTTAATTTATATATCTTTGAAAATTAAGAAGTTTGCTCGTTTTTGAGCTTGTTTTTTATACATAACCACAGGGTTTGTGATCCATTCGCTAAATTTTGGCCATCATTCATATATACCGCCAAATAATCACTGTCAATATTAAAACCTAAGCTGTCCGTCCTATCAAATCATATTACAAGTTAAATTAAATGTGGCAACTAACATGAGGTCAATAAATATAAACAAATTATTCAGCGTGTACCAGATAATTTTCAGATAAAAAACAAACCATTTTTGACCTGCCTCATAAGGTACTTAACAATTTTGGAAAATTAAAAATTTTACTGATCCCGTCATATGACGGGCTGTATGCTAGTACAATAATAATGTTTGCTTCTTGGCATTCCAAATCTTTTGAAAAAATAAAAACCTTTACAGGGATTATATATTTGCTTGAAATATTAGCTCGTGTCTATATTTCTAATTCTCATGTTTATACATTGATGTTTATATATTATTCATGTGATCAGTCTCTTCAGAAGAAATAAAAAACCTTTACAGGAATACACATAATATCAAATGTATATGCATGTTTATACTTTAATGTTTATATATTTTCCACGTTTATAATTCTCTTTAAAATATTTTACATTAATAATGTTTGCTTCTTGGCAATGACGGTCTTCTGAAGGAATAAAAACCTTTACAGGGATATATATTTGCTTGAAATATTAGCTCGTGTCTATATTTCTAATTCTCATGTTTATACATTGATGTTTATATATTATTCATGAGATCAATCTCTTCGGAAGAAATAAAAATCTTTACTTGAATACACATAATATAAAATGTATTTGCTTGTTTATACTTTAACGTGTATATATTCTCCAATTGTTTATAAATATCTTTAAAATATATTACATTAATAATGTGTTCTTCTTGGCAAATCAAGGTCTTATGAAGGAATAAAAACCTTTACAGGAATGTATATTTGCTTAAAATATTAGCTAGTGTTATATTTCTAATTCTCATGTTTAGCTATTGATTTTTTTATATATTATCCATGCAATCGATCTTTTCGGAAGAAATAAAAACTTTTAAAGGATTACACATAATATCAAATGTATATGCTTGTTTATACTTTAATGTTTATATATACTCCATGTTTATAATTCTCTTTAAAATATTTTATTTACATTAATAATGTTTGCTTCTTGTCAATCACAGTTCAGAATAAAAACTTTTATAAAATTCTTTACATATACTACAAATGAATATTTATGTTTTATTATGAATGTTATATATTCAATTCTCATGTTTATATTTTCTCTTTTTATGCATTCGTTTTTTATATATTACTTTTATATATTCTCTATGTTTATATACATTCAAATGTATATACATGCTTATATGTTGTCCAAGTTTATATTGATCATAAGTAATATATAAAAAAAATTTAAAGTCAATTCCTACTTAGGTCAAAAAAGAAAAATTTATTTCAGTTACTTTTTGTTAAATAATTACAATTAATATAAATATGTATATACATACGACAGAATTATAATATTAATAGGTGGAATAGAAAGCGAATGTTCTTGCAATTTTCCACTTTCCTTTCGATATACGGTGTTGGATTATTATTTTTGTTTGTTACTATTTATTTGCTTTCTATTTTTTTTTCATTTCTAATTTATGGTGATCTAATTTCTGGTGGTTCTAATTTATGGTGGTGGTCTATAATATATCATTCTATCTATCTCTTGTAATGCTTCGTTATTGCAAGAAACCTTTCTAGTGAATTTCGAAAAGTCCAGTTCTTATATTGACAGTCATCTAATTATTTCACACTACTCGAGGCGACATATGCTTGACCTGCTTCGAAGAGTTTTGGTCCTAGATATACTACTGCATAATCTACAGTGCTACTTTGCATCTCTTATGTACTGTTGATACCCATGGTAGCATTAAGGGTAGCATTCTTCGTTCAGCAGTAACGTGCCTGAGTTTGGTGGGGGAATTGCACTAATATTGGCTCTATTCTGTGAACACTATTATTGCCAAAGTTTACATTGATTGATGGAAATTAATTAAATTTAACTAATGAATTAATATTTAAAAAACTGTATTATCATCAAGTGTCATCCAGGTTTAAAAAAATATATATTTGAACTTAAGTGAATGAATAAAAAGTATTTTATTAACAACTGAAAAGATTTGAACAAATATAATAAATATATATATATTATCAATATATATAAATATATATATATTATCAATATATATAAATATATATATATATATATATAATATTATAAATATATATATATATATATATATATATATATATATATAGAGAGAGAGAGGGAGAGTGTGAACTAATAGTACTAATCGAAAAAGGATCCAAGATTATATAAACAATCCTTTACTGAACTTAAATCATCTTGGAGAAATCATCTTCTACTTGATCCATCCATCTAATCCATGGCCTTCCTCTGGGGATAGATCCTCTGGGGTCTTTTTTATGTAGCCTCCCAACTATGGCCAATTGTTCACCACTTCCTGATGGTTTAAGGGTTGCATCCACACACTGTGCCACTTAATGAGCTCAGCGCCTGAACTCGTCCATACGGTCCAATGCGCACTTTATTTGCGCATCTAGCTGACCTTTGATCTTTAGAGAAAACTGCTTCCGAAGTCATCGTCGACCTCGATAAGTCATACCCCCTCTAGACGGTGGTAATGGATTGCAATGGACCATAGTGTGGAGGGGTCTTTAGAAGTCTTCTTTTGGTTCTACTAGGCTCCCTTCTCTCCACATGGCCTAGCCATTGGACTCTCCTTCTCTTTATCTCAGTTACAATACCTAAGTTTTTGTCAATTTCATATACAGAGTACCGGTATATTTGAAAAATCAATAAAAACTATATAATATGCTTGGGACAATATTAAATTTTTAGGCAGACAAAATTTCAAAATTAGTTACAATGTTCCACAACAGATGACGCTGCAGCCTGAAAAAAATCTAAACAACGATGCAAGCGCAGCAATAATATGGCGTATTCTCAGAACGAAATTAACAGAAACCCGTGTAAACGTGTCAGGCGGGATGGCTTCAGATGCAGAACAGATGTACTATTCCAATAATTCAATCGTTTCTGGATAGTGGCGGTACACCATGTCTTTTAAGAGTCCCCACAGACAAGTATCGTAGTTTAGATTTTTCCACACTGCAGCGCCATCTGTTGTGAAATGTTGTAACTAATTTTAAAGTTTGTTTTCCTGAATATTTACCATTGTTCCAAGCATATTGCAATAAACTGTGAATTTCTATCACTGCCCGTTTAGTTTTTATTGATTTTTCAAATATACCGGTCATTTTTAAAACACCCTGTATTTCTCTATTTCTTCTAGTACTCCATTCGCCATTTTTGCATAGCGCTCCAAAAACTCATCTTAGTGTTCTTCCCTCCCATATTCTCAACAGCTCTGCACCACATTTTACCAGAGTCCATGTTTCAGAGTCATATAAATCAACCATTCGTGGTTACATTTAAATCAGGAATTCGAACAGTAATTTTTTTCGCCCCGGTTTCCATTCCGGTTCAAGTAAAAAAATGTATATTTGGATTCAGTTCCGGTTTTCTTTCCGCCAAAAATAACGGTTTTCGGTTCAGTTCCGAATGACAAATTTTATTTTAAGTATATTCTAATTTGTACTAAAACTATAATTCTATTATAAAAAAAATGTAATTCTCTTAAAATTTAGAACATTTTATTCTTTTTTTAATCGATACATAAATATGAATTGATACAATTAGTCAGCATATACGAAACGAGAGGTGGTTTTCCATTATAAAAATCTTCTTCAACAACTAGACATTCAACTGAATTAAATCTGCCTTCTACAAGTAGTTTCATGCGAAACTGAAACAGAAAAGTACTTGTGAACATCGAAACAGGAAATAGAGAAGCTATGTACATGTAATAACGATAATTATAGGGTTGATGTTAAATTAGAAAATATTGATAAGTTAGTTACAGTAACAAACTGATATATCGAACCGAAATATACCGATATTTCTTTTCGGTTAAGTTCCGGTTTTCGTTCCGACCAAAAGAGTGTTTTTTTTCTTGTTTTCAGTTTCGATTCAGTTCCGATTCGAAGCCCTGATTAAAATGCAGAACACAACAAAAGAGAATATAAATTGTTTTAAAGAAACAACCGATTTAATTTACGAAAAAAATCTCCATACAGTTTAGCAAAGGACAAAAAGAAATATTGTAAACACTTTTTAAGTTCTTTATTCACCCTTTTTATTATTATTATTATTATTATTATTATTATTATTATTATTATTATTCTTTTATAATCACATACTACATTATATTTGAGATATGAATGCGATTCCACTTTGCCAGAATTTTAAAATTAGATTTCGAACAATTTTAGATCATTATTCTCAGTTAAAATAGGGCATACACACAGACACACAAACACTTATCAGTCTTTACTAATAATGGTTACTGAAAACATATATGATTACTGAATATATATATATATATATATATATATATATATATATATATATATATATATATTCTTACAATTCAAGTTCTATTTTTTAATCTTTACTTTCCCGAACATCTAAATTAAATTAAGGACGACACACATTATGATTGCATTCCTTCCAAACTTCTCAAAATCAAAGTTTGAATAAGTAACTGCTACATGGGGACTTTTCATATATTATTTCTTCCAGGAAAAGCAGAAGATCCTTGCGAATTTATATTTCTGTGATTATATTTTTCCGACTAAGATGTTTTTACAGCCATAGGAAAACCTCTATCGTAAGTTCTCTTCCATGAGAAGATAAATAACGGGCTTAATAACTTTAAATGTAATGACATTTTTATTACTTTCGGTTTAAGAATTTGTTTTCCCAGTAATTCTTCTCGTGGAACCCTGGCGAATATTCTCGAATGTTCGGTAGTAGAAATCCTTCCGGTTCCATATCTAATAATAATGTTTTAACACGTGTGTTACATCACCCATTTGACTTCAAATAATAGCTGAGTGGTCGGCACAAATAACTAAGAAAATGCCTAGAGTTCCATCACGGTTTTTTCGTATACAGTTTCGATGGAGTTTTGATATTGATAGAATTCGTATAAGGTTGCATGATGATGATTTATTATGTCGTTGAATAAACGAAGTTAGATTGAATTTTCGAGTGACTTGATTGCGTTCTCACAAGCTAAAAATCTTTTTGTCAACCACGTGTCCTGAAAACATTCTTATAAATGAAAAAAACTCTTTTCCCCAGCTTTGCCGACGATGGCCGAATAGGTAGGGTCTGCTTTTTGGTACTGAAGTTCATGGATTTGAATCCCACTACTGGCATCGATGGTTGGAGCCGTTCAGAATCTATTTTAAGGTGGGTCTGTAGTTGCTATATTGAAATCCTCTCGCTCAATGTTTGCCTATGAGAAATATGAAATCCTCACTTCCCGAATCTCAATTATAAATTCTTTAAATTATACCATGTGATAAAACATCAAATTCTTTAGCATGCTCTCTTTCCCCCTTTTTCGAATTTATGCCTGTTAAATATTATTATTTGCGTTTGACGAAGAGTATACCGAAATGTTTCGGAAATAATTTAAAATTAAATACTTTTTTCATTTAAAAAAATTTAAAAAAGGAGCATTCTAGAAAAATTGATGTTCTATCCCGGAATGTAATTTGTTTAAAGAATTCTTAAAATGCCAGCTAGACAAAGGGATTTTTATTTTACCAGTAAGTTAACGTGGAAACAGAGGAAATCGTCATAGCATGTACAGATCCACCTTAAGCAGTATGTCCGGGTCTCATCACTATCTCTGTAGCAAAACTGTAGAACGTAGCACTTCCAACCATTCCACCAACTACCAATTTCACATACAAAGATATTTACAGAAAGATACAGTGAAATTTTTCGATTATAGATGCGGGAAAATGAAGATTGTAGCAAAACTGTAGACCGTAGAGCTCGAAACCAACCAATCATTTACCAATTTCACAAAAGATACTTCCAGGAAGATACAAGAATATTTTTCGGTGCTAGATGAGGAAAATAGAAGATGCCTTATGTCCTAGTCTTATTCCTCGAGTAGTAGAACTGTAGATCGCAGATTTCCTTACCAGCCATATACCAATTTCACAAAAATATAATTCCAAGAAGATACAGAGCAGTTTTTCGGTGACAGAGTAAAAAGAAGACGCCGTATTTCCTTGACTCATCATCCCTCGTGTGGCCCTTGTTTATGCATTTCTATAATTACACTAAAGCCTAAATAAAATCCTATAGACTTCCCTGGAAAAATACCCATAAATAAACGTAGTGTAGCAAAACAGTAGATAGTAGCACTATCAACCAGCCATCTACCAATTTCACAAAAATGTACTTTCGATATTCAGGAAGATACAGAGCAATTTTTCGAGGATAAATCCTTGAAAATAAAGACGCTATATGTCCTGGTTTCATTATCCCTCGTGTAGCAGAACAGTAGATTGTAGCGCTCTGAACCAACCATCTACTAATTTCACAAAAATGTACTTTCAGGAAGACACAGAGCGGTTTTTTTGATGACAGATCCTGGAAATGAAGACGCTGTATGTCCTGTATCCTTTTCCTTTGTGTAGCAAAACAGTAGATCACAGAGCTCTCAACCAACCATCTACCAATTTCACAAAAATGTACTTTCAGGAAGATACAAAGCAGTTTTTCGATGTTAAATCCTGGAAAATAAAGATGCCGTATGTCCTGGTCTCATTATCTCTCGTGTAGCAAAACAGTAGATCGTAGCGCTCTCATCCAACCATGTACCAATTTAACAAAAATATACTTCCAAGAAGTAACAGAGCAGTTTTTCAATGATAGATCCTGGAAAATGAAGATGCCGTATATCCTGGTCTCATTATCCCTCACGTAGCAAAACAGTAGATCGAACCCTCCTAACCAACCATCTACCAATTTCACAAAAATATACTTTCAGGAAGATGCAGAGTAGTTTTTCGAGCATAGATCCTGGAATATGAAGATGCCATATGTCCTGGTCTCATTATCCCCCGAAAAGAAAAACAGTAGATCGTAGCTCTCCCAACCAACCCACCATCTACCAATTTTCCAAAACTTCCTGGAAGATACAGCAAAATTTTTTCGATTATAGATGTGGGAAAATGAAGATGCTGGAAAAGATGAATGCAATGAAAATAAAATTGGTTTAAAAGCTGTAAATCGGGAATAAATGAAATGAACAATGAAGAAGGGAAAACGAATAATGCAGTACCGTTGGTCGAGGTACCGCTGTAAATGGTATAATATATATTCTGATATGAAATAAAATTTTGATAATGCTCTTACTAGACAAATTTCGGTCTTCATTTAAGAGCTGTTAACTGTATAATCCTACATTTATTGTAATAGATGAAAAACATAGCTTGAACTTAATCTACTATGTCGTAGAATAACATTCTAAATCATTCAATTACGTCTTAAAAAAATTACCCCTTTTTTATTTTTATGGCACTTCTATAACGATACTTAAACCTGAATCTACCGCTATAGAATGTCCCAAAAATACCCATAAATAAATCTCAACAGATAAAACGATCGATAAACATTCGAAGTTCCCTTTCGGTTTTCCCTCGCAAGTTTGAAGTACCGTAGATTCGAGTAAAGAGAATGCTCGACAGATGGCGCCACGGCTGTGTCACGAATGTTGGCGGAAAGGAGAGGGAAACAAGCGTGGGGAAAAAAGGCTGGAGAGTGTTGTACTCAGAAGCAATTTTGCGAGGCAGTCGATTCGAAAGTCGAATTTTGGACTTAGCCGCCGTGGAATACAGCGGTGAGGATTCAGAAACTGGTTTTCAACCGCTGTATGGACGATGACCTAACCGCGCGTTTTTCGCGTACCAGAATTTTTCCTGCTCTGTGTTTTCGGACTCTGGTTATTTTTCATTTCTGACCAATACTTTGCATATTATTGGTATACCGGAACCAGGTTGTTTACATCCTTATCTAAGCCGGATCAAAAGCGTGCGACACCGCTCGCCGACTGAACTCTTTGGAAGAGTAAGAGAAAAAAAAAATAGTGTGTGGATAAACCGAAATTTGTGCGCGGATATTTTGATTTATAAAGTGGAAAAAAAAATAAACAATGCGTAGGATTATGCATGTTCTTAACTTGTGTTAGTGCCATTTTGGATTACTGTGCATGGAAATATATATATTGTGTTAAAACTTACACCTCTCGGAGAATAAAGAGGTAAGTTTTTTCTACATCGACAATCCTGATATGTCATTTATATTCTACCAATGTCATGTTTGATTTAATGTGTTTACACCTCATATTAAGGGTGGGTCATTGCTTTGAGTTCCACGAGCGGTCATTACACTTATTTACATAAAATTAAAATAATTTTATGAAAGGAATTTGCAAGATTTTGTTTTTAAAATTCGTTTGCCCATTTAAAGGTGTAATTAGCTGCTGGTGATGATTGTTAAATTATATTGTTTAAAACTTAAAAATCCGCAATAGAATTGTTTTCAGTATTAGTAATATGTAAAATTGGATTCCTTTTTATTTATCTTCCATGTTCCTTTAATCCTTTTGACCGTCACCTATATCACATCTGATATATACATCAAATGCTTTACACACTTGCTTTATACATAAGAAAATATATTTTATATACAAACTTATATATATTTTATATCGTATATCACGTGTTATATACAAGCATATAAATCATTAGATATCTAAATCATACGCGACATACGGGGCAAGCCAAGGGTTAAAAATTTGTTTGACAAAAACTATACTTTTAGTAATTTATTAGCAAATAGAATTTTAACCTTGATTTAAACGGTAGTTGAATAATTTATTTAATGTCTTCTATAAATATATAGTTGAATAATTTATATGATGTCTTATTCTCACGCTATAATAATTTATATTATTATATCGTGTGAAATTCTATTCTTAAAGAATGCAATATTCTATTAAAGAATATAGTGCTCAAAGGACAAAATAACTCTTTAAAACATGTAATATCTACAAAGGATTTATTTGCAGCATATATAAAAATACGATTTAATTTTACTTCAGTTCGTTTAAATATAGTTCATTTGACGAAAGAATTATTTAAGTAACTCATTCGCAAAAATACTAATTTCTAGCTGTAATTAAGCGATATTTGTTTAGTTTATACAGTATTTTGCATTGTGTAAATTTCTATTTTTAAAGAACTATTCTAATGCATTAAATACCCTTTGAAAAGAAGAGAAGTCGTAAAGTTCTTAATCTTTCGTAACAATCTTGTTTTAGAAAGAATATTTATACAATTACTAAAGTACATTAATTTCTGTTTATTATAAAATAAAATGTACCATGTGATTCTGTACTTCCAACCTTGAAATTACTTCCGGTTCCATAATGAATACAGAATGAGTTACATAATTCCATTTTTTTTTACGAATTTTTATTTATTCAGCGGAGCATATAATAATGTAGATACGTTGATGTTTCTGATTCAAACTTGATAAAGTGGTGCGTAGATGTATTTTCTTTTTTATCTCACATGTTTTTATAGCATGTCTTCATTTGGGTTTGCTTGTTCTGTCGGCAAGAATATGGTTTAAACAATCGTCAAGTTGTACAGCAGTTAATTAAGATTGTCTTAATTATTTTAATTAAAGAATTAACTTAATTCAGGTACGTAGTAACTAATAGAATGGTGAAACAGATCGCACGTATCTGATACCGATCACATCAAATGCTATCTATAGTTTGTAAAACGGAGTTCTTTTTTACGCCATTTTTATTGAAGTTCCTAAATTCATTCATCATCTTTTGTTGGCAGTTGAAGGCCGTTTGATCAGACGAAGTCTTTGGTACCTAATGGCATAGTTCTGTTAATTTAAATACTCTGACTGGCAGGGATATTTTTAACCACGCTTTATCAGATTTTAGATATGGATAATTATTTTGACTTTGAGTATATTGCGTTTATTCTTTGACCGTTGTTTGGTATAAAAATGAATTCATACAAATAGATTTTTGCTATTGCAATTATGACAAGTTTCGGAATATCAACTTTCCTGGACAGAAGAATTGTTATGGTTTACGAATAATAATAATGAAAGCTGTAAAAAAATCTAAACTTCCTTGAATATACATCCACATTAATGTGTTAGTTATGTACAAGTATGACATGAAATTCTTCTTTATGAATGAACATTACATTAAATTTCACGGCTGTCTCACAAAATGGTTTAGTATTCCCATTTATAAAATAGTAAAGTTTACGTAAAGGAATTTTCTTTTTAAAATCACCGATCTTCAATAACCCCTCAGGCCTTTGCCAACGTATAAGATCTCATTGATAAGGTGAACCAAAAATACTTTAAAATTAATCTTACAATAAAACATTTCTTCCTGTAAACAATAACTTTTGCGACGTGCTGACATTTTTTATCCTGAAGAGAAGACAATTTGTTCTATCAGTCTTATCTCTTCGTAAAAGTGTTTTTTATTGATTTTGATTAAGTTATTGTATGGAATTGGCGAGGTTTCAGATAGGCTCCATGTTCCTTTAAGTTTAAAAATATATTATCTTTATATTTTTGTAGTTACTGTGGCTTCAATATTATAAACAAAAATTGTTCTCAAATTATAATAAACCTTAGGATTTCATCAATAGTTAATTCACTCATTTTAATGGATATGTTAAACTTTCCAAAATAATGTCTTGTTGAAACAGTACTTTGTTATATATTGCCACTAGTGCTACTGACTTTTTATTTTCAACTGAAGGTTATTAATTGTTATAAAACTTCTCCTTTGAGTATTATTATATGTTAAGTTTAAACAATTTAAAGTGTATCTACACTTTAAATTTTTTATTAATAATTATATAACTTAAATTTATAGACTTAATTACACAATTTTAATTAATGCACATAAAACACATGATTTTATAAATTATATTAATACTTACTTATGATTGTATTATATTCATATACATTTAATTTAACAATACATATATGAAAGTTCATTTAAATTTTCTATGTTATCAAACGTTATCGATATTAAGATATAAAACAACTGAGCTAAAGAATTATTTCCCGGTATTCATTATCACCAGATTCTAAATTTTCCCGTATCTATCGTTAAAATTAATAGAATTGTTTTGCAAAAAGTATTGCTTTTGCAAAATTTAAGCCAACTGGAAAAATAAGGTGGTTTGTGGAGAGTGTTAAGAATATTTCAGGGTCATCTGGACTTCTACAAAAGGTTTTGGTCCATCATGGATTTTTTGACCACCAGGCTGAACGATGTTTGAACGTATGGTGCAGCTCTGCGGTACCGAGTTTGTTGGTTCGAATTCCATTGCTGTCATAGGTGTTCGTAGCTGTTTGTGAATCTGATTTAATCAGCAGTTATATTTGAGTGTTAAGAATATTTCAGGGTCATCTGGACTTCTACAAAAGGTTTTGGTCCATCATGGACTTTTTGATCACCAGGATGAACGATATTCGAACGTATGGTGCAGCTCTGAGATAACCAGTTTTTTTTATTCGGATTCCACTGCTGGCATAGGTGTTCGTAGCCGTTTGGGAATTTGATTTAAGCAGCAGGTCCATCTCTCTTTAGCCCTCGTGTAGCAAAACGGTAGACCGTAGCGATGTAAATCAACCAACTATCCAACCTAGACCACCAGATGTGTTAGTAACCTATTAACTTAAGAGGTGATAACACTGGACCACCTATGCACTGATCAGAAGAAACATCTTCAGATAGGGGACTTTCCTTGATAGTGTAATTTTAGAGAAGGGTTCTTTCAAAAACAGAGTACTTTCGATATAATGTACTTTTTGGTAGTGTACTTTGAGACGTAAAGGCGAAAGAGAGGTCATTCTTTGTAGTCAAGGCACTCTATGGCAGAATGGGTAATGTACCCTCCACACTATGGTCCACTGCAAGCCATTACCACTATAAGGAGGGAATATGGCTTATCGATTTCTACGATGGTAGATAAAATGGCCTTGGATTCGGAAGCGGTTTATCTCGAAACATCAAAGGCAGCCAGATGCGCAACTAAAGTGCGCAGTAGACCTTATGGACGAATCCATGCGCTCGGCTCATTTAGTGGCACAATGTATGGATGCAATCCGTGAACCATCGTCCTAGGTCTCCATCAGGACCAGTATTGGAGTGGTAAACAATTGGCCATAGTGTGAAGGCTACTTAAGATGATGTTCTTCAGTACTGGTCTGGTTTGTTTTGGAGCTGTACGATCTACTTTTCTGCAACACGAGGGATAATGATATCGGAACGTACTGTTTAAAGCCAATTCCAAATGGCTACGAACAACCGTGCCACTGTGGGATTCTAACCCACGAATACTAGCACCCTAACTATTCGGTTATGGTTCGGCGTTCTTTAGTACCGGAGTTCGTGGGTTCGAATATAATTGTTGTCTTGGTCTTTCGTAGTTCGCTTTAACCCTTCGGCCGAACGATGGCCGATTGGTTAGAGTGCTGTCCTTCGGTACTGGAGTTCGTGGGTTCGAATCCGACAGTGGCATGGATGTTCGTTGCCGTTCGGAATCGTCTTTAAGCTATAGGTCCCTGTCTCATTAGCCCTCTTGTTGCAAAAAGTACTCCAAACCAAACCAAACCTTAACCCTTCATAAGCGATAATAATTATAGGATATATATTAGATATGAAGCTTTATATTTCATACGTCTAACTGTAGCTGAATTGAAGACTTTACGCCAAATTACTTTCCGCTTTAAATGTAGTTCATTCCGTATCACGTGTGATACAGAAACGTATAAAGCATTAAATGCATATATCGTATGTTATGCACACATTGCAGGTAAAGGATTAAGAATCAACCATTACTCTTATCATATTTTCTAAGAATTTATCAGGAAAGCACACACTTCCGAAAAACGAGAATTCTCGTTTTCCAACGAAAATGTTATTTCTTTAAAACAAGAATTCTTGTTTACAGATGTGAATGTATTAGATGAGAGAACCAAAGAGTAAATCGGCAATAAAAGTGGGTACCTCTTCACTTTTAACCCTTTGGCTGTCTAAGGTAAAGGGTTAAGTAGGTCCCGTTAGCCCATGCGTAGTAAGACAGTAAACCGTAGCTCTCCAAAACAAATATTTGCAATAAAGCGATGCATTTGTACAAAAAAAAGGTATAATTTTATTTAATTACGAGATATTTTTAATATGTTTAAGATCATTCTAAATTATATTTGTTGAAAAGTTAAATAATTCCAAATACTGATGTAAATATTTTATTCATCACCAGATATTTAACTGAATTTTTACGTCCATTTCTGTATTCTATCGTTTTCCCGCATTCATCGTTTTTCACTTCCGCCACCGTGAAAAACGATAGATCAAGGCGCTACTCTATTAGATATTCCTATTCAGCTGTATGATTCGTGCATTGATGTCGAATTTTCGTTTGATGGTTAATTATTTTGATGAATCAGCAGCTCCCTAGAGAAGGGTCTTGTTCATTCAGAACTTCGTGCTTTGAATAGGGAGGCTTCCTATTCAGGGACTCGGCTATTCAGATCACGAAAAATTTATGCCTCGGTAACTTTAGGCATTTTTTTTATCCCGTGTTTACTGTCATCATTAAAAGCTGTCGTTTTGTGTTTTTAAATCGGAGTTCTATGCCTAAAATTTCAGTTTTGTTTTAATTTATTCAAATCATCGTTTTTGAAGATGGATTGCATTGATTTTGAAGATTTATTACGTTTGTGTTCTGGTTCACAAAATGCTTTTTAAGGTTAAGTATGAGGTTCTTTTAATGGATGTGTAGAAGTAGGATACAGTGCTTTGAAGTTGCAGTTTTTCTATGTTTTGTTTTGACTGAATATTTATTTTTGGTAAGATACTTTTAATCTTACGGTTACAAAGAAATTTTAATACTTTCTTCTGTTTTCTTGCATTTATTGAACGTGATTGTTGTGTATTTTTAAGTTCAATTTCATGTAGATCATGTATCAAATTTGCATTTCTTTAAATTTAAATTTGTTAAAATCATTGTTTCAAATTTTTTATAAAATGTATATTAATGTATGTCGGTTCATAACTGTTCGAGCTTCCGGTTTCATAAGTCGACGTATAGCAAAGCAGTATACTGTTAGCGCTCCAAATCAAAACAAATCTCATGTCCGTTCGTACCCGTTCTCTATCGAATTTAAGTGGTTTGCTCCAGTCTCATTTGCCCTCGTGTAGCAAAACAGTATACCATAGCACTGCAAATCAAACAAATCATGAACGCCCGTTTGTACCCGTTCTCTATCGGCTTTAAGATGTTTTCCGGTCTCATCTGCCCTCGTGTAGCAAAACAGTATATTGCAGCACTCCAAATCAAAACAAATCATGTCCGTTCATACCCGTTCTTGGATCGGCTTTTAGCGGTTTGTTCCCTTGTGTAGCAAAACAGTATACTGTAGCTCTTGAATTGAAACCAAATCATTTACGTCCGTTTGTACCCGTTCTCGATCGGCTTTAAGCGGCTTGTTCCGGTCTCATTTGCCTTCGTATAGCAAAATAGTATTCTGCAGCTCTCGAAATCCAAACAAATCATGTTCGTTCGTACCCATTGTCGATCGGCTTTCAGAAGTTTTTTCCGGTCTCCTTTGCCCTCGTGTAGAAAAACAGTATATTGTAGCTCTAGAAATCAAACTAAATTATGAACGTCTGTTCGTACCCGTTCTCGATCAGTTTTAAGCGGTTTGTCCTGGCCTCCTTTACCCTCGTGTAAAAAACAGTATACTGCAGCTCTCCAAATCAAAACAAATCATGTCCGTTTGTACCCGTTCTCGATCGACTTTAAGCGGTTTGTTCCAGT
Organism: Pardosa pseudoannulata; assembly: GCA_032207245.1. Lineage (NCBI taxonomy): Eukaryota > Metazoa > Arthropoda > Arachnida > Araneae > Lycosidae > Pardosa > Pardosa pseudoannulata. Next base: position 15,922,212 of record CM063500.1, on the reverse strand, counting down.
CTCACTTGCCCTCGTGTTGCAAAACAGTATACCGTAGCGCTGCAAATCAAACAAATCATATACGTCTGTTCGTACCCGTACTTGATCGGCTTTCAGCTGTTTGTTCCGATCTCATTTGCCCTCGTGTAGCAAAACAGTATACTGTAACGCTCTAAACCAAACTAAGTCATGTAAGATCGTTCGTACCCGTTCTTGATTGGCATTAAGCAGTAGATCCCGGCTTTATTAGCTCTCACATAGCCAAAACATTAGATAGCAGTGCTCCAAAGTGAACTTGCTGGTAAACCTGTGAATTTGTACAGTTAGCGTCCTTACATTTGTGGATAATATTATAGCTTAAAAAATAATTTAATTATGTCTCTCATTTGTTTTAGAGTAAGATATTTAAAAAAAAACTCAAACTGATAATATATTTCAAAGTTATTTTATCTTGGATAACTATCAGGGTGTAGAATTTCCCAAGCCTCTCGTATTTGAAAACTAGCTAGTCATGGGGATCGGAGAAGTTTCGAATTCTGCTGCTGTCATGTTTTGTGATTGATTGCTTTGGTTTTCCGCAATAACCAAACTACAGGCATTTTTTTTACTCTATCGCAATGATTCCATCATACGAACCCCAAACAGGCCAGTCCTTTTTTAGGCCCCAATGGGATTTTTTCCTCGCATGGTTCTGTTTTATACATTATTACAAAAATTTTACATACCATTAGCAGGAATGTAAAAATATTCCTTTTTTTCTGCCGAAAGATGAAAGTTCGACGACTCGTTTCATAATTTTTCACCATTTTTTAAGCATCGTGTCAAAAGAGGAAGCCATTCCAATGCCCATTGTTCGGCATGGAATAAAGCCATTTTTAATTCTTAAAATAGATAATTACGGAATTTTTGAATTTGTGCTTTAATTTTAACCGGTTAAGCGAAAGCTGGTTAAGAGAAAGTGTACTGTATTGATAATTTGCTGTTGTAACTCACTTTTCATGTCATATTATATTCTAATTAGTAATTCCTACAACAAAAAAAAGTAATCTTAAAAATATCATTTAATTATAATTAATTTTTAGCTTTGGATAGATTGAATCTTTTCATATCTCTTTCAAAGTTAAAAGTTCTTTGCTATTTTGTAACACTCGTATATATAATTTTTATGTAAAAATAAAATATGTACGGAAATTTTTCGGAAGTGCTTCGGAAATGTAATAACTGTTGGTGATCCTGTAATATCCTTTAACTACAGTAGCTTACTGGAGAGGGGACAAAGGATTGCTTAATGCCCCAGGCGCCGTTCGCAGAAGAGTGTCAAAAGCTTCGAAATACATATATGGATTTCTAAGTGGGGCGCTAAAAATGTATCGTGCCTCCGACGCCAGTTACGCTTTCTACATCATTGTTTGTCCATGGTTTCATCAAAGACATAACAAGTATTCATAATCTTCATCAAGCTTTACGGCTTTTATGAGTTTGGCGATCATTGCTTTAGAAGATAGTGTATACAATATAAGATGGTGCACATGACATTATTTAACATATAACAGTTGTTGGCGCCCAAGCAGTATCCTTTGTCTGTTTGTAGTTTCCTTAACGACATAACTTCCCAACTAGACACACCGAAGTGTACAAAATGAAGCTATATCACCTTCATAATTTTGGCGACTACTGCTTCAATGCATGATACATATTGAAAAACGCACTGCACATGATACTCATTAAAATAAAATCTAAAAGTTGTTGGTGATTAAGCAATATTCTTTGTCTGTTTGTAGTTTCCTTATCGACATAACTTCCCGACTAGACACACCGAAGTGTTCAAAATGAAGCTTTATCACCTTCATAAATTTGTCGACCACTGCTTCAGTACAAAACACATATTGAAAAACGCACTGCACATGACACTCATTGAAATAAAATGTAATAGTTGTTGGTGACCAAGCAATATCCTTTGTCTGTTTGTGGTTTCCTTAACGACATAACTTCCCAACTAGACACACCGAAGTGTTCAAAATGAAGTTTTATCACCCTCATAATTTTGACGACCACTGCTTTAGTACATGATACATTGAAAAACGCACTGCACATGACACTCATTGAAATAAAATGGAATAGTTATTGGTAACCAAGCAATATCCTTTGTCTGTCTGTGGTTTCCTTAACGACATAACTTCCCGACTAGACACACCGAAGTGTTCAAAATGAAGTTTTATCACCCTCATAATTTTGACGACCACTGCTTTAGTACATGATACATCGAAAAACGCACTGCACAATGACACTCATTGAAATAAAATGTAATAGTTGATGTGAGCAATCAATATCCTTTGTCTGTTCGTGGTTTCCTTAATGCTATAACTTCAAGACTAGACACACCGAAGTGTTCAAAATGAAGCTTTATCACCTTCATAATTTTGTCAACCACTGCTTTAGTACATGATACATATTGTAAAACGCACTCCACAATGACACTCATTGATATAAAATGTAATAGTTGTTGGTGACCAAGCAATATCCTTAGCTTTTTTGTGGTTTCCTTAACGACATAACTTCCCGACTAGACACACCGGTGTTCAAAATGAAGCTTTATTTCCTTCATAATTTTGTCGACCACTGCTTCAGTACATGATACATATTGAAAAACGCTCTGCACATGACACTCATTGAAATAAAATGTAAAAGTTGTTGGTGATTAAGCAATATTCTTTGTCTGTTTGTCGTTTCCATATCGACATAACTTCCCGACTAGACACACCGGTGTTCAAAATGAAGCTTTATTTCCTTCATAATTTTGTCGACCGCTGCTTCAGTACATGATACATATTGAAAAACGCACTGCACATGACACTCATTAAAATAAAATGTAATAGTTGCTGTGACCAAGCAAAATTCTTTGTCTATTTGTGGTTTCCTCGACGACATAACTTTCCGGCTAGACACACCAAAGTTTTTCAAAATTGTTGTCAAGCTTTATGACCTTTTCCTTGTAGTTAAAACGGGAAAAAATGAAGCATGTTTTAATCTCGCATACGATGAATATATATGAAGAACGAGTTCAACCATCTATTCTGAAAATACAAATTAAATGTCGGTCTGAAAGGAAGACGAACGGAATTTGGCCTTCACTGAATAGAAATACTCATTTTTCTCCTGCCCCGAAGTTAGTTTGAGCTTAGCAAACGTCGAACATTTGATTTGAAAAGTATCGATTAAGTTGACACTGGTTAAGGGATAACAACAGAAGTTTATGCAAAGATTATAGTGAGGTTCCGATAGAAATGCGCAATTATTTCAGAATTTTGTAGTATTTGTACCGCAATCGACACTGGTTAAGTGTTAATAGTAAAAGCTTATACAAACATAATTAGAGACCAATAAAATAAGGGGCAACAATTTCGCAATTGTCCGGTATTGATGAGGCAATCGACACTGGTTAAAATGTTAATAATAGAAGATTATGCAAACACTAACATATAGCCCGTCATATGAAGGGATTAGTAAAATTTTTAATTTTCCAGAATTGTAAAGTACCCTGTGAGGCAGGTAAAAAAAGTTATTTGTTTTTTGGCTGACAATTATCTGATACACGCTCAATAATTTGTTTATCTTCATATTCCTATAAGTCTTCCGATACTGGGAAGACAGTTTAGAATCACGTTGGATTCATTTAGTCAAACCCTGTGATTATGCATAAAACACAAACACACAAACGAACAAACTTCTTAAATTTCAAAGATATATAACTTAAACGATAGATATTTATTAGTCCATGAAATAGACTCCTAGACTTTTATGAAAAGAATTTGTTGTTAATACCGGTGATAAAATTTTCATTTCAACAAAAAATAATCGGTGATTAAATCTAAAATTGGCACATATGTACCTAACCTATTAATTAATCCAAATATAAAAGAAAATTATTTACGTAATATCTGAGTTCTGTGATAAAACGTATGAAAATAATGCAGGCAATCTCCTATATAATAATAGCCTAAGTTATCTGTCCACCAATTTATGAAGCGGTTGGACCTGGAATGGATTCCCCGGCTAAGGGCAGGCAATTAAATTTATCCACATAATAAATAGGTAAAAATTACAATTTTTCTAGCATTATGACGTCATTCCTTTAACCATCTCATTGAATCATTTCTTATTTTAAATTATTTAAATATCGCGTGCATTATTTTCATACGTTTTATCCCTGAACTTACATATTAATCAAATAATTTTCTTTTATATTTGACTTAAATAATAGATTAAGTATGATTGATTGATTGGTTTGGAGCGCTACGGTCTACTGTTTTGCACACGAGGGCTAATGAGACCGGGACCTACAGTTTACAGCCGATTCCGAACGGCTACAAACATCCATGCCAGCAACGGGATTCGAACCCGCGAACTCCGGTTCCGAAGAGCAGCGCTCTACCATTCGGCCATCGTTCGGCGGTTAAGTATGTAAGTGATAGTTTTAAATTGACTCATCGATTATTTTTTGTTGCAATGAAAATTTTATCACCGGTATTAACAACAAATTCTTTTCACGTCTATGGGTCTATTTCACGGAATAATAAACATCTAGCGTTTAACTTATATATCTTTGAAAATTAAGAAGTTTGTTTGGTTGTGTGTTTTTTATACATAAACAAAAGGTTTGACTAAATGAATTCAACGAGATTCTAAACTGCATTCACAAAGTAGGGAGACTTTAGGGGAGTATGAAGATAAACACATTATTGAGCGTGTACCAGATAGTTCTCAGCCAAATCACAAACCATTTTATTACCTGCTTCATAGGATACTTTACAATGCTGAAAAATTAAAAATTTTACTAATCCCGTCATATGATGGGCTATATGCTAGTATTTAAATAATTTAAAATAAATGATTAAATGA
>CM063500.1:15902334-15909834 GCA_032207245.1 Pardosa pseudoannulata | reverse complement strand
TAATCCTAAACTGCCGAACAATGGCCGATTGGTTAGTTTGCTGGCCTTCGGTACCAGAGTTCATGGGTTGGAATCCACTGTGGCATGGATGTTCGTAGCCGTTCGGAATATGTTTTAAGCTGAAGATCTCCGTCTTATTCTCCTTTATATCGCAAAAAAGTAGATCGTAGCACTCCAAACCAAACCTTTCATGTAGCAAAATACATAGACAGTAGCGTTCCAAAGAAAGAACCGCTGCTATTTGTCAATTCTGGTTTTAAAGATTGCCATCTTATTCTTGCTAAAAAGCAAAAATTGTTCTGAGAAAGCATAAAAATTTGTTAATTGTCCTTAAAACAAGGGAGGTTGAGTATTAATGGTTTAAATTACTCTTAAAGTCTCTAAGCAAAATCCTTATTTCTTTTTAAGAGCTTTATTTCCTTCTGCAGGTGTTTGAAAAAAAGTCCCCCGTAACAATATTCATGGTAGATTAGATTATCTGTGATCTGTTTAACACATCTCTGCTTCGGAGCTTCAAACACTTTCAGTGAGGGGGAATCATGGGATTTATCCTTGCGTGTACGATATAAAACAGACCCGTCTAAAGTAGGGGGTGGGGAGTGCTCAGATAGGGGAAAAGTAATGTAACACAAACAATCTCCCCCTCCTCTGAATGACAGAATATGGGATTCATTCCGCGTAGTGGTTCCAATCTCGACCACCCCCAGCTGTACACAGGGGCGTGATATGGGTCACGTCCTCGCCAGGCATACAATGGAACTGTGTCTTGCGCACTTGTTGATGTCGAACTATATACTGGGCGATTATGCATTTTTATTAGGGACCGATTTCTTAGTTGTGTGTTTGGAGATTACTGGTGACGCCGTACACGAAATGTTTGTGTTCGTGTAAAGATTGCGTGCTTATAAATTACGCTTGCAGAGTTAAGGGGAATAGTACCTTTTGAGTTGTAAAGTTTTGATTATAGCAACCGATTTTTTTATTAACCCCTAAATGCACAGTTTTTTTGGAAAAGGCCGGCTAAAAAAATCTTTATTTTTAATGTAAAAAATGCAATTTAAAGTACAATTACACACACACACACACACACACACACACACACACACACATATATATATATATATATATATATATATATATATATATATATATATATATATATATATATATATATATATATATATATAGAAAAATGAGTGAATCTGAATATAAATACGCTGTCGGAAAGTGGCTCGCAAGGAAGAGATAAGTCGTAAGTGATAAGTAGAAAAAAATATATTTTATACTTGAATAAGTTAAATGTTATAGCTTATAATCCCATGTAAATGATAAATATCAATAAAACGATTTTTTTTTAAACTTTCACTTTATTTTCAATTCTCGATTGCATTCGAGTGTGAAAATTTATAGCAACAAAGTACAGAGCAGCTCGAATTATCTCGAGTGTGCACAGTTTAGCGCGCTCGAGTTAACTCGAGCGTGCACGTTAAGGGGTTAACTGTACACTAGAGAGTTCTGTTATGCGTTGTCTGGGTTCTGCAACTCTCGAAATTTACAAAATAAATCATATATATATGATTATAAATCTGAAAAAATATTTCTAATCACCTATTAATTTACGTTTTGGTATATCTTATATAAAAATAAAATCCATTCTTCTTCTTTCGTTTCAGTATAAAGATCAATTAAATTTCCTTTGAAGTCTATGGGACTATTCAGTAATATTTTCTCAGTTAAAATCACGGAAAGGGCATTTAGCGTATTCTGATTTATAGTTCTACATCTTAAATCTATTCATCTTGTTTCGTTTCTACTGATAAGGTCAATTAAATTTCCTTTGAAGTCTGTGGGAATATTCAGACAGAAGTAGGACTATTGAGTAATATTTTCTGAATTAAAATCACTGAAAGGGCATTTAGCGTATTCTGATTTATAAAGCTACTTCTTAAATCCATTCATCTTGTTTCGTTTCTATTGATAAGGTCAATTAAATTTCTTTTGAAGTCTATGGGACTATTCAGATAGAAGTTGGATTATTCAGTAATATTTTTTCAGTTAAAATCACTGAAAGGGTATTTAGCGTATTTTGATTTATAGTGCTACATCTTAAATCCATTCATCTTGTTTCGTTTTTACTGATAAGGTCAGTTAAATTTCCTTTGAAGTCTGTGGGACTATTCAGTAATATTTTCTCAGTTAAAATCACGGAAAGGGCATTTAGCGTATTCTGGTTTATAGTGCTACATCTTAAATCCATTCATCTTGTTTCGTTTCTAGTGATAAGGTCAATTGAATTTTCTTTAATGTCTGTGTGACTGGGGTGAAAAACTCGTACATCACGATTTATAGATGTGTGAACCAGCCAGTTAGAGGTTTAGTGGTTTAGTGTGATAACGCGGGAAGAAACGTAATGTATATAAGAAGAGTTGAAATTTGCAGGAATTAATTATACGTGTATGAGCCAGAGTTTTAATGATTTAGTGTGATAACGCGGGAAGAAGCGTTACTAAAGTATACAAGAAAGACTGAAATTAGCAGGAATTAATTTTGCTGAATTCTTTCTTGCCAGATCTAAAGAAAGAACTAAAGACATTCCCCAAGGTTTGCCATAAAAAGATAGAATATAGATAGAATATATAGTTGTACTAGCTATTTTTTAACGGCATCAAAAGAGATACGGCAGGCATTATAGGAATAAACCAGCCAAAATCAAAAAATATATCTGATAAATAATAAAAAAGAGTCTTAAAAATTTTGAATAATTGGCAGCAACATCTACGGTTGATTAAAAAAAAGAAAAAAAAAGAAAAAGAAATTCCTACTATCTCTGTAAAAAGTAAATTTATGTCCGCTGTTAGAAAAGTCATAAAGTGTTAAGGTATCCGTCTATGTTGAAAACGTCATTTTTTGCGAAAAAAATCATAATTTGTTTTATTTATCTATAGTAAACTTTCAACTTTTAGGATTCTAAATCTGTTTTAGTTTTGTCTCTACGGCATTTTAAAACAAAATTACAGCTGTTTAAACATCAGTGACAGCTGTCAAAACAAAACGGAAGTAGCGACTTCGGAACCGGAAGTTGTCAATATTTTGGACAAAACTTTTTCAATTTTCATTGCGATTAATTTAAACATTTTTCTAGTATTTGTATTAGTTAGCAACTTGACAGTTAGAAAGTTTTGAAGCAAGAAAGTGTGGGGAATTTTAAGCATGCATTTTAATTTTTCATTAGTTAAAGTTGCTTTCATAAGCTTCAAATGCGTTTTTCTCAGAACCATATTTTTAATAAAATGTTGAAACTTGAAATGTGATTTCTCAAAAAGTTCTTAAAATATTTGTTGAAAATTATTATGAATGCTTTTGATAGTATTTACTAGTAAATGACCTAAAAGCTTTAAATTTGGATAATTTTTAATGATGTTACACTCAATTAGATGTAAAGGTAATGAAAATTCGTTAAAAATTCAATGTGTATGATTTTAAAGAACCAAAATTTTTTTTCAAAATGTAAATTAAGCAAAGATTTTGGGTGATTCACTATTCCAGTTTATACGAAATGTGTTGCATCAAAAAATATTGAAATAATTTAATTTATTAAAAAATTAGACCTTTTGAAAAAAAAAAACGATTTTTTTACTAAATTTTCTTCATTTATTAGAAATTTTATAAAAACTTCTCCAGGAATAATTTTTTTAAGTGCAATTCTTTATGATAATATAAAAAATCTAAAAATGTAAAAACATGAACTAGTTTCTACGTTTAAAAAAAAAGTTCTCCGAGCGTAGACGGATACCTTAATCTAAATGAAAAATATATAAGTAATGGAAATGACTTGAAAATTTTGTAGATTGTTTATAATATTGCCCTGTACCTAACAGCATATAAATAGATACGGCAGGCATAATAGGGGGGGAAACAGCAAAATCAAAAAATACATTTGATAAATAATAAAAAAGAACTTTAAAAATTTTGAATTTTTGGCAGCAAGATCTACGGATGATTAAAAAAACGAAAGAAAAAAATCCTACTACCTCTGTATAATTGTTTTTCCCGCGTTGAACTACAACTGCCGCACGTGGATTTTTAAAATCGTCCGCTTGAAGTCGTTGCCAAAAACCCAGCTTTCTCTTTTTACGCGCGCACATACGTAGTTGTATGTGTCACCTCCTGAATTAATGACATCGTTTGGCGGACCGTTAATGAAAATGATGGAGACAGAATTACATGGCGTGTTTACGAGCTTTGACTATTCTGATAGGCGGGAAAATTTATCGTATCGTTTTGTGTTTGCAGTAACTGTGTGCGGAAAATTTATTAAGTCTTCACTCGACGGAAGAAATCGGGAAATCGTTCCGGGACGCTCGAAAGGAAAATCAGCTCAGTAGTAGTTATTTTTATTTATTTATTTATTTATTTTTCAAAGAAGTTTTTTAACCGATCGGCATTCAAGTTTAATGGTTGTTGACAAGCGAGATTGTTCTAGAAGAGCAAAATAGAATGAAGTAGAAGGACGTTAAAAAAATCGTTTTGCTGTTTACTTAGAATCTATTTTTAATTTATTACGTATCATCTTATGTTTCCTAGATGAATCGTGATCTAACAGTTAAAGGGATTCTGCTAAGTGTGAGAGATTGCTTTTCCAGTTAGTGGGTTCTAGAACGGCTTCACCGATCGCGTGCCTTGCATGGGGGTAGTTCTTATTTTCTTTCTAAATGTGACGTGTTACCTAATATACTCACAATAGATAATAAAAATGTATAACTCATTTAATTCCATGCGTGGATAATTTTCCTAAATTGAAAAGATGGACGAGTGCATTTTATAATTATATACAATGATCCCTCGTTTTTCGCGGTTAATGGTGACCAGAACCTTCCGCGAAAGCTGAAAAACTGTGAAGTAGGACTGTACCTCTAGGAATTTTCCTGTATGTGGGTACACGAATGTTTTAAGTATGTAAAAAGCATTTATACTTTACACATTTAAGACAAAAACTACAACAGTATACGTATTTAATTAAACGTGTCACTTCTAATTAATAAGGTTAATTACAAAACCTTATAGAGTAATAAACATTAATCAACATTGCTTTCTGATTGAGCCGAACAGTCTTGTGTTGGTGGTGGAGGAAAGGCTCTCATTTGACTCGTAGAAGTTTTAGGCTCCCTCGGGGACTCTTTTGCTGGAGACGCTGATGGTAGAGCCAGGGGGCTTTATCTTGGAGAGAAACATGGTGATGGGTAGTTGTCTTTGTCTTTCCTTTTTCTTCAAAATTCCCCTGTACAAGGACACAACCCAGTCAACGCGATTTCTGAACTCGACAGCTCGAACCCTATTGTCGTCAATGTCTTCTGCAAATTCTTGCCATGTTGCACAATTGTTACAGATTCTTAAGGGTAAGGCAACGTGATGTCAGTTTGTTTTTGGTTTTCCTCTCCATTTTCTTTTTCACTTGAAGACTTTATTATCTCAAGAGCGCGTGGTATGTACTCTTAGTTAACTCATCTCTTTGTCTGACATGCAGGGATCCGTCTCTCTCACGCATTAACATGAAACAACGCTCTTTTCCGCAATGTGGCTGCTGACATGGTTGTAGTTTTTCATTTTTATTTTTTGATGAATATTTTGAAAAACCCGCGAAGCACTGATGACGCAAAACATGAAGCGCGAAATGGCGAGGGAACACCGTACGTCATGAAGTAATTTTGTGTAAAGAAATATTTGGTTTAAAAAATTTATCTATCATGAAGTAATGAAAACTAATATAAACATATAAGTAAAAAATATATGAAATGTTAAATTCTATGAGGAATACTCATTCTTGGCGCTATTGATAAAGGCAGTGATCTCGTATTGTACGCGGATCTTGAGCCGGTTAAATATTCGTCTTGTTTATTAATAGCGGTTCGGTTTGATCTACTGTTTTGCTACACGAGGGCTAATGAGACCAGAGCCTACTGGCTTAAAGACGATTACGAACGGCTAAGGAGATCCATACCGACATTGTGATTCGAATGCGAGAACTCCGGTACCGAAAAGCGGAAACCTATCATTTAGCCATAGTTTGGCTTCATTAACCCATATTGGACCGCTGTCCTATAAACAGGACAGCAAATAGAATTCCATTTAATAATAAAGTTATAAATATTTTCTGAGTGGATTTTATTTTAAGACCTTTAAAATAGACACACTTTATCATAGTAACAAAAAAAAAGTGAGAAATCAAAATATATTGTATTGTAAAATTTATTTTTAGCAACCCCTTAAAATTGTCATTTTTTAATCTTTAATTTTATATTTATTATTATTATTATTATGTAGGTTACTTGTAGTACTCCAGACATTGGCACTACATTAGTGAGTAATGCTAGGTCCAGAAAACGGTATTATGACACCAAACACTTTATCCATTTTAACGATGATTCTTCAATTGATCCACAAGATCGTTATTATAAAATTCGACCTTTTTATGACAAAATCAGCATAACCTTGAAGCAATTTGGTATATTTTCTGAAATTCTCACCATCGATGAAAGGAATGGTAAAATATTTTGGAAGGCACAGTTCATGAAATATAAACCTGTAAAATTTGGATGTAAATTTTGGGTATTAGAAGCGTACAAAGAATATCCTTTTTCTATTACCCCTTACCAAAAATACCAGTTCAAGAACTTCAAAATAAAAGCAACAATAGTGTGCTTAAAATGTAATGTTAAAATTTGCTTTGAATGTTTTCCCAAATTTCACCTATGAATCAGCCTAATGCAATGTAAGTGATATTTGTTAAATTTTAGTAGTGTATTGGACCGTTGGCTTAATTATAGGACAGCTAATTTCTTAAAAAATTAAAATTTATTTTTAAATTTTTGTTTTATATGCTTAGTTACACCATATTATATTTATGGATAAAGTTTTAAAAATTTTCAGAAATATTTAGTTGGTGTGGTACAATATGGGACACGTAAAATAGATTCCTTGTCGCAATGCCCTCTCCAAGTTCTTAAACGATAACTCTGGAAGTGATAGGTCTGGGGATGCTTGGTCCATAGCTCAAAATTACGGGGGCCCAATCAGGAGGTTAAATCAGCTCGTTTAAAAGGAAGCTGCATATTAACTTCAGCTATCGCATATTGCGGTCTGGTCTATAGGACCTGGTGTAGGCTTTCCTTTACACTAGGATGTATGAGTAAAAACAACCTGCTCTTTAAAAAATTAAAATTCTAATTAACATTTCGTATAATGTTTTAAAACAATCTAGAATTTTAAAAATTTACTCGATAATTCGAGTTTATTTTTGTAGACTGTATTTTATGTTTTTTAAATGTATTTCTTCATCTAAGAAAACTAAATAATTTGTATAAAGTTAAAAATCTATTAATGCTCTAGGAAAAAAAGTTATTCTAAACAGAAATTTTCATTTTATAATTAATTAGAGTACGCACATAAAATGAAAGATTCTTTCGATCAAAAGGTACTGTCTCTTTAACCCCTTGGCTGTTT
>CM063500.1:15816015-15886015 GCA_032207245.1 Pardosa pseudoannulata | reverse complement strand
AAATTGTATCCGACTTTGTTGTTCTTGTTTTTGAAAACAACCTGTCACTCCGCATTCGTATGACGTAGGAAAGACGAGTCTTTTTGCTAAGAGGTAAGGGAGGTATGTTACTCACTTGTGGTATACACGTCATTCTTTAGCTTTGTTGCGTAGCGACTTTACAGCAGTGTTGCCACTATTAAAGTTCCAACCCTCGTAAATAAATTTAAAATAAAAAAGGCAGTAACTATATTTATAAGCCTAGTGGCGCCGGGGTAGTGCAGCGTGCTCCCACGACACAGGTCGTTTCGATCTCCGGGTTGGGCAAGGTTGACTCAGCTTTTCCTGCCTTCAGTGGGTAGACAAACTGAGGACCAAGCATGCTTGGAAACTAAACACTAGGGGTTCCGTAGTAAGGTTGAAGCCCTAACCGGAATTCTTCGCACCCTAGAGTAGATAGTCTCGTAAACGAAGTTTGGCTTCGTAGGCCCTGGCCCCCTAGTAGGAATTTAGTTTAATATATATATTTATAGAATAATAATCATAAACTTTACAATAAAAAGACAACAGTGAAATCTCTTGTTTTTCTATTTGCATTGTTTATACCACGAATTGGGGTTTCTTGACGTATTTTTTGCCTTTGGCAACAAAAATTCGTCCACTTCCATAGAAATAAAAACAAATTTAATTGTTGAAGAAAATATGTAACGAAGAATTACCAGAAAAATATCAGGTTGGCAACACCAGGGCAAAAATTCCGCCCAAATAGCCAAACTACTTCAGAATTTCAAACAGTGCTAATAGAGAGCTATTTCCAGACCTGCCAACTGTTGAATATTGAAAATAGTAGCACTTGACAATTTTTGAAATCAAAACTAGTAGCACACTAATTTGCGAAGTGGGTTGGATGGCAACTTTTTACACCATAAATCCTGGGAAATCACACGAGTGCCTTAACACAATGCACATACTAAATGGTTGTGTGTATGTTTACTGCTCAAACAAAACAATCAATTCTACTAAAGTATCTAAAATTCCTTATAAAATTTCAAATAGACAATATTTCATTTTCAAAATATGATATACATTTATATACATTTCTGAACTGAAAACCCCGCATAAAAATTTAGATGAAGTATTTTATTTACTAAAATAAATCTAAATAGATTTATTTTAGTTAGATTTATTTAGATTTATTTCACACATTAACATTTTATAGTAAGAAACAATAATTTAAAAAAAAATCTCAGAAATGTACTGAGGGAAGAACACAGAAATATAGTATTACATTATAACCAATATTATCCGACAAAAAATCTAATTTTTAATTCAAAAATTTCTACCTTCGACAGAGTATGGTATTATACGGTAGTTACACGATAATTGATAGGAAAAGTTTTTTTTCCTTACATCGCTTGAGAAAATATATTCATTCATTTTGATTTTCCAGATGCGATGCAATTTTATGTTCTTGTATATATTTTTTTAACGGAAAATCGTATTTTTTTTGACTGATTTCCGTAGGATCGTAATTACTTGCTAAATGATTGTGTGTATGTTTACTGCTCAAACAAAACAATCAATTCTACTAAAGTATCTAAAATTCCATATAAAATTTCAAATAGACAATATTTCATTTTCAAAAGATATACATTTATATACATTTCTGAACTGAAAACCCCCCATAAAAAGTTAGATGAAGTATTTTATTTAGAATTATTTTAGTTGTATTTAAAAGTTATTTCCCACATTAACATTTTTATAATAAGAAACAATAATTTTTAAAAAATCTCAGAAATGTACTGAGGGAAGAACACAGAAATATATTATTACATTATAACCAATACTATCCGACAAAAAATCTAATTTATGATCCAACCAATTTTTGATTTCTACCTTCGACAGAGTATGGTATTGCACAGTAGTTACACGAAAAATGATCGAAAAAAATTTTTTTACGGATTTCCTTACATCGCTTATGAAAATATATTTTGATTTTCCGGATGCGATGTAATTTTTATTCTTGTATACATTTTTTAACAAAAAATCGTACTTTTTTGACCGATTTTCATAGGATCGTAATTATTTGCTAAATTGGTAGAAACTACGATTTTTTCATAGCATTTGGCAGGTCTCTATTTCATACCTATAAAAGCCACATGAAAAGGTGAAATAACTGAATTAATTGTAATTAACGTCACGGCTAATTAATTTTAAGTTCGATAAAACTAATTAGCATGTCACAGGTGAAGATATAAAAGAATAAATTTAAAACTTTAAGCAATAATACAAATGTGACTTTCGTCATTCAGAAAATTATTGTAAAAAAAATATTCGTGTTTTTTTTTTTTTAATTCATAAAATAAAAAGTTCTACTTTTTTTAAATGAATATTTTTGTAAGTTCTTTAATATGGCTCAGAGTTAAAAAATATTGTTTAGTTTTGCTATTTCAAGCAGCATATTTTGCAAAATTGCAATAATATGTCCCAAATGAAAAACTGGAATTTACTTACACACTAGTTAACTTTAGAAAGATGTTCATAAATTAGAAACTAAATTTGCATATCAAACTGAAGATAAAAATGTACTTTTTATTCTGTAAATGTATAATTTCAAAGATAACCGACATTTTAATATTTTTTAAAAATTTAAGAAATTGAAAACTTTAAAAAATTTTCTTCATGCTATAAAAAGAAATTTATCGATCGTTATAATATAATAGAGGTTCACGGACTGAAAGAAAAAGATAATTTCTTCTATGTAATGCAAAAATTTCTATTTACCAAATTTTTTTCGATATTTTTTTCTACATTTTCTATATAATTTTTACATATTTCAAAAGTTATTTTTCGGACAAGGGAATTTCTATTTTTTCAGCGGTTTTATTAATTTTATTTTTTTAAATGTATTGCTCCATTCGACAAAACTAAGTAATATTTTATAAATTTACTTTTAATTATGATCTAAGAAAAATGTGAACTCTAAACTCTGCAAAACATTTTATTTTACATTGAATCAAAAATAAATTGTTTTAATGAAGTTTTTCCAGTTCGAAAGCTACTTTATCCATTTAAATAGTTTTTAATTTTTTAATATTTTATTTAATTTTAAAATATTAATTTTAATATTCTAGTTTACAAAATTGAAAGCAAATTTTATTTCAATAAATTTTATTTCTAATGCATATATTTAAAAATTTATTTTGCGGGCTAGTAAATTTCATTTTTCTTTATTTTATGTATATTATTTTTCTTTCAATTCGATAGAGAAATTTAATTTCGAATGCATATATTTAAAAACTTACCTTGGGAATTAGTAAATTTCATTTAATCTTTTCATGTATATTATTTATCTCTTATACAAATATTTCACAATTTTTCTTGTGGATTAGTAAATTTCATTTTTCTTTTTTATCAATTGATGCACATTATCTTATGTAGTATAATATAAAAATTTAGTTTCTAATGCACATATTTCACGTATCATTTGCAGATTAGTAAATTGTTTTTTCATTTGGTGCAAATTATTTTATTTTAATTTGATATTTGGTTTCTAATGCACATATTTCACAATTTGTCATGTAGAATAGTAAATTTTTCATTTGATATACATTATTTTATTCCAATTTTATATATTTAGTTTCGATAAAATGTAGATTCTAATGCACACATTTCACAATTTATCTTAGAGAAGTAAATTTCTTTTTTTTTTTTTTTTAATTTGATGCACATTTTATCCAAATTTGGTGTATTTAGTTTCTAAAAAAATTACTTTCTAATTCACATATTTCCCATATCTTGTAAATTAGTAAATTTCTTTTTTTTTTCATTTCATGTACATTATTTTGTTCCAAATTGGTATATTTAGTTTGCATAAAATTCAGTTCTAATGCACATATTTCACACTTTATCTTTTAGATTAGAAAATTTCCTTTTTTTTTAATTTGATGCACATTTTATTCCAACTTGATATATTAAGTTTCTATAAAATTTAGTTTCTAATGCATATATTTAACAATTTATTTTGTAGATTAGTAAATTTCTGTGTGTTTTTTTCATTTGATGCACATTTTATTCCGATTTGGCATACTTAGTTTCTATAAAAATTAGTTTCTAATATACTTATTTCACAATTTATCTTGTAGATTAGTAATTCTTTTCATTTGATGCATATTATTTTTTCAACTTGATAAAACTATTTAATTTCTAATGCCCATATTTCTCAATTTGTATTGGAGGTTAATACATTTTTTTCATTTTCTGTAAATTTTTTATGTTATTTTGAAAAATATACTTTTTAAATAGACAAAAATAATTTTCAAAAGTTCGAGTGTTACTAAAAAACCTGTAAAAATTACACTCTAAAAGGAGTAAAATATTTTATGATGAATCAAAAAAAAGAACGTTATATTGAAATTTCCAGTTTCGGACAGTACCATGTTCTCATAAGGTAAAATTTTGTCTCCAATAAGAGGAATAAAGTTTTATATATAATATAAAAATATAAAAGTTAGAGTAAAAGAGTAAATTGTAGTGTAATACAAAGAAAAGTTTTCAATATCAATTTAGAATATAATTTTACATTGAATTGCACGTGTATTAAAAAGTTTTAAAAAATTGATAAAAGAAATAAAAAAAAATATAGAAAACAAGTAAAACTTTTAAAGTATAGTCTCTATATTCTTATATACTCTAAATACTTTGATATAGTTATATAAAAAATTTGCTTATTTAATGTACTAAAATAGCAATTCTTTAAAATCCTTGTACCTAACTTTAGAATAGAATATAATGTTTAAGTATATTACCTATAAAAAAACTAAGTTAAATGTTTTAGGATTCATTCAATGTAAATAAACAAAAGAAAGTACTGGTAATAAAGAATTTAACTAGCATTTTTCTGGGATATAAATACTGACTTAATATTCATTATAAAAATCCCACATTTAGAAATACCTAACTTTAGACTAGAATATAATGTTTAAGCAAATTAACTATAAAAAATCTAAGTTAAATGTTTTAGGATTTATTCAGTGTAAATAAACAAAACAAATGACTGGTAATAAAGAATATAACTAGTATTTTGCTGGGTTATAAATAATGATTTAATACTCAATATAAAAATCCCACATTTAGAAGTACCTAACTTTAGACTAGAATATAATGTTTAAGTATATTAACTATAAAAAATCTAAGTTAAATGTTTTAGGATTTATTCAGTGTAAATAAACAAAAAAAGTACTGGTAATAAATAATATAACTGGTATTTTATTGGGTTGTAAATAATGACTTAATACTCATTATAAAAATCCCACATTTAGAAGTACCTAACTTTAGACTAGATAAGAAACTAAGTTAAATGTTTTAGAATTAATTCAGTGTAAATAAACAAAAAAGTACTGGTAATAAAGAATATAACTAGTACTTTACTGAGTAATAAATAATGACTTAATACTCATTATAAAAATCCCATATTTAGAAGTACCTAACTTTAGACTAGAATATAATGTTTAAGTATTTTAACTAAGAGAAACTAAGTTAAATGTTTTAGAATTAATTCAGTGTAAATAAACAAAAAAGTACTGGTAATAAAGAATATAACTAGTACTTTACTGAGTAATAAATAATGACTTAATACTCATTATAAAAATCCCATATTTAGAAACTTAAAACAAATACATATTTAATAATCCCAACAGAATGTCAGCTTGACTATCACTTACCTTTACCCATGGTACAATGCTATTAGCATTAAGATGTTATATAACTAAATCCAAAGCATTTAATTAACCGCGACCGTGTTATGCAATTCCTCAGAGGCTTTAAACTCCCTCTTCAGCTTTAGCTGTGGCTTTCCTGCCAAGCAAGTCATAAGAGAACCAAGGGAGAATAAATCAAAATCTCTCTAGCGCCATCTAGTGACGGAGGGCGTAACCTCTATCATCGATTTTAGCTCTTTTATTTTTCAGCAGATCTTAATCAGCGCTCTTTTAAGAAGATTAGGAAAAGTTTCAGAAACTTTTCTTAATTTGATTAAAACACATTGCTCTAATCAAACTTTGACTGGTTAAAGCAGATCAATATAAAATTGTTCCGCTGAAAAATAATTAAAAGAAATACATAATTGTTAATAATTAAAGTATAGGTCAAAACGAAATACCTGAGTTTTGACTAATATGTGACTCAGTGTTTTGTCATTTCGTTTTTCGCGGTATGACCGTGCAATTACGTTTCGCATTTAATATTTTGTTTCCAAGTCTACCTAGCATGAATCAACGTTTAGGAATGTGAATTTGGAAGCACGAGGGTTGGGTAGACACATTTCCTTTTCTTGAAACATGGAAATTAGTAAATTCAACGAAAATATGTTGTAATAAAATTCGTTGTAAGGCAATTTACGTTGTAAAACATAGTATTTACACTTAATTTTTCAAAAATTTAGGAGAAAATTACAGGTGTGAGTTATACACAGGATAATTTTTACTGCTTTCTGATATCCCTCGATGTACTTATTCATAATGACATGTATTTAAAAAAGGGTTAAAATCTTACTCAATAGGGCTGAACGATAAAGGGTAGGGCTTTGCACTTCGGTATCAAAGTTGGTGGGTTCGAATCATACTTCTGATATAAATGTTCGTAGCCGTCTGGAATTGGCTTTAACCCTTAATTTGACAAGATGTTTTTTCAAATATTTTTTAGTTTTAATTTCTGTTATTTTCCCATGTCTGTATAGACATTAGGATCTCTGTAAAATAAACAAAAAAATATATTATTTTCTATTTTTGAGATAATTAATGTCCATTGTGGCGAACACTGACAATTATGTTATATAGTAGTTATAAATATACATGTCCAGTGTAGCGGACTTAGCCAAATTAAGGGTTAAGCAGTAGCTTCCGGTCTCATTAGCTCTCGTGTGGCAGAAATATAGACCGTAGAGCTTCAAACCAAACCAAGCCGGACGATGTTCTAATAGTAAGGCGCAGTTCTTTGGAACTGGAGTTGGTGAGTTCAAATCCCACTTTTGACAGGTATATTCGTTGCCATCTGGATTTGGCTTTAAACAGGAGGTCCTGATCCCATAAGCCCTTGTATATTAAAAAAAATGTACCCTAGCACTCCTAACCAAATGAAGCCAAGCCGGACGATGACCCAATGGTACGGTGCTGCTCTTCGGTACCAGAGTCAGTTCGAAACCCGCTGATGGCATGGATGTTTGTAAATATTATGAATCGGCTTAAAGCAGCAGGTCCCGGTCTCATTAACATTCTTGTTACAAAAATGTAGAACGTACTGCTATAAACCAAAACCTGCCGGATAATGACAGAATTGTACGGCGCTGCTTTTGGGTGCCTGAGTCCGTAAATTCGGTACACGCTGTAGGCATGGATGTTCCGTTGTCAATCACGTTCAGATTAGAGACAATCCGAAGTTCAAAGTGACTATACACCGTCGAGTTCACTGAAAGTTCGGATGAGACACCTAAAATGAGGTTGTGATCGCAAAATCCTCAAAGTTCAAGCGATAGCTCACATGGTGGAAGACCAAGCTGAAGGGGGTCTCCTATTTGGTCCTTGATACCAAATTACGAGGACCTATTCTTCAAAGTACAACATCTCGAGTCAATGGCAATTTTCTCTCGACAAGAAATCTTATGACTTCTAAATGGACACGACACCACCCAACCAAAAAAACTGGTATACGAGGCTTGGAAATTTAATAGTGGCAACACCGCTGTAAAAACGCTACGCAACAAAATCAAAGATTGGCTAATGTACCACGTAGGCTCCTGTACCACCTGTTGGTACGTGAGCTACATACTTACCTTACCTCTCAGCAAAAAGATTCGTCCTTCCTACGTCATACGAATGAGGAGTGACGCGAAGAACTAATCCTTGTATTAGCTTGCGATCTAAAGTTAAGTGTTGTCAGGACGTTTTCAAACCAAGAACAACAAAGTCGGAGAAAAACCCAATATGTCAGAGATCATACATCACGACAATGTCATCTAGGGGTTCAAGAGGCTTTCGGGGCATCTGCATTGCCTAACAGAACTGTAACAAGATGGGTAAAAGTCTTCAATGAAGAACGCTCAAATGTGGAGGACATGTATTGTCCAGGTCGTCCTAGTGTCAGGGATGCAGAAGTGCATGCTGTTGCCGCACTAATGGACAGTGATCGATGCCAAATGATTCGTGAGCTGGTCCGAAAGACAGGATTTGCGCATACGACTGTGCTGCACATTCTGAAGGAACGCCTGAGCATGAGAAAAATTCTGCATTTTCTGAAGAATGCGCCTATCATTCTGCATGACAGTGCTCGGCCACATAGCAGCTCAACCTGTGACTGATTTGTTCGATCGATGGGGCTTGGAAGTGCTTTACCATCCAACATACTCCCTAAATCTATCCCTTCTGACTTTGTCTTAATTCCTATGATGAAGAAACTACTTTGCGGCATTCGCTTCAGAACTGTTCCAGAGATTCTTGCGGCAGTAGACCGGTCCATTCGAACTATCAACAGAACAGGAGCTACTACAGGTGTTCTACGACTTCCACATCATTGGAAATGGGTTATACACAATGCTGACGACTATATAGAAGGACTGTAAAACATGGTGACATGAATGAGTTTTGTATTCCATGTAAATAAATAGTTTCCACAATTAAAGTTCCAACCCTCGTTTTAATCAAATTTACATATAGAAACATGTTTTGGAATTGTAAAAAATTAGATTTTCCTGTTGACATGTAAATATTATTTTTATACAAGCAGAATAATCTTTTGTATTTTTCCCAATTTAATAAAGATGGGAATTTTGCCTGCTAATGCAAAGTGTTGTATTATAAAAATTTCCGAGGTAACCATTTACCTTAAGATAGATGCTCCTATCGGCAGTGACATATTTGACTTTTGTACAATTTCGTACGAAAGCAAAATAAAATTTTTTTAAATCCCTACGCATTGTAAGCATTCCCTATATAATAATATCCTAATCTATCTATCCATCTGTCCTCGAATTAATGAAGCGGTTGGACCTGGAATGGATAGGGGCATCCATATTGGATTCTGGATGAGTTAGGATTATCAAAATTCAAAGCAAATCTTTAAAACGTTCGAAATCCAAACCTTTCCCCCTTTTCCAGCGTTTAATGCCATTATATCAAGCCCCATTTCCCCTAGTTAAGAGCAGGTGATTAAGTTTATCATATAATAAGTAGGTAAAAATAACATCTTTTCTAGCATTGTGACGTCATTCCTTTAACCATCTCATTTAATCATTTCTTATTTTAAATTATTTAAATATCGTCTGCATTATTTTCATACGTTTTATCGATTAGATATTACGCAAATCATTTTCTTTTATATTTGGCTTAAATAATAGATTAGGTACATATGTGATAGTTTTAAATTGAATCATCGATTATTTTTGGTTGCAATGAAAATTTTATCACCGATATTAACAACAAATTCTTTTCATAAAAGTCTAGGAGTCTATATCACGGACTAATAAATATCCAGCGTTTAAGTTATATATCTTTGAAATTTAAGAAGTCTGTTCGTTTGTGCGTTAAGGCTAGCAAAATTCAAATGTACCAAAGTTTACCTTCTTCTAAACTATCGATCCGATTCTAATTGATGTAAATATGCTTCATATCACAGCGAAAAATACTGTCGTCTTTAAAACGTTCGAAATTCACCCCTTCGCCCCTTTTCGAGCTTTTAATGCCACCATTTCAAGCCCTATTTTCCCCGTTTAAGAGCAGGCGATTAAATTTATCAATTTATCCCATAATAAATAGGTAAAAATAGCATTTTTTCTAGCATTATGACGTTATTGCTTTAACCACCTCATTTAATCATTTCTTATTTTAAATTATTTAAATATCGTCTGCATTATTTTTATACGTTTTATCACTGAACTTATTTACTTAATTTATTTACGTAATATATAAGTTCAATATATCTTTGAAAATTAAAAAATTTGTTCGTTTGTGTTATTTTTCATAACCACACTGTTTGACTGAATAAATTGATCGGGATTCTAAACTGCATTCACACTATCGGGAGACTTTAGAGGAGTATAAAGATAAAAAGAATATTGACAGTGTACCAGATAATTCTCAGCCAAAAAACAAACCAATTTTTTATCTGCCTCATAGGATACTTTAAAATTCTGGAAAATTAAAAATATTTCTATTCCCGTCATATGACGGGCTATATGGTAGTATACTATGAAACACTACATAGCATTTTTTAAAAGGTAATTTATTTATTTATATCGATTCGGCCGTTTAAGTTATCTTTTTCGATACTCCAACTGGGTCTTTTTTAATCGTAGGCCCCTTTCAAGGACCCCGTTTCTTACGACCCATTTTCTATATTTACTGACTTAAATTTTCACCCACTGTGAATATTTCGTATTTTGTAAACAAATACAATGTCTAGAGTTTTACCATATGAATTTATCTATTACTGGAAAAGTGCCATGAAACATATTTGGGCATTAGTACGCTAAAGTACAGAGTTTTATTGCTTCTTAGAATCTTTGTCAGAAAATGTTCTAAATAAAGAACTCCATTACGAATTTTTTTTCTTACTTTTTTTGGCAAGTCTTAGCCAATAGAATTTTATACTATAGTGCTGGGTCACGGAATAACTGAGTGTTAGTTTGGCTAATTCTCTAATTTGTGTTCTGTAAGTATACCCTATACACAGATCCTTAACATGAATGAAAGATATTTTTATTTTCGCATGACTTGTTAGCCTAACATTTAAGAGTAACTTACATAAAAATTTCAGCTAAATCTCTTTAGAACAGGGCCTGATTAAAGCATGGGCTGCATGGGCCTAGCCTGGACACCCTAAAATTTGGTACTTAATTATTAAATTTTAAATAATTTAATTAACAAAATTTGAATTTTATTATTTTTTTCCTTTTATTAATTTTGTATTAAAATCTACGAATAGCTATTATTTGTTAATCTTACCTATAATATACTATAATTACCTATAATTACCTATAATATACTTACCTATCTTAGCTATTTTATTTTATTTTTTATATAAGAAACTTAATTGCAAGTGTAACAGTTTACATCCTTGAGGATACACAGATTTTTGGCTTCGACTGTAATACAAAGGTATGTAAACATAAAATATTATCCTCCAAAAATATTCGTTTGTATCCTCTTTTATAAACTAATTTTTTGCCTAGAAAGGAGGGTAAAATAATTTTAAATAATTTAATTAACAAAATTTGAATTTTATTAATTTTTTTCTTATTAATTTTGACTTAAAATCCATGAATAAATATTTACTTGTTAATCTTACCTATAATATACTTACCTATCTACCTATAATATACTATAATTACCTATAATATACTATAATTACCTATAATATACTATAATTACTTATAATATACTTACCTATCTTACATATTTTATTTTATTTTTTTATATAAAACTTAATTGCAAGTGTTACAGTTTACATCCTTGAGGATATGCAGATTTTTGGCATTCGACTGTAATACAAAGGTATGTAAACATAAAAAATTATCCTCCAAAAATATTCGTTTGTATCCTCTTTTATAAACTTTTTTTTTGCCTTGAAAGGAGGGTAAAAATAATTTTAAATTATTTTACTAATAAAATTTGAATTTTATTATTTTTTTCTCTTATCAATTTTGTCTTAAAATCTACGAATAGATATTATTTGTTAATTTTACCTATAATAAACTTACCTATATACCTATAATATACTATGATTACCTATAATTACCTATAATATACTTACCTATCTTACCTATTTTATTTTATTTTTTTATATAAAACTTAATTGCAAGTGTTACAGTTTACATCCTTGAGGGTATGCAGATTTTTGGCATTCGACTGTACTACAAAGGTATGTAAACATAAAAAATTATCCTCCAAAAATATTCGTTTGTATCCTCTTTTATAAACTAATTTTTTTGTCTTGAGGGTAAAAATAATTTTAAATAATTTAATTAACAAAATTTGTATTATTTTTTCTCTTATTTTGAATTAACATCTACGAATAGCTATTTGTTAATCTTAGCCAGGGGTCGGCAATCTGTTTGCCCTTAAGGGCGCAATACTAAATTTGAAAATCACCGAAGGCGCATATTTTACAGATAATCAACAGGTATAAATAGGCATTAAAAAAACAGATTTTTTATAACTTTGTTTTGTTGGTGTCATATATAATGATACATATAATTCAGTGTGAAACTTGGATGTCCATATTTCCATCTAATTTCTAAATTGGGGATATATTTAGAGTTCCCGGTCCTTAAACAATTATCTAAATGTGAGTTGAGCTTTGTTCGGTATTTTGATTTCAAATATTTCATATTTGAGAACAAAGACTCGCAATTGTATGTTGTTGCACAATATGAATAATTTTTTAGCGCACATTTCCTTAAAATAGGATACTTATTTTCATCGACTAATTCCAAAACATTTTATTATTACTATGCGGTTTTAAAATAATATCACTTTGCAGGTTGATTATTTCTAATTCTAGGACTTCGATATTATGAAGCTCGAAATACACTGAAACTATTTCAAGGACATCATCTTCAGTAACATTGAATGGCATTTATGAAAAATCTTAGAACGTGTTCTAATGTTGCAAAATCTTCTAGAAGAAAAATCTTCTATTTGCTTATCTATAATTTCTAAATATGATGTAGCAGTAAAATTTTCATTATTCAAATTTAAACTCTCAACAGTATATTTTATTTTTGGGAAATGTGATAATGATTTTTTCAATAGATTGGATTTCAACAACACTAACTTGCATTTGAATGCATTTACTGAACTAATCATGTCAGCGATATGCTGATTTTTTTCCTTGTATTTTTAAATTTAATTCATTCAACTTTGCCGTTATATCTGTCAGAAATCCGAGGTCGATTAGCCAATCCTAATTTTCTAATTGCTCGTAAAATTCGCCTCTTGATGCAATAAATTCCTTTATTTGTGGCAAAAGCATGATAAACCGCTCAAGTATTTTACCTCTGCTCAGCCACCTCACTTCAGTATGTAAAAGAAGATCTGTGAACTGAACGTCCTCATCTTCTAAAAAAATTTTAAACAATCTGTGTTGCATAGCTCCCGATCTTTTTGGAATTAATAATTTTTGTTACTATCGTAAATACGTGTTGAAAACCGATTGTTTTTGCGCATAACATTTCCTGATGTATGAGGCAATGATAAGAAATAAATTTAGGGAATAAGGTCTACATAAGGCAATAAATCCTTTTTTCTTACCAGTCATCCTTGGTGCCCCGTCTGATGTAATTGACGATATCTTTGTACAGGTAATTTTACATCTGTTATATACTTTTTAAACGTAAAAAAGACATCTTCTCCTCTGGTGCTTCCCTTTAATGGCAGAACGTTAAGGAATTCTTCTTTTGTTGTAAAATCAGAAAATACCATCTTCACGCAAATTGCTAATTGTGATATATTTGTCACGTTTGTCGATTCATCCATCTGTAGCGAAAGACAAATACAATTTTCTATATTATTTGCTAATTCGTCCTCCAAATTCTCCGCAATTACTTCAATTCTTCTAGTAACAGTTCGTGCTGATAATTGCAACGTGTTTATAGCTGAATCTATTTCTTTTTTATTTTTAAATTCTTCAAAAAGTGAATCAGCAGCTTCTAACATAGCTTCTTTCACTAATTCTCCCTCTTTAAATGTTTTTTTATTCTTAGATAGCAAATATTTTGCGATATTTTATATGACTGGATCGTTGCTCTTTATGTTGTTGCAGTGGTTTAGTAAAAAAAACTTTACTGGTTAGTTATTGAAGATTTTAAAGAAATAATTTTTTTTCTTCTAATTTCAGAGTTCATTGAATAGTCAATATCAAATTGGTATGAACGGTCTTAAAATGTCGTTCAATATTACTTTTCTTGGGAATCGCAACACTATTATTGCGCAACAAATACTTTTCCCTTTGTAATCAACGAAACAATATAGATGTTCCCATTCATCGTTAAAATAATATGTTCTTTTTCTTTTACATTTATCCATGAAGGGTTTCGAAAGAAAATAATTATTTCGGAATACTTGGTAGTTTTAAATGCACAGTCTACGCGTGGTCTATTCGAAATACGATCACACACTAACAAAAAATACGTGCGTGTTATTAGATACGCTCAAGGTTAGCAAACTGCTAATCTATGCACAATCCTAAACTCAACTGACTACTTGCTGTATATCGCCGTTTGACAAGAGTAAGTAAATCGCTCTGGCTATCATACATTTACATTAGTCCAGCGAGGGCGCATTAAAAATCGATCGGGGCGCCGCGTTGCCTACCCCTGACCTTAGCTATACTATTTTATTTTAATTTTTATATAAAAACTTTATTGCAAGTGTTACAGTTTACATCCTTGAGGAAATACAGATTTTTGGCATTCGACTGTACTACAAAGGTATGTTAACATAAAAAAAATTAATATAAACCCAGATATCATGCATACTTGCAGCAAGTTTGATTTTTTCTGGATAATATCTTGTCATAACAAACTTGCAGCAAGACTCCTGCAAGTTAGATGGCCATAAAGCGACCACTTCTATACAACGCAATTTTGCTGCAAAACTGTGGCAATCTTGTCATGACAAACTTGGAGCAAGCGAAAATTCCCGTCATTGCATGAGAGTTAAGATAACGAGCGCATGCTCAAACGTTTCCCGGCCAAAGACAAGAGTGACAACAGGGCAGAAACGCCATTCCGCAAGCTGCGATGGATCTCTTAAAAGGCATTTATTATTTTAATTATTCAAGTGTGGTTATTTTTCAAGTGTGGTTATTTTAAGTAGCATTTCTCTATAATTTGTATTTATCTAAAATTTCTAATAAATTAAATAGATGTGTTAAGTAGCAAGAAATTAATTACTAATGACTTTTTAATATTGTTTCGAAATTATTTAAAATCTTAGTCTTTCCAAAAGTAAAAGAAATTTCCCTTTACATATGTTATTTAAACCAAACAAAAGGGTTTTTTTTTTCAAAAACAGCGGGGAATTTCCCAACCGTGATTTGCGATGAACTTGCTACAAGTTTAATGTGACAAGTTTGCGGCAAACCTGTGTGATGAGGCGATTTAGATCTATTATATAATTGATTCTTTCATACAAGAAGTAAAATGTTCGGGATCTAAATCTGACCTTGTCACATCTTTGTAACAAAACTGGGAACCATAAATTTATATTCAACGGATATTGTTGTCTTGTACGGTGGTCTCGGGCGGGGTTCTGATCCCAGTCCCAGATTAGAATCTCGTCTCCGTACTTGACATTAAATAAGAATGTACCTTTGTGGAGTATTTATGAGTCCCTAAGGGACAGTGCCCAATTAGAAGGGATAAGGTTTTTCACGTTGGCGGTCTCAAGGCGGGGTTTAAGCAGACCAATGAGATTCTTACAACTATCCCGATTGGACGATAAGAAGGAAGAGAGGACAAGGTTGAAATAAATAAATATGAAAAATTTAAAAAATGGTGTTGTCGTTCGGAGGTCCCAAAGAAAGTGTTCGATAATCGAGACTAGAAGAGAGTCCGACAGAAGGTGTGTTCGAGAGTCGAGACGAGGGGAGAGTCCGACAGAAAGTGTTCGATAGTCGATACAAAGAGAGGAGTCCGACAGAAGAGGTTCGGAAGTCCGGCAGAAGGTGTTCGATAGTCTAGACTAGGAGAGAGTCCGACAAAAGGTGTTCGATAGTCCAGACGAGGGGAGAAGTCCGACGGAACGAGTTCGAGAGTCCAGCCAAGTCCGACGGGAAGTGTTCCTACATCAAATAGCACGGCAGCACCCTAAAACACTTAGGAGGAAACCCCGGATCAGACGTACGAAATATCCATAGACACCCATCAACCAGCAGTTTTCCGGGCACACCATCTTTACTCTCCAAACGTACCCCCTTTTATATACATTTTGAAATTGAGATTAGTCCCTCTCTCTGTTTACAAACTTACTTAAGTATTAAAAGATTGTCAGAACTAATTTAGAAGATGTTGACAAGGCTTATTTTATGAAATTAGCATCGGTTTTGTATGTACATAGATCTATATATATTATAATAAATTTACTTTTTTTTATATTAAGCTAGTTTCGGATGCTGTTAATTTAGCTTTAAGTTTATCTTCCTATTTAAGGCTGTAGTTTCTCAGAACCTGTGGTTAAATTTAGTACAAAAATACTTTTACACAACGCAATTAAAATAAAATCACCACTGTACATTTGATCACAGGTTGATGCTCAAATATAAACGAGGACTATACGACAACCTGCACAACAAGTGTACTGTAACTTGCATGACAAGTTTGTTGCAAGTTGGAGGTATGGTGACTTCGAAGTTTGCGTAGACTTGCTGCAGTCTTGTTTCAAACTTGCAAACTTGTTATGCTGAACTTGCTGCAAGTTTACAGGCTTGCAAAGCAGGACTGCTGCAAACTAAATTTGCTATCTGGGAACTTTCCTCCAAAAATATTCGTTTGTATCCTCTTTTATAAACTAATTTTTTTGCCTTGAAAGGAGGGTAGAGGGGGCCCGAAAGACTACCAGGCCCTGGGCCCAACTTTGCCTTGATCGGGCCCTGCTTTAAGATAAAAAAATATTTTGAGAATAAAATAATAGTTTAGTAATTTCATGAAAGCCTCAAGATAACCAGGAATTTCCGCCTTATTAAAAATTTGTGTAAGAAGTGTTTGATATTTTTACCGTTTTCAAGGTAATAAGCCAGCAGAAATATCTCAAATACTGTCTGATCAGTTCATCTAACACAGTGGGTGAAACATTCTAGCTTTTCTCAGGAGACAACAATAACCAATGTTATAATAATACCAGACCAATATATTTGCATACTCAATTAGGCAACACTTCTTACTACACACTTTCTTTCGGAAGCACTTCTCGAGAAAATCAGCAAAAGAAAGTGGGTAGGGTAACGCATTTTCACCTGTTCTAATTAACTCGAATATAGAGTGCGCCGTCTACTTGCCACACCCACCCGCTTTACATTCCTAGAAGTTACGCCTACATAGGTTACTTACATACCTTGGCGTGGAAAATTATTCTGATGATGATTTACTTCTGTTAGATTTCTTGAAAATGCTACTATTTTTTTCCATTCGATTACAATATACTGTCTTCCTCATTAAAGAACAAACTTCTGGTCCGCCGATACTTATTTTTACGATATGGCCCAGCACAAAAAATTTAATATACTTAATAATACTTAATAATATAATACAGTAGTAGGTTCAGTCCAGAGAATAAACTCAGCAATTTCAAGTAGCTAGTTGAAAGAGAAACAAAAATTCTGACCGTGATTGAGATTGTCATAGCTTTAAGACAACGATTTAAAAAGATTTTTTAAGTAACTTCTGCCAAGTTGAGTTCAATTGTATGAAGTTTAATTAAAAAATATTTTATTGTACCATTATTTCATAATTACTTTAGACTTATGTGTAAGAGACAAAGGCTGAACGAGGTTAAATGGGTATTTGGCACCCAGAGGTAATTCTGATCCGAAAAGTTCGGAATTTTCCGAAAACTTGTGAAAGTTTGTTCCAAAAACTATAAAAAAATTTCTTTTCCCGAAAATTTGACAAGAATTTTCTGAAAATTAAAAAGGATGTTTTTTAAAATCATTTCCCGCTTCAAATAAAAAAGCTATAATGAATTTTTAAGACAATCAGAAAGTTATATCTGTTCTGCCACGTCCACAAATCTTTTTTCTACCGAAGAACAGTAATAATATGTTATGTGATTTTTTTTAAAGCAATATGTTAAAATTTACATTTATGCATTCAGATTAAGAAATTGAATTTTTTTTCTAGATAACCAACACACATATTGATATATATATGTTTGTATTATTTTATACAAAACACACTTATATTTGCAACTCTATAATAAGATGATATATATTAGAACATATTAATATATTGATACTTGGTAAACAATAAATCACAATATATATCACAATCACAATTCAGATATCATTTACCTCTAGCTTTGATATCCAGAAATTAACCGTAACCCCTTAACATGCACGCTCGAGTTAAACTCGAGTGCGCTAAACTGGCCAAAACTGGGCACACTCGAGATAATTCGAGCTGCGTTGTATTTTATGTTGCTATAATTTTTCACACTCAAATGCAATCGAGAATTGAAAATAACAATGTGAAAGAACAAAAAACAAACGTTTTATTGATATTTATCATTTACATGGGATTGTAGACTATAACACTTACTTATTCAAATATAATATATATATATTTTTACCTTCTTATCACTAACGACTTACTTCTTTTTTGGATCGATGTGCGTGTAATATTACAATATTCAACTATTTTTCTGCAATGTTATCAAAATCACAAAATTGCAATAAAATTTTGATTATTTTATGTTTTTTTTTGTAATTTTTTTGCCAAGACAACGTTTTAATTTGTGTTTTTTACATTAAAAAATTTTTTTGGCGGGCCTTTTAAAAAACTGTGCATTAAGGGGTTAATATAGTTTTTATTTTAAATTAGTAGCGTGTACTTTTTCAAGTACTTTTCAGGATGTTCAGAAAATTTTTCTTTTCTTAGATTCCCCCATTGCTGGGGACCTACTGATTAACCCTTTTAGGGACGATTTATTTCTCTTTCAAATTCCTCTAGATTTTTGTGTTTTATTATCAATTAAATAAAAAGCATTTAGCATGTAATATATTTCATTTTGTAAGAATTGCATGCTTATATTTAAGTTCTATGTTTAGGAAGTATATTTTTTTCTTAGAGCAATAAATGGTCAAACAAAAATTTCAACTTAATGGAAATTGTTTTCCATTTAAAGGTGAAAAGAATATTTCTAAAATGCCCAAGGGTATATCACATTCTGTGTATATATAGCGATTACTCTTTTATTTCCTACACCGTCTATACTTGGACTCTAAGTGTAACTGTAAGAAATTTGGACCCACGACCTGTGTTTCGCAGATGTGTACCCTTCACTATATCTGCACAATCGACCCGATTGACCCCTTCCACTCGGGTTCCTTAGAGGAAATAAGAAGCCGACTGGCTAAGGAGGACTGATAAAGTTTTTCGATGTGTCGCTTGTTTTTTTTTCAGGGTGGCAATGCATCTGAAAGGAAGGGTTTAGGATTTTCCTTTTATGAGGGGCTCAAGTTTCCAGAGGCTGAACCCCCCTCCCCCGAGGAAGAGAAGATCTGCGGGTAGTGTAGTTGAGTTCGAGGAGTCGAGATAGAGCCTGCTTCTGGAGATATCTTTTGAAGGATGTGAGAGAACGCTATCCGTATTTATTTTATGATTATAGAGACGCTCGTCCATCTGATCTGCTTACGTCCTCAAGACGACGCCAGAGAATGTTTTTGTCATATATTTAATTTTAGTCAATTTCTTGTTTGAAATAAATTTGTGTTGTCTTCTAAACTTTACAGGAATTATTATGGTTTAAGCATTCCCAGAGACGACCATACACACTGTCCTAGTTAAGTAGGCCGGCAGGGTCACAACTAGCATGGCGCCACAGAAATGGTGCTTTCAGGAAACATACGATTTCTATATTGACTAAACATACATAATCGGGACCGGACACTTGTTTGAAAGATAGCAGGTAAAGATTGTCCTTTTTTGTGAATATATTTATTTTAGCTAACGAGCTAATACAACTGATAGTAATTGGTCTGTAACAATGATTGTGCTTTACGCAAGTGTATCAGAAAATCATGTAGGCAGGAAGTAATCTTCCCTAGGCCTACAAAGGTTTAAATCTTATTATTAACGGCACGATATCTATGCCTTTAGGATCGAACACACGAACTCGGCACGGAAAGAACAGCGCCGTACCCATTCGGTCATCTCTTGGCTTTAACACCTAAAAGACAGAATCTGTTATTTCAGAATATTGAAATTGTAAAACATCTTTTCTGTGGCGCTATGCTAGCATGTGCCCGCCTACTTAACTGGGATAGGTATGTTCGGTCGTCTCTGGGATGCATAACTAAATAATTCCTCCAGAGCTTAAACGGCCAACACAAATTTATTTACAAGATTGAAAAAAGAATTAAATATATAACAGTAACATATTCTAGGCGTCTCGGAACCTGACTTAAAACGCAACCCGAATCAGCTGGACGAGCGACCTTCCATCTCTCAAAACAGGCGTTGCGTTCTCTCACTCCAACCAAATGTCAGGCTCTATGTGGACTCCAGAACTTAACTTCCAGCAGATCTTATTCTCTCCCTTCTTCGGGGAGTCAACTTTTGGAAACTTGATCCCTTCCGAAAAGGGAGTCCTCTTTTCAGATGCACTGCCGCCCTCGAAAAAAAAAAAGCGATACATCCGAAAAACCTTATCAGTCCCCTTAGCCGAACTGCTCCTATTCCTCCAAAAGGAACACCGGGGTGGAGGGGTCAATGTGGTCGGCTTCCAAATACAGTGAAGTGTGCATATCTGCTAAAAACAGGTCGTGGGTCCAAATACCTTACAGAAATGTTGACTATTCTTAAGTTAAAATCGTTTTATTAAATGTATTATTAATACAATGGAAGCCCAGTGGCGTCGGGATAGCGCTTAGCGCTCCCAAGACACAGGTCTGCGGTTCGATCCCCGGGCTGGGCGAGGTTGACTGAGCCTTTTATCCCTTCAGTGGGTAGATGAACTGAGTACCAAGCGTGATTAGGAACTAAACACAGGGGGTTCCGCGTAAGATTGACGACCTAACCGGAACATCCGCTGTTCGATCCCCGGGCTGGGAAATGTTGACTGAGCATTTCATCCCTTCAGTGGGTAGATGAACTGAGGACCAAGCGTGCTTGGGAACTAAACACTGGGGGTTTCTGCGTAAGATTGACGACCTAACCGGAACATCCGCTGTTCGATCCCCGGGCTGGGAAATGTGACTGAGCCTTTCATCCCTTCAGTGGGTAGATGAACTGAGGACCAAGCGTGCTTGGGAACTAAACACTGGGGGTTCCGCGTAAGATTGACCACCTAACCGGAACATCTGCTTCGCACCCCAGAGCCCTTGGTCTCGTAAACGGAGATTGGCACCGTAGGTGCTGTTGCGCAGAGGAGTTTAGTTTTTAGTTTTTTTTATTAATACAATGATTAACTTTTGAAATTCTGAAATTCACTTCTTTTGTTAACACCCATTACATTTCCTCTGTGGAACCAGCGCTTTTTTGCCCATATTCTGTTATTTTTTCATTTTGTCCATATTTGATTAAATTTTACTCATAAAAGTTCTACACTTAGTTACATGTGACATTCCCATATGGGAGCAATAAGAAAGTCGAGCTGAGAAAATTCAATTATTTTTTCTCTTTTTTTTTTAGTAGAAGCGTGGACACCTATCATTAGTGCTACAAATTAAGAACAAGGAACGAACCTTGTCCCAAAATCTCGGGTAAACAAAACCCTCAGACCAGCCGAAACGTCCGAAAAAGCCCATATGGTCACTGACACTTCGCGACAATGAAATTGGCACGTGCGGTTCGAAGACCCCCTTCCAGAAAAAGGAAGAAAAACATGCGAAGAACGCGCTCCAACGCACATCCGATGTTTCCATCTTTGCGCAAGCACTTCCCTTTTCTCGTCTTCCTTTCACAAAACAATAGCAGCCTCGCGGACATCTGCCATAGATAAGCGTCCATCATCGCCTCGTCAGTCGGGAACATATGCCGACATTGAATTCAGTCGTTGCCAGTGACCAAAGATAAAAAAGGAAGAAAAAATGAATTTTACGTCCGGGTTGGCTCGTCATTTAACCCCTGATTTTTTTTTCAGGAGATTTTTATTTTATTTTCGGGTCGCGGTTGATAAGAGAGGGGGAAAGAACAGTCAAGGACTGGAGGGGAAAGTTAATTTCACTTTAAAAAGCGGGCGGTGGTTCTTGGACGAACATCGATTCGTAGCTCGACGGACGTAACGGACTTTTCGTGGAACGAAGAAATTTATATAGTTCACAGTTTAACTATGGTTCAGATCGGAAGAGGTTTCATTTGCCTGCTTTTCCTGTGCAGCGTCATGGCAGTAAGTGGAGATTTTTTCTTCAACTTTAATTATGATTTATTTAAAAAAATTAAAACTAATTTATATATTGATTTTCTATAGTTTCTATATTGAGAAAAATTATTGAATATATTGATATATTAAAAATAAAAAAATATATTTATTTATAAATATATTTACATTTTTTTTTCTATATTTTCTATATTGAGAAAAATTATTAAATATATTGATATATTGAAAAATATAAAAATATATTTATTTATAATTATATTTAATTTTTTCTATATTTTCTATACTGAGAAAAATTATTGAATATATTGATGCATTGAAAAATATAAAAATACATTTATTTATAAATATATTTACATTTTTTCTAAATGTTATATATTGGGAAAAAATTAAAACTAATTTATATATTGATTTTCTATAGTTCTATATTGAGAAAAATTATTGAATTATTCATATATCAAAAAATATAAAAATATATTTATTTATAAATATAATTACATTTTTTATATTTTCTATACTGATAAAAATTATTGAATTATTCATATATTAAAAAATATAAAAATATATTTATTTATAAATATATTTACATTTTTTATATTTTCTATACTGATAAAAATTATTGAATTATTCATATATTAAAAAATATAAAAATACATTTATTTATAAATATATTTACATTTTTTATATTTTCTATGCTGAGAAAAATTATTGTATATAGATTGATTTATTGAAAAATATAAAAATATATTTATTTATAATTATATTTACATTTTTTTCTATATTTTCTATATTGAGAAAAATTATTGAGTATATTGATCCATTGAAAAATATAAAAATATATTTATTTATAAATATATTTACATTTTTTCTATATTTTCTATATTGAGAAAATTATTAAATACATTGATATATTAAAAAATATAAAATGTATTTATTTATAAACATATTTACATTTTTTTTGTATTTGATATATTGAGACACCACCAGGACTAATTAATAGGCGTGCAGTGCTTGGATCGGCGGCCAAATTTAAAACTGGATTATGTAAAAATTAACAATATAAAGTTTTTTTAACCACTGTTTATATTCAGATTTTCTGTTAAAATTAACATTTTACGCATTAATGTTCCCACATGGGAACACATAATTTAAATTCAATCAAAATCAAGATTTCAATAAACTGCTTTGTAAAAAATTTTTTTACAAAGATATGCTTTATTTTTTACATAATAAGTTCTAGAAATTTCTTTAGCGTACAGAAATCCATAAAAGTAGCCTTTTGTATTGTTTTTCATATTGTATTACTAAAAGTTTCCTAAAATATTAGAAATCATAACAGATTTATTAGAATAGCATACTGACATCATAAATTTACTCTTTAACCCCATAATGCACAGGTTTTTTTTTTTTTTTTTTTTTTTTTTTTTTGAAAAAAGACCGGCGACGTTTTTTTTTTTTTTTTTTTTTTTTTTTAAGACCGGCGAAAAAGTCAATTTTTTTAATGTAAAAAACACAATTTAGAACGTTGAATTTAGAAAAGAAATATATTTTATACTTAAATAAGTAAGTGTTATAGCTTACAATCCCATGTAAATGATAAATATCAATAAAACGATTTTTTTTTCTTTCACATTGTTATTTTCAATTCTCGATTACATTCGAGTGTGAAAAATTATAGCAACATAAAGTACAACGCCGCTCGAATTATCTCGAGTGTGCACAGTTTGGCCAGTTTAGTGCGCTCGAGTTAACTCGAGCATGCACGTTAAGGGGTTAATGATTAAAAATACCTATTGAATTACAGAGAAAAAAATTTCAATGCATGTTCCCAAACCCAACATTAAAGTGTTGCACTATATAAAATGACATGAATTTTTTTCAATCTAGCATAACACACTATTGTTCCCGTACAGGAACATGTCAAATCTAATTTTCTTTTTCTCTTGCAAATTTCCTTTCTTTATCGTCCATCGAAGTGAAATTTTTAGGAAAAAATATTACTTCCTGAACTTCAATCGTAATGCGGCATCCTAAAGGTTAATAATGAATTTATATTTGTAATTAGGTTTTATAATTATTATATTAGGAAATGTTCTTTTTTTCGGAGGTGATAAAAACAAATTTGATAACGTCGGTCAAGAATGGCTTAACAATTTAGGATTATTAGAAAACAAAAACTAAAATGGCTGAGAGTTAAGAGTTATCATATTTTACTAATGAATTGGCGAATAAGAATGTAAGACTGAAAATTCTAATTTTGTGGATGTATTTTGTCTCTTCTGATAGCATACTCATATTTATCTTAATACTAAATTAGGTATATTACGTATAGATTTTTATTTATTATATATAGTAAATTATAATTATTAGTCGCATAAAGTAAGGGTATATCCACTGTTTTAAATTAGGGAATCTACTAGGAACCCGTATTGATAGAGGGGCGGCTAAATAACTCGCATGCAGATTGCTA
Source organism: Pardosa pseudoannulata (assembly GCA_032207245.1). Classification (NCBI taxonomy): domain Eukaryota; kingdom Metazoa; phylum Arthropoda; class Arachnida; order Araneae; family Lycosidae; genus Pardosa; species Pardosa pseudoannulata. The sequence continues at coordinate 15,861,484 of CM063500.1, read as the reverse complement.
AAATCGCAGAACTGTTAAAGTTTAGTTTTAGCCCATTAATGCATAATTTGGTTTAGTTCTGAGCACTACAGTCTACTGTTCTGAAACAAGAGGGCAAATAATATCAGAATCTACTGTTTGATCCGAACAGCTAATTGTATCCATGCCGGCAGTAGGATTCGAACTAACGAACTCTGGCGGCCCGAACGATGGCCGACTGGTAGAGTGCTGCTCTTCGGAACCGGAGTTCGTGGGTTCGAATCCCGCTGCCATCATGGATGTTTGTAGCCGTTCGGAATCGGCTTTAAACTGTAGGTCCCGGTCTCATTAGCCCTCGTGTGCAAAACAGTAGACCTTAGCGCTCCAAACCAAACCAAACCAACTCTGGTTCTGAAGAGCAGTCCCCTACCATTCGTCCATTGTCTGGCCCATTAATGCCTAGCTTTGGATTTTGCTAGATTTTTGCAGCACAAGGGCTATTGAGATCGAGATCTACTACTGAGAGCCGATTTCGAACGACTACTGACATCTGTGCCCCAGTGGTATTCGAATCCACGAACTCTGGAACTGAAGATCAGCGCCCTAACTATTCGGCGATAGTTCCGTTTGAACGTTGATTCAGCGCGTATCAGTAACAAAAATTTTGTTAATAACTCTATTGAAGAAAATTAAATATTTTTCTCTTATAATTGAGCATTTCCCCTACCCTACACTTTAAATTACGGTATCTTTACAAAAGGGCCATTAAACACATTTTGGCTCCTTAGGGGGACGGTAGCTTAGAAACGGTTCAGAATAGCTAGTTTAAAAGATGTACTGTCGAACATTATTACAAATTTGAAGGGACGAATTTTGTTAGCTATATCTGAAATATTATGATAAACGTTAAATCGAACTAAATGTATGATTCATTAATTTTTTAAGTGCATTCAATAATGAATAGTGATTAAAATTTCATTAACACATTCAAGCCGGTGAAACGTGATCCCAATGACAAAATTATCAATAGTTGAAACTCAAAAATTTGGTAGATTGTTTATAGGACTGCTATCTACGTTCGCTTCGAATGGAAAATTCATCCCGAGAAGACAGATATTTTACAAATTTTTTAGCTGTCCCTAAAAAAGAATGCTAGACATTAATGGGTTAAATTTAAAAATCGTGTTGTGCAATTCTCGATGTTGTACTTGTTAGAAAAATATAGAATATATAAAATATAATGTGGTAACTAAAGCTTAAAATAATAAAAAATTTTTTTTAAAAAATAATAAACTATCTCTTAATTAAAACACTAAACATACCAATCATTAACAAAACATAAGTAAAATGACCCATGGGAATTAAAAAATTTTTGTGAAATGAATAAAAATTCTTAACTTTTTTTAAAAATTAAATATAACTAATAATATCAATATCCTATAATAACACAAAAAAAAATAATTATTATTTCATATGTATATTTATTATATAAAAAAAAAATAAAACACATATTATAATTGGCTACGCATCAATTTTAGACAGTCATTAACCCCTTCCTTGGAGATATAAAAATTGAGAATGTATAAAAAAATAGATATTTTTGTTGAGAAAAAAAAAAAATAAATAACTAAATATTTTATATAACAAATAAATAAAATAATTTCTCATTATTTCAGTCGATTTAAGTTTATAGGAAACATTCGAAAAATCCTGAAATGTCGAGTGTACACGGTAATTTTTTTTCTTAACCCATTCGTGGGCCGTGGGAAGATTACTTCCAACTTACCGATCTTACAAAATACACCTGTGGGAAGCGCAAAACCCATTCTAATATATTGGTCGTGTTATTGAAACGACGGGAAGACTGATTCCCGCTTCGGTTTTGCTGTCATCAATTGTTCGATCGATTGAATAAATTAAAATTTTGAAAGTTTGGAAGCGTGGAAGTAAGAAATAATGGCCCACGAAAGGGTTAAATGATAGCAAAAAAATCAAATGACATACATTTCTGGATAAATATGATAATAATAAATAATATTATCTATTATCGATCAAATGTCGTGAATTCCATGTCTCTCAGATTCCTTTGTGTTTTAAAAATCCTTTAAATTATCTGACAAATGACGTGAAATGTACAAATTTTGAGAAAATGATCTACCTACTGGGAGAATGGCAAATTAAATATTATGCACTGGACGAACAGAATTCGGGCACTACGGAATTGAATTAGTTTTTTTTCACTTACCGAGCTCAGATCGAGCAATCCAAAATTAGCGTATTTACGTAGCCCGAACTGAGTTCGTGTGTCACAGGCAAGGAGTTAACGCCGATGATATATTCAAATGTGGGAAATTTAAATGTACCCATTGTTTGTGCTTCAAATCGATCTTGAACGACATAAAATCGATAAATTCCATCTCGAATCCATTATATCGACTTATGGCGAAATAAAAACGAGTGAGACAGTGTTAATTATAAAAAGGCATCATGCTGAGCATCTTAATTACGTAGAAGCAGTTTTAAAGGCACATACATTTAGGGAAATTAGATTCTTTCTTTTTTATGGGGCATAAAAATGCATTATCTCATCCCATAAAATATTTTAGAAACGTCTTTATATCCGAGAATAACCTATTATATTAATAACGTTACACTTGCAGTGGATTTCTTATTTAAAGAATTTTGTGAAATAATGCATATAATAGGTATATGAATATATACTCAAATTTTACTAATGGTCGTAAAAATTATAGTTTTGAGAAAAAATCCGGTTAAGTTAAACAATCTGTAAGTGACACGCATACTCCAATTATGCAGACATTTTTAAAGGCACATACATTTAGGGAAATTAGATTCTTTCTTTTTTATGGGGCATAAAAATGCATTATCTCATCCCATAAAATATTTTAGAAACGTCTTTATATCCGAGAATAACCTAATCATGTTAATAATGTTACACTTACCGCTGAATTTATTATTTATAGAATTTTGTGAAATATATGCATATAATATGTATATGAATATGTATACGAATATTACTAATGGTCGTAAAAATTATAGTTTTGAGAAAAAATCCGGTTAAGTTAAACAATCTGTAAGTGACACGCATACTCCAATTATGCAGACATTTTTTAAAGGCATAAATATTTAGAGAGATTAGATTCTATCTCGTTTATTGGGACATAAAAATGCATTATCTTATACCATAAAATACTTTAGAAACATCTTTGTATCCTAATCATGTTAATAATATTACACTTATAGCTGATTTTTTAATTAAAGAATTTTGTGAAATATATGCATATATGTACATGAATATATATATATATATATATATATATATATATATATATATATATATATATATGTATATATATACAAATTTTACTAACGGTGGTGAAAATTAGAGTTTTGAGAAAAAAGTCCGTTAAGTTAAACAATCCGTAGGTGACACGCATACTCCACAGGCACTTTTAAAGGCACATATATTTAGGGAAATTAGATTCTTCCTCGTTTATGGGGCATAAAAATGCATTATCTTATCCCTTAAAATATTCTAGAAATGTCTTTATATCCGAGAAGAGCCTAATAATGTTACACTTACAGCTGAATTTTTTATTTAAAGAATTTTGTGAAATATATGCATATAATATGTATATGAATATGTATACGAATATTACTAATGGTCGTAAAAATTATAGTTTTGAGAAAAAATCCGGTTAAGTTAAACAATCTGTAAGTGACACGCATACTCCAATTATGCAGACATTTTTAAAGGCATATACATTTAGAGAGATTAGATTCTCTCTCGTTTATGGGGCATAAAAATGCATTATCTCCTAAAACGTTTTAGAAACGTCTTTATATCTGAGAATAACCTAATGAAGCTAATAATATTACACTTACAGGTGAATTTTTTATTTAAAGAATTTTATGAAATATATGTATATAATATGTATGAATATGTATACAAATTTTATTAATAGTGGTGAAAATCATAGTTTTGAGAAAAAAGCCCATTAAATTAAACAATCCGTAAGTGACACGTATACTACAATTACGCATGCACTTTTAAAGGCAGATATATTTAGTGATATTAGATTCTATCTCGTTTATAGGGCATAAAAGTGCATTATCTTATATCATAAAATACTTTAGAAACATCTTTGTATCCTAATCATGTTAATAATATTACACTTATAGCTAGATTTTTTAATTAAAGAATTTTGTGAAATATATGCATATATGTACATGAATATATATATATATATATATATATATATATATATATATATATATATATATATATATATGTATGTATATATATATACAAATTTTACTAACGGTGGTGAAAATTAGAGTTTTGAGAAAAAAGTCCGTTAAGTTAAACAATCCGTAGGTGACACGCATACTCCACAGGCACTTTTAAAGGCACATATATTTAGGGAAATTAGATTCTTCCTCGTTTATGGGGCATAAAAATGCATTATCTTATCCCTTAAAATATTCTAGAAATGTCTTTATATCCGAGAAGAGCCATAATAATGTTACACTTACAGCTGAATTTTTTATTTAAAGAATTTTGTGAAATATATGCATATAATATGTATATGAATATATATACAAATATTACTAATGGTCGTAAAAATTATAGTTTTGAGAAAAAAGCCCGTTAAGTTAAACAATCCGTAAGTGACACGCATACTTCAATTATGCAGAAATTTTTAAAGGCATATATATTTAGAGAGATTGGATTCTCTCTCGTTTATGGGGCATAAAAATGCATTATCTTATACCATAAAATATTTTAGAAACGTCTTTATATCTGAGAATAACCTAATCATGTTAATATTGTTATACTTACAGATGAATACTTTATTTATTTAAAGAATTTTGTAAACTATATATACATATAATAGGTATATGAATATATACTCAAATTTTAGTAATGGTGCCGAAAATTATAGTTTTGAGAAAAAAAAACGTTAAGTTAAACGATTTGTAAGTGACACGCATACTCCAATTATGCAGGCAATTTTAAAGGCAGATATATTTAGAGATATTAGATTCTCTCTCGTTTATGGGACATAAAAATGCATTGCATTATCTCATAATATGTTTTAGAAGTATTTCTTATACCCGCGAATATTCTAATCAGGTTAATAATACTGTGATTATGATAGTATATTTTTGTTTATAAAATTTGTGGCATATATGATATATACAGTGGACTCCGCTTAGTGTGATCGCGGTTAATGTTATCAATTACTTATTGTTATCGAAATCACTTAATCCCGGTTTTCTCTATTCATTTGTATGTTAAAAATATCGCTTTATGTGATAATTGCATCGGTTAATGGGATCAGTTTTCGAACCTCATTTTAACTGGTAAAGGAATATTATCAATGTATTCAGGAGAAACTCATTCTTTTATTTCCACTCACTGTTGTTTGAATTTCCGAGAATTCTCCTCTTCAACCTAGGGAAATGGGGAATGAACAAAGGAGTGGGAAATTACACGTTCCTGGAATTTTTCAGAAATACGCACATCCTTCTGGTGGTCAGTGGCTGTCAGATAAACAGAAGCCAATACATTATTATCGGAACTGAGAAGGAGCGTCTTTACATTTTATGCCTTTCTCGCTTACATGTAGCTTGTCGATAGGGAAGCCAGAAAGCGAAATGATTTAACATTAAAACAATAGATCGAAATTGTAAATCGTTATGACAGGTTAATTACTATTAAGAACAATTTATCAATGAACTTCTTAGAAAAAATTTTAGAGGTCAACAATGGATCATTTTTTTTAATTATGTATACAATTCTTATGTTTTAAAGGGTAATTTACAGTACATAAATATAAGGTGTGTTTTTCATTTTGTTTTTAAATTTAGTACGTGTAAATTAGAGGGAGAAGGGTAAATTTATCTAATTTTGCATATCGTTTATTGGCATCAATCGGTTATTGTTATCAATCCATTGTATATGTATGAACAAATAAAAATAATAAAAATAATAATAATTTAAATAAAAATAATAATACAAGTATACAAATACGAATATATATATGTAAAAATTCCACATAATTTAAAAATACTGTAGTCATCACTGTAAAGCAATTATTAAATGTATTAGCCGAGTAGATGGGTGCAGACGCTCACTTACAAAAACATCATTTATTTAGAACATAAGATGACTCTAAACACACAAATCACCGTAGGGAAAAAGAACACAAAACACACAAATATTTTGAGGATATTATTTACATCGCGATCTTAAAGGAAAAAGCCAAGAAATATGTATGCCAGCCCTTTTAAAGTATAATATACAGTGTTTTAAAGGATAATATACAGTACATAAATATAAGGTGCGTTTTTTTCATTTTGTTTTGAAATTTAGTACGTGTAAATTAAAGGGAGGGGGGTAAATTTATCTAAATTTGCATATCGTTCATTGGTATCAATCGTTTATTGTTATCAAAATCACGGTGTCCCAAACTGATCACATTAAGCGGAACCCACTGTATATGCATGAACAAATAAAAATAATAAAAATAATAATAATTTAAATAAAAATAATAATACAAATATACAAATACGAATATATATATGTAAAAAGTCCACATAATTTAAAAATACTGTAGCCATCACTGTAAAGCAATTATTAAATGTATTAGCCGAGTAGATGGGTGCAGACGCTCACTTACAAAAACATCTTTTATTTAGAACATAAGATGACTCTAAACACACAAATCACCGTAGGGAAAAAGAACACAAAACACACAAATATTTTGAGGATATTATTTACATCGCGATCTTAAAGGAAAAAGCCAAGAAATCTGTATGCCAGCCCGTTTAAAGTGTAATATACAGTATTTTAAAGGATAATTTACAGCACATAAATATAAGGTGTGTTTTTTTCATTTTGTTTTGAAATTTAGTACGTGTAAATTAAAGAGGCGGCAAATTTATCTAATTTTGCATATCGTTTACTGGTATCAATCGGTTATTGTTATGAAAATCACGGTGTACCAAACTGATCACATTAAGCGGAATCCACTGTATATGCATGAACGAATAAAAATAATAAAAATAATAACAATTTAAATAAAAATAATAATACAAATATACAAATACGAATATATATATATATGTAAAAAGTCCACATAATTTAAAAATACTGTAGCCATCACTGTAAAGCAATTATTAAATGTATTAGCCGAGTAGATGGGTGCAGACGCTCACTTACAAAAACATCTTTTATTTAGAACATAAGATGACTCTAAACACACAAATCACCGTAGGGAAAAAGAACACAAAACACACAAATATTTTGAGGATATTATTTACATCGCGATCTTAAAGGAAAAAGCCAAGAAATATGTATGCCAGCCCTTTTAAAGTATAATATACAGTGTTTTAAAGGATAATATACAGTACATAAATATAAGGTGCGTTTTTTTCATTTTGTTTTGAAATTTAGTACGTGTAAATTAAAGGGAGGGGGGTAAATTTATCTAAATTTGCATATCGTTCATTGGTATCAATCGTTTATTGTTATCAAAATCACGGTGTCCCAAACTGATCACATTAAGCGGAACCCACTGTATATGCATGAACAAATAAAAATAATAAAAATAATAATAATTTAAATAAAAATAATAATACAAATATACAAATACGAATATATATATGTAAAAAGTCCACATAATTTAAAAATACTGTAGCCATCACTGTAAAGCAATTATTAAATGTATTAGCCGAGTAGATGGGTGCAGACGCTCACTTACAAAAACATCTTTTATTTAGAACATAAGATGACTCTAAACACACAAATCACCGTAGGGAAAAAAAACACAAAACACACAAATATTTTGAGGATATTATTTACATCGCGATCTTAAAGGAAAAAGCCAAGAAATATGTATACCAGCCCTTTTAAAGTATAATATACAGTGTTTTAAAGGATAATATACAGTACATAAATATAAGGTGTGTTTTTTCATTTTGTTTTGAAATTTAGTACGTGTAAATTAAAGGGAGGGGGGTAAATTTATCTAATTTTGCATATCGTTTATTGTTATCAATCGGTTATTGTTATCAAAATCACGGTGTCCCAAATTGATCACATTAAGCGGAGTCCACTGTATTATGTATATGAATATCTATACAAATTTTACTAATGCGGTAAAAATCATAGTTTTGTGAAAGAATATAAATGATATGTGACATATGGTATGGTATGATAGGGGGCGTGTAGGTGTTATGAACTTTTTTTTATGAGATTGAATTTTCACTGTATTTGTGACTCTTCCCAAAAAGTAATTCTGGCTACATCACTGCTACGGAGTTTTTTTTTTTTTCATAAAAAAAACTTTTATGGACCACTAACTGTAAACCCTTTCTATACAACGAAGCACGTTACTGTTTACGGCCTCCTTTTTCCGACTTTATTTATTAACCCTTTAACAGTTTCATTTTTTTCCAGAATTCGGTCAAAAAAATGTCACATTTTTTTATCGCATTTTTTTTGTTTATTTTACATTTTTAAGTAAAGATATGTTATTAAAATTAACATTTCTAATATTTTTAAGCATTTATTACAACTTTTTTTCTTTCTATGAAAGCATCATAGAACTGAAGTTTACCTTTAGTCTCATCGATATCCAAGTTAATTTTTGGAATTCCAGTGAAAGCAAATCTAGGAGGCGGATCCGAAGGATTATCAAAAATAATTTTAAAAAATTGTCTTGCTTGACTGATTCCATCTGTACTACTATCAGAGTCACTACTATCCAGGTCATCTAGTAAACTTTCGCTACTATCATTTACAGATAATTCAGTTTCTGATTCCGAGTCACAGTTCGAATCACAAGAAATTAGCTCCATACGCTCTGAATTATCCATTATTTAAAAGTAAAAATATATTATTCAACTATTACATAAATAAAATTATCAGGCGGTTAGTAAAATATAACCAGAAAGCTATACACTGAAAGATAACAATTCGTCTTCTGATACAAAACATGCGAAAAAAAAACCGCGCTTTTGAACCAATCAGAGTAGAAAATACAATAAACTGCAAACTACCATTTACTGGACAACTATCGTCATCTATACGAATAATTTGTTATTAAAATTGGAAAAAATACAGCCGAAACAGTGCAAGCGAAATAGAAATCACATTGCCCGTACGCCGTACGGGCGAATCAGTAAAGGACCAAAAGATGTGCCCGTACGGCGTACGGGCAAAACAGGGAAGGGGTTAAAACATTAACTTCCACCAGATTTAGTCATGTTATCTTAGACATCAAATTCTATTACAGTCTTTTGTTTCTCTAATGCAGATCATTAGCTAATCTTAATTATTTAATAATGAGATTTTAAAAGCACCTAATTAGGACTTGACCTTATTTTCTCGGAGCTCAAACATATGGAAGCACTAACAAACAAATTATTTCATCATTCCGTCGAGCTCGTTCCTTTAATTTAAAAGCATCATTACCGGAAAAGGCATTTAAAATTGACTATCGCGTGACCTTTGTTTTTACTTTGGAAGATTAAAAGATAGGCTGTTTCCTTCCTTAATATTCTTTTACTCGTTTGATAAATTTGTGATTTTAATCCGTCTGCTTATAAGGTTATTTTCATAGCGTAAGATATAATATTGGAGTTTGTCGATTAATCTTAGGAAAAAAAAATTTTTTAGAATAAGAACGGTGGACAGATATTTTTTCAACTTTCTTGCAAATATACAATGCATAAAACAGCAATTAAGAGGCATCAGGGTATAATAGGTATGGTATTTTTTGTATGTTATGTTATTTAAGATCAGAAAAATCATATAAATTTCTGAATTGGAAACCATAGCTTTGGTATTCCATAGCAAAAAAGTAATAATAAAGGTATTACAATGGACTCTGATTAATGTGATCAGTTTGGGACACCGTGATTTTGATAACACTAACCGATTGATAACAATGAACGATATCCAAAATTACATAAAAATATCCCCCAACTTTAATTTACATGTACTAAATTTCAAAACAAATTGAAAAACACACACATTTATGTACTGTATATTATCCTTTAAAACATAAGAATTGTATACATAATTAAAAAAATTAATCAATTGTTGACTGTCTACAATTTTTTCTAAGAAGCTCATTTATAAATTGTTCGTAATCATAATCAACCTGTCAAATCGATTTAAAATTTCGATATTTTGTTTTAATGTTAAATCATTTCGCTTTCTCGCTTCCACACCGACAAGCTGCATGTAAGAGAGCAAGGCATAAAATGTGAATACGCTCCTTCTCAGTTCCGAATAGAATCTGTTGCCGAATTGCTTATTTGATAACCATTGACCACCAGCAGGGTGTGCGTATTTCTGAAAAATTCTAGAAACGTGTAATTTCCCACTCCTTTGTTCATTCCCCCATTTCCCTAGGTGGATGAGGGAGAATTCTCGGAAATTCAAACAACAGCGAAGGGAAAGAAAAGAATGGTTTCCTTCTGAATATATTGTGAATATTCCTTTGCCAGTTAAAATGAGGTTCGAAAACTGATAGCATTAACCGATGTAACAATCACATAAAGCGATAATTTTAACATACAAATGAATAGAGAAAATCGGGACCAAGTGATTTCGATAACAATAAGCGATTGATAATATTAACCACGATCACATTAAGTGGAGTCCACTGTATAAATTCGATACTCATGTCGAAAGTGCAGTGGCGAGCATGCCTGTAAATATTATGTGGCTCTTCAAAGCTGTTGATTTTGTACCGCAATATTCAGGTAGATTTCTGAGTTAGAAATCATAGTATTGGTAATCCCTAGAGTTATTGTTGTTGCTTATTTCGCTTGGACGAACCAATCACGTGGGACAGAGCCCACACGAATTAAGGCGAAGGAGTAAGTCTTTCCTTTGACGAACACTGCTAGGATGAAATAACGCCTTAGGTGTAATGGATCCTCGTAATTTAAAAGTAAATTACGAACTATTGTACGTGCACCAATCACCATCAACGAACACGGTGGATCTTACGCTAACTCGATGTCGAACCTTCCAGTTATGAGATCGTTGTCTTTGCCAATTGAGCTACAGCGGCTCGATAATCCCTAGTAAAAAAATAATGGGAAATATTATAATTTTGACACTCCTGTCAAAAGCCAGTGGTGAACATGTACGTAATTATTTGTTTTCTGTGTGGCTTTTCTTAACATTAACAATAAAGGTAATTCAAACATATTTCAGTGTTGACTATTTTGAGCTTCAATAAATCCTGTTTAAAATTTAAACCTCTCCATTCCATAGATGTACATACTTTAACTCAAACCTATGTGCCTGAATAATGACACTAAGATCAGTTCCAAATTATTAAACTTAGTTATAAATTTCTCAATGTAAGCCTATTGGTACTAACATAAAAGTTAAATGCTAATACGTTTTGTTGCTGCATTCACTTCAACAAGTCTGAGACATCGATTTTTCATTCTTATCCTTTACAACGTTTGAGAGAACTATCAAATTGAAAGCTATAGGAGGCTTCGATGCCTAAAAGACGTAAAAGTTGGTTCAAAAATTATTCTTAAATATTTCTCTAATAACTTAAATTATGAACTTCTCGTAAGGTTCAGGTAAACGAGTATATTAACAAACACATGAAAACGAAAATTAAGAATGGTACATTACCTCAGCTCTTACCCATTATATAATCTGTACATACATTGTAACGTTTTACATATTTTTTTTCAGCCTTTACTATCAAGATATTTAACTCAAACAGCTATTTATTAAATATACGATAAATACAAGGCTGTTAAACAAGTACGCCTTAAATGGATTGAAATAAAATTCCTCAAATTAATATCCCTTAAACATACATGTTATAAATAACACCGTACTTAGTAGACATGTAGAGAATACGTCAAACTAATATCCAATAAACATGGGTGTAATAATTCTGTACATAATAGACATGTACAGAGTATATCACACTAACATCCAATAAACGTGTGTAATAAATAACCCCGTACTTAATAGTTATGTACAGAACACACCAAATATGTATGTACAGAGTACATCAAACTAATATCGATTACACATACGTGTTATACTTAATAGAGATGTACAAATTAATAACAAAAACATTACTTCAGCTATTAATTCCTAATAATCTGTTCAAAAATTTTATTGCTTTAACACTTTAACATTTGTATCATGAACATACGCTATGCAAGCAATTTTTTTTATGAAAATTAGAATAGAAACAATTTCAAAAATCCCTTCACTTGATAAATATGTGTTGCGTATACAAAACTAACATTCATTATACAAATTTAAAGATAGGTAAACCTTTACACCAGATTCAACCATTAAACAAAATGTAATGAAACTTTCGCATTTTCGACACTTTCTATACAAGATAAAAATTTGTTGTAATATAGTTCAATTTTTAACCTCTTTTGCCGGTTTTGAATTTAGTTCTTCTTCTTCTTCATAAGCTCTACAGCCGGTTACCGGCCAAGGCTGTCTCCGTTAGCTTTCTCCATCCAGATCTATTCGACGCCAAGTTCCTCCATCGGTTTACTCCCACATCCAATAACCATTTCTCCACTCTGTCTAACCATCTTGTTCTTGGTCTACCTCTCCTTCTCTTTCCTTCAGGTGTTTGGAAAGTCACCCTTCTAACCGGGTTCTCCTCATCATATCGGTAGATGTGCCCTAGCCACCTTATTTGGGAGGCCTTTATAACTTTTACTAAGTTGGGCTCCCTGTATTTTAGTTGGAGTTCGTGATTATATCGAATTCTCCATACCCCATTTTCTCTCGTTGCTCCATAGATTTTTCTTAAGATCTTTCTCTCAAAAGTTAGCAGCTTCTCCTCGTCTTCTTTGTTGATGGTCCAGCATTCGCTGCCATAGAGTACTATTGGTCTAATTAGTGTTTTATATAGTTGTACTTTAGTTTTGCTGCTGATGTACTTAGATTTCAACTGGTTCCGTAAACCATTGTAGCATCTATTAGCCATGTTAATTCTCTCTTTAATTTCAGTTTTTACGTCATTATTTATGTTAACTATAGTGCCTAGGTATTTAAACTGGTTTACTTGTTCAAATTCGTATTCATTTATTCTCAGAGGCTGTAGATTGGAAGTTCTACTTGTTACCACCATAAATTTAGTTTTTTCTTCATTTACCGTTAATCCTATGTTTTTTGCAGCCGCCTCAAGTGCACAGAAGGCTTCAATTGTAGCTGTTTTTGTTCTTCCAACAATATCAATATCGTCAGCATATGCTAGCAGTTGTACCGATTTAGTAAAAATTGTCTTCTTGGTTTGTATCCAGAATCTCTTACTGCTTTCTCTAGGGCTATATTAAATAAATGACACGATAGGGAGTCTCCTTGTTTAAGTCCCTTATCAGTATAAAAAGCGTCTGATAGCTCCGATCCTAGCTTCACTCTGCATTTAACTTTGTTTAATGTCATTTTTATGAGGTTAGCTAATTTTTTGGGTATTCCTAATTCCAATATTGCTTGGTATAATTTTTCTCTGTTTATACTGTCGTACGCTGTTCTAAAGTCAATGAAGAGATGAAAAGTATCGATGTTATACTCTCTGGTTTTCTCAAGTAGTTGTCTAATACAGTGGATTTGGTCAGTGGATGATCTGCCCTTTTGAAATCCACACTGATATTCCCCAATTACAGAGTTAGTGTAAGAGCAGAGTCGTTCTGCTAAGATGTTCGAGAATATCTTGTAAGCTGTGTTGAGGAGTGTAATTCCTCTGTAGTTCTTACACTCTAGCTTGTCCCCTTTCTTGTATATTGGGCAAATGGAACCATCCTCCCATTCAATGGGCATTTTTTCCATGGTCCAGACGCCAACGATTATGGTGTGAATTTCTTCGATGAGTTTAGGCTCCTTAATGTTCAGGAGCTTGGCTTTGATACCATCCGGTCCTGCCGAACTGTTGTTGTTTAGCTTACTTATAGCTCTTTTAACTTCATCTATGGAAGGTATTTCTAGTTCTTCATCCTGTAGGGTGGTGTTTATATCTTCCTCCATTCCCTCTATATTATCTTTACCTTCCAGAGCAGTTTTGAAATGATTTCTCCATCTTCTTAATATTTCAGCATTTTCATTCAGAAGTTCACCATTTTCATCCCGGCAGGTGAGAGTTCTAGGACAGAACTCTCTTCTTGCATTGTTTTTGAATTTAGTTAGAGGTTGATATTTCACAAGAAGCACAGAAACGGTCACAGTGTAAAAAAACTGTCAAATTTCCTTTGAGCTTAATTACAGTTTACTGCTCTTTAAATTATTTTACCAGTATATGCTGTTCTCTTCGCTAATGCTTTTTATACAAGGTTGCGTCTTGAAGAATTATGAACTAGGTAAAGGCGTAAAATGAGATCCAATGTAATGTTTTCTTTAAAAAATAATTGCTGATTTGGTGTTGAAATTAAAAGGAAAATTGTCGGAAGGGGACGAACTATCTGCTTTTCCTGAAGATAATCCCCTCAGGGGTATACTCCTTTAAGTGTGTATGGGTTTCCCACATTGGAGGTAACCCAGTGATCTTTTCTATGTTCTACCTAGTAGTCTCGAGATTACCCAAAGTACCTGTTTTACCTGAAGGTAATCCCCTCAGGGGTACATCTCATTTAAGTGTGTAAGAGTCTCACGCATCGGAAGTACCCCAGTGATCTTTTCTATGTTTCACCTAGTGTCCTCGAGCTTACCCAAAGTACCTGTTTTACCTGAAGGTGATACCCTCAGAGTCACACCTCCTTTAAGTATTTATAGGTTTCACATGTCGGAAATACCCCAGCGATCTTTTCTATGTTCTACCTGGTAGTCTCGAGATTACCTGAAGTACCTGTTTCACCTGAAGGTGATCCCCTCAGGGACACACCTCCTTAAAGTGTGTATGGGTTTCAAATATGGGAGGTACCCTAGTGATATTTTCTACATTCTACCTGGTAGTCTCTAGCTCACCTCTCTCTACTGTTTGTTACTTACCAAGGTGAAATCAAAACTGGACCATGACGGGCATTTCGTAGGTCTACAGCAGGTAAGTAGTCATTTCGGATTGCTATCGGAGTGTCAGGTTACTCAGGTATGGATGATTCAAAACCCTGGGTCGAGTTAATAATACATTTACTTTAAGGTCAGTATGTACCAGCTATACTCGATTCTTTACACTCAATGTTAAGCTTTGGAGGAAATAAAATTTCCTTTGGGTGTCTTGCTCCTAAAGAATTATTTTTAAAAAATTATATCATATGATAGATTAGCAAATTCTGTAGGATGTTATCTTTTCCCTTTTTTCCACTTAAGTCTGCTAAATGTTCTTATTTGGATTTGAAACAAAATACACCTAAAGTTTTTGCAAATAATTCAAAATTATACTCTTCTTGTTGATTTTTTTTAAAGGAAAAGTAGCACGCTAGAAAATTTGCTATTATGTTACGTAGTATACTTTATAAAATAAATTCTTTAAATGCGACCGCGCCAGAGGAAATTTTATTTTCTCCATAGGTTAATATTGATCGAGAACAATTTAATGTGGAAAGTACAGACCAACCTTAAGTAGTATCCAATAGCAAGAGTTACCCTTGAAGTGTAAACAAGTGTGCCATTATATTGTGGTTGAGATATGTCACAGCATCATACTGATGTCAGAAGTCGCCTGTGATATATCTCGACCGCAATATTGTAGCACCAAAAGTTACACTTCGTTTATGAGATAGAGTGTGCTACCATATTGCTGTTGAGATATGTAACAGACGACTTTCGAGTCATTATAATGTCAGAAGTCGCCAGTGAAGGGAATTTATGGTATCAAATTCTCTCTAGCGACTTCTGACGTCATTATGACGCATAAGTCACCTGTGACATATCTCGACCTCAATATGGTAGCACTTATAGTGTTATAGTCACCGATATAATGACGTCATGTAGAATATTGCAATTAATATAAGAACAAACAAGCTGTGAATAGTAGTTAATCGCTCTAATGAACTACCAAAAATTTAGTTTCAATAGCTTACAGGTCTAGATTTCGGTAACACCATTGACGGTTAGAAGTAAACGGTGATTATCTATCTTATAATTTTGCGTCTCACCATGCCCGGTTATTTAGTTGTAGATTAAATGCTTTGTTTGAGTTTAGTAAATAACTATATCGTCCTTACTCATTGAGCTTTAGCACACATATATGAAATAGGGTCTTCTTCCAACTTCAACTGTTCCGATCCAATATCGGAAAAGTCGAACTAGTCGAATTAGATCAGCCAATCGCAGACGAAAACTGCGAGAATGCAGATTTCAAGGTGACTGCTGTCTGGTGTTGTGATACACTGATTTGAAAATCATTTCTACTGTAGAAGTGGTGAAAAAAATAACATACACAATGTTAGGGATACAAATATTGGGTAGAGGCAATATTCTCGTAGATATGAAGGCAAGTGTCAGTCCTCCCCCTTTCTTTTAGATAGTATTCGTATAACTGCCAAAGCTAGTGTGGGATTCACGCCAATAAGGAAAGGCGAATTTGGATCAACTACTTTGACAGAATAGTAACCTTATACCTGCAAAATTGGTCGAAGTTGCAGTGTGAAGTAGTTGTCTATGTATAAAAATATCCAGAACGAACAAATTATTTGAATATCAACTCAGATTTTGTAGACATTACTATGGAAATTGTACAAAGAAAGTTTTGAAATTATAGAGCCACATATAGATTTTCATTTATCTGAAGCACGAAACAGCTGTTAACATTTTCGTTTCATATTATAAAGCCTTAAGATGATGTACTTTTTACGATTTAGTCATTACAGGCATTGAAAATACATTAGTATGGGAAATTTTCATATCGGAGTTTTGAGATTTATTTGAATTCATGTAACTTTTAGACTATTTCGCCAGTATTTTAACCTGCTTTTCGTCTAGTATGAACACATACGTCAACTCACAATTTCCTTTCCTTCCCGTTGCCAGATCCAGTGCAAGCATCCCGTAGAACCCGTCTTGGCGCCCAACTTCCTAGCCTCGCTGGTCTCGAGAGTAAGGGAAACGGAACCTGTGGAGGTGCGCGAGTTCAGGACCAGCTGCCAGCGGGAACCAGGATGCAGGTGGCGCTGCGAGAACGAGAGCTATTCAAGCTGCAGATGTGACTGCGGATCGCAAACGGCAGCCAAGAAAAACAACAGCAGCTCCAGGTCGTGAAGTGAAAATGTCGAAAGTCAGTTGTACAATGACAGTATTTGAATATATGTAAATATTTACTTGTTTGTTTGTTAATAAATGTATTTGTTTTAATGTTAGCGCATTTTTTTCTGACCTGTAAGTTTTTATTGCATATATTTCAAACTAACGGATTTGCACCAAACCTTCCATCTACGTATGGCGTCACGCAGTCTATGGGGACCAACTCTAAAAATTGACACCAGTAATACTTTTCGTTTGGAATATTAATGACAGAAGTACTTGTAATTAATAAAATCTTTATGCACCCATTATATATAATAAACATTAGTAAATATGCTCAATTAATTTTGATTGTAGAAAAGCACAAAATTAACTTATTTCAAATTGTTTATCTATTACATAGGTGCCAACTTCCAAAAGAGAAAAATATGTAGTTTATCGCAGTAATGACACTTTTTAGTATACAGATAAAAGTATAATTTTTAAAAAGAGAAAAATGGCAAGTTTTGTTCTATGAAAGATATATTAATTTAATACTTACAAATGCTTTAAAAGTTTTTTAAAAATCTAGTTTATTAAAATAACAATTTTTCGGGCCGGTCTCACCAAAATCGTTTAATGGCTTAATTTCTGATAAATTTTGATGCATACCTGACAACTTTTAAAAGTTAGCATCAACAAAACTATTGGTGAAATATCAATTGGTTGACGTTTTCAGTGATACTAGTAATTATAATGAAAATATTCATTAATGGGGAAAAAAAGCATGGTCCTTGATCAATAGAGTTCATTGACGCTCTATTGTATTATTGAAATATCAGATATTTTTATAAATTTGCAAAGGGTCAGATAGAACTTTCAAGCCGGTCGGAACTGGCCCATGGGCAGAAATTTGCCTATACTTCAGCTAGATAGGAGAATCGAATATGATAAGTATCCAGACAGCTTAAAACCTGCTCAACTCCAGTGAAACCATGAAACAACCCACATTATTGTATTGCAATAAAAAGATACAATAATTAATAGAGTTCATACGCAATTTTTGAAATAAAAATGCAGGAGTTTTGCAGGAAAGAAAATGATACTTTTCAGGATTACTTCATCTATGTCCAAAACGCTTTTTTTACTACTATCAAGTTTTTTTTTTAATAAGGTTACTTTCCCCATGGTATTTACTGAACAAATAGTTTAAGCCATTTAAATACAATCTAAATGTAAACTGAAAAGTGAACAGATTTTTTTTTAAATCAAATCCGTGAATTACCCTAGGAATGAAACAAATAACCAATGACTATCTAGTATTCGGCTAATTTTTTAAATATCCAGAACCCCATCTGGGTATCTCGAAATTAAAACTCAGTTTTGAAGGAGTTAGTACCAAAATCATGAGTGATTCTAATTAAGACAAATTTTTCTTAACATCCTGCAAAATTTTCTGAAAAAGTATCAGTTACTAATTTAAAATAAAAGCAGGGTTCGAAAAAATCTTGATTTTTTTTTAAATAAAAAAATCAGATTTACTTGATTTAAATCTGATTTGATTTTTTTTTTCTAAATTCTAATTTTAATTATTGTTTTTATATTTTTTGCAATATACATGGAATAGTTTGTCATAAGTAACATTTTATCTACCTAGTATATTCTGCACATTGATTACCCAAAATTAAATATATAAATTTTAATTTAAATACATTTTATTATTTTGTAATTGGATAATGGAAACTAAATAAGATGTATCTACCCCTACTACATAGTTTCTGATAACAACCCCAAAATTCTTGGAAAACACATGCTATCTATTTACACTCATTGGTATTTCTGTGCTGACTGATTCCCAACTCTCATATCTTTGAAATATAGGTTTTTAAAAAAGTGAAAAAAAAATTATTTAAATCAATGATTCTTTTTAAAAAATCAACTGATTTGAATCATGATTTAAATTCTGCCAACTCTGAATAAAAGCTATATAAAGGTTAATTTCTGGAAGTCAAAACTAGAGCTGGAGGATAACTAAATTTTAATATTGTGATTTATCATTTACCAAATATCAATATGTTAATATGCTTGAATATATATATCACCTTATTATAGAGTTGCAAATATAAGTGTGTTCTGTATAAAACAAAAACACACATATATCAATGCGTGTGTTGGTTATGTAGAAAACAAAAATTCAATTTCTTAATCTGAAAACATAAATTAAAATTTTAACATATTGCTTTAAAACAGAAAAAAAAATAAAAAAAAAAAAAAAAAAAAAAAAAAAAAAAAAGATTAGTAGACGCATCAAAAAAAGAAAAAAGGGTGAGAAAATATATGAAACTTTCTGATTATCCTCAAAATTCATTTATGTATTTTTTTTATTTGAAGCAGGAGATTGTTTTTAAAAAACTTATTTTAATTTTCAGAAACAGATTTTTCCGAAAATTTTTTTCAAATTTTAGGGAAGAAAATCCTGTTTTTTATAGTTTTCGGAACAGACTCACACAAATTTCACGAAAATTCATAAATTTTCAGATCAGACTCACTCCTGACCAAACTTTAAGAGTGTGACTGGCCCTATAAAAAATTTTCCTTGCAGAAATTATGCAGGAGTTTTGAAGGAACGTACAAGCCCTGTATATGAGAAAATTAAAAAAAAAAATGCTTTGTAAAAATTTCAGGAGAGCTTTTACAAAACTAACTACAAGGCATACAACGTAACACTGTATAATTTATTGACACACTCGTACAAAAATGCAATTTGAAAAACGACCTATGATTTGTTGGAATTTCCCTAAATGATCTTGAACCCGGGCTTGTCGAACTTGGGCGGCACGTCGTAGCCCGCCCCGTACTTGTAGGCAAGCGCTCTAAACCGCAGCTGTTTCAGTTTGTAGATGCGGTCCATTTCGTTGACAAACATCTTCTCCTTCTGCTTGATGCGCTTCAGCCTCAGCTTCCGGATTCGGTGCAAGTGCAGAAAGTGCTGCCAGTACTCCTTGGTGTTGGGGTCCATCTGGTCGAGAGGAGGGGGAGGACCTGGCCTCAGGGTCCACAGCCAATCTGGGTACTCGGAGTCGTCCTTCAGCTTCACGTCCTCGCCTTCCTTGTAGATGTTGCTACCGCAGCAGTAGTTCACCAGCTTCTCAGGGTCAGTTTCCACAGGAAGGGGCTTTTTCCGTTCGACGGCTGCACCCAAACCTTTCGCCTTGCCGGTCAGGGCACCTGTACGAAAACACAAACAAAACGGGAGATTAACGTAAACAGACCACAAGCATATCACGATTTACCAGATTCAGAAATGAATGTTAAAGTTACCACAAAGCATGGGTGATTCTAAGTAAAAAAAAATAAATAAAATAAAAAAAAATCTGAACATAATACAAAATTTTCTGAAAAAGTACACTCTACTAATTCAAAATAAAAACTATGAAAACTATAATAAACTAATAAACTGTAATAAACTATATGAAAACTATGGTTAGTTTAGGGATATAATTTATAGAAGCTTTACAAGAGTGCAATGTAGAAATTTTTCCGAAACTTTAAAAATTTTAACCACTTCGCCGGTTACAAAACTAGAGCTGGGTGATATCTGAATTTTAATATTATGATTTATCGTTTACCAAATATCAATATATTAATATGTTCTAATATATACATCACCTTATTATAGAATTGGAAATATAATTCTGTATAAAATAATACAACACACATATATCAATATGTGTGTAGGTTATCTAGAAAATAAAAATTTAATTTCTTAATCTGAATACATAAATTTAAATTTTAACATATTGCTTTAAAAAAGAAAATCACATAACATATTATTGCTGTTCTTCGGTAGAAAAAAGATTTGTGGGAAGTGGCAGAAAAAAAAATGGGTGAGAAAAGATATAAAACTTTCTGATTATCTTCAAAATTCATTTATATATTTTTTATTTGAAGCGGAAGATGGTTTTAAAAAACTTTCTTTTTAATTTTCAGAAACAGATTTTTCCGAAAATTCATTTTAAATTTTCAGGGGAAAAAAATCGTTTTTATAATTTTTGGAAGAATCTCACTCAAATTTTCGGAAAATTCGGAAATTTTAGGATCAGAATCACCTCTGCCACAAAGAAAAAAAAATTTACATGAACACGTGACTTTTTTGTATGCCCAATGAACTACCGTATATTTCCGAGTATAAGCCGAGAATTTTTACGGATCCATGGAACAAGTATAAATATATATCCTTGGCGACGTTTTTGGCCGTTTGAGAGAACAAAAGTCGCCAAATTGACAAAACCAACCGAAACTTTTTAAGCGAAAAATAACGGGAAAAAATATAATGGCGAAAAATAAATAAAATTTTAGAATAAGAAAAAACAAACATTAGAAAAATAAATGCACGGTGACTTTTACCTGCGTTATAAATCACGCTCAAAACATCAATACCACATCTAAAAAACAAACAATCGATAAATCGCTAAAAATAGCAGTTTATTTATTTTTTTGTTTATATTGTTTAATTTTATGAAACAGTACTACCAGGCTTCAGATACGGTTACCAGAGTTGAAACTATTGTTATTGGCGTCTAAGTAAAAAAAAAAATCAGTGATCGCATTTGTCTAGCATCGCGGCAGTGATTTAGAAAAAAACAGCATAATATTATGAAGTTAATAAAAAAACATAAAATATAAATTCAGGTGAATGAATCATGTGAATTAATGAATCAGTTTGTCAATGATGCTAAAACTAGAGTTCATGAAGGAAAAGGATAAGGAAATTCAGGGACACTATTCACCAGCACAAGTCTTCAAAGGTGAATGACGTCACACATCCCACGCAAAAGCCGCAACACAGTCTAAAACACAGTTTACATGGATGTAATGTCAAAAACTGCTTTATGATGTTCTTAAATACATTTTTAATTAAGAGTGTTTTTGTCAGGGTTGGCTTAATTTGCCCAACCCGAAAAAACCCGGGTGGTTTTTTCAAAAAAAACCCACTTGAAAAAACCCAAGTGGGTTTTTTCAAAATTGGGTTTTTTCAAAATCATTATTTAAAATTCCACATATTTAACTAATAGTAGAAATATTGAGTTAAATCTATAATATATATTACATATTTCATCTTTGACAATGAGAGTAGAATTTTTTTTTTTTAATTTGAGGAGGTCTAAACTGCTAGAAAAAAACAAAAACTTAAAAAAAATTTCAGAGAAAAATAGTTATTTGTATAACAAATACAATGAAAAGATTATAGAAACAATTAAAAATCAAAACAACCAGTATTTCTGCCAAGATGATGAAAACTGACGTCTTTCAGCCAATATTAAAAAGAAATAATATGGCTAAAAACAAATTACCCAGAGGGCTTGAGTATATTTACAAGAACATAAACAAATTAGAACTTTCTATATTGTATACAACTTATTCTAAATGTTATCCAGTCAGTGATATAAGTTTCTTTATCAGCTGTTATGATATAAGGGAAAAACTTGTTTATACAAACAATTGACCAATTAACTGTTATCTTGAAACAAGGGTATTTTAATATGATTTAGTGATATAAAATTAAATTAGTATGTAAAATTCTAAATAAAAACATTAAACTTTTATGAAATTGTTTTTAATTTTTCCCTCTTATATAGATACAAGTGTAATAAATGTGATTATTAAATAAATACTGATCTATGACAAATTAATTTATGCATAGGAATATCCCATGCTTAGGGGTAAAATGACAAGATATTCTTTATTGATTGTTGATAAAAGATTGACTATCCATTATATATATGTTTCTTTACTCACATTTAAAAATCAAGATGTAAAAAACATAATAGTAACTGAAAATCTCATTTAAATTTTAAGATATTTTATTTGTTAGAAAAATTTTAGAATATGTAAAAAATAATTTATTTTAAAATTTCTTTTAATTAAAGCAAAAATTTCTTCTGCATAACTTAAAATTGATTTTTTTAATTTTTAACTTTAAAAAGTGACTAACATTTTAAATTTATTTTGATCAAGCAATTATATATCCTGTCCTCTTACATATAAATTATAGAGACAAAACCCTGATAAAACCCTGAAAAACCCTAAAAAAACCCACTGGGTTGGGTTTTTTTCTGAAAAAACCTGGGGTTTTGCCAACCCTGGTTTTTGTACAGTTAGTACATACTTTTTTCTCTTTTGAATAGCCTAACAATTTAATTGAACAATACATCTTATACTTTATTCATTTTAAATAATATATAGGTATATATTATCATTTTTATACATGTGCATAAGTATTTAAGATATGGCTATTAGAAACTAAAAAATTTAAATATATTTTATAACAGTATATAAGAATATATATAAGAATATATAGAAATTTTTATAATAGAAAAATTAAACTTGGGTTCCTAACAAAACTTTCTGATAAATTCAGTGACTTTTACAATGAAATGAGCAATGTAGTTAAGTTTAGAAATGTAAGTTTTATCCTTTTTTAATTTTTTTATATGTCATGTTAAACACCTGTAAATGTACTATTTGCTACTACAGTAAATTAGGTAACAGTAAGTCACTATATTAGTTATTGTTAATTACTTGACTATTCAACAATTTTCATTTACTATTATAATATTAACAAAACTAAAGTAAATTATTATTTATTGCTAATAAACTAAATTTATTAACTATTTAATACAAACAAATCAATATGTTGGTACAAGTATTTTTATCAGTATTAGTCTAGAAACATACTTGATTAAGTTTTCATATTCATGTATAATCATATACATTCAAATTTTGAAATTGTAAGGTGTTCATTAATTTTGAGAATTGTTAATTTATTATTAAATTAATTAGTAATTTATTTAGACTACTAAAAGATTATAAATATAAATCAGTTTACCTATATATTAATAGATAATTCATTTTTAATAAATTTTCTTAAAAAGAAAATCAAATTTTCCTGCTTTTTAAAGTCAAAAGATTTTATGTGGTACTAAACAACTATTTCTCCTTCCCAATTACGGTATTATACACAAATAAAATTGTTTAATTATTCTTGTTATCTAAAACTAGAAAAGTATCTTTACTAATTTTGAAATAATTTTAATTACTTTATCTGTACTAATAATTACACAATTAAAAGTAATCAGTTACTTACAATACTTATGTATTTTAAATAACAAACCTATATTTTCGATTTTTGACAGTTTAATCTGGCTAAACACAGTAACACATGTAATGTCAAAAAAATGGTTTTGATTTTTAAATACATTTTTTAGTTAAGAGTGTTTTGTAAAGTCAGTAAATACTTTTTTTTTCTCTTTTAAATAGCTGACAAATTTTATGCTTAATTTTAAATATATATTTATATATTATCATTTTTATACATTTATATGCTATTTAAGAAAATTGGAACTAAAAATTTTAAATACATTTTATAACAGACTATAAAGAAATATATATAAGAATATATAGAAATTTTTATAACAGAAAAATTAGACAAGGGTTCCTAACAAAACTTGTCTAATAAATTCAACGACTTTTCTGAATGAAATAAGCAGTGTAGTTAAGTTTTAGACATGTAAGTTTTATCTTCTTTTTAATCATCGTTTTATCCGTCATGTCAACAACCTGTAAAAATTTGTGTTATCTGCCATTACAATAAATAAGCAACAGCAAGTCACTCATTATATATTATTTATGTTAATTACTTAACTATTAAAAAACTTTTCCACAGTACTATTATACTATTAACAAACTGCTTTTAAATTATTATTTATTGCTAATGAACTAAATTTGTTAACTATTTACTATAAAACAAATCTGGTAAGTTAAAACAAGTATTTTTTCATTTATAGTCTAGAAACATGCTTGATTTAATTAAGTTTTTATAGTATGTGCAATCATATACATTCAAAACTTTAAATTAGTAATGTTCATACATTGAGAATTGTTAAAGTGTTTTGAATGTTAATTGGTAATTTTTTACAGACTACTAATACTAAAGATTATACATAGAGTTACAGTTTTATCTTATATTATAGATAATTCATTTTAATAATTTTTATCAAGATGATCAAATTTTCCCGGTTTTAAAGTCAAGTCAACGATTTATATGGTACTAAACAGTTATTTCTCCACCCCAATTATGGTATTATATACAAATAAAATTGTTTAATATTATTATTATCTAAGTAGAAAGTATCTTTAATAAATTAAAATAATTTTAATACTTTATGTACTAATAATTATATAGTTAAATACATTTAAAAATAACAATTACTTACATGCTTTGTATATTTTAAATAACAAACATAATTTTGGAATTTTGGCATCTAAACATAAAATATGTATCAATAAACTCTATTTAAAATAGGAGTCTTGAACATTTACCAATGTTTAAGGTTGTCAATATTAGAACAGTATAATAAAATCTATAGTATTGAAGCAACAATTTTGGTTTGGTTTGGAGTGCTGGTCTACTTTTTGCAACACAAGGATAATGAGACCAGATATTTATAAGCGATTTAATGGTTGAAAATCCATGCTACTGTATTCGAACCCACGAATATTCTGAAGGACAATAACAATTCGGCCAAAAAACAATTTAATTCAACTTAAAAGATATCAACATTAAATACTTCCCTTTTATAGAACATACCAGTCACTTACATTTCTTTTTAACTACTTCATTTCACATGTGACATAAAATATAAATTAGGTGAGTAATCATGTGAATTAATGAATCAGTTTGTTAATGATATAAAACTTGAGTTCATAAAGAAAAAGGATGTGGAATACAGTATCCAGCACAATTTTCAAAAGTGAATGACTAACGATGAAAAGCAACAAAAAATGTTTAATTATTCTTGTTATCTAAAAGTAGAAAGTATCTTTACTAAAATTAAAATAATTTTAATTCTTTATCTATACTAATAATAAATAGTTAAATACATTTAAAATTAATCAGTTATTACATACTTTGTATATTTTAGATAACATATATTTTGAATTTGACAGTTTAATTTGTTTGTAAATATGTATAATTAAAAATCTTCAAAATAGGTGCTCTGTATTACCATGCTTAAGTTGTCAATATTAACAAGTACTCAATAAATTTCACTGGAAGTATTGACAACAATTTTAATTATCTTAAAAGCATATCAACATTTACTATTTCCCTTTTATAGAACATAAATAATTACATTTTTTTCTTTTACTCACTTCATTTAACCACATGATAAAAATATAAATTCACTGATTATCATTAATTAATGAATCGGTTTTAATGATGCTAAAATAGTTCACGAAGAAAAAATGAATTCAGGGACAGTATCACCAGATTTGAAAAAAAAATATGTAATAAAAAAAATCAGATTTATTTGATTTTTAATTAGATTTTCTTTATTTAAATTTTTTTTTTCTGAATACTGATTTTAATTGTTTTTTTATGTTTTTTGCAATATACATAATTTGTTATAAGAAGACCTTTATCTATCTAGTATTTTCTACACACTGATTACCTAAAATTAAATATATAAATTTTAATCTAAATAATTCCATTATTTTGTAATTGGATAGTGCAAACTAAATAAGATAAATTTAAAGAAACAAATTAAATATTCTTTTAATGCAAACTATTTATTTAAAAAACAAATCACAATTATTCAATATTTTTTAAGTACCAATTATGGATTTAATTGTTTCAATAAAAACACTAGCTTTGATGCTTTATCCACTACTAATTGGTTATGAGGCTAGAATGAACAATACAAAGAAAAAAATTGTCTTTCCATTCCAGCAGATGAATCCAGGCTGTTGTTATTTGGTAGACAAACTGGATTTCAAGTTCTGTAATATCTCTTACTCCCATTACATAATGAATTCCACCAGTCATAATCAATCATTGTACTACCCTACTACATACTTACTGAAACACCCTAAATTCTTGAAGAATTGCTATCTATTTACACTTTTACTTATTGGTATTACTGTGATTGATTTAATTCTCCTGTCTTTGGAATATAGGTTTTAAAGAGTGAAAATATATTTAAATCAAAATTTTTTCAAAAAAAGCATTTTTAATTTACCTGTTCAAAAATTTTCAAAGGTAATGATTCACATGTACCATCAAAAGCAACACAGGCTATAACACAGTTTACACATAATGTCAATATGTTTTTATGTTTTTAAATACATAGAAGAGTGTTTTTGTAAATATAATATTTTTTTTCTCTTTTGATAACAAATATATCTTTATACTTCATTCATTTTAATATATTTATACGCATATTTTTTCATTTTTTTCACATGTATATATGATTAAAAATATTAGATATAAATTAGAACTAAAATTTTAATACATTTTATAACAATATATAAAGAAATATGTATATAAATATATTGAAATTTTTATAACAGAAAAATTAAACTTGCGTTTATAACAAAATTGTCAGATAAATTCAACGACTTTTCAATGAAATGAGGAGTGTAGTATGCTTCAGACATGTAAGTTTTATCTAGTTTTAATATAGTTTTATAGCCATGTTAAAAACCTGTAAATTTGTGTTTATCTGCAATAAAAATTAGGTCAGCAAACATTCACTATAATATATTAGTTATTATTAATTATTAAACTATTCAAACATTTTTCCAGACTAATTATATTTAAAAAATTGCTTTTAATTAGTATTTTATTGGTAATTAATTATTTATTAAAATTTACTATAGAGAAATTGGAGCAAGTACTTTTATCAGTATATAGTATAGAAATTTGCTTCATATAATTATTTTTAAATTTTCATATTCATGTATAATCAGATGAACTAAAAAACTTCAAAATTTGGAGGGAAAAAAAAATGAATGCTTGTTTAACACAATTTCTACAATACAGAACATTAGCAGTTATTAAATTAAATATCTATGCAAAAATTTGTCACTGAGAAATAAGCACTTCAGAAGTGAATTTCTACAATAGAAAACATTACCAGTGATTAAATTATGTATGCATAAAAAAACTAGTCATTGAGATATCTGATTACATCACATTACTACTAATTATACATGCATAAAATAACTGTCACTGAGCTATCCAAGTACTTATTTAACATAATTTATAAGACACAGAATATTATGAAGGATTAAATTATATTATTTCCATAATGAAAAATGTTTATAGTAGAAACATATATACTTAAAAACAAAATATTTTAAAGTATATAATTCATAAAATCATAATTAGGCAACCGTATATGAATTAGTTATAGGAATAAATAGTTGAACTAAGTGCATAAAAATTATTGATACACTACTCCTATTATTATTAAATATCTTCATCACCTCATATTTTTTTCCAGCCACTGTTATTACAGTTTATAGAAAGGGCAAAAACATTTTCATCACAAAAAACATCTCTCATTTTTTTTTATTTATAATGGTATGATGTTTTATTTCATCCTTTTTATGTTTTTTCAAGAGCAGAAAATGAAAAAATGTTTTAAAATGCAGTGATTTAAGTAAAATTCAGTCTATAACTCTTTTTTTCTCTTTGTAGAAGTTAACAAGACTATGATTAATTGTGATAATTGTAGTTCCTCAGAGACAAGCAAAATAGGAATGGAATGTCATTCATTTTTATTCTGAGGGATATTAAAATGCCAAGTACAATTTTTAACAATAAAGCTTCTAAACAAACAGAAAAAGTCTTTGCATTATTAGGTGAATGAATTAGTTTGTTAAACCAAACTACCATGTAGTGAATATTGCTAAATATCCAAAAGGAAATTCAAGGATATCAGGGAAACATTGATCAAAATTGCAAAATATCAAAAAATAATATTCAGAGATAGAATTTAGTAAGAGGGGAGGCTTCATTTGATGTAGGTTAATATTATAATTTTGATATTGGCTGATATTTTTGTGCTACTTGAGACATAAATATACATTTTACCCAAACTTAAATTTTTTTTTCTTTCTAAAATAGAACTTTGACTCATTAACACACTCTGGTTTATAAATTTGCCTATTTTCACAAAAATATGATACTACAACACATAATTTATAATACCCTAAAACTATAACACAAAATCATCCTTACAAAAACCAGGAGTTCATAGTTAATTTTTGTTTCATAAAATTACGAGAAAATTTTCACAATTTCACAAAAACAGAATATTGTAAGAAGTTTTTTTTGTTCCTAACACATCAGGCAATGCAGGCATTATATGTCTTTATGCCAATACAAAGCTGAGAAGCTGTTACCAATTTAGCACCACTCGAGGCGCACTTGTAGCTTAAGGTATGCTACAGACTCGAGTAACATTACCCCTATTGGGTCCTCGTAATTTAGAAGCAGGGACCAAGCAGAAGGCTTGGCCTGCCACTACCACAGGTATCATTTGAGAACTTGAACGACATTGTGACCATGATCATATTTTATGTAGCCTCCACACTATGGCCAAGTGTTCATTACTTCCTGATGGGTACCTTGAATGATGGTTAACGGGTTACATCCACACACTGAGCCACTAAATGAGCTGAGCATGTAGATTCGTCTATAGGATCTACTGCGCACTTTAGTTGCGCATCTGGCTGCCTTTGATCTTTGGAGAAAAACTGCTTCCAAAGCCATCATCCGCCAAGGCTATTTTACCGTCTTCCACCATCGAACACGATAAACCATACCCCCATCCAGACGGTAGTAATGGCATGCAGTGGACCATAGTGTGGAGGGGCCTTTACATGCCCCAGTCACCTTTATGAACAACTGCGGATCTTAGGCCAGCTCAAGCCCCAAACCCGCAACTTTTCAGTTCTGAGATCGCTATCACTGTCTTTGCCGACTGAGCTACTGCAGCTCCTTGTATGAAAAGTATGGACAGAACTAAATCATATGACCATATGGATTTTTTCATGAGAGTAGAAAATCTCAATAAAATAGAATAAAAATAACTTTTTGAGTTACTCATAAGTAACGTTAAAGCTCTTTACAGTTTCATTTGTACTACAGTACACAGTTACACACATAATGTACCTTAAAAAGCATAAAATTATTTTTTTATCCAAAACAAGCCATTTATATTAATAATGTTTTCATATATTGTATTAAAACATTAAAAAATTAAGGGTAAAATCTTAAAAATTAGTCAATATTGAATTAATTAGTTTTAAAAACCTAAAACCCAGTCATTTTATATAATACCCAGTCATTAATACGTATGAAATTATGAATAGAAAAACAAGACTAACAGACAAATTTCTTCAGTTTCTAATGAAATACTAGTGTTTTAAGTTGATACATATTTTAAAACAATGTAAATATTCGAGTACAATCATGAGTGATAAATTTGTATATTAAAAAGCATACCAAGAATAGTTTTCGCATAACACCGTTCTGCATTTATAAGAGGTAAATTTAAACGACAAACATTTGCTAATTTACATCCTCGTATCAAATACGACGAAAATGACATGATTAAAATTTATACAAAATAAAAATTTCTATGATTATTTACATCACAACAAGCACACCGTACTATTGGCTGTGAGTTGAGTTGTTGGGTTAATAGATGCGAGTTCTTATTCAACGATTCAGTGTGAATAATCGCAAATTACTCGCAAATTCACTTTGCAAAGCATTGCACAAGTACAAATTTTTTTTCTTCTCAGATACGTACACATATAGCAACAGTTAGAACTTTGACTCAGACTTTTTTTTTTTTTTTTTTTTTTTTTTAAACGTTACATTTAGTAAAATTTGTTCAAGAAATCAGCATTAACAATTTTTTGAAGTAAATATAGAGGCGCCATCTATTAATAATATTTAAAACTAGAAACCAAAAGTAACGAATTAAAAGAAACGACATACCTGGAACTCAAACCATAAAACCATCTATGAATACCGGATTAAAAGAGGGTTTTTCCCGAACAATAAAAGTTTAGGATATAGTTTTTAAAAAACGATAGCCGTAAATTTTCATCGTAATTAAAATCTAGTAATCTTCGGTATATTGGTAATGGACATATTTATATAGAATCTTTAAGAGTACATTTTTAAGTATCAGAATTCCTATAATCTACAGTGTATTACATATTTTCAAAAAATAATTCAGCAATACTGAATATAGCTCGTTTTATAATCATAAGATATATCAGGATTTCAATAAAAGAAGTTTATAGTAGATTGGCATTGAAATAATTTAAAAACAAGTACGCTTACACTTTTCAAATCCTTTTTAAAAAAGGAACATTTCAATATTAAATGTATTATTTATATATCTCCATTCATAATTATTATTCATAAATATTTATATATATTATTATTTATCACTATTTTATCATCAATCATTAAAAAATTATTAGTATTTTTCCGGTATAAAATCAGTTTATTATCAATATTTCTTATTCAACTTCACGTATTAAATAAAAAAATTTTGATCTTTATATTTTATTTTCTAAAATAAATTTAAATATAAAATATTTTAAATTAATTAATTCTAAATAATAATTAATGTTTCCAATCAAAATAAATAGGTGAAGAATAAACATTTAAAAAAAAATTTTATGAAAACCAAGTATGCAAATAAAAAAAATTATTGACTGTTGTTTCTGAAATAAAATTTGAAGAAACATTATTTTTAATATGAGAAACTTAATTGTTGAATGTAAAGTTTTTTTATAATAATCGGATATGTTAATTATTTTTATTCAAATAATATATATAATTTAAATACAGTTACGTAGATATTTTAAGAATAGTCTGTATTGGTCAATCCTTACATTTTCAGAGAGAGAATAAATATATTATATAAATATATTACATTTGTATTACTTTGTTTCTAATTTAAGGTAATAGATCAGCACTACTTATAAGCATAGGATTCCATGAAGTTTACTCAAGGAATACACTCGTGTCCATAAGGATAATGAAGTTCAGGCAATGAAAGAGACAAAAGCAAAACAAATTTGACTTATTTGTAAAGTCTATTTATTAAACAAAAGATAAAGAGCAAAAAAGATGCTATATGTTTGACATAATTAATAAAAATTGCGATTTTTACTCCCTGGAGCAAATTTTAAAAAAGAACCTATTTACAGAAAACAGTATAACATGGTTAGTATGATGGTTAATACGGAGTATGTCTCCCGGACGATGCAATATAAGCGTTACAACGCCTACGCATGCTGAGTATCAGATTATCAATCCGATCTTGGGAAAAATTACACCACTCATCAAGCAGTGCCCTCCGAAGTTCCGATAGACAGTTGGGAGGGGTTGACGGGTTGCAATTCGTCGGCCAAGCATGTCCCACACATGCTCTATTGGTTTCAAGTCCGGTGAGTATGCTAGTCAATCCATACGGGTGATATCTGTCGTATAGTCCTCGTTATATATTTATTAACAACCTGTGATCAAATGTATAGTGGAATTTATTTTAAATTGCGTTGTGTTAAATATTTGTTTTACTACAATTTAACCACAGGTTCTGAGCAACTACAGACATTAAAATGAAGAATCAACTAACCTCTAAAATAATGGCAACTGAGACTAGCTTAATATAAAAAAAGTAGATTTATTATAAAAAAAACATTTATACATATATTTACAAAAAAATAATAAGTCAATAATTAAGCTTAGTCAAACTATTTAAATTACTTCTGACAAACTTTATATATATTTAGGAAAATTTTGTAAGTAGAGAGAGAGGACCTAATCTCGATTTCCAAATGTAATGCAAAAAGATGGGTACCTTTGTGGGTCTAAAGTGATGGGCCCGGAACACTTCTGGTTGAAGGGTATGAGAGGGAAATTTTTTCATCAACCGTTGATCTGTTGTCTCTGGGGTGCGACCGTACAACTTTTGCAGGAAACTTTCTGGCGGACTTGGCTGGAGTATATAGCAACTTCCTTTTTGGACCTCCAAACCAAACTCTCTGGGTCCTTCTAATCCAACTCCCTGGGGCCTTCTCATCCAATTCTGTGGGGCCTTCCGATCCAACTCCTTTTGGGCCTTCTCTTTCAACTCCCTGGGACCTTCTCCTCCAATTCTGTGGGGCCTTCTCTTTCTTGACTCCCAATCGGGATCGTTGCCAGAAAGTCATTGGTCTCAGCAAACCCCGCCCTGAGACCACCAACGTGAGTAACCTTATCACCTCTAATTTGGCCCTGTCCCTTAGGGACT
Organism: Pardosa pseudoannulata; assembly: GCA_032207245.1. Classification (NCBI taxonomy): domain Eukaryota; kingdom Metazoa; phylum Arthropoda; class Arachnida; order Araneae; family Lycosidae; genus Pardosa; species Pardosa pseudoannulata. The sequence continues at coordinate 15,828,154 of CM063500.1, read as the reverse complement.
CATAAATACTCCACAAAGGTACATTCTTATTTAATGTCAAGTACGGAGACAGGATTCTTATCTGTGACTGGAATCAGACCCCCGTACAAGACTACAATATCCGTTAAATTATGGTCCTCTATCTCTAACGATGTGATGAGGTCAGATTTAGATCCCGAACATTTTACTTCTTTTATGAATGAAACAATTATATATCAGATCTAAATCGCCTCATCACAATATCCTCCAATTGAAAGCATTCGTCTACAATGTTTGCACGGTTAGGTCGGGCGTTGTCATCCATATACAGAAATTCAGGACCCATGGCGCCCCGAAACAAACGTACATGTTGTTCCAGAATGACATCCCGATAGATGTGGCCTGTCATCGTTACACTCTGAACATGCAGGTCAGTTCTGGAACCAAGAATAATTCCTCCCCAAACGAGCCATCCTGCACCACCGTAACGGTGTCGTTCAATGGTGTTCTCTTGGTGGTAACGGGTACCTGGCGCTCTCCATATGAAAGTCCGGCGAGAATCAGAATGTAAACTGAACCTGGACTCGTCGGAAAACATCACACAAGACCACTGTTGCGGTGTCCACAATGCATGCTCTCTAGCCCAGCATAATCGCAGGCGACAGTGAGTTGCGGTAAGGGGAACACATCTGACAGGCCTACGAGCATATAGACCAATGTTCCCTAAGCGTCTGTACACGGTCTGCCTTGAAACTGTCGTACCGGTAGCTGAAGAGAGCTGACGAGACAGGTCTGATGCTGTGCTCCGTCTGTTTCTTTTGGCAGTAACTGCCAAATACCGGTCATCATTCGGCGTAGTAACTCGGGGGCGACCTGTGCTGTAACATCTACTCACATTACCATCATGTTTGAATCGTTGCCAAAGCCTGGAGATGACACTCTGGGCGATTCCAAGTTCCTCGGATACTTCCAGCTGGGTACGTCCACATTCCAGTCGTCCGATAATTCTACCACGTAAAAAATCCTCCAAATGCTTCCTTTGTGCCATAACTATGCGGTTATTGCACTGAAAGGCTTTTAAAGCGCTTGTGAACAATTTTACTTCTTTGCTACCATTCCTTATATACCCCTTTCATACACTCTCGTCATTGTGACGTACTATCCGCGCCATCTGGTGGTTTCCTGCAATTTGCATATTCTTCTTCAAGATGTGTGTGATAATTCTACAGGTGAAATTTTTATTTTAGAGCTCAATTTCTGTGTGATTCTGAATTATCCTTAATTTATGGACATGAGTGTATTAGTCTTTAAGCAAAAGATTTTAATTTTTATTTATTTATTTTTTTATGAAAAAAACTTATTCTAATTGTTTTTAGGAGTAAACGTATTTTGAATTTTTATACACATAAATTTCATTTTAAATGCTTATTATATGTGCAAATTTTTTATGAAAATTATAAGAGGAAAGTTATGGCAGTATTTTCAGTTTTAGTGTAAAATACATTTAAATATTTGGAAAGAGGAAAAAAAATGCATTTAAGCATGCATTAAAGGTAAATTTTATAATTGTTACAAAATGGATATTTATACATAAACATTGATCTTCACACGATTCAAAATATTTTCTGTAATGAACAGAAATTTAAAATTCTAATTCTAATAAAAGTTGATTTACACAGCTATTTGATTGAGCATGACATTGGCACATTTATTTTTCTGAATAAACACAATTTTTAAAATTTGAAATCAAAGCAATATGGTGTACCCAGGTAGCACAAAATCAAAATTATAATATCGGCCTGTAGCCAATGGACTACCCCCCTCCCAAAATAATATTGGTTAATATCATGTATCTTTTTTGGATATTTAGCAATGTATTTCAATATTTCCCACTTATCTCTGAATTTCATTTTATGATAATTAGCAATATTCATCACCTGGTAATTTTGACATGTGCATTAATAAATTCACTTATTACTTTCATCATCTTCAATGATTTTAGGAAAGTAAAAAATTGCAAGAGGCCTCGCAGTCGCTCTATTCCGCAAATCATTTTCTCTTCTACCTTTTTTTCTAAATTTCTTAACTTTAACATTTCTTTCAAGAATAGAGGCGCCACAATGATTCTTGCTAATTCTTACACAATATTGACTTAATTTTTAAAACATTTTCTTAACTTTCTGATATTATAATAAATTCTTTTAATTGTTATAGAACCATGTATTTATTAACGTATTTTAAGGTATCCGTCTACGTTAAAAACGTCATTTTTTTTTTTGCAAAAATCATAATTTTTTTTAGTTCTCTATTGTAAAATTTCAACTTTTAAACTTCTAAATCGGTTTTTGTTTTGTCTCTAAGGCATTTTAAGGAAAAGTTACAGTTTTTAAACATCAGTGACAGCTGTTAAAACAAAATGGAAGTAGCAACTTCGGAACCGGAGGTTGTGAATTTTTTGGACAAAACTTTTTCAATTTTCATAAAGATTAGTTTAAACATTTTTCTAGTATTTTTAATAATTAGCAACTTGGCATTTAGAAAGTTTTGAAGCAAGAAAGTGTGGGGAATTTTAAACATGTATTTTAATTTTTAATATTTAAAGTTGCTTTCTTAAACTTGAAATGCGTTTTTCTCAGAACGGCATTTTCAATAAAATGTAGAAACTTGAAATGTGATTTCTCAAAAAGTTCTTAAAATATTTTGTTTAAAATTATTATGAATGCTTTTGATAGTATTTACTAGTGAATGACCTAAAAGCTTTAAATTTGGATAATTTTTAATGATGTTACACTCATAGTTAAATATAAAGATAATGAAAATTCGTTAAAAATTCAATGTGTATGATTTTGAAGGGCCAAAATGTTTTACTAAATATAAATTAAGCAAAGATTTTAGGTGATTCACTAGTCCAGTGTATAAAAAATGTGTTGCATCAAAAATATTGAAATAATTTAATTTATTAAAAAATTAGACCTTTTGAAAAAACCCGATTTTTTTACTAAATTTTCTTCATTTATTAGAAATTTTATAAAACTTCTCCGGAAATAAATTTTTTAACTGCAATTCTCTATGATAATATAAAAAAATAAATCTAAAAATGTAAAAACATGAATAGTTTCTACGTTCAAAGAAAAAAGTTCTCCAAACGTAGACGGATACCTTAACTTTAAATATTCTGAATTAATTACTGTGTTATTTGTGTTTATTTTATTATTGTAACTGTACTTGTAACTATATTGTAACTTGTTATTTGGTAAGAGCATTATAGACGCCATGTTTTTTCTCGCCAAACTTGGCGATTTTATGGGGCGATGACTGGGTTGCTGTATATGCCCTAACTTGGTTGTGATATGGAAGCTCCGATATGTTTTTGCATCCTATTGGTGCACGTGATTTTTGACGTGTTACCCGGCATTATATGAAAATTTCTGTTCTTAATGTTCTTTACGTTTCAGACGCGGAGGGTAAGGTGCCACCTAGGTTAGGTAAGTAATTTAGTTATGGCGGGTGTTTCCAGAAATTTGCATCTTAGCTGCTCTTTTGGTTTACATTCGCCTAGATCAGTTTTTTTTTTTATCATTTTTTGGAATTTAGTATTTTAGTTATGGTGGGTGTAGTTATTTCGGTTCTTACTATTTTTATTCTAAATCAAACAAGATGTTTTGGTTTGGAACATTTTGTTTTTGTTCTTATCATTTTCTGGGATTTAGTTAATTTAGTTATGACGGGTGAAGTTATTTCGGTTTTGAAATTGTTAAAAAGTATCAAAATATTCTAAACCAAACAAGATGCTTTGGTTTGGAACATTTTGTTTTTGTTCTTATCATTTTCTGGGATTTAGTTAATTTAGTTATGACGGGTGAAGTTATTTCGGTTTTGAAATTGTTAAAAAGTATCAATTATTTCGGTTTTGAAATTGTTAAAAAGTATCAAAATATTCTAAACCAAACAAGATGCTTTGGTTTGGAACATTTTGTTTTTGTTCTTATCATTTTCTGGGATTTAGTTAATTTAGTTATGACGGGTGAAGTTATTTCGGTTTTGAAATTGTTAAAAAGTATCAAAATATTCTAAACCAAACAAGATGCTTTGGTTTGGAACATTTTGTTTTTGTTCTTATCATTTTCTGGGATTTAGTTAATTTAGTTATGACGGGTGAAGTTATTTCGGTTTTGAAATTGTTAAAAAGTATCAAAATATTCTAAACCAAACAAGATGCTTTGGTTTGGAACATTTTGTTTTTGTTCTTATCATTTTCTGGGATTTAGTTAATTTAGTTATTTCGGTTTTGAAATTGTTAAAAAGTATCAATTATTTCGGTTTTGAAATTGTTAAAAAGTATCAAAATATTCTAAACCAAACAAGATGCTTTGGTTTGGAACATTTTGTTTTTGTTCTTATCATTTTCTGGGATTTAGTTAATTTAGTTATGACGGGTGAAGTTATTTCGGTTTTGAAATTGTTAAAAAGTATCAAAATATTCTAAACCAAACAAGATGCTTTGGTTTGGAACATTTTGTTTTTGTTCTTATCATTTTCTGGGATTTAGTTAATTTAGTTATGACGGGTGAAGTTATTTCGGTTTTGAAATTGTTAAAAAGTATCAAAATATTCTACCAACAAAATGCTTTTGGAATATTTTGTTGATATTTCTATAGTTAATTAGTTATAATAAGTTATTTCTTATTGTTAAAAAGTTATTGTTTTAGTAATACAAATGAGGGGGGACCCCCCCCGCATGTTAGAATTTTCATAATATTAGTGCTATTAAAATGCTATATATTGTATTTATTCTGTTGAAAATATCATAAATATTATTAATCTGTTATTTATTTTAAATAACGTAAAAAAGATGATTGTTATGCTAATTTTATTTTAATAATGCTTTAAATTGTTAATCTGTTTTTTTCCTTTTAAAGTTCATTGTTGATGTTGTGTTTCAAATATGCATACCTGTTTTTTTTTTTTTTTTTTTTTTTTTTTTTTTTTTTTTTTTTTTTTTGTGATCTTTAAAGAAACACGCACCGCCGCCATTTTTTTCTACTTGGCGATTTATCAAATCACACGTTTTTCTATTGGTCCCGGTGTCTATAATGCATCTGTTCCAATATTTTAGCAACTGTAATGCCGTGTAATACTTAATCTGGAATTTTGTAATTTTAATTTTTTTAGGTGCCCCATACAAATTCCAATTCTCCTTTGAACTTCGCTTTCTTTAATGGCTTCACAACTGCAAATTACATAATAACCAGTAAGCTCGGACAATTAAGTGGTCTCTCCTTTAAAGCAAAGGTATATAATATATACCTTTTTGTCGATTTTTAAACTTAAAAAACAAAAAAAAAGTTAAACTTTTAGTTTTTAGTCTTTTTTATTAAAACTAGATGGCAGCACTCAAACTGAAATACTATATATTTTGCAGCTATCAAATTAAAAGTCGAAGAAATGTAAAATAATAACCATTTTCTACTTCTCATATCTTGAACACTACCAGTTTTATAAACAATTTTTTTTAACATAGTTAGAACAAATAATTATCTTTACACACATATCTCATTCATTTTTGAAACATAAAAGATATTTTTGTTAGAAAGCTTTAAATAAGACACATTTTGTTGTTTACAAAAATGATATGAAGACTAACTCGCATGGATCACTAAAAATATAATTAACTTTAAGACAACATGTTGTTTAAAATCATACTGCAATATCTCAAAATAACTTAGAACCTGAATAGTAATATAAAAATAAAAATATTTGAAAAAAGTGAATTTTTTCCCTTTAAAAATTAAAAAGCATATTTAGGAAGATATACAAGAAAAATTAGGTTTAATCGGATGAAAATTATATTGTTTGTTCATCCCCTATATAATAATAGCCCAAGTTATCTGTCCGCCTGTCTTCGAATTTATGAAGCGGTTGGACCTGGAATGGATAGAGGCACCCATATTGGATTCTCGATGAGTTAGGATTAGTAAAAATTCAATGAGAGTAAAGTTTTGTCTTCTTAAAGATCAATGATTCTAAAATAAATTAATGTAATATGTTTCATATCACAGCAAAAATACTGTCGTCCTTAAAGTGAAATCCATTTTTTTCGAGCTTTTAATGTCATTATAAAATATTTTAAGAGCAGGCGATTAAATTCATCATTTTTATAATAAATAGTAAAATAAATTTTTTTTTTCTAGCATTATGAAGTATTCTTTAACCTCACATTTTAATCTTTCTTATTAAAATATTTAAAATATCATCTGCATTATTTCATACGTTCACTGAATTTAGATATTACTAAAGAATTTTCTTTTATATTTGTCTTAAATAATAGATGAGGTACATATAAGATAATTTTAAATTTAATATCGATTATTATTTGTTGCATTGAAAATGTCATCGATATTAACAGAATGTATCAAAATGTAGTGGAAATGATAGTTTCATTCCTTTACTTGTAATACGAGTGGATAACAGCCAATTTTGAGTGCTTACACTTGAGAAAATTGCTCGGCTCACTAGCGCCATCTATTCACAATATATTAACTAAAACTACTCAATGAATTGAACAGTTATTTTCTTAATAAAATAATTGACAATAACTGGTAAAAATATGCAATCCCATTTCATTATTCAGACAATGTTTCTCAGTTTATTGTAATGGACATAGCCTAATTTAAGCATGAGAAAATTACTTTGAAATATACTTTAATATAGTACTTTAGAAGCTTATATTTTTCTATCAAAGAATATTAGAAAAATTCTCTTTTACTCTTTATTAAGTGAAATAATTATTCATATTGTTATAATACTTTTTAGAGGAATAGTAAAATTTAAACTTATGAATATTCTTTGATAGAAAAATGTAAGTTTCTAAATTATATAACAATTTTCAGAACAATGTTTTATCTTTAAAATCAGCTGTTATAGCCCATTATAGACAGCTTGAGGTATAAAGTTTATAATAGCAAAAATTGATTTTAAAATAATAAAAAAAAAATAAAAAAAACAGTTAAAAATAAAAATTAATTTTAAAAATTGTCAAAATGTAAAAAAAAATATTAGCAATAAATATTAAATTATAAAAATAAAAATAAATATTAAAATTAATAAATTACAATAAAATATTAGAAATACTAGCACTTCTCAAGCTCATTTCTTAGCAGAAACTAATTTTATAAATTTAAAAACGACAAAACTAACAAAAATAAAAGTAAAAAATTAAATAAAATTCAAATAAAAAGGAGAAAATACTAAAATATTGTCAAAAATGTAAATAAAATAATAAAATAACTGTCAATTACTTGAATAGTTTTAGTTAATATATTATTGAATAGATGGCGCCAGTGAGCCGAGCAATTTCTAAAGTGTAAGCACCCAAAATCTGTCCCGATCCACTCGTCTGTAAATTACTATGGAAAAAATTTTTTGGAAAAATTAACGATAATTTTCGACGTAGCTAAGAAAAATTTGAATTGTCTTTCTAAATTATTGAATGTGATTCTAATGCACTCAGAATATCCGGAGATTTAGAGGCATATGAAGACAAACAAATTATTGAGCGTGTACGAGATAATTCTTAGCCCAAAACAACCATTTTTTTACCTGCCTCATTACTACAATTCTGGAAAATAAAACATTTTATTGATGTCATATGACGGGTTATATGCTAGTTAATATTATATTGTTCATCAAAAATGTCATGAAACATATTAAAAACTTTCGATAACAAGAGTTACATTAAAATAAAAAACACAATTTGAGGAAAATCAAGTTACAGTTTTGTATGTTTAAATTTGTTTGCAGTAAACAGCTGACATGTTTATATTCATAAAATCTCATATTGGGATTTTTTTAAGCGGATTACTTTAAAATATTCAGATTGAATTCTTTTTTCATACATATTTTTTCTGAAAAATCCAATTTTTTTGTCATTTACCTATCGAAAGACCCTTCAAAATTTGTAAATAAAGTAAAGGAAAAACTAATAATTTTTGTTTCTTAGACAAGAAATAACTTTCATGTTTAGTCCTGCAAAAACAGTACAAAAAGGGCATGGCATGCATGACCCCACAGCAAAATGTTATTATTGAAGAAGCATATAGGTGTGAGGAAGAACCTGTCTACCACTAACTGCCCCACAGTCAAGGTACACAGCAAAAGGTAGAATTTATTGAAAATCAAAAGAAATTTTATGCAGTTGAAAATCGATTTCATACAATTGAAAATCAAAAGAAATTTTATGCAATTGAAAATAAAAAGAAATTTTATGCAATTAAAAATAAAAAGTAATTTTATGCAATTGAAAATCGAAAAAAAATTATGCAATTGAGTCGAAAGAAATTTTATGCATTTGATAATCGAAAGATTTCATACAATTGAAAATCAAAAGAAATTTTATGCAGTTGAAAATAAAAAAAAATTATGCAATTGGAAATCGAAAAGAATTTATGTAATTGAAAATCAAAAGAAATTTTATGGAATTGAAAATCAAAAGAAATTCTATGCAATTTGTGGTTCAATCCGAAAAACAAATATTTACAATGTGTATAGAAAAGTGTTACAAAAACGTAAACTAACAGTGATGAAAAAACAAAGATTTTACAAAAAAATAAATTAGATGATAGTTACAAATACTAAACAGTATTGACATGATTTGCAAAATTAGAAAGCCCAAAATTAATTATATATGCGAGCAAATAAAAATAATATTAATTTATACAAAAATAATACAAATATGAATGATATATATATGTATAACATCCACATAAATTAAAAACAGTGTAGTCATTACTGTAAAGTCATTATTAAATATAGAACCCTTGTAGATTGATGCAGACGTTCACTTACAAAAAAACATCTTTTATTTAGAGCATAAGATGACACTAAACACACAAATCTCCGTAGGAACATACAAAACAGAAATATTTTGATGATATCGCTTACATCGTTATCTAAAGGAAAAAGCCACGAAATCTGTGTGCCAGCCTTTAATTATTGGAAGATGTGTGGCTCCAGGAATGATGTCATTCCGTAACCAATCACGTCTCTTTAATTACATTTAGTTCATTCTAGATGATATAGTACCTCTACAATGCGCTGGAAAAATGAATCAACTGGAATGCGATTCGAAATTCAAGGTGCTAGAAATGAGCCGTTATTATGAAAAATGTTTTAGAATTTTTCAATAGGGAATCTAGATTTTCCATAAAAACAGAAAAAAAATTAAGTTAGGCTTTTATTAATAGAATTTTATTAATCCATATATAAATTAAAATAACTCGAATAAACTTAAAGTGTTTACAAATTTACCAAAATGAGTTTAAAAAGGCGAATATAAAACAAAATGGCAAAATAGGAGAAAATAAGTTATCTGTTATTGAGGCATATCACCTTTAACTCCTCAGTTCTTCCAATCTTCCATGTTCTTCCAATGCATAATATGTAATTTACCATTTTCCCTGCAAATGGCGAGATTTTCCAAGAAAAAGTTCTTCAGTTTCACGCTATTTGTCGACATTTCTCGGATACTGTAAAGGATTTGTGAAATTAAATTCAATTCTAAAGGACACGAAATGCATCACAGTTGATAGAGATAAATATTAGTTTATAAAATTTATCTTGAAAACTATACATTTGATTTATTTTGCTGCAGTTCGAGCAAAAAAGTACTCTAATCCAGTAGTATTTCCTATATATGTGAAAATATTGAACATACTAGTTATTTCGTTTAAAATTTTGTATTTTTTTAAATTAATTTATTTCTAACATTTTGATGACTATAACGAACAAAATTAAAGAACAATTTTTTCCCTTTTGGCACGTTTTTCTCAAATGTATCCACAGACAAGGGGTAAAGCACCTTTAATTAGTAGATTTTTTCCTTAGTTTGTGCCATATCATATCGTCTTTAATTATTATCGGAAATACATAAGATTTCAGCATTTTTTCTCCATAATCATTTAGTTCGTTTTGCTGAATTTATTTTGTTTCTAAAAAATGAGAATATTTTATATAAAGTGAAAAGCGAGAGCTTGTTTTAAAATTTTTTAAAATTTTTCTCATTAACTTCGCAGACATACAAAAACACATAGTGAGTTTCATTAATAATTTTGCTTTTTTATAAATATTAATATTAGATATCATGCTTCATCAACTTTAATTTTTAAAAGACATCAGATATTTTACACCAGGGCATTAAATTTTTGAAAATGCTAAAATAACGTTCAAAAATTTTATTTCTAATACTGTAAATACTATATAAAATAAATATAGGATAAAATCAACGCATGAACCGGATTCTTTCATCTCATACAACTAAATTGTTTGTTAATCTGACTCTTAAGAAAATTCTTAAACAGGATATAGTTAAACGTGCCACCAATAAGAGATGAAGGATTTTAGGGGAAGAGAGAACTGTTCCAAGTTTTACAAGAAAGACTGCAGTGGCTCATTTTTAGAGGTCTGACTGGACATGACTGTTTATAAGACCATCTCTACAGAACTGAAGTGGTGGATGCACCGGACTGTGTTTTGTGTGACTCTAGTCATCCCATGATGTTTGGAGGAAGAGAGAGCTGTTCCCACCGGATTCTGGGACTCTAGTCATCTTATGATTTTTAGGGGAAGAGAGAACTGTTCCCAGTTTTCCGAGAAGGACTGCAGTGGCTCTTTTGAAGGGTCTGACTAGACTTGACTGTTTACAAGACTATCTCAACAGAGCTGAAGTGGTGGATTCACCGGACTGTGTTTTGTGTGACTCTAGTCATCCCATGATTTTTGAGGAGCTGTTCCCAGATAAGTTGATTTTTGCAAGCTGTTTCCAGTTTTCCGAGAAAGACTGCAGTGGCCCTTCTGACTGGACATGACTGTTTACAAGACTATCTCTACAGAGCTGAAGTGGTGGATTCACCGGACTGTGTTTTGTGTGACTCTAGTCATCCCATGATTTTTGGGGCAAGAGAGAGTTGTTGCAAGAGTTCCGAGAAAGACTGCAGTGGCCCTTCTGACTGGACATGACTATTTACAAGACCATCTCTACACAGTTGGGGTGGTGAATTCACCGGATTGTGTTTTGTGTGACTCTAGTCATCCCATGATTTGGGGGCAAGAGAGAGCTGTTCCAAGTTTTCCGAGAAAGACTGTAATGGCCCTTTTGAGAGGTCTGACTGGACATGACTGTTGGCAAGACCATCTCTACAGAATTGAAGTGGTGATTCATCAGACTGTGTTTTGTGTGACTCTATTCATCCAATGACTGTTTAAAGAGAGATGTTTAGATTGTAGGACTCTAGTCATCTCATGATTTTTAGGGGAAGAGAGAGAGCTGTTCCAAGAGTTCCGAGAAAGACTGCAATTTCCCTTTTCAGTGATCTGACTGGACATGACTATTTACAAGACCATCTCTACAGAACTGAAGTGGTGAATTCACCGGACTGTGTTTTGTGTGACTCTAGTCATCCCATGACTTTTGAGGAAGAGAGAGCTGTTTAAGATTGTGATCTAATCATCTCATGATTTTTAGGGGAAAGAGAGACTGTTCCAAGAGTTCCGAGAAAGACTGCAATTTCCCTTTTTGTGATCTGACTGGACATGACTGTTTACAAGACCATCTCTACAGAACTGAGTGGTGAATTCACCGGACTGTGTTTTGTGTGACTCTAGTCATCCCATGATGTTTGGAGGAAGAGAGAGCTGTTCCTACCAAATTGTGGGACTCTAGTCCTCTCATGATTTTTAGGGGAAGAGAGAGCTGTTCCAAGTTTTCCGAGAAAGACTGTGATGGCCCTTTTGAGGGGTCTAACTGGACATGACTGTTTACAAGACCATCTCTACACAGTTGGGGTGGTGAATTCACCTGATTGTGTTTTGTGTGACTCTAGTCATCCCATGACTAGAGAGAACTAATAGAGGGATAGTAGAGAGCTGTTCCCTATTTTCCGAGAAAGAGTGCAGTGTCCCTTTTTAGGGATCTGACTGGACATGACTGTTTACAAGACTATCTCTACAGAATTAAGGTTTTGGATTCGTCGGACTGTGTTTTGTGTGACTCTAGTCATCCAATCACTTTTGAACTTTTAAATAATTGTGTTGTACTTTCTCTGTATGAGGGTATTGATAAAAAGTATTAGAATGCCCTTGAACTAATGGCGTAGGCACTAATTGTTCAGCATTTGTAAAATAAACA
>CM063500.1:15787332-15807332 GCA_032207245.1 Pardosa pseudoannulata | reverse complement strand
AAATTGGCTAACCCTAACTCATCAAGAATCCAATATGGATGACCCTATTCATTCCAGGTCCAACCGCTTCATAAATTCGTGGATAGACGGACAGATAACTTAGGCTATTATTATGTAGGGGATTACACAAGTTATTTATGCTCTATGTAATACATAGAAATATATATATATATGTGTAAGAGTTTTACAAAGTATGTATTTCAAAATATAATAAGTTATATTGATAAAATGTAAAATACTTATTATAGAACTTTGGTCAAAAATTTAACCAAAATTTCGTTCGCTGCAGGAAAACTATATTAAATTTAGGTTCGTTTTTTCTCCCCCTTCCCCTTTCACACGATCTTGCTTCTATTCTGTGCATCGTACTTCTCTGTTTTGACCTCACTGTATCTTTATTCAGGTTTGATTAAGTTTGGTTTGGACCGATTCCAAACGGCTACAAAATACATACCAGTAGTTAAGTAGGAACCTGCAAACTCTTTCACTAGAGAACAGCGATTTACCATTCGGCCATTGTTCAGCCTAGTAGCTGAATAATGGCCGGTTGGTTAGGGTGCTCGCCTACGGTACCGGAGTTCGTGGGTTCGAATACCACTGCGGCATGGGTGTTCGCAGCCTTTAGGAATTGGCTTTAAACTGTAGGTCCCAGTCTCATTAGCCCTCGTGTTGTAAAATGGTAGACCGTAGCACTCCAAACCAGTATAACCAGTACCAGTATGTTCAGCCTAGTTGTTTAAAAATATCCCCAAATATACTCTTTGCTGGCTACACTACATTGGAACAGTTTTAGGTCCGGCACACACGTTACGATATATCTGTCAGGTAAACTTGCACAGATAAACCGGAAAGGTATATCTACGGAGACTAGAGCACACACACGCTACGGTAAACCTGAAAATTAATACTCAGTTGAGACGAGAATACAAGAAGACAAAACAATCGCCTTAGTCATTTGTTAGTGGCCATGAAATGCAAAAAGAATTGAAAAAGCAAAGGCTGTCAAGATTGGCTTACAATGGTAAATGATACACTCATACAAGATTACTAAAAGAGTTAAGTTCGTGGTACTCTTTACTTTTCACCAGCTTTGCCCTCGTGTTGCAAAAAAGTAGACCATAGCGCTCCAAATCAAATCAATACAATCAATACTTTTCACCTGCCACAGACAAGGTTCCGACCTATATATTTCGATAAACTATTCTAACACTTGCTCTCGTTTTCAGTTGGACATGAGGATTTCAAAAGATACTAGAGCTATTTTACATGTAGTCACTTCTTAACACTATTGTATATGTAAATACAAAGGTCTCAACTCATGGAACTAGCCTAAAATCTGTACCGATGTACCGGAGTGACTCACACACACCACTCAGGTCTATACGCCTGCGCAGGTAGAAATAATTGAATTTCGATTCTTCTCCGGTCGCCTGCAAGGTCACTGTGTGTGTGTAGGCCCCCAGCTGCTGGCACACACGCACCTATTTACCGGTATTGGTGTCCTGTGCAGGTAAACCTCACCGGTACACCGAAATGTGTGTGCTGGGCTTAACGAACCTGGAAAACTCAATCCCCCAGTTCTTAAAAATTGTACAAAAATGACTACAAATGAATGATCGTTATATCGCCTCTAATTCTCTATACTGTCACTGCGTATGTATGTCAAATATTTTAATTTTGAGCAAACTTCATGTGCATTAGTTCTGATTCAGATTCGGTTTCATCTTTCTTCTTCCCTGCCTCATGATCTTACTTAAGACTCTCTCTTTCAGTTCGCATAAATTCTACAAAAGCTACTCCAAAGAATGATCGTTCTATCATCTCTGTATATGTAAGTACACTATCACTGTCACTGCGTGTGTATATAAACGATTTTAATTTTGAACAAGCTTCGTGTACATTAGATCAGGTTCGGTTTCCTCTTCCTTCTTTCCTATCTCAAGATCTTGCTTAAGACTCTTTCTTTCAGTTCTCATCTCTGCATCTTAAGTACACTTTCGCTGTTACTGCGTGAGTATATAAAAGAATTTAGTTTTGATTAAGCTTCGTGTACATTAGTTCAAATTCAGGTTTGGTTTCGTCTTCCTTCTTCCCTGTCTCATGATCTTGCTTCTGGTTTGCGCATTGTACTGATCTGTTGTAAAATTACTATCTGTCTAGTTGTCTAGGAAATACGCCGACAGGCCACAATGCTTTTTGCTGACTGCACTATCCTCAGACTTCAAAATCAAAAGATTCATTCCTTCAGTTCTTATAAATATCAGAAAAGGTACTTATCGTTCTATCGCCAACATGCCAACATATCGCCAACATTTTAATGTCATTATTTCAAGCCCTATTTTCACTGGTTAAGAGCAGGCGATGATAAAATTCATCAATTTATCACATTATAAGTAGATGAAAAAAAACATTTTGTTCTAACGTGATGTCATTCTTTTAACCATCTAATTCATATTTTTTTAAATTTTATAAATATCATCCGCATTATTTTCATACGTTTTATCACTGAAATTAGATATTACGTCAATAATTTTCTTTTATATTTGGCTTAAATAATAGATTAGGTACATATGTGATAATTTTAAATGTAATCATCGATTATATTTTATTGTAATGAAAATTTTATCACCGGTATTAACAACAAATACTTTTCATAAAAGTCTAGGAGTCTATTTCACGGACTAATAAATATCTAGCGTTAGAGTTATATGTCTTTAAAAATTAAGAAGTTTTTTCGTTTGTGTATTTGTTCTTTATACATAACCACACGGCTTGCAATCGATTCGCTCAGTTTTGGACATCATTCATATATGCCGCCAAATAATCACTGTCAATATTAAAACTTCTGCTGTCCATCCTATCACGTAATATGACAAGATAAATTAAGTTTGGCAACTAACATGCTGTCAGTAAAGATAAACAAATTATTGAGCGTGTACCAGATAATTCTCAGCCAAAAACAAACCATTTTTTACCTGCCTAATAGAGTACGTTACAATTCTAAAAAATAAAAAAATGACTGATCCCTTTATATGAAGGGCTATATGCTAGTGCATAAATAATGGAAATGACTTGAAAATTTTGTAGATTGTTTATAAGATTGCCCTCTACCTACTCGGCAAAGTAAAATTCGTTCTAAGAAAACATAAAAAATGTGCTAGCTACTTTTTAACAGCACCTATTCTGGAAAATTAAAAATTTTAATGATCCCGTCATATGACGGGCTATATGCTAGTTTATTATAATAAAATTTACTGAATTACTTTTTTCTATGCTGCTTATTATAAAATTATGTTGTGGAAATTTTATAAAAATCAATGAAGAAAGTAATTAGAATATCCTAATTTTAAGTTAATAATTTCTTTAAATTAATAATTTTGTTGATACTTGTAATACTTAACACCACTTATAAATTTGCCGAACGATGGCCGAATGGTAGAGCACTGCTCTTCGGATCCGGAGTTCGCGGTTTCGAATCCCGCTGCTGGCATGGATGTTTGTAGCCGTTCGGAATCGGCTTTAAACTGTAGGTCCCTGTCTCATTAGCCCTTGTGTGTTGTGTGCAAAACAGTAGACCGTAGTGCTCCTAACCAAACCAAACCAAAACCACTTATAAATTTAAGAAGATATGAGCTGCCATTGCATGTTTTTAGCCCTCGTGTTGCAAAACGTAGACCGTAGCGCTCCAAAACCAAATCAAACCAAACCAAACCAAACCAAAGCCCTTGCATGTCATTAGGTCAGGGAATTTGAGAGTTTGTTATGTCATTAAATTTATCAGATAAGTTTGGCTGGGAACACTGGCATGGCAAAATAACATCCATTTATTCAGTTTCATTTAATAGGGATCGTGTATCGCACGAGGGTAAGGCATGCTGTTAACAATGCACATCACGTTCTCTGAACTCGTGACTTTACTCCACCATTATATTGTTTTGCATCAGGTGTTGGCGTGTATTTGATTTTAATGCGCTCTGATTGAGCTCCGCAGTACAAAATGGTCGCCATACGTACCGCGAGCGGCGATAAATTGAGATTGCTAAAATGAAGTCATCGTAATAAAAAACTTAATGACAGTGAATTTAGAACGACCTCGTACGGGTACACTTTTAGTTTAATAAAGTTTTTAAATTAATAAATTTATTAATACTGATAAAAAGTATTACCACTGTCCTATTTAAGTACATTGAGCCACGGTTGCTCAGTCGGTAAAGGCAGTGAACTCGTAACTGAAAGATTGCGGGTTCGGGGCTGGAGCCGGCCTAAGATCCGCCGTGTTCGTTAAAGGTGACTGGGGCATGTGTGGTTTTCCAATATAATTTCGTAATAAGGTAAAGGGCTTACCTTCCTTTATAGTCCAGAATTCGTGGGACTGCCAGCCGACCTTCAAATTCTTTCATCAGGAGCATCACAAAAACACACCACTCTTTACATAACACATTTTATTACTCACACGCACAGAAACGGTACACCGACTAGAAGAACATAAACAAAATCATAAAAAAGAAGTAGAGCGCCATCTGTCGCCCTCTACTAGCGAACAATATTTAACAGCATGTAAAATAGGTTCGTGGTCACAATGTCCTCCAAGTTTTCAATCGATACCTCTAGGGGTGGCAGGACAAGCCTGGGGGGTCTTCTGCTCGGTCCCTGCTTCGGAATTACGAGAACCAAGCGGGGGTAATGTTATTCGTGTCCGTAGCATAATTTAAGTTGCACGTGCTCCTCGGGTGGTGCTAAATGGATAACGGTTTCCCAGCCTAGTGTAGACGTTGGATAATGTCTGTATCGCCTTCTGGGTTGGAAAATTTTTTAAGTACATTTCAAATAACATTGCGCGCCATTATGCCACGGAATTTTGTGAATATTTTATGTCATTTATTTTATCATTTATTTTAAGTCATTTATTTTATCAGGCAAGTTAGGCTGGGAACATTGGCTTGCTAAAATTATATCCATTTATTCTGCTGCGTTTTCTAGGGAATGTGTATCATTCGAGGGTGAGACACACAGTGAACAATGTTTGCTCCACGTTCTCTGAATCGTGATGTTACTCCATCGTTATATTGTTCTGCATTAACCCCTTCACGACCAACGTCTCGTATACGCGACGCAGCGATTTCATTCTTATCAATAAAGCGTCGCCTCTACGCGATGATCTTCGGCTGATATTGAGAGACCAGTGTCGCGTATGAGTAACCGGAGATTAGAACGTTTTATTTTGATTTTTAAATTCTAGATTTAATTACTAGATGGCGTTAAACGGCAAAGATTTTCACAACGGTCGACTCGTATAGCATTTACGTGTGGTCAAGGAGTTGTGTTAGCGTGTATTAGATTTTAATGCGATCTAATAAGCTTTGAATTACAATACTGAATGTTCAGTCAGTGAAAGCTTGTGAATGTATCAGAGAATTTTGCTGGGAACAATGATCTGAAAAGCCCCTGGCCGAAGGATGGCCGAAATATTTTTCTTTTTCAAGTGAAACATAAAAATATAATAATAGCAACAATATAAAAAACATTACAAATATAACAAATATAGAAACTCGTAATAGCAAATAGGATGTTATTGTTACATTTATGGAGATATTATCGCAATAGCAATAAAGAACTTATCAGAGATTTGGCAGTGACATATAAGTTGGAATTTCCATGTAGGTGTGAGCCGAACGATGATCGAATGGTACAGCGCTGCTTTTCGGTACCGGAGTCACGGGTTTGAATCCCGTTGCTGGCATGAATGTTCATAGGCGTTCGGAATCGGCTTTAAACAGTAAGGTCCCTGTGTCATTAGCCCTCGTGAGCAAAACAGTATACCGTAGTGTTCCAAACCAAACCAAATAAAACCTGTGAAGCATCTGATGAACCAATTTATGCCATTCTCGTGACTTACTTCACTGACATACAATAAAATATACTTACCCAGTTCTCTTAAATTTCACAAAAATGATACTTCAGGGAAAGCAAAGGGACGAGACCGGAATGTTTTATTGATAATTGTGAAAAAACGAATAATCAGGAAACGATGACTGTGGGAAGAAATAATATACTTTACCAAATAAATTAAACGATCAATGCGAGAACTAAAGATCGGAGTTTTACTGTATGTATGGGTGTATCTTTGTATAATTTAAGAGAGCACACAATTTCCGGAATTCTACTGATTGAATATCCACCATCTCTCGAATTAAACCCTTCTACTACAGACTATATGGGTCAACATCCTTTTAATTTCTTAGCTCCACCCGTGATATAATGTCTTCGATACGTGACAGGTGCTTCGGGCGACAATATCGTCTCACCGGCCTAGTATCAAATGGCCATAAAAGCCGATAAGTGTCGTGTTTATTTGCAAGGCGCTGTTCAACATTGCAATCTAATTTTATGCCCATCCATTCCTTGATCAGTTCGAGGAGTAGAAAGAGAATTATCGCAAATATTCTCCAGTTATTGATTTGATAGGTATTTGATAGGTATAGGACTTTCTCTTTGGTTCTTAAAAAAATAGGGTTTGTAAATAATTACGAAATCTATTATAATTTAGTAACTTTGACTGTTTTTGCAAATTTTTGGGTTTAAGTTGCGATAAGGCCGATTTCGCAAGTCCGATTTTACCATATGGAATTCTGTGAAGGTG
Source organism: Pardosa pseudoannulata (assembly GCA_032207245.1). Lineage (NCBI taxonomy): Eukaryota > Metazoa > Arthropoda > Arachnida > Araneae > Lycosidae > Pardosa > Pardosa pseudoannulata. The sequence continues at coordinate 15,800,692 of CM063500.1, read as the reverse complement.
CCACTTTTTTTTACTTATTTTATTAAAGGGCCCGCAAAGCGAACCTAATTTATTTTGTCTGAACCGACCCCTGATATACCATTTAAGTGTCATTCAATCGCCCATTTAATTCCCATAATGCATATAATATATTTAAGCATTTAAATAATACTACTCAACCCCTTAACGTGCACGCTCGAGTTAACTTGAGAGCTGGCCAAACTGTACACAACTGGCCAAACTGTACACACTCGAGATAATTTGAGCGGCGTTGTACTTTATGTTGCTATAATTTTTCACACTCGAATGCTTCACTGACAAACCTACCCCCTTGTACAGCGTGTGCATAATACTTTTTAAAATTTTAATTATATTGGAAGAACCATAAATAAGTGTTTTTAAAAAAGTATAATAAATAAAGTTTCACAATTTATAAGTGTTGTTTGAATAAATATTTTTGTTTGGGGTCATACGTGAAAAAAATCGAATTGCTAATTTTCCAAGAACATCAAGTTTAAATACATGTATTTCAAAAGAAAAATAAATTAAGTGTAGTACTATTATTTATTGTAATTTATAAACATAAAAAACATAAAAAACCGAAAAAACCATTCATATTTCTAAAAAAAAATAGAGAAAAAAATGTTTAACTGGAAGTTTTCCTGCGAAACCACTGTCCGCTAAAGGGTTAAATGGTCTTAATTTTAATATACAATATTTTTTTTATTAGAAGTGACTTTTAATAAGCAATAAAAATAGTAGTGCAGTTAAGCAAAATATTACACTAACAAGTTCATAAGATTCAACATGCTTATACAGTATAATAAGGTTTGAATTTTAAAAAATGAACCATGCACATGCAATTGTAAAAAAGTAATCAAGTTGCAGTAAAAAGCATAAAATATGAGTTACGGTTAAAAAATAAAACATGAGTTAAAAACATTAAAACATATAACATGACATTTTACAATTAAAATTATTAATTTATAATCATTTTAACTGCAATCACCATAATTTTGTTATAACTAATCATACCAAAGTTTTATGTTATTTACCGTTTTTTGAATTCAACATAAATTACATATAAAACAGCTTGCATAAGAAAAAATAAGTAAAATATTTTTTTTTGTATCTTGGTGTTATGTTATATTTGTTTTTTGTTGGTGTTATTTATATTATGACATTTGTAACAAATGCAATTTGCCTTTATCATATGTTAGTAAACTATGTTCGATTAGTATTAAATATATTGAAAAGTGAATTTCAGTGGTCAAAACTGCTCAAAGAAAAATTAAGAACTCCTTACTTTTAGCTTTTATTTTTAAGGGCCCTTAAAACTCCTTAATTTTTGTCAAAGGTCCTTAAAAACTCCTTAATTTTTAAATTGGAATGTGATCAATTTCTCCATCAACGCGATCCATCGTCGTCACGTAATTTCCTATTTGTTTTCTTATGGGACAGTTTTTTTAGTTACTTATTATTTGATCAATAAATAATCTTTCGCATACTGAAAAGGTTCAAAGTTAGCTGCCCTTTCCTAATAGCTAACAGTCATGCAGATTTTAATTAAGCAAAGCATGGAGGTTGGGGGGGCGGAGTGTTGTAGATATTTCAGTTACTTATGGAAGTTCAATTTTTCTTGCATTGAATGTAATAGGAAAGTCTAAAACTGTCTTCTTTCCCAGGGAACGTCAGGTATAATCAGATATATATGTATATGTATATATATATATATATGTATATATGTATATATGTATGTATATGTATGTATATGTATGTATATGTGTATATGTATGTATATGTGTATATGTATGTATATGTGTATATGTATGTATATGTGTATATGTATGTATATGTGTGTATATGTGTATATGTGTGTATATGTGTATATGTGTGTATATGTATGTATATGTGTATATGTGTGTATATGTATGTATATGTGTATATGTGTGTATATGTATGTATATGTATATATGTATGTATATGTTATATGTATGTATATGTATGTATATGTATATGTATGTATATGTATATGTATGTATATGTATGTATATGTATGTATGTATATGTATGTGTATGTATATGTATATGTATATGTATGTGTATGTATATGTATATGTATATGTATATATATATGTATGTATATATATATGTATGTATATATATATGTATGTATATATATATGTATGTATATATATATATATATATGTATATATATATGTATGTATGTATATATATATATGTATATGTATGTATGTATATAATATGTATGTATATGTATATGTATATGTATATGTATATATATATATGTATACGTATATATATATATGTATATATATATATATATATATGTATATATATATATATAATCAGTCATTTTTAAACCTTCAGAATTTACTGTTTATAATGTTTTTATTCACAGTTTATTTCTAGTTTGATCACTCAAAAAGCTTTAGATGTACATTTTTCAAAATTAGTTTTTGCCAAATAGATATATCTTATATGAATTCTTAGGCATTTTTAAAAACTTAATTATGAAATATTGTAAGACATTTATTGAACTTTCCTTGTCTGGATCATAATCATTAAAATAGGTTTCTCAGGAAATAGGGTTTATGTCGTTATTCCGTGTATTTGAAGTAGGTCCTTATAAAATGTTACTTTGGTCCTTAGAAAGTCCTTAATTTTTGTTCTAGAAAAACAGTGGAAACCCTGGATATTGACCAGGTAGATTAAAACCGATACAACTCTAATTTTTGGCTCGTTTTTCTCAAATATATTCCGCAGGCAATGGATTAAAAACAATTTAGAAATGTTATCTAAAAAATGCTGTATAATGACTTTAAAACCATCCTTAACACGCGCACTACTTCATATACACTTAAGTGTTTTTGTAATTATGAGCTTCTGTTATTATCTGTAGGAATGGAGGAGTTGAGAGATATATGTTTTCCAGTCAAGGGTTGGAACTTCAACTGCTCCGTGTAGGTGCTTGAAGAAGTTCTAGTATCTGATCAGCGCAAACAAACCTTTGATCAAATTACCAAATCTGATACCAAACATTTCAGGAGATTCACCCCGGTTTCAATTTACAGTCGCAAGATATATTCGGGTTTAAATAAATATCTCGTGGAAATAGCAATGTAATTAAGAGTGTGCTTTAAATTGTAGATTATATTGTGCGTGTTTACTGTGTAGGTAGAAGACATAACTGTTTAACAAAACGGGATATTGTTACCAAAAACTCGGATCACATTCCTTGTAATTCGTTAAACTTTTAATCATAATTTAATCTTTTTTGACACTAAGCAAATGTTTTTAAGTTAAGAGGATAAGTTGGTTTCCATTATATTTCAATCTGATAAAGGTTAACATAAATCACAGGAATTTAACTCTATTTTTAATCTTGGTTACTTGATCTTGTTTTATTTTTCATGTCTGCCCTACTAGAAATAATCTGAAGATTTTCTTAAGAAAGTACTACTTTCTTAAGAAAATCTTTAAAAATGTGATGAGTTTTTTGAGATTCAATTTTTCTTAAGATTATCTTAAAATTTTTTTTCAGATATTTTGAATTTGTTAAGGTGAATGAAATGTATCTGAAGATATTCTTAAGAAAATGTTAAGAAATTTGCAGAGTAACTTTATCTTTAAAATAACTTAAGAATTTTTTCAGAGATACAAATAATTTGAGATATTCTTCAGAAAATTATCAGTCAGAACTTGATAACTGGTTTTAAGGTATTAAAAGGTGGAACTTAAAATATTTTTTGCAAAATATTGTGTTATCATCAGCAATTATGCAAATTACAGTATTTTTTAAATTGAAACACAAACTTTGTAATAAGATATTTTAAAATGATAGTAATTAAAACTTTTTAATATTTTTTCTTAGGAAATATAATAAAATAATCCGATATTGAAAAATGAATAAAATGTTTTATTTTGCTTAAAATTATTTCACATAAATCATTGTGGTATCATGTGTTTATATTAATCATTATATTATGTGTTATAGTATATATATTAATCAAAATGCCTCTGAATTATATTTATGTTAATTTACTATTCCTCTTTTCTAAATATATTATAGAATAATTTAATCAATTTTAGATCAATGTGCTTTAACTTTTTAATAAGTTCATTTATTTAAGACTGAAATATCCTAACTAAGGTTTAAAAAAAGCATACTGTTATCCCAGTTTTAATCCTAATTCTGATTTTATATTAGTTTAGTTTCTTTTTTACAATTTACAGCAGAACTAGTATTAATAGATGTTATATATATATATATATATATATATATATATATATATATATATATATATATATATATATATATATAATAAGTGTAGGGTTGGGTATGCCAGCTGAGGTACTTCTTATTACTTTGTTTATTTAAAGATAAATATTGTCAATTTGGGATTGTAGTTTTTTTTTATTTAAATAATCTTTTTTCTCTCAGCATGTGAATAATAAGGCGATTTCAAGCAGTAGGGCAAATTCTCAAATTATGACAATTCTATCTTTAGTTTGAAACGGAAGGGCAATTTATTGTTTGTCTATTGGCTGTTGTAAGCATGAAAATGAATGGGAAGGGCATTATAGTAGTCGTAACGTTGCGAAAAATTGCCTTATTAAGTTTACGAAATCAAGGAGTATAAAAGGGGGCACTTTACGTTCAGCTTTTGCCTGTTGTTCGTCGTGTTTTTGCTTCGTCGATATAGTTTTTTTCCATCGGTAAATTACATAAATTAGTCACTTGCCAGAATGTTTAATTTGAAACTTAGTTTTGTATTATCGGCCAACTGTTTTGGATATTCTGTTTAACCGTTTTTTATTTACGTTGTTTTGAGAAAGAAAAAAATAAACTTTGATGTTTTTATATTTTTGTGTAACTTCTTTAAAGAAACTCAGTCTTCAGTTAGGCCAAGCTACTGTGCTAAACATCAGTGGAAACTTGCTGATCGTTCCAGTCCAAACAGATATATGTAAAATACTGTTCTTAACCGCTTGCTTGATTATCCCGAGTTATCTCGGGTTCGTATATATTGCAGTTAATTATTATCCCGAGAAAACTCGGGCGAAGCAGAATTTGACGGTACGATTTCTTTTATCATGGTTTTACTCGCCCTGGAGGAAATGATAGGGAATATTCAGCTTTGATTGGTAGTTTGATTGAGTTACAGTTACGAAATCGTTTAAATTTAGAGAGAACTACAAAACTTGTTACTTGTAACCGTTTTTTGAATTCAACATAAAAAAATTACATATAAAACAGCTTGTATAAAAAAATAAGCAAAATATTTTTTTTGTATCTTGGTGTTATGTTATTTTTTTTGTTTGTGTATTTGTATTATGACAAATTTATAAAATGTAACTTGCCTTTATTAATTTATCTGTTGTCAGAAAACTCTTAAAATTATTAAAATAATATATTCAACTTATCTCTTTTAGACTATAATAGCGAGAAATTTCCTGTTCTAGTGCTTTTAAAATCCTATAGATTATCATAGTTAATGGGTAAACCATATTTTCACCTCAAACTAAACCCTAACAACTCGCTTATTAAATCTCCCAATTTATTCCAGGAGTGCCTTGAAGCAAGGCTTCATTTTCTAAACGCTCTTTTCCGCTTGACAGTGTTAATATTCACTTACAAGCGAGGAAGAGCATTTGGAGATGATACTCTTCGGAGATCATGACAGGTCTTTCATTTCACCAGTTTTGACGTTGGGTTTTAACGTTGACCCAAGGGAATTGACGTCGATAATCTGATAAAGTGTTACACAGTATCAATACATAGAGTGTTTCAAGAGAGATTTTACTTTTTTTGAGTCCCAAAAGGGGAAGGATGATCTTGTTTTTTCTTCGTTATCTGTCTAGTTAAATTCGTAACATCATTCTTTCTTGTATTTATGCATTGCTAACTTTTAAAAGATGTTTTAAAATCTAAATGATATTTTAAACTGCAATATCTAAGGTTAATTAAAAAAAATTAACTTTCGCTGTATGAAGTTTTTTTTTATATTTTATGTTTTTTATTATATGTATACAGGGTTGTAATTTTGACCGGTCAAAACTGATTTTGACCAGGACACTGGATAAAATTGGTTTTAACCGCCCAAAACTGGTGAAAAGTGGTCAAAAATGGTCAGAACTGGTTAGAATTGTTAAAAATAGTTTTAAATGGTCTTAATTTTAATGTATAAAATCTTTTGTAATTAGAAGTGACTATTTAATAAGCAATAAAAATAGTAGTTTTATTTAATAAGCAATAAAAATAGTAGTGCAGTTAAACAAAATATTACTCTAACAAATTCATGAGATTTAACATTCGTATACAGTATAATAAGAATGTTTGAATTTTAAAAATGAACCATGCACATGCAATTGTCAAAACGTAATACAGTTGCAGTAAAAAACATAAAATATGAGTTACTGTTACGAAATCGTTTAAATTTAGAGACACTTGTATCCGTTTTTTGAATTCAACATAAATTACATATAAAACAGCTTGTATACAAAAATAAGTAAAACATTTCTTTTTGTATCTTGGTGTTACGTTATATTTGTTTTTTTGCTGGTGTTATTTATATTATGACAGTTTTATAAAATGTAACTTGCCTTTATCATATGCTAGTAGACTAGGTTTGATTAGTATTAAATATATTGAAAAGCGAATTTCAGTGGCCAAAACTGGTCAAAATTGATATTGACCACGACGATTAAAACCGGTTAAAACCACTGGTTTAAACCCCATGTTTAAAACCGATACAACCCTGTATGTATCAGAATAACTAGAAATTGCACTTAAAATAAATTTATCTGTCTTCAGGAAACTCTTAAAATTATTAGAATAATATATTCAACTTATCTCTCTTAATCTATAATAGCGAGAAATGTCCTGTTCTAGTGCTTTTAAAATACTATAGATCATCATAGTTAATGGGTAAGCCATAATTTCACCTCAAACTAAACCCTAACAACCCTCTTATTAAATCTCCCAATTTATTCGAGGAGTGCCTTGAAGCAAGGCTTCATTTTCTAAACGCTCTTTTCCGCTTGACAGTGTTAATATTCACTTACAAGCGAGGAAGAGCGTTTGGAGATGATACTTTTCAGAGATCATGACAGGTCTTTCATTTCACCAGTTTTGACGTTGGGTTTTAACGTTGACCCAAGGGAATTGACGTCGATAATCTGATAAAGTGTTACATAGTATCAATACACACAGTGTTTCAAGAAAGATTGGACTTTTTTTTTTGACAGACGATCATTAGAGTCTAAAGGGGGGGGGGGAGGATGATCTTGTTTTTCTTCGTTATTTGTCTTGTTTAATTCATAACAGCATTCTCTCTTGTATTTATGCATTGCTAATTTTTAAAAGATGTTTTAAAATTTAAGTGATATTTTAAACTGCAATATCTAAGGTTAATTTTAAAATTTGTTTAACTTCCGTTACATGAACTTTTTTTATATTTTATGCTTTTTATTATATGTATCCAGGGTTGTAATTTTGACCGGTCAAAAATAATTTTAACCAGGACAGTGGATAAAAAAGGGTTTAAACCGTCCAAAATTGGTCAAAAATGGTTAGAAGTAAGCAGAATTGTTAAAAATTGTTTTAAATGGTCTTAATTTTAATATATAATATCTTTTGTAATTAGAAGTGACTTTTAATAAGCAATAAAAATAGTAGTGCAGTGAAACAAAATATTCACTAACAAGTCTGACAATCAACATTAACAATCAACACAAACACGTTCATGAGATTTAACATTTTTATACGGTATAATAAGAATGTTTGGATTTTAAAAATGAACCATGCACATGCAATTGTAAAAATGTAATCCAGTTTCAGTAAAAAACCTATGAGTTACAGTTACGAAATTGTTTAAATTTAAAGACAACTACAAAACTTGTTACCTGTAACCTTTTCTGAATTCAACATAAATTACATATAAAACAGCTTGTATACAAGAAAAAAGTAAAACAATGTTTTTGTATTTTGGTGTTATGTTATATTTGTTTTTTGCTGGTGTTATTTATATTATGACATTTTTTAACAAATGTAACTTGCTTTTATCATATGCTAGTAAACTATGTTCGATTAATATTAAAAATATTGAAAAGTGAATTTCAGTGGACAAAACTGGTCAAAATGGATATTTAGCAGAACGGTTAAAACCACTGGTTTAAACCCCCATGGTTAAAACCGATATATCAGAATACTTTGTATATATCAGAATAACTAGAAATTCCACTTTAAATAAATTTATCTGTCGTCAGAAAACTCTTAAAATTTTTAGAATTATATATTCAACTTATCTCTCTTAATCTATAATAAAGAGAAATTTCCTGTTCTAGTGCTTTTAAAATGCGGTAGATCATCATAGTTAATGGGTAAGCCATATATTCACCTCAAACTAAACCCTAACAACTCGCTTATTAAATCTCCCAATTTATTCGAGGAGTGCCTGAAAGCAAGTCTTCGTTTTCTAAACGCTCTTTTCCGCTTGACAGTGTTAATATTTGTTTACAAGCGAGGAAGAGCGTTTGGAGATGATACTCTTCAGAGATCATGACAGGTCTTTCATTTCAACGGTTTGACGTCGGGTTTTAACGTTGACCCAAGGGAGGTGACGTCGATAATCTGATAAAGCGATAACAGCATTCTTTCTTGTATTTATGTATTGCTCACTTTTAAAAGTTGTTTTAAAATTTAAATAATATTTTAAACTGCAATATCTAAGGTTAATTTTAACATTTAATTTTCGCTGTATGATTTTTAAAAAAAAATATTTTGTTTTTTATTATATGTATCCAGGGTTGTAATTCTGACCGTCCAAAACTGGTCAAAGTGGTCAGAAGTGATCAGTATTGTTAAAATAGTTTTAAATGGTCTTAATTTTAATATATGAAATCTTTTGTAATTAGAAGTGACTTTTAACAAGCCTTAATAATAGTAGTTCATTTAAACAAATTATTACACAAACACGTTCATGAGATTTAACATTTTTATACGGTATAATAAGAATGTTTGGATTTTAAAAATGAACCATGCACATGCAATTGTAAAAATGTAATCCAGTTTCAGTAAAAAACCTATGAGTTACAGTTACGAAATTGTTTAAATTTAACGACAACTACAAAACTTGTTACTTGTAACCGTTTTTTGAATTCAACATAAATTACATATAAAACAGCTTGTGTAAAAAAATAAATAAAACATTTTTTTTGTATCTTGGTGTTATATTTGTTTTTGGCTGGTGTTATTCATATTATGACAATTTTATAAAATGTAACTTGCCTTTATCATATGCTAGTAAACTATGTTCGATTAGAATTAAATATATTGAAAAGTGAATTTTAGTGGTCAAATCTCGTAAAAATTGATATTGACCAGGACGATTATAACCACTGATTTAAATACCCATGTTTAAAACCGATACAACCCTGTATGTGTCAGAATAACTAGAAATTGCACTTAAAACAAATTTATCTGTCGTCAGAAAACTCTTAAAATTATTAGAATAATATATTCAACTTATCTCTTTTAGACTATAATAGCGAGAAATTTCCTGTTCTAGTGCTTTTAAATTCCTATAGATTATCATAGTTAATGGGTAAGCCATATTTTCACCTCAAACTAAAGCCTAACAACTCGCTTATTAAATCTCCCAATTTACTCGAGGAGTGCCTTGAAGCAAGGCTTCATTTTCTAAACGTTCTTTTCCGCTTGACAGTGTTAATATTCACTTACAAGCGAGGAAGAGCGTTTGGAGATGATACTCTTCAGAGATCATGACAGGTCTTTCATTTCACCAATTTTGACGTTGGGTTTTAACGTTGACCCAAGGGAATTGACGTCGATAATCTGATAAAGTGTTACACAGTATCAATACACACAGTGTTTCAAAAAAGATTGGACTTTTTTTTTGACAGACGATCATTAGAGTCCGAAAGGGGGAAGAATGATCTTGTTTTTCTTCGTTATCTGTCTGTTTAGTTAAAGATGGCTTCGTATTGAATTCACTTCGCATTTTCAACAGCAAGAAGAAATGTTTATATCCGTGGGCGTATTGAATTTAATGAATGAATCTTTAGATAAGTATTATCATGTTGCTGAAAAGAATATTTTCTTTCTAGATATAATCATAATTTCTTCTATATGCATTATACATAAAGTGTTATATGAAATCTTTTTCGTCCTAAAAGAATAATTGCGCTTTCGTGAATTTCTGACGAACAAAAGCTTTGTTTAGGTTTTATTAAAAAGCTGTTTTTTTTACATTATATATCTTAAGAATGTTGGGACTGGACGATATCTGAAATTTAATATGGAGGTAATACTTTAAAGTTGGAGAGTATATTACTATTTTTGAACAACTTTAACTTTCTTTCATTGTAAACTATTTTTTCCTGGTAATTAAAATTTTTGAAATTTCAATTTGATCCTAAAAATTAGGATTTTTGAGAGGCAAAAACAACCCTCCCTTTAGAAGTAATTCATTTTAACGCTTAAAAGATATTTATGTAGTGAGACGGACTTCTCAATGGGTGGTGGCAGTCAGGGCCATAAAAGTGATACCGTTTTGGCTAATAACCTTTATTAAGATAACGTTGGAGGACGGTTTCCCAATTCATCATAGGGAAAGAACAAACTGAAGGGTCAGCTAGCATGAAGTTCTACGTACAAGACCCGTAACACCTGGGTCAACATCTGTGGGAAAATATCTCTAGAAAAATCTGTCTCCGACGGCGTGTATCACCTTTTTATTTGGAAATTTCCTAAATTGTCTTCTAGGGCCATGTAGGATTATAATTGGTCAGGCTCCTTCTCTGAGGACGTAAACTGTAGTCCCAGTGGTCAGTTTAGGTTAGGGGTTAAAAAGGGGAATGCAAAATGACGCGGGAATTTTTAGCCCTTGATTTAAGTTTTGAAAACCCCTGAGAATTTTCCGTACAATATCCTCCCCGGGTAAAAAGAAAGGGATGAATGAAGTGAGAACACACACACACACACACACACACACACACACACACACATATATATATATATATATATATATGAGAGAGAGAGAGAGAGTGTGTGTGTATGTGTTTGTTTTCAAAAGTAATTTGTTCACACGCTAAACAGAATTGTTTATTCAAACTGGAAACCATTGTTGCTAATTTAAACATTGCTTTCTGTTACATTTTTTGATATAATTTTACGATACTTTGGGTAACTAGCACGATTTTGAGCATTCATTTTTTATCCCGATATTCCCCCAAACACTATACGCCTCTGATATTAGTCGAAGGTATGAACGAACAAGCAGCAAGCTATAGAAACATATCAACACATGCACGTATCACTGCCTGTTGTGATCAAGCAATCGTTGATATATCCTGATATTGTTCAAATAAACCAGCTAGTAGTAGCTTTTCCGTTCTTGAGCCGAGTGTTTCGTTATAGATAGCTGACTGTTGCAATCAAGCTCTCAATATCAACACCAAAAATATCAGTGCGTGTGTGTGAGGTTTAAAAATGGAGGTTAAGAATTAAGCGAGTTATAATTAAAAATAGTTGGAACTTACTATCAATAACGTAATAGGAGAAAGACACCTCACCCAGAAAAACTATACAGAGTAAAGAAGCTGACGCGAAAGTTGACAATAGGAATTTGTTTAGGTAGAAACACCAAAAAAGACGGCTGAGCGGTAACTTGGGCTGGTAGCATCCTCCCCGCTTGTCGTACCAAAATGTGAACAAAGGATATCCAAATGACGTTGCCATGGACAGAAGGATTACAATAAAATGTTTTTATATACGAAATAAAATGTGTCTTCCATGCCTTAATCACTCGGAACATGTCATATATATATATATATATATATATATATATATATATATATATATATATATATATATATATATATATATATATATATCAGGAAAAATAAACTAGATAAGGAACTAATGTAGGTATTTTGTATAAAACCTTTAAACGCAGATCGAGAAAATTCTCAGAGGTTTTCAAATCTTAAGTCAAGGGCAAAAATTCCTGCTTCTGTTACTTTCCCCTTTTTAACCCCTAACCTAAACCACTGTTGACCAATGGGGCTACAGTTTACGCCCTCAGAAAAGAGGTCTGAACAATTATAATTCTACATTGCCCAGTGGACGATTTAGGAAATTTCCAAACAAAAAGGAGATGCATGCTATTGGAGGCAGATTTTTCCACAGATTTTGACTCAGATATTGACCCAGGTGTTAAGTGTCTTCTACATATAACATCATGCTAGCTGACCCCTCAGTTTGTCCTGTCCCTATGATGAAGTGGGAACCCGTCCTCCAACGTTATCTTAATAAAGGTCTTTAACTAAAATGTTGTCCTTTTTATGGACCATGACTGTAACCACCCATCGTGAAGTCCGTCTTATTACACACACACACACACACACACATATATATACATATATATAATATATATATAATATATATATATTTGTGTAACAGTATTTTAATGAGACCCTACAAAATTCTTGATGTATGTCAGTATACTTTATATACACCTTAAAATCATATAACAATAAAAATTTTGAAGAAATTTTGAATTCTTTATTATATGTTAAGTATGAGAGATTATGTGAGAGAAAATTAAAAATGTTTTAAATAGTTACCTGCAATGTAGGCGGTAATATTTTAAAAACGAAAATTAATGAAATACGAAAAGAAAACCGTAAAAAATAACTTTTAAATGGTACAAATCTATTCCACGAGTTACGAGGTGAACCGTTTAAAGTAAATCGCGAAAAAAACGACCGGAAATCATTTGAACTTAATTTCATCAAAATTAAGATGAAAGTACTTTATAGTCTAAAATTCGGGTCATGAAGGAATCTTCTCCTTGATTTAGGTTAAGCACTTTGACTTAATTTTAGTTTTGACTGTTACGCCAACTTAGTGTTTACGTTACGAACCCCACGTTCCTCTCGAAGTTTCGAAATAAATCCTGTTGACGATAAAATTTTGGCACTCTTCTAAATTTAGGAATTAACTTTGTTCTACCACTCGTTCGTATAAAGTCTAGATGGAGAACGTTTTATAACCGTAAAAAATTTGTACTTTGAGTTTAGAATGAATATTGACGTTAAACATCCTATGCATTTGAGAATAAAAACTCGTTTGGAGTTTATTAAATTTGTCTGTTCTAGCTATGTAAATAAAAGCGGGTGTTTAAATTTTGCATAAAGATCATAGCTCAGCATTCAATTTTCGATTCAAACGGTTGATCCCAAATAATAATTTAAAAAAAAAACACCTTAGCACATTGTGTGCGGGTAGATCTCGCAGAATTGTACCGAGAGCGAGCGTTTTGCGTGTAAATTT
>CM063500.1:15772332-15782332 GCA_032207245.1 Pardosa pseudoannulata | reverse complement strand
TTTCTATTCCAATGACAGAAATTTATGCTACTGACACACGGAAGAATTGTCAAGTTCAACAATCAGGCAAAAGAAACAGATGTAGAAACCATTGTGCTAAATGTAATAGAAAGGTTTTCGGAAAATGTGTTTCAAATACAGATTTTATTCGTAAAAATATTTTCCATGAATTTTTTTATAATAAACATTTCATTTAAATTCATTTGGAACTATTTTCTTTGCAAAAAACTCCAATTTTCTTGTATGAGTCAAATTGACTTACTTCAGTAAAAATTGATATATGATCAACATCCGTAAATCTAGTGTTAAGCGGTATAATACTGCATTATCCAAATTTACATGGCTAATTTTTTTTTTATATTTTTGTATTTACAATAGTTAAAATCGAAAGTGTGTGCCCCTTCTTTGTAAATCCGATTAGCCTTAATTTATGAGCTTGAGACTCTTATCTGCCTGGTAATCTACACTCCTATCTTCACGTGTCATGTCTACAAACAGTTCCAGTCCTCATTAGAATGCGAGAGAGGACTAAAAATAATTCCCACGAGCTCCTCGTATACCTTCTGCTCCATTACTGGATACTCATGCTTAGCGTGCTTACTTTTGCTTGTTATAAGTGATGTGATGTGATAACACACCGAATGTAAACGATAGCAATATACAAATGATAATTAGAATACACGAATGAAATGTCACAAATGTCACTCAAATTTTAGCTAATTATTCTGGACTAGTGTATAACCCGTCATATGACGGGATCAGTGAAAATCTTAATTTTTCAGAATAATTTAGCGATATATATATATATATTATATATATATATATATATATATATATATATATATATATATATATATATATATATATATATAACTTAAACGCTAGATATTTATTAGTCCGTGAAATAGACTCTTAGACTTTTATGAAAAGAATTTGTTGTTAATACCGGTGATCAAATTTTCAGTGAAACAAAAAATAATCGATTATTAAATTTAAAATTATCACATATATACCTAATCTATTATTTAAGTCAAATATAAAAGACAATTATTGACGTAATATCTAAGTTCAGTGATGAAACGTATCTAAATAATGCAGACTATATTTAAATAATTTAAAATAAAGAATGATTAAATGAGATGGTTATAGGAATCACGTCATAATTCTGGAAAAAATAATATTTTTACTTTATTTTAAATTTATGTATCAAGATTAAGAAATTAAATTTTTGTTTTGTAGTAAATCAACACACACATTGATTTATATATATTTGTATTATTTTATACAGAACACTCTTATATTTGCAACTCTTTAATTAGGTAATATATATATTAGAACATATTGATATTTGGTAAATAACATATTACAATATTATAATTCAGATATCATTCTATTCTAGTTCCGACGTCTGGAAATTAACCATAATATACTTTTTATTTTAAATTAGTAGCGCTTACTTTTTCAGAAAATTTTGTGCGATGTTCAAAAATTTTTTTAAAACTTAGAATCACCCATGCTTGAACTAGTAACCACACCTGCTCTAAAGAGTAATCTAGACTTGGTCTCCCAGTTGAGCAAGTGTTGAACGCCATTTGCTGTTATCTGTTCAACAGAAAATTTAACAGAGAACATAATAAAAAATCAACTTAAATAATGCGTACTTATTAGCATTTATTAAAAATACAGAAATTTTTAAAAACATACGAAATTAATAATTTAAAAAACAAATTTGAAACAGAACTTATAAGAAGAATTGAGAAGTTGATCTCGAGCAGTAGCCTGTAATGTTGTTTTTTCAACCAGGTTCTTGGAGATTACTTCTTTCCAGGGTAGTAATTTTAACTGATCAACACTGATTTGACCAGGACACTGGATAAAACACTGGATTATTTTTTGTATCTTGGTGTTATATTTGTTTTTTGCTGGTGTTATTTATATTATGACATTTTTAACAAATGTAAATTGCCTTTATCATATGCTAGTAAACTATGTTCGATTAGTATTAAATATATTGAAAAATGAATTTCAGAGGTCAAAACTGGTTAAAATTAATATTGACCAAGACGGTTAAAACCGGTTAAAATCACTGGTTTAAACCCCCATGGTTAAAACCGATACAACCCTACTTTTTTTGCTTAAGTATTCACATTATCTTTTCAGCGCTTTCATGTCTTTCTGCGTCTACATCATTTGCGATAAACGTTTGAGAACCATTGGCACAGAGTATCAAAACTGTGTTTTTGAGGTTGCTTTATTTTTTTCTCCCCATACAAAAAACGACAAACTATATTGAGTCATCGAAGAATGTTGTTAAAAGAAACAGAGTTGGCCCTGACATAACTTCAGTTGGGCATTTTCTTTCACCCTCCAGGATACGGAAGTTTAAAAATAAAATCGTACCTGTTTGCTTTATCCCTTCTCATAATCCTTCCAGATCACTATAAACTGATCCACGCGCGATTTCTTTCATGGGAATTTGTTATTAGTGTGACTGGAGGGGACAAAAAGCTTTTTGTTTTTTTTAGATTGTTACTGTTATATCGTCTGTCATCACCGTTGTAGAATAACAAGCAGAACCTATAGAACGAGGAAGAGCTTATTTCAGATCTCAACGATGCTTAGATCAGTTGATGAATGAAACGTACGATCGAGCCTCAATAAAAGGACGACGTGTTTTTTCGGGTTCATGATTTCTAGCATGTTCGGTCGAACGCAGCGATCCCGTACAATGCGTGACGCGATTCTTTGTGGCGGAAAAAGTGAAAGAGATGTATTTGAAGACGATTCACCCCCCTTCCTTTCCGCCATGCAGGCTTTTATTGAGTTGCACCATCATCTTGTTTTATTGTGTGTGTGATGGTGAAATCTAATTTTGCTTTTCGTCCGGTCTATGTTTGTGTTGTTTTCTCCATTGTCATGTGTTACTTTTGTGTGTGTGTGTGTGCGAAATTTACTCGTACTTTTATTTTTTTTTCTGCGGTTCTGTAATCGAGAATCTATGTTTATTGATGTCATATCGGGCTGCATTAATGATCAATTCTTTGACTATCGCTGTCCCAGGGTTCGTAGTGATTTAAAATTTCCTTTTTTTAATGTGGAAATCTTTAAAACGGCTTTTTTATGTGAAAGTGCTTTTTTCTGTTATGTTTCCCTCCATTGCTCATAATTATCATTGTGTATTTTTTGTGTTGTTTTCTCCATTGTGATGTGTTACTTTTTTTATGTGTATGTGTGCGATTTTTACTCGTACTTTTATTTTTGTTCTGCATACAATCAAGAATCTATGTTTATTGATCTCATTTCGGTCTGCATTGATGGTCGATTCTTTGACTATCGCTCTCCTAGGTTTCGTACAGTGATTTAAAGCTTCCCTTTTTAATGTGGAAAAGGCTTTAAAACGGCTTTTTTCTGTTATGTTTCCCTCCATTGCTCATAATTATCATTGTGTATTTTTTGTGTTGTTTTCTCTATTGTGATGTGTTACTTTTTTTGTGTGTATGTGTGCGATTTTTACTGGTACTTTTATTTTTGTTCTACGTTCAATCAAGAATCTATGTTTATTGATGGCATTTCGGGCTGCATTGATAGTCGATGTTTTGATTATCGCTCTCCCAGGGTTCGTAAGGAGTTTTAAAGCTTTCGTTTTTTTTTCAATGTGGAAAAGTCTTCCAAACGACTTTTTTATGTAAAAGTGATTTTTTTCTGTTGTGTTTCGCTCCATTGCGCATTTTTTTGTGTTGTTTTCTCCATTGTGATGTGTTACTTTTTTGTGTGTATGTGTGCGAAATTTACTCGTACTTTTATTTTTGTTCTACGTTCAATCAAGAATCTATGTTTATTGATGTCATTTCGGGCTGCATTGATGATCAATTCTTTGACTATCGCTCTCCCAGGGTTCGTAAGGAGTTTTAAAGCTTTCGTTTTTTTTTCAATGTGGAAAAGTCTTCCAAACGACTTTTTTATGTGAAAATGCTTTTTACTATTGTGCTTCCCTCCATTGCGCATAATTCTCATTGCGCATTTTTTTGTTGTTTTCTCCATTGTCATGTGTTACTTTTGTGTGTGTGTATGCGATTTTTACTCGTACTTTTATTTTTGTTCTAGGTTAAATCGAGAATTTATGTTTATTAATGTCATTTCTTGATGCATTGATGGTTGATTCTTTGACTATCGCTCTCCCAGGGTTCGTAAGGAGTTTTAAAGCTTTCGTTTTTTTTTCAATGTTAAAAAGTCTTTAAAACGGCTTTTTTATGTAAAAGTGTTTTTTCTGTTGTGTTTTCCTCCATTGCGCATAATTATCATTGCCCATTTTTTGTGTTGGTATATCCATTGTAATGTGTTACTTTTTTGTGTGTATGCGGGCGATTTTTACTCTTACTTTATTTTTGTTCTGCGGTTAATCAAGAATCTATGCTTATTGATGTCATATCGGGCTGCATTAATGATCAATTCTTTGACTATCGCTGTCCCAGGGTTCGTAGTGATTTAAAATTTCCTTTTTTTAATGTGGAAATCTTTAAAACGGCTTTTTTATGTGAAAGTGCTTTTTTCTGTTATGTTTCCCTCCATTGCTCATAATTATCATTGTGTATTTTTTGTGTTGTTTTCTCTATTGTGATGTTACTTTGTTTGTGACTGTATCAGTTGCAACGCAAATGCGCCCACTTTGGAATGCTGGATCAGTTCGGGTAAGAGAAGAAACTGTATTTTTAATTCCGTGAAGCCGAAACTGGTTCGTCTAATGGTATCGTAGAACCTCGATTAACCGAAATTCTCCCTTAACCGAAGTCGGTTTCTTCTTCACTTTTTTTCCCTTTCTACTATCATCCAAAATTTTTTTAAAACATGCATTTTCAAAGTTTTCTTTTTTCCTACATTTCTTTTGTATGCAAGCCGTCTTTTCTAAACTACGAGTGCAGATAACTATTTTGGAATTCCCTATTTAGAATATCTTCTCGCAAGCATAAGTACTCTTCCCCACTTTCAAGCATACCTGTTTTAAACAAAAACCCACCCCATTTTGAAATTTGGATGGTGATACTGCCGAGTCCCAGAACAATCGAATGATTATTGCACAATGACGACACTACATATTAAATTAGATAATTATTAATGAATTCTCGGTTATCTGAAATAAGTTCGGTCCCAATTACTTCGGATAATCGGGGTTCTACTGTATCTAATTTACCATATTTCCCAATAGGTAAAGTTACTTTCGGCAGTTTCGCGCCATTTGTTGCTATTTCTCGGAATACTGTAAAGAAATTTGTGAAGTTCAAAGAAATCTGAGGGACATGAAATTCATGACAGGTGATATAAAAAATAATACTGTTGTATTAGTTTATTACACTTATCCAGAAAATTATGTCATTGGATTTATTTTGCTATAATTTGTGCAAAAATTACTGTAATCCATTAACATTTCCCATATATGTGAATATATTGAAAATAGTAGTTATTTCGTTTAAAATTTTGTTTTTTTCCAAAAATAATACGAAGGTTGGAACTTGAATAGTGTCAATTATTTATTTACATGGAATACAAAAGTGATTCATGTCACCATATTTTACAGTCTTTCAATCTAGTCGCACGCATCGTGTATAACCCGTTTCCAACGATGTGGAAGTCGCAGAGCGTCTGTTCTGTTGCTAGTTCGAATGCACTGGTCTATTGATGCAAGAATCTCTGGAACAGTTCTTAAGCGAATGCCACGAGGTGGTTTCTTCATCTTAGGAATTAAGACAAAGTCACCAGGGCTTAGACTTGGAGAGCAAGGTAGATGGTAAAGCTCTAGATGACACTGTCCTGTTATACGACCTCTGGCAGATTGAATTGTGATCCAACTTCGTTGTTTTTGTTTTGAAAACGCCCTAACAACACTTTAGACCGCAAGCTAATACATGGATCAGTTCTTTGCGTCACCCTGCATCCCTATGAAGTAGGAAGGACGAGTCTTTTTGCTGAGAAGTAAGGTAGGTATGTAGATCATGTGTGGTATACGCGATATTATTTGGTTTGTTGTGCGTAACGTTTTTACAGTAGTGTTACCACTAATAAAGTGCCAATCGTAGTATATCTCTAACATTTTGATGATTGTTATTATCATAAAAATGTTTAGAGACAAATCAATGAATGAAGGATTTGATGAATGTTATCATCAAATGTTTATTAACAAAATTAAAGCGAAAAAAATTTCCATCTGTGGCACGTTTTTCTCAAATATATTCCACAGGTAAGGGGCTAATCACGGTTTATTTTTTATTATATCTGTTTGTTGTAAACATAGAAAGCGTTTTCATTTAATTGTTATTACAATCTTTGATTTGCTCTAATATTAATAGGCAATTGACTTCATAGCATAAATCTTTATTTTTTTTTGTTGTGTTATCTATATATCTCAATATTATGATCAATAAAATTTGAAAATGCAGTATACGTGTTCTAAAAGTTTGCTTAAATAGTGCTTTGCAAAAAGATATAAAATAAAAAAATTATTTGTTGTATTAACGAAATCTAGACTGTCGTATCAGTAGGCGCTTTTTTCCTTGCTAAAAGAGCATGAAACCTGTTCTTGAATGTTTAACATAATGCCGATAGCGTTAAGTAATTAAAATAGTTTAAAAAGCCATAGGTGTATTTCGAGATTTAAATCAGTCTTTAAACTATTTAAACTTCCTTTAATCAAGTCATTATAAAATGTTTTCCTCTATTTAGAATAAATGTTTTACTAATTCTTCAATAACATTCTAGATTTAGAAACTTTTAGTATTGTTATTTCTTGTAATATGTTTTTATAGCAACATAAAAATATAATAGATGACTGATACGTTCTACTTAATTCTATTTATGGAACGATTAGTCTAACTATTAAAATTGCTAATTCTTTATGAAATGTTATACTCTTATATTTATTGATATAATATAATTTTAATTTAATACCCACTGAACGTCATGTTGTTATTGACACTTACTTTTTTTCTTTTCGATACCATTAATTCATTTGCTAGCATTTTGAATTACAGCTTCATTATATAAACTTGCCTTAATTTTATTGACCAGTACACATGCATTAACCCTTTATATCCTGAATTAATTTACCATAAACTTTCTTACTGAATTTTTAAATCATTAGATAAGTTTTAATGGAGATACCCACAGAACGTCATGTTGTTATTGACACTTAATTTTTCTCTTTTCAATACCATTAATTTATTTGTTAGCATTTTGAATTAGAGCTCCTTATATAAACTTGCCTTAATTTTATTGACCACTATACATGCATTAACCCTTTATATCCTGAATTAATTTACCATCAACTTTCTTACTGCATTTTTGCCTCATTAGATAAGTTTTAATAGAGAATAATCATAGAAAAAAGAAAATTAATTTTTACTGTATTTTAGTAGTTAATTTTGCAGCTGGTACTTTTTAGTATCAACATATATTTTTTAATCTTAATCTATGATAGAAAATAAAACATTAAATTATGAATAAAACAAATGAAATGCTTACCTGAGAAGTATAGAAGTCGCTAAATAATAATAGTACCAAATAACTGGTAATAAACTACTAAATTTACTCAGTTGAACAACATGTGTATCAACTCTACCACAAAATGACCTTCGAATATAGCATGCCAATTATAAAATCCTTACTATGCGAATAAAAAGGATTCCTGATGGGTGCTGTTATTTCTTTTCTGCTGGAGGAACTGCATCGTTCATGTCCTTGTGAGTACCGTCAGGAAAAACGGTTTTATTAGGAGTATATAGGTGTTTGATTGAAGCGGTTCTTTTATAAGTACCGCCAGGATAAAAAGGGTTAAAATACTTTACTATGATTTAGTCATACTTTTTGTTTTTTTCCTTTATCCTCATTAAATTTATAATCAGAAGTAGTACATAGTCATTAGCATTTTCCCTTACACGAATATTTGTGTTTTAAGTATAAAAATTTTTAATGACTAGCATTTGACTTTATTTTGGTTAAATTCATTAGCATTAGTTTCAACTAGGGCTTTAAACCAAAACTGAACTGAAAACCGAAAAAAAAAGAAAAAAAAAAAAACGTTATTTCGGCCTGAACGTAAACAGTACTCAACCGAAAAATGATATCGATTTATTTCGGTTCGATATATTTTAAGTCATTTTGTTACTTTAACCAACTTGTCACTTTTTTTTAATTAAACGTCAACTATAGAATTGAGGTCGTTATTGCTCATTGTTTCTCGATTTCCTGTTTTGAAGTTCACTAGTACTTTTCTGTTTCATTTTCGAATAAAACGACTTGTGGAACGCAGACCGAATTCAGCTGAATTATCAGTTGTCAAATACGATTTTGATAATGGTAACATTGCCAATTCTCGCCGTTCTCTGCTCACCTCGCGTATGGTACGTTATGTTTAATCGTATGCGTTCACATAATGTGCCAATTACGAAAAAGAATACAATCTTCTGAATTCTGATAGAATTACATACATTATTTATGATAGAATTATAATTTTTTAAAACAAATAAGAATGGAAAAAATAAAATTACTCATTCGGAAATGAACCGAAAACCGTTAATTTTTTGGCGAAACAAAAACCGGAACTGAATCTATATAATTTTTTATTTGAGCCGGAACGAAAACATTACGGGTTCGAAGCACTGCTGTTAACATTATTACGAATTTATATGAAATTGTAAAAGCATTCAAAGAAATATATTGCTAATAACATATCGCTTTTTCAGTTTGGTTTTTCAAAAAATAAAGTTTTATACTGTTCACTTAACACATTGTATGTGGGACACGTACTAGTACGTTTTCTGACGATTGATATTTGAGCGCGGGTCACGTACTAGTACGGGTTAGTGTAACAACATGGTTTGTTTGTGGGTACAAAAATAACGGTATATACAGGAAAACGAAGCCGAATGTTCTTGTCTACTACATAGATTCTGGAAAAATTTATACAAATAAAAACTAGTTTTTACATCAGTCGATGCGGAACCACAGAACGGGAAGGTTGATTAAAAAAATCAATTTAGATTTCAAATTAACTTTTTATTTATCCTTGCGAAAATGATATTATATATATGTATATTTATATATATATATATATATATATATATATATATATATATATATATATATATATATATATATATATATATATATATATATATATATATATATATATATATATATATTTGTTTATTTGTCTATTTATATATTTGTTTATATATTTCAATATAAAATACGAAAAGTTGGTTAAAAAATGAAATAATTTTCGATCTATTGAGATTTAACTGAATAACTAAATTTACGCGCAAAACGTCCGCTCCCGGTACAATTCCGCTGCGAAATGTACCCGCACACAATGTGTTAAAACCGGACATTCCTTTTGAATCCGGCACCTGTGGTCCGGCACACACGTGTTATGGTAATCGTCCACCCGAGCTAGTTCGATGAACGGCCACGAGGTCGGCGACACAGCGTTGTTTACAACTTTTCCTTGGTCGCCGAAGGCAGGAGAGTATTTAGGTGATACGGTCTTTTCACCATTTTGTTCTCGTTTTTGGAAGTGTGTATCGTTGCATATTTACGCCCATTGCAGAACAGGAGTGTTTCCAGAGTGAATGAATGCGCCACAGGCTGCAGCCGTTTAGATGTAAATCATCCTTTTAATCTGGGGTTAATCACAGGTGTTAACTATGCAGCTGGAAATGCGTTTTGTAAATATGGGATTACTCTGTAGTATTGGATATCTACTGCGTTGATTTAAAGTATTTTATTAATCTGTAAAAATCATGAAATTTATAATGCACATTTATACTCATGCACATATATAATAGGAATGTGATATACCGGGTGGCCATCATTAAACTGACAGTGCTTACAGTGTTCTGTAGCGCGATCTGTTTGCGAGAATGACGCCACATTTTGCAGGAAGATTAAAGAAGACGGGGGACGAAGGATTCCGCGAAAAAAGAAATTAGTTTCAAAAGTCACCTCTAGG
>CM063500.1:15727332-15767332 GCA_032207245.1 Pardosa pseudoannulata | reverse complement strand
AGCTCTCAACATTAAGTTTAAAATAATTTTTAAAAAATGACAATGTTAAGGGTTGGCACTTGTCTTAAAGGGAATTGCAGCATGTTGAAAGTGTACCGGTTATGGTCTGTCACTAGTTTCTAAATACTTGATAAAGTTACGCAAACATTTGTAATATATTAAGCATGTGTTGTTTATATTTTTTGAAATTCTTCTTATTTGATTACGATCTATGCAGTCAAACGATGGCCGAATGGTTAGGGCGCTGGCATATAGTAACAGAGTTCATGGGTTTGAATTTTTCTATGAAATGGATGTTTGTAGTTCTTCGAAAATGGCTTTAATCCCGTCTGCGATGCACTCGGTGACTCCAATCACTATCTGCACGACTGCCCTTTGACACATGACTTGCATATTAAGAAACCCTCTGACAGATCCAAGGAACCTAGGCAGAGAGCGTAATTAAAAACCCGGTAATGATAAGTAAGGCCGGGAGCCTGGTTGACTGGCTCACCGCTAACCAAGGCGCCATTGTGCTGCCATGAATTTAACCTAAAACTACACCGCAAGGGTCAAAGTACCCCTTCACGAATGGCCATCACAACTGCCCTGTGCAGATATTGCTTCCCTCGCAAACACCTGCTCTCATGTCAGAAAGTTTCATGTAGTACACTGGGTCAACCGCACTTTTAACCTGACATTCGAAAATAAAAATAAAAAATTCGATGTGCTTGTAGTATTACAATATTCGACTATTTTCTACAATGTTATCAAAATCCAAAATTGTAATAAAAATTTTGATTATTTTTGTAATTTTCCTGGCAAGACAACATTCTAAATTGTGTTTTTTACATTAAAAAATTGACTTTTTTTTGGCTGGCCATTTTCACAAAAACTGTGCATTAAGGGTAAGCAGTAAGTTCATTATCCCTCGTGTTGCAGAAACGTTGACTGTAGTGCTCCAAACCAAAACCAAACAATCTATATAAAAAAGAAGAGAATCTAACCGCTGTAACTAAGTTAAAAATGGAGTGGATATCATAACCGGAAGTTTGTGAGTTTAATGCTCGAGTCAGCCAAAGATCTACGTATTCATGAATGGTGGCGGGGGCATGTTAAATAGGTCCGTGGTCAAAATGTTCTTAAACTTCAAATGATAAGGGCCTTTTACTTATAACTTTATTTGAGTTGATCCCTCAGGTTGTCCTGTCCCTATGAAGTGGGAAACCGTCCTCCAACGTTCTCTAAAGGTCTTTAACTAAAACGGTTTCATTTTTATGGGCCATGATTGCAACCAACCATCATGAAGTCCGTCTTACTATATATATATATATATATATATATATATATATATATATATATATATATATATATATATATATATATAATAGTAAATATTGAAGTTGGTCAAGGTTCTAAATTATGAGAGTGGCGTCTTTGTGTTCCGGTTTCGATGGTCACGTGACAGGGCGAGAGCAGTATTCCATTAGATGACGGAATGTGGTGTGTGGCGTAAGGCTTACGTATTTCGATATGGAAATAAGAGTTATTAACTACGACTACCTTATGTGATCGTGATTATGACTTTATTATTGTGATCGGCGACGAACTCCTGAATATGTTACATGTATATATATATATATATATATATATATATATATATATATATATATACGCATATATATATATATATATATATATATATATATATATATATATATATATATATATATGTTATATATATATGTGTGTGTGTGTGTGTGTGTGTGTGTGTGTGTGTGTGTGTGTAATGAGACGGACTTCTCGATGGGCGGTTGCAGTCATGGCCATAAAAATGATACCGTATTAGCTAAAGACCTTTATTAAGATAACTTTGGTGGACGGCTTCCCACTTCATCATAGGGACAGTACAAACTGATGGGTCAGCTAGCATGAAATTCTATGTACAAGACACGTTACATATGGGTCAACATCTGTGGAAAAATATCTCTAGACAAAACTGTCTCCGACAGCGTGTATCTCCTTTTATTTGGAAATTTTCTAAATTGTCCATTAGGGCCATGTAGAATTATAATTGGTCAGGCTCTTTCTCTGAGGGCGTAAACTGTAGCCCCAGTGGTCAATTTAGGTTAGGGGTGAAAAAGGGGAATGCAAAATGAAGCGGTAATTTTTAGTCCTTGATTTAAGTTTTGAAAACCCCTGTGAATTTTTCTCACATATGTACACACATATATATCACAACAGTTAAGTCACTAAGGGAAATTACGACGAATTCACTAGTACTCACACATCTTTATATGGTTGGTTGGTTGGTTGGTTGGTTGAGAGCACTACGGTCTACTTTTTTGCTACACGGGGAATAATGAGACGGGAACCTACTGCTTGAAACCGATTCTGAACGGCTCCAAACATCAATGCCAGCATTGGGATTCGAACCCACGATCGCCGAATGCTGGCCTTCGGTACCGGAGTTCGTGGATTCGAATCAGGGTTGTATCGGTTTTAACCATGGGGGGGCGGGGGTTAACCGTCCTGGTCAATATAAATTTTGACCAGTTTTGACCACTGAAATTCACTTTTCAATATATTTAATACTAATCGAATAGTTATAACAAAATTATGGTGATTGCAGTTAAAATGATTATAAATTAATGACAATTTTATTTGTAAAATGTCATATTATATGTTTTAATTTTAAAATTTATGCTTTTAACTACAACTTCTGTTTTTAACTTTAACTCATGTTTTATGTTTTTTATTGCAACTGGATTACATTTTTACAATTGCATGTGCATATTAAATCTCATGAACTTGTTAGTGTAATATTTTGTTTGACTGCACTACTATTTTTATTGCTTATAAAAAGTCACTTCTAATTAAAAAAATATATATTAAAATTAAGACCATTTAAAACTATAACTATTTTTAACTATTCAGACCACTTTTGACCAGTTTTGGGCGGTTAATATCAATTTTATCCAGTGTCCTGGTCAAAATTACAACTCTGATACTAGGATTAATATAGTTATAAATTTTATATCATTTACTGATAAAAATCAGTGAGAGATAAAATATGAATCTAAAAGGTTGTTATAATTTTAAGTCTCGAAAGGTAATATGTCTCGTCTTAAGTCTCCTAACGCAATCACTTAAGTTTTTTAAGGTATTTCCGGGACCAATGATTCCAGGATAACCCGATAATTAACTTTTAAGACACATTAATAACTCTCGAGACACAGTGGGATTCGAACACTGGTTTGAATCCCACTGTGGCATGGATTTTCGTAGCCTTTCGAAATCGGCTTTAAGCAGTAGGTCCCGGTCTTATTAGCCCTCGTGTTGCAAAATAGTAGTCCATAGCACTCCAAACCAAACCAAACGAACCCACGATCTCCGGTACCTAATATCAAAGCCTTACCCATTTGACTATCGTTTGGCTTATATTTAAATATTTATTTTTAAATAATCTGCTGTGGTTATTGACATCATTTACTGAGGTATTTAAATATAGCGACTATTAAAATAATTTGTATCTCTTCAATTATAACCCTACCACCACCGACGTTGCTTAAACACTAAGTGAAGCTGGTGGCATGGATGTTCGCAGCCGTTCGGAATCAGCTTTAAGCTGTAGGTCCCGGTCTCATTAGCCGTTGTGTTGCAAAATAGTAGACCGTAGCACTCCAAACCAAACCAAACTAAACGAACCCACGATCTCTGGTACCTAATAGCGACGCCTTACCCATTTGACTATGGTTTGGCTTATAATTAAATATTTATTTTTAAATAATCTGCTGTGGTTATTGACATCATTTACTGAGGTATTTAAATATAGCGACTATTAAAATAATTTATATCTCTTCAATTATAACCCTACCACCACCGACGTTGCTTAAACACTAAGTGAAGCTGGTGGCATGGATGTTCGCAGCCGTTCGGAATCAGCTTTAAGCTGTAGGTCCCGGTCTCATTAGCCGTTGTGTTGCAAAATAGTAGACCGTAGCACTCCAAACCAAACCAAACTAAACGAACCCACGATCTCTGGTACCTAATAGCGACGCCTTACCCATTTGACTATGGTTTGGCTTATAATTAAATATTTATTTTTAAATAATCTGCTGTGGTTATTGACATCATTTACTGAGGTATTTAAATATAGCGACTATTAAAATAATTTATATCTCTTCAATTATAACCCTACCACCACCGACGTTGCTTAAACACTAAGTGAAGCTGGTGGCATGGATGTTCGCAGCCGTTCGGAATCAGCTTTAAGCTGTAGGTCCCGGTCTCATTAGCCGTTGTGTTGCAAAATAGTAGACCGTAGCACTCCAAACCAAACCAAACTAAACGAACCCACGATCTCTGGTACCTAATAGCGACGCCTTACCCATTTGACTATGGTTTGGCTTATAATTAAATATTTATTTTTAAATAATCTGCTGTGGTTATTGACATCATTTACTGAGGTATTTAAATATAGCGACTATTAAAATAATTTGTATCTCTTCAATTATAACCCTACCACCACCGACGTTGCTTAAACACTAAGTGAAGCTGGTGGCATGGATGTTCGCAGCCGTTCGGAATCAGCTTTAAGCTGTAGGTCCCGGTCTCATTAGCCGTTGTGTTGCAAAATAGTAGACCGTAGCACTCCAAACCAAACCAAACTAAACGAACCCACGATCTCTGGTACCTAATAGCGACGCCTTACCCATTTGACTATGGTTTGGCTTATAATTAAATATTTATTTTTAAATAATCTGCTGTGGTTATTGACATCATTTACTGAGGTATTTAAATATAGCGACTATTAAAATAATTTATATCTCTTCAATTATAACCCTACCACCACCGACGTTGCTTAAACACTAAGTGAAGCTGGTGGCATGGATGTTCGCAGCCGTTCGGAATCAGCTTTAAGCTGTAGGTCCCGGTCTCATTAGCCGTTGTGTTGCAAAATAGTAGACCGTAGCACTCCAAACCAAACCAAACTAAACGAACCCACGATCTCTGGTACCTAATAGCGACGCCTTACCCATTTGACTATGGTTTGGCTTATAATTAAATATTTATTTTTAAATAATCTGCTGTGGTTATTGACATCATTTACTGAGGTATTTAAATATAGCGACTATTAAAATAATTTGTATCTCTTCAATTATAACCCTACCACCACCGACGTTGCTTAAACACTAAGTGAAGCTGGTGGCATGGATGTTCGCAGCCGTTCGGAATCAGCTTTAAGCTGTAGGTCCCGGTCTCATTAGCCGTTGTGTTGCAAAATAGTAGACCGTAGCACTCCAAACCAAACCAAACTAAACGAACCCACGATCTCTGGTACCTAATAGCGACGCCTTACCCATTTGACTATGGTTTGGCTTATAATTAAATATTTATTTTTAAATAATCTGCTGTGGTTATTGACATCATTTACTGAGGTATTTAAATATAGCGACTATTAAAATAATTTATATCTCTTCAATTATAACCCTACCACCACCGACGTTGCTTAAACACTAAGTGAAGCTGGTGGCATGGATGTTCGCAGCCGTTCGGAATCAGCTTTAAGCTGTAGGTCCCGGTCTCATTAGCCGTTGTGTTGCAAAATAGTAGACCGTAGCACTCCAAACCAAACCAAACTAAACGAACCCACGATCTCTGGTACCTAATAGCGACGCCTTACCCATTTGACTATGGTTTGGCTTATAATTAAATATTTATTTTTAAATAATCTGCTGTGGTTATTGATATCATTTACTGAGTTATTTAAATTAATAATATAGCGACTATTAAAATAATTTGTATCTCTTCAATTATAACCCTACCACCACCGACGTTGCGTAAACACTAAGTGAAGCTGTTGAATTTAATATATATTTCGGTACATTTTTAGGATTGTTTGTAAACTGCAAAGAAAGGTCTTTGTTACAGTCTATTAAACGTCTCCAACGTCAACAGATAATTAAATCGTTAGGCATTATGTTATTAAGAAAATCAACTGAGCATGGAACTAAGACGGGAACAAGTGCAAATAAAACAAATACTATTTTTAGCTGCGAATGACACAGTGTCTCGTCGGAGAAACTAGTTGTATATGTATTATGTAATCAGCTTATAATATTTATATGGTGTCAGTAGTGTGTTATTTGCGTTTATTTTCGGGTTAAATAAATATTGATCTGTTATTTGATTTTAATACGTCTGTGAAAACATCTGTAATCAACACTCTTTCTTTCTGTGTATGTTTAGAAGCAATACTGGAGGTGTTTATTTAATGGTATACCAGATTTCTTTCTTTGTTTGATTCTGCTAATAGATATTTTTAGAAGCTGTAAGAAATGTTTTTCTTATTTATTACTAGCATATAGCCCGCCATATGACGGGATCAGTAAAATTTTTAATTTTCCGGAATTGTAAAGTACCCTCTGAGGCAGGTAAAAAAATGGTTTGATTTTTGGCTGAGAATTATCTTGAAGCAAAAAATAATTGATGATCAAATTTTAAATTATCACATACGTACATAATCTACTATTTAAGACAAATATAAAAGAAAATTAATTACGTAATATCTAAGTTCAGTGATAAAACGTATGAAAATAATGCAAACGATATTTAAATAATTTAAAATAAGAAATGATTCAATGAGATGATTAAAGGAATGACGTCATAATGATAGAAAAAATGTTATTTTTATTTATTTATTATGTAATAAATTGATAAATTTAATCGCCTGCTCTTAATCGGGGAAAATGGGGCTTGAAATAATCGCATCAATCTATCGAAAAGGGGGAAAGGAGTGGATTTCGTACGTTTTAAATACGACAGTATCTTTCGCTGTGATATGAAGCATATTTACACCAATTTATTTTAGAATCAAATCGATAGTTAAGGAGAAGATAAACTTTACTCTCTTTAAATTTTACTAACCCTAACTCATTAAGAATCTAATATGGACGTCTATTTTCATTCCAGTGCCAACCGCTTCAAAAATTTGTGGACAGACGGACAGATAACTTAAGCTATTATTATATAGGGGATTGTTTAATATTTGCGTTACGTCTGAAATATGATTTATGAATCGAAATTTATTTCCGACTACCTGTTGATCTCAAGTGATTATATATAAATATTCTATAAGCTTTCATATGCACTGGAAATGCGTGATATGTATGCATGTAAATTTCCAAACAAAAAGGATATGCACGCTGTCGGAGGCAGATTTTCCTAAAGATTTTCTCACAGATGTTGACCCAGGTGTTAATGGCCTTTTTACTTATAACTTCATGCTATCTGAACCCTCAGTTTCTCCCGTCCCTATAATGAAGTTGGAACTCATCCTCCAACGATATGTTAATAAATGTTTTTAGCGGAAACGGTGTCATTTTTATGGGCCATGACTGCAACCACCCATCATGAAGTCCGTCTTATTACATATATAATAATAGCCTAAGTTGTCTGTCCGCGAATTTATGAAGCGTTTGTACCTGGAATGGATACAGACATCCATATTTGATTTTTCATGAGTTAGGGTTAGCAAAATTGAAAGCGAGTTCGAAATCCACCCCATCCCTCCTTTTCGATCATTTACTGTTATTATTTCAAGCCTTATCCTTCCTCTTATTCTATACGAAATTCATTCTTGATAGGATGGCAAAGGCAGAGAGTAATATTTAAATTTCTGGACTGTTTCTACTTGAACCTTCATATACTCTAATTAGTTCGCTCACAACGTGCAGACGTTGTACGTTTGGTAGAATGTCCACCCATTTGATCGTCGTACTTCTCGGGTCGACTGTTCTATCCCCGACGCAGCCCATTTTTTTAATGTCTAATAGGTTTAATATTTTCTGCCTTTTCTTTTAATTCTTATTCCGAAAGTTGTTTTTATTATTTTAAAAGTCGTTTTATTATTTTTAAAATAAATTTTTACTATTTTTTTAAAACTTTTTATGATTTTTATTTTATTAAATTCACGTATTGCTTTACGGATGTCCCTGGCCACATAAACATTTTATTTTGTGTATCCCTAAACTTTCTTCTCGTAATGTAATAATAGCCTAAGTTATCTGTCCGTATGTCCTCGAAAAGTTATGAAGCTGTTGGACCTGGAATCGATAGAGCATCCATATTGGATTTTTGATGAGTTAGGGTTTTCAGAATTCAAAGCGAGTAAAATTTATATTTCCTAAACTATAGATCCGATTCTGAAGTAAATTCGTATGAATAAGCTTCGTATCACAGCGAAAAATACTGTCCTCTTTAAAACGTTCGAAATCCACCCCGTCCCCTTTTCGAGCGTTTAATACCATTATATCAAGCCCCATTTTAAGAGCAAGCGATTAAATTTATCAATTTATCACATAATAAATAGGTAAAAATAACAATTTTTCTAGCCTTATGACGTCATTCCTTTAACCATCTCATTTAATCATTTCTTATTTTAAATTATTTAAATATTTTCTGCATTATTTCCATACGTTTTTTCACTAAACTTAGATATGACATAAATAATTTTCTTTTTTATTTGAATTAAATAATAGATTAAGAACATATGTGATAATTTTAATCGATTATTTTTGTTGAAAGGTAATTCTCAGCCAAAAAACAAACCATTTTTTTACCTGCCTCATAGGGTTCTTTACAATTCTGAAAAATTAAAAATTTTACTGATCCCGTCATATGACGGGCTATATGCTAGTATATATAATGAATATGTATGTGTAATAATATTTTAACACCCTTGATTTAAATTTCAGTTACATTCTTTAATAATTTTTTTTTTACTTTGAACCTATAATACCTCCGTTAATAATGGTAAACTTGTTAATTAAATTTTCTTCTACGAACTATTTTTTAGCTGTCCATAATGCGGTACGCTAATCATAAATGTGTTAGAGGTGACCATTTTTTCTCAAACTGAGATTGGAATTCCAGATATCTATTATAGGTGTAATCGGACATCACGTGCTTAATCATCTGTTAACAAACACGCTAATTTTGTACAGAACAATTTATTCGATTGCAAAGCAATTTCCACTTCGTTACTACGTTAACTCTTTAGTCGGTTAACTTACTTCAGTCAAATCGTGCATGAGTTTCGCTTTTCGATGTCATGAATCATTCGCAGCTGACAGATGGTCTGTGCAATCGAATAAAATATAATTATTTTATACTTGAAACTACTTCACGACTTCAGTTTTGTATTAGATTATATATGGAAAAGAAATTGTGTCATTGAAATTGTATTTTTTTAAGGCAATTTGATTCCGTGTATGTTAAAAACGGCATCGAGGTTATGTGCATTAGGTGAAAATTAACGTCCACATAACATATGGTTAGGCAGAGAATTAGAAAGTATAAACTATAATTAACTCTTCTGTAATCCTATTGTTCCTTTGATCGTTAACGGTGTGTCCGACCTTGGAATAAATTTCATTCATTTGCATGGCTGTCGTTAACCCCATTTTTCATCTGGTTAACTTTCTTTAGGTGAAGGACGAAATAACCAAAATTCGTTCTATTTCACTGCAGTTTTGTATATTGTTCCTTTTTTTTCCAACGCAGCGGACGATATAGACATTATTCTAACGCCTTAACAAGGCTGCGAACCTGTTACTCATTAGAATCACCCGAGGAGCACGTTATAGGTTATGGTATGCTACGGACGCGAGTTCCTCTGGGTTCTCGTAATTTAGAAGCAGGGACCAAGCAGAAGACCCCCAGGTTTGGCTTGCCACCCCCAGAGGTATCGTTTGAGAACTTGGAAGACTTTGTGACAACGAACCTACTCAACAGCCAAAACATTATGGCCACCCCTACATTTTACAATGAACTCCCCCGGATGACGTGGAAGGCACACGATCAGGTGGAAGTGGTATTTAACTGCTGCTGGAGAGTCGGAAGAATCAATCATTTACTTACTTTTGTATGTGAGGGGAAGGGCTGCGGATCTAAGCGATTTTGATAGAGGGCAGATTGTAATGGCTCAAAGGCTCGGAACAAGTATTTCCGAAACTGCAAGACTAGTGGGTTTTTTACGATCTACAATTGTTAGTACATATGCAAAGTGGATGAATGACGGTGAAACCAACAGTAGACGACATGGTGTTGGATATCCACGCGCTATCAAAGAAAAAGGTCGTCGGAGACTGTCTCGCATGGTGAATCAAAACCGGAGCCAGACAGTGGCTCAGCTGACAACCCAATACAATGCAGGGC
The DNA here is from genome assembly GCA_032207245.1 of Pardosa pseudoannulata. NCBI lineage: Eukaryota > Metazoa > Arthropoda > Arachnida > Araneae > Lycosidae > Pardosa > Pardosa pseudoannulata. Next base: position 15,757,132 of record CM063500.1, on the reverse strand, counting down.
CAAGTAGAATAGTATCGGAGCACACTGTTCAATGGACACTGTTAGATATGGAGCTACGCAACAAACGTCCCACTTGTGTGCTTTGCTGACCAAGCGTCATCATCAACTTCGCCTACGCTGGGCCCGGGATCATCGCGACTGGTCAGTGGATCAGTGGGAGAGAGTTGCCTGGTCAGACATCTACCAAGGACTTGTGGCATCCATGCCAAGTCGCGTTGAAGCTGTGTTGCACGCTAAAAGTGGGCCAACTCGTTATTGACAGGTGGTCATAATGTTTTGGCTCTTGAGTGTATTTTACGTGATACAATCACCTTTAGCGAACACGGCGGATCTTAGGCCGGCTCCATCCCGGAACCCGCAACATTTCGGTTACGAGAACGCTGCCTTTGAGGACTGAGCTACCGCGGCTCGTTTTGGATATTATAAGTCAGAGGGCTTCAACCTGGGTGCCCTGGAAATTTGACTGGGGTTCCACGAGTGATCATTATTTGCTGATGTTGTAGTCAAACTGCCAAAATTTAAGAAAAATTTTGTAAAAAGTTGAATTTTTAAACGCGGTTATAAAAATAAATGTAAATATTTTATTTATAAAATAAACTCCTAAATTTTGTAGTCCGCACTTTCGAGACACCGAAACATCGAAAAACATTACGTCCCATATTATTTATCATTCTTTTTGCTTCTCCTTATCTGCTTCTAGGTGGTTTTTTTCTCCCCCGCTCACTGATTATAAATCTCTCTCCTTCCCCCTCTATCTCCCTCTCACTCATTTCCTTTGTCTCTCTCACTCTCTGTGTCTGTCACTTTCTCTCTCCTTCTCCCTCTGTCTCTGTCTCTGTTTCTGTTCTCCCTCTCTCTCTCTCTCCTTCTCTCTCTCTCCTTCTCTCTCTCTCCTTCCCTATCTCTCTCTCCTTCCCTCCCTCTCACTCATTTCCTTTGTCTCTCTCACTCTCTGTGTCTGTCACTTTCTCTTTCTCTCTCCTTCTCGTTCTTCCTCTGTCTCTGTCTGTCTCTCTCTCTCTCTCTCTGTCTCTCTCTATGTCTCTGTCTCTCTCTGTGTGTCTCTGTCTCTCTCTATCTCTCTCCCTCTCTCTCTATCTTTGTGTGTGTCTCTCTGTGTGTGTGTCTCTTTCTGTGTCTCTCTCTCTGTCTCTCTCTCTCTGTGTGTGTGTGTGTGTGAGTGAGAGACAGAGAGAGAGAGAGAAAGAGAGAGTGAGTGAGTGAGTGAGTGAGTGAGTGAGTGAGAGATATATAAGTGTGTAATATAACAAAATTATTTAACTTTAATATTTATTTAAAAACCTCCTCTCTCCCATTCCAGTTCCTTAAAATCTTTTTCCCAGACTCTAAATGTCTTAATCAAAGAAGCTTGATTTTTCTACCCCTAACTCGTCAAGAATCCAATGTAGATGCCTCTATCCATTCCAAGTCCAAGCGCTTCATAAATTCGAGGACAGACGGACAGATAACTTAGGCTATTATTATATAGAGGATTATAAAAGAAAAAGAAAAAAAATTAAAAGAAAAAGAAAAAATAATTTAAGAAAATTGTTGAAAATTATGGCTATAATGAGAATATATATATATATATTCTCGTTAGAAATATATATATATATATATATATATACATATATTTTTTTTTCCGAATGACTTTTAACGAAACGGTTAATTGCCAATATGTCGCTTATCATTAAAAAACTGTTCCTTGTTATTTCTTTCATTGTAATAATACCTTGTGGTTGTAGTGTTTTCCTTATTTACGCCATCTGTTCAAATATGAAATTTATGTAATCCGGGAAATTTCCCTGATTGAAGTCTGGAAGCTTGGAGAAGCCACGTTTTGGCAAGTCTCCAGCTCCGAACCCGCCAAGTTCTTAGAATATTATCGATTTGCTCCCCAGTCACTCGCTTTTGTTGCATTTTACCTCCGACTATGCCATGTTTATGGTGGTGTTATTAGAGACCAGGTTCTTCTAATTGTACTGTTGTTAATAATTAGCCGTACTATATCTATTAGGGTTTAAATTTAGGGCGAACTTATTTCATTCATTTTCGCACTTCAAAATAATTAGTATATTTTATTTTTGGAGACCATATTTTTCTAATTAGACATATTTTATTAGTAGGTTTAGTATGTTTATTAGTAGGTTTCAGCGATATGTCTTTTAAGGTATAAAGTTACGTTAATTTATTACACTCATTTTCGCACTTCAAAATAATTATTATATTTTATTTTTTGGAGATGATGTCTTTCTATTTGTACAGTTATTAGTAGGTTTCAGTGATATGTCTATTAGGGTTTAAATTTAGGGGAAATTTATTACTCATTTTCGCATTTCAAATTAATTAGTATATTTTAGTTTTGAAGATCATGTTTTTGTAATTGTCCAGTTGTTAGTAGGTTTAAGTGATATGTCTTTTAAGGTATATAGTTTATTACTCATTTTCGCTTTTAAAAATATTTAATATATTTTATTTGTGGAGACCATGTTTTTCTAATTGTCCAGTTATTAGTAGGTTTTAGTGGTATGTCTATTAGGGTTTAAATTTAGTGGAAATTTATTACATTCATTTTCGCACTAAAAAATAGTTGGTAAATTTTATTTCTGGTGATCATGTTTTTCTAATTGTCCAGTTTTTAGTAGGTTTCAGTGATATGTCTTTTAAGGTAAAAAGTTACGTTAATTTATTACACTCATTTTCGCACTTCAAATTAATTAGCATATTCTATTTTTGGAGATCATGTCTTTCTATTTGTACAGTTATTAGTAGGTTTCAGTGATATGCCTGTTAGGGTTTAAACTTATTGTGAATTTATTATTCATTTTTGCACTTCAAAATAATTAGTATATTTTAATAATTAGTATATTTTATTTTTGGAGACTGTTTTTCTAATTATACATATTATATTAGTAGGTTTAGAAGGTTTATTATAGGTTTCATTGATATGTCTTTTAAGGTATAAAGTTACGTTAATTTATTATACTCATTTTCGCACTTCAAATTAATTAGTTTATTTTATTTTTACAGACCATATTTTCCTAATTGTCCAGTTATTAGTAGGTTTCTATTAGGATTTAAACTTAGGGTGAATTTATTACATTCATTTTTGCATTTCAAAATAATTAGTATGTTTTAATAATTAGTATATTTTTTTGGAGACCATGCTTTTAAAATTGTACATAATGAATTAGTAGGTTTAATAGGAGGTTTCAGTGATATGTTTTTTAAGGTGTAGAGTTACGTTAATTTATTACACTCATTTTCGCAGTTCAAATTAGTATATTTTATTTTTGGAGACCATGTTTTTCTAATTATACATATTTACGTTAATTTATAACACTCATTTTCGCACTTCAAAATAATTAGTATATTTTATTTTTGGAGACTGTTTTTCTAATTATACATATTATATTAGTAGGTTTAGAAGGTTTATTAGTAGGTTTCATTGATATGTCTTTTAAGGTATAAAGTTACGTTAATTTATTATACTCATTTTCGCACTTGAAAACAATTACATTTCTTTATTTTTGGAGACGATGTTCATCTAATTGTCGTGCGTACTGGTTAAGTATACCAATTCGTATAGTGTACCAATTTACACTAGATTTCCGGATATTGGTCATATACCTATTTTTATTGAAGTGAGATTGATTTAATTAGCCCCTAATGGAAAAAAAATGATGTTATGACTGGAAAAAACACCATATGTAAATGTTTTTAGTCGCTTTTATTTTAAACAGCACGTAGTTTTTAAATACAATTGAAGAAACTACTTTTTAGTCTCTAACCCTTTAACGTGCATGCTCGAGTTAACTCGAGCTTGCTAAATTGGCCAAACTGTGCACACTCAAGATAATTCGAGATCATTTTTACTGATAATAATGTTTATCCTGAAATGGGAATTCGAAAAGAAAGATAAAGAAAAGTCGATGTGCGTGTATTATGAAAATATTCGACTATTTTCTGCAATGTTATCAAAATCCAAAATTGCAATAAAAATTTTCATTATTTTTGTATTTTGTAATTTTCTTGGCAAGACTTCCTTCTAAATTGTGTTTTTTACATTAAAAAATTGATGTTTTTTGGCCGGCCTTTTTTTTAAAAAATACTGTGTGTAAGGGGGTTAATCTATTTTATTTTATTAGTCCGCTTCTTTAAGCATTTTCCGATAGCCGATTGGTGCAGCGCTACTCTTTGGTATCAGAGTTCATGGGTTCGAATCCCGCTTATGGGAAAAACCTTTATAGCCGTTCGGAGTCGGCTTTAAACAGTAGGTCCCCGTCTCTTTGGCCTTCGTATAGCAAAACAGTAGACTGTAGCGCTCGAAACGAAACCAAACCAAGCCTTTAGGAATTTTTACTTTAACATAACCAGTGTTGTGACTGTTGACTAACTTTATAAAGTATTACGGAATACTTTCTCTTTACTATAAAAAAGTTAACTTTTCTAGCATGTAAGAATAAAACTACACGATCGTGTAGGGTTTCTAATCGTTCGAAAATCGGCTTTAAACTAAATCCCACGAAAAGTTGGTCTTTCTTTTAGCGACGGAAATAAAAAAAGTCTCTTAATCTTACTGGTGTCACTTGACAACTGTGTTACTACTTCGTAACACGTGACCAGTTCCATGTGAATGCAGTCACGCCTGAATCGTATTTCAGACTAAGCGAAGTCGTTTTGAAATTTGTCGAAAGCAATAGTAAACAGTTTTATTTATTTTTTAAACATTTTTTTTTCAATAGGGGTATCCGGACTGTTAAACATAAGAATTCTATAGTTTTGTTATTATTTTTCGATTTTCCATAACTTTTTTATTTCTTACTAAAATATCTGATTTTTTATTTTAAGAAATCTTTTATACAGTGGACTTCGCTTAATGTGATCGCGGTTAATGTCATCAATCACTTATTGTTATCGAAATCACTTGGTCCCGATTTTCTCTATTCATTTGTATGTTAAAATTATCACTTTATGTGATCGTTACATCGGTTAATGTTATCAGTTTTCGAACCTCATTTTAACTGGCAAAGGAATATTCACAATATATTCAAAAGGAACCCATTCTTTTCTTTCCTTTCGTTGTTTGAATTCCCGAGAATTCTCCTTTTCAAATTAGGGAAATGAACAAAGGAGTGGGATATACACGTTCCTGGATTTTTTTCAGAAATACGCACACCCTGCTGGTGGTCAGTGGTTGTCAGATAAGCAGAAGGCAACACATTATTATCGGAACTGAGAAGGAGCGTATTCACATTTTATGCCTTGCTCGCTTACATGCAGCTTGTCGATATGGAAGCCAGAAAGCGAAATGATTTAACATTAAAACAAAAGATCGAAATTTTAAATCGTTATGACAGGTTGATTATGATTACGAACAATTCATCAATGAGCTTCTTAGAAAAAATTGTAGACAGTCAACAATTGATCAATTTTTTAAATTATGTATACAATTCTTATTTTTCAAAGGATAATATACAGTACATAAATATAAGGTGTGTTTTTTCATTTTGTTTTGAAATTTAGTAAGGGGGAATTAAAGGGGGATAAATTTATCTAATTTTGAATATCGTTCATTGTTATCAATCGGCTATTGTTATCAAAATCACGGTGTCCCAAACTGATCACATTAAGCGGATTCCACTGTATTACTGCATAATCTACAGTGCTACCTTGCATGTTATGTACTGCTGATGCCCATGGTAGCATCAATGGTAGCATTATTCGTTCATCTGTACCGAAGGTGCATTAATGAACTGTTTGACAAAAAATGTATTAACATCAAATGTCATACACTACAAGTTCAAATGTATTCGAGTTTGAGTTGATGAATAAAAAGTATTTTATAAATGATTGAAAATTTGAACAAGATATATAAATATATATAGGGAGAGTGTGGACTATATTAAGGCCTTAAGGCTATTAAAATACAGGGTGTTTCATATTGAATGGGACAAAAAGAATAGCGTAGTGTGACTGCCGTAATGGATTTATTCAGCCGAAATAAATTTATTCTGCAACTACAATTATACAAGTTTTATTTGGGAACAGGAAAAAAATTATCGAATGACGAACTCGCCGCTAGACGCGCTGTTAAACAAAATATTGTCCATGCAGGAGAAAGTGTACTGCGTTTTCGTACTGCGTTTTTTATATCTTTAATAAACTAACCTTAAATGCGTATTAAAGTAATAAAAAATATTTTTTAACCCTCCGAGTGGAACAAACACATCGAGGAAAAAATTAAAAAAAAATACGCGAAAGGTTTACTGTGTCAGTGGCCAAAGCGTTCTATGATTTATTCCTTCACCCTTTGTCTACTAGAATATAATACGGGAAACCACCCTCGTTATTGTCCCTTTACTTCCGGTTATAAATAGATATATAAATAGATATTATAGATTGTTAATTTTGAAACACATAAAGCTGGTCGAGTGCCGAAGATCATCCCATAAGAAACAATGGATTCTAAAAGTACAAATAAAAATATTCTTTGAGAGACATATATATATATATTTACGAAAGTCACCCAAGACATTTAAGTGGTTTAATAAGAGATACATCTGCTACCGCAAATGATCTATTACGAATTAGATATTTATAAAGCCATGAAAAATTATCAGCGTCTTTGTGCCTCGAGTGGTAGGGGTGCATCCCTCAATAAATATCAGTGAAAGAGGGGTGCAGTTCCTAAACAATCGACCTGAACCTCCTACCACAAAACTCCATGGTAGAAAGCACTGGCAGAAAAGTACATTACATCTATTTTCAGAGCGTTTTTGGCATTCGATCATTGTACGTGACAACCACTTTGAAGACATCATCGGTTTGGGGGAATTGTACGTGTGAACCGCTTAGAGGGTTAAAAATACGAGGATTGGGGCAAAAGTCATGGCAACTATTTTTTTTTTTCTTGAAGGTACCACTCCGGTTGGAAAATGTGACATATACAGACGAAAGGAGCTGTTAACTACATTTGTGGACTATTAATAGTATTAAAATATTGTAACACAATAATTTATTACGGTAGTATACAGGGCAATATGGTCTTAACAGTGCAAAATAATGACAACATCGCACACATAAAGTTGAAATCACTGGTTGACACACGTGCTTTCTGAAACTTTCTTACCCACCGTCCGCCGAACGATGGCAGATTGGTTAGGGTACTGGCCTTCGGTACCGGAGTTCGTGGGTTGAATCCCACTGTGGCATGGATGTTCGTAGCCGTTCGGAATCGGCTTTAAGCTGTAGGTCCTGGTCTCATTACCCCTCGTGTTGCAAAAAATAGACCGTAGCACTCCAAACCAAACCTACCCACCGTCCTACTGTACGGTATGGAAGGCCATTATTCCCAAGGGCTTTAAATAACTCATTGTGACATTCCATCGCATTTTTCCCTCGAAGAACGGCTATTTTGATCTAAACGCGCTGCTCAGCACGGGTTACTTCCATCTCGCACGACACTGACAAACTGACTGATTTCATAACCTCCTCGCTGCGCTACTACCAGCTATCACAGAGCCATCTGTTGTTCCGCATGCACACTATTCCCGCAGAATTTCCAAATCAGCATCAAATATTTCTTGCGTCAGTTTCACGATTTCTTCATGCTTCACGTCCTTTTCTACGCTCCTTTAGTACGTCACTATAATAAATTCATGTAAATAGAATAAAATTTTCTAAAACTTGTTATAAATAATAAACAAATTATCTACGAAAAATCTACAAATGTTCAGCTCATAATAACTTTTTTTTTCTGTTTTCTTTCCACAAAGAAAAGTATTGCACATATTTCAAATCATGTGACTGGCGGATGTGACTACTCAAACCCACCATATTCTTTTTCTTTTTTTAAATTTTGTTTACAAGGTGCAAATAAAAATAGTTTACAGAAGTAACAGTGTTCAAATAACACAATGGAATGTATTCACATTTCTTTTCTCTCGAAGGGGTCAGAATGACACCTGTCGTATTTCTAGGTATAATCATTTGTTAGGGCTAAAATAAAAATACCATTTTCTTAAAATCTTTACTATTTCGTGACGTATATGTTCACAAACGACTCATATACGTTTGTGATACATTTACTTATCTACAAGAAAAAAAAATAGTTGCTATGACTTATGCCCTAACCCTTGTATATATTTATGATTTGATTTTTTTGTTTGTTCGTTTAAACTGTTGTCATTTGCGCACATATTTACAAGAAATATTTTCATAAAAATGTTACATTTTAAGATTTATTTTATGAATAACATACTTGTATTAATGAATTTACCTAAAAGAAACCGTAAGTTTAAGCAGATTATATATTTTCAAAACATGTTTATAATTTTTCCCGTTTTTGGGGTAACACTACTTACTTCTCTGAAACAAAAATTTTATTCTGATAGCAATCATTTTAGTTCGATTACGAGAAAAAACCATTATATTGAAATACTGAAAACTTTGTGCAAAAATATTCAATAGGTCTTGAGAAATCTTGCATGCAGCATTAAAAATTTTCTTTCTGAGAAAAAAAATGAACTTAACCCTTTCGTGGGCCGTAGGAAGATTACGTCCCACCTACACGATTTTACAAAATACACCTGTGGGAAGCGCAAAACCCATTCTAATATATTAGTTTTGTAATTGAAACGACGGGAAGACTGATTCCCGTTTCGGTTTTGCTCTGTCATCAATTGTTCGATCGATTGAATAAAATTAGCAGCTCTGTTTTGAAAGTTTAGAAACGTGGAGTGAAAAATAAATGGCCCACGAAAGGGTTAAAGTAATAAGTAAATAACTGCCAAGCATTATTATGTCTTTTATACTTTTAAACATAAATTTTAAATTAAGCTGAATTTATTATACCTTTTTTTTTAAATACGTAGTAGGTCGTAGTGGTCAAACCAAACAACGGAATTATATATGCGTTTCCATAATTCAGTGTATTTGTATTACTTTGACAGCCTTATGTAATTAGGCCGTAGTGGTCAAACCAAACAACGGAATTATATATGCGTTTCCATAATTCAGGGTATTTGTATTACGTTGATAGCCTTATGTAAGTAGGCCGTAGTGGTCAAACCAAACAACGGAATTATATATGCGTTTCCATAATTCAAGGTATTTGTATTACGTTGACAGCCTTATGTAAGTAGGCCGTAGTGGTCAAACCAAACAACGGAATTATATATGCGTTTCCATAATTCAGGGTATTTGTATTACGTTGACAGCCTTATGTAAGTAGGCCGTAGTGGTCAAACCAAACAACGGAATTATATAAGCGTTTCCATAATTCAGGGTATTTGTATTACTTTGACAGCCTTATGTAAGTAGGCCGTAGTGGTAAAACCAAACAACGGAATTATATGTACGTTTCCATAATTCAGGGTATTTGTATTACGTTGTCAGCCTTATGTAAGTAGACCGTAGTGGTCAAACCAAACAACGGAATTATATATGCGTTTCCATAATTCAGGGTATTTGTATTACTTTGACAGCCTTATGTAAGTAGGCCGTAGTGGTCAAACCAAACAAGGGAATTATATATGCGTTTCCGTAATTCAGGGTATTTGTATTACGTTGACAGCCTTATGTAAGTATAAGTAATATAAAAATAGTATAGCAATAACAAAATCTTTCTTCATATAAATGTATTATCACAACTGATAAAATATTGTAAAATAATATTTATTTCACTGAACAATTGTTAATGATCCACGCTTTAATAACCCCTACAATAAAATCATTTTACATCATTCATTATTTATCATCAAGAAATCTACAATAATTTCCTTATTCTAAATTTAAGCTAGACTATTAGTTTGAAATTGTGTTCCCATTGTGTAACAGGAGTTACAGTTCAGGTTAAATTATTAATTATCAAAATTATAGAGAAGCATGGTACTTTGAAAAGAAATTCCTTTCCCATTTAGGAAGAAATACTATGGTGATATCAAATATCTTAGCCTTCAAAAAATTATTTATATTACACAAATTGATAATCTGTTTTCGCAGGAATTATTGATTAGATTCTATATTTGGGATGCATAAATGTGACTCTCTAGTACAGATTGCTCAAAGTTTTTTCCCGGCTTGGGTTTATTCCTTTGAAATCCTAGGACATTTCTTGGAAAGAAAATTCTTTTTATGTGTAAGGGGGATTTCACGGTTTCTTCTTGTTTAGTTTGTATTATTACGCACTAACGTTCTTTTGGCGTCATTAGCTTCCATTCTGAGAAAGTGTATCAGAACGGGGCTATGTTACTTTTTGGTTTAGAACAAAGTGGAAAAGTGATGCCTCGCGGACCATGTGCGGTCCGTCAGTAAAGATGTGGCCCTCTGGGAATTCACGAAATCTGTAATTAAAAAGGAGGAGTAATGTATTTATTAGGTAAGGGAGGATTTCAAGATCTCTTCTTGTTTAGTTTGTATTATTATCCATTAACGTTCTTCTGGTGTCATTAGCTTCCCCTCTGGGAAAGCGTATCAGAACAAGGTTTATGTTCCTTTTTGGTTTAGAACAGGGTGGAAAAGTGAAGCCTCGCGGGTGACGTGAGGTCTGTCAGTAAAAACTTGTGGCTCACGGGGAATTCAGGAAATCTGCAATTAAAATGGATTATTGTATTTATTAAAATTTATTATTGTATTTAACCGGAACTTCGCATCCCAGGACCTTTGGTCACGCAAACGGAGATTGGCACCGTAAGCCTTGGCCCCCTAGGGGCTGTTGCGCGTTTAAAAAAATATTATTTTATTTATTGTTGCAGACTTACAAAGATATCTTTTATTTAAAACACCAGATAACACACAAATCTCCGAAGAAAAAAACACAAAAATGAAGATATTTTTATGTTATATTAAATCGCATTCTGAAAAGAAAAGCCTCGAAATCTATGTGCTAGGCCTTATATTAACTTTTGAAAGGGGAGTGGCTCCAAGAATGATGCCATTCTGGTAACCAATTGCCTTACTTTAATTATATTTAGCTTATTCTAGAAGGTAGTACGTCACAATGCGCGGGAAAAAATAATCAACGGGGCTGCAATTTTAAATTTAAGGTGCAGAAAATTAACGTTCGCCGACATATTTAAAAATATGTACATTAGAATTTTACTGTTACACACACACACACACACACACACACACACACACACACACACACACACACACATATATATATATATATATATATATGATTTATTTAAGTACATTTTTCGACTCAATGGAATTTTCTATCGTGAAAAATTAATTCTCTGTCTAGACTTACATTTTCCTGTCCATGTATACATTAAATTGTTTACTGTCATAACAATAGCTTTTGAAATTGCGCAGCAGAAATTTACGCTGAAAAAAAGTAATTGTTAATTTATACGGATAAGGTATTGCATGTCGGTATTAAAATAGTTCCTTTGCGAATTAGAAAATCAAATGTCGTCCGTATCTTATTACTTTGGAGAAAACGAACCTAATGATTTGTTGTTTTCATTTTTACGTAATAATATAGCCTCTTTTTTATGTTTATTAGTTTGGTAATTTGATTTTGTTAGAAGTTATTTGAAGAAATTTTCCTCTTTCATTTTATACAGTACTGACTATACTTTCTGTTTGTTTATCCGGATATGGGGTTACTGAACTCATTACGCGGATTAGATTTCCTTCACATTGTGCTTGGAGGTAATTATACCACTGTTTTACCAGGTTAATTTCACCTATTTGTTACTCCACTTTCTGTTGTTTGAAGAAGTCTGAAACTGCCTACTGCATATCTAAATCCGAAAGTCTAATACCGACGAACTCAAGGATTTAATAAAATCAAGGATTAATAACATCAAGGATTTAATAAAATACTTCCCATGAAGAGACATCTTAGCATGTATACTTGCCGCAAGTTTGAATTTTCTTGGATAATATCTTGTCATAACAAATTTGACTCGACAAAATTGTAGCAAAACTCTTGCAAGTTAGACGGAGCATAAAGCGACCACTCTTTTGCAACACTATTTTGTAGCCAAAACTGTGTCAACCTTGTTATGACAACCTTGAAGCAAGTGAAAATTCTTAGATTTGCTACAGTTTTTTTGCTACAGTTTTCTTGTTTAAAACTTGCAGATTTGTCACGCTGAACTTGCTGCAAATTTGCAGGCTTGCAAAGCAAGACTACGGCAAGTTTGCTGCAAACTAAATTTGCTATCTGGGATAAGACTTGAAAATCGCCCGGATTGAGATCAGGACTATTAGGTGGGTGTTCCAATTTTAGTGTGTCCCCTTACGTGCTTCCTATTTTAGAGAGTGTAACTTCCGCGTTTGACGTTTGAGATATGGGTGGAAAATTTGGACCCAGGGTCAATTTCGCAACAGGTGTAGTGCGCGAGGCTCTCTCTTGTTTATCAGTGTGGACCCATGACCTTCTATCACCCTGAGGTGCTGGGTTATTCAGTTTAACCGTTTGAGTGCTGAAGAGTTTTCTTATATATAAGGTAATAGTGCGGAATGAAATTCGTAGTAATTTTTTTCGGAGAACAATAGAAATGGTTATAATTAACACTAACTATTATGTAACAAGTAATTTTTACCAACAAAAATATTCTTTATTCTCACTTATTACAAGAATGTTTTGCTGCACAAATTCCATGAATTCTTTTTTTACATATAGCGCAAATTAAGTTGGATCGTCTAATTCCATTACCATTTTTTTTACTGCATACATCACATTGTCGCAAGTTTCGCCCAGGCAATTTTTCTAAAGAAAACTTTGTACTTATTGGTAGTCTTAATGTGGTATAATTGCTTGCTAACCATTCCTCCTCTATAGCATCAATAATGATCAGTATAACACTTGTTGAGAAAGTGAACACAGTTTCTAATTTCTATACAACAACGAAAAGTTTTTTTTTACTATAAATAAAAAAAACATGCTCATATTGTCTACCGTCCCACAATCCACGGCTCTACTGCATTACTACTTACCACTGTATTTTATTTTAATTCTTATATTATTAAAAATATCAATTCAGTAAAATGAATACAAACTGTGATTGATATGAATTCAACTGCTCTCAATATATGCGAAAATTATACTAACCAACAGCAGCGTCTTCGCATTTTCGGTACAAAACAAGAGCCCAAATGCACGCTACCGCGCTTCTCCGCAATTTTGGGACATAACAAGCGAATCGCAATAGCGCTTCGTCGCACTCAAACGGTTTAAGAAGCCTGCTGCAAAGTAATAACTCGTTTTTTCCATTCACTCTCGAGTGTATTTAGGAGTGAAACCAAAACTTAAGGAAAATAGGTTCACCCTGTACCAAGACAAGTTGTGGGTGATCTGTGCATTTCACCGAATACGACGCAGCAAGTAAAAACTCTTTAAGAAATAGCTCTATAGAATATCCTAAAAAATTCCAAAGTAGAAAGTGATTACATTAATCTGGGAGGACCCTATACATTTAAATGTGTATGGTTTTATATAATAATTATTTATGTATATAGTTATATAAATACATATTGCACACAGACACACCTAATCTCGGAAAGCGTATGCTTTAAGTATATCAAGTTATATATGTATCCAATGAGTTATATATAAAGCTATATAAATATATATTGCACATACATACACCTAATATGTGAAAGCATATGCTTTAATTATATCATGTTATATGTGTATCCATTGGCTTATATATAAAGTTATATAAATACATATTGCACACACAAATACCCAAACTGTGAAAGTATATGTTTAAATTATGTCATGTTATATACGTATCCATAGCGTTATATGTAAAGTTATATAAATACATATTGTACACATATAACCTAATCTGTGAAAACATATGTTTTAATTATATTATGTTAAATATGTATCCATTGCGTTATATATATAGTTATATAAATACTATTGCAGACCGAGGCATCTAATATGGTAAAGGATGTGCTTTAATTATATCAAGTTACATCTGTATCCATTGAGTTTATATATAAAGTTATATAAATACATTTGCATACACAAACACCTAATTGTGAAAGCATATGCTATAATCATATCAAGTTATATATGTAAAGTTATATAAATACATACTGCACACATAAATACCCAATCTGTGAAAGCATATGCTTTATTTATATCATGTAATATATGTATCCATTGAGTTATGTATAAAGTTATATAAATATATATTGCACACATAGGCACCTAATCTGTGCAAGCATATGTTTTAATTATATCATGTTATAAATGTATCCATTGAGTTATATATAAAGTTATATAAATACATTTGCACATACAGACACCTAATCTGGGAAGGCATGTGCTTTAATCATTTATAGTTATATATCCATTTAGTTATATATAAAGTTATATAAATACATTTGCACACACAAACACCTAATCTCAGAAAACATATGTTTTAATTATATCATGTTATATGTATCCATTGAGTCATATATAAAGTTATATAAATACATATTGCACACCCAGAGACCTAATCTTTGAAAGCATATACGTTAATTATACCAAGTTATACCTGTATCCATTGATTTATACATAAAGTTATATAAATACATATTGCACACCCAGAGACCTAATCTGTGAAAGCATATACGTTTATTATACCATTATACCTGTATCCATTGATTTATAAATAAAGTTATATAAATACATATTGCACACACATACACTTGCCGAACAATGGTCGAATGTTTAGGGGCTAAACTTCGGTACCAGAGTTCGTGGGTTGGAATCCCACTGTCGCATGGATGTTCGTAACCTGACAGAATCGGTTCAAGCAGTAGATCCCAGTCTCATTATCCTCTGTGTTGCAAAAAGTAGACCGTAGCATTCAAAAATAACCAAATGCATGCACCTAATATGTGAAAGCATATGTTTAAATTATATCAAGTTATATATGTAATCATTGAGTTATATATAAAGTTATATAAATGCATATTGCACACACAAGTACTTAATCTGAAAAAGCAAATGCATTTATTCTATGCTTTAAGATATATAAAATACATATTGAACACACAGATATATAATCTATTAAAGCATATGCTTTTATGATATCAATTAATATATAGGTTCCTCTTTGTTTTATGTGTTTGTTTATACCTGTTTCGTTTTCCTGTTTCGGAAAGTCGTAGCATCACGCCAATGTTGAGCAGAAATTCTATTTCCACTCAGACTCAAGCATTCCGGAGCTGCATAAAACTAAATAACAATTTCTCATTCCAGCATTCCAGGAAACAGATATGCGGGCTTTCCAAAATCCTGTTTTGATACAAGACACAATTTGCACTTCTTTGTCCCTGAATCCTGGGTTGTTTACGACTCTCCGGATGTAAATCTAATTTTCGAAAACATCTCTTTTTCTGCATCGCCCACTTCGAAGTAATCTTAATCCGAATTTTTCAATTTAAAACGCCGATTCGAGTAACCTAAAACTATTTTTGTGTATGTTGTCACCATGGTACCCGGACGAAAAATTAAAAATAGGGATAAATGTATTGTTTGATAAGATTACCATATTCTTTTGGGAAACCGTAGTTCATTTTGATGAATCGACAAAATAAGATTATGCTTTGTTATCATTAAAGCGTAGAGGGATTATTTAAATATTATACAACGTTTTTATTATGCATGTATGTGCTGTGGTGTAGTACATTGTTGTTGTTACTTCAAATCCATTAATAACCCAAGTTTGCTTTATATCGTCTTTAGTATTAATTATAGTAAAATGCCACTGATCTATATTGCAATATTCAAATATAGAATAAAAGATAAGGAAATATATATATACTCCACGTGCTACACCTGAAAGAAAAATTGTCAAAGTCTACGAGTACGCTGAATTCTTTTCCTTCCTTTTGAACTCTCCAGCAACCTTATACTTTATCCATTATCCTGTGCTGATGCGTACGTTGTACCATTGTCCAGTGCACAATGCGTCCTTTCCCGGCTCTGTCCAGATTGACCGGTACTCCAGGCATGGTCCTGAATCGCCTCCTTACGACCAATCACAATTCTCGAAACTTGGTGAAGTTTAAGTGCAATCTTTTCCACACACCACACCACACGCCTCCTGGAGTGGAAAAAATACTTGGGAATGCAACCCACAACCTGTGAGTTCGACGAGCAAACTAGTTTCGCAAACCTTATGTAAAACATAGCTGCACTCTCACACTATGTATTTACTCTCACTCTATATATGCAACTAGCATATAGCCCGTCATATGACGGGATCATAAAAATTTTTAATTTTCCAGAATTGTAAAGTACCCTATGAGACAGGTAAAAAAATGGTTTGTGTTTTGGCTGAGAATTATCTGGTACACGCTCAATAATTTGTTTGCCTTTACGGACCACATGCTAGTTGCCAACCTTAATTTATCTTGTCATATTACATAATAGAATAAACAGCACAGGTTTTGCTATTAAGAGTTATTATTTTGAGGTATATATGAATGATGACCAAAATTTAGCGAATCGATTGCAAACCGTGTAGTTATGTATAAAAAACAAGCACACAAACGAACAAACTTCTTACTTTACAAAATTTTTCACATAATAAATAGATAAAAAAGATTTTTTTTTCTAGCATTATGATTTTCCCCCCGTTAAGAGCATTTAATTAATTTATCACATTATAAGTAGGTAAAAAAAATTCTAGCATTACGACGTCATTCCTTTAACTATCTTATTTAATCAGCATTATTTCTAGCATTTTTTCTAGCATTAGCCTTTTTCCCCGGTTAAGAGCATTTAATTAATTTATCACATTATAAGTAGGTAAAAATAATTTCTAGCATTATGACGTCATTCCTTTAACCATCTTCTTTAATCATTTCTTATTTTAAATTATTTAAATATTAACTGCATTATTTTCATACGTTTTATCACTGAACTTAGATATTACGTAAATAATTTTCTTTTATCTTTGGCTTAAATAATAGATTAGGTACATATCTGAGAATTTTAAATTTAATCATCGATTATTTTTTTGCGAGATAATTCTCAGCCAAAACAGGAACAATTTTTTATGTACCTCATAGGGTATTTTACAATTGTGTAAAAAATTAAAGATTTCAGTGATCCCGTCATGCGGCGGGCTATATGCTAGTATATATACATTACATACATTCGTATTTACACATTAAATATACACATTTATGCATATATATAGTACGTTCATATTAGTTTTCAATAACATTAACGTTTTCAACAATGAGTTGCGAATTTTTTATTAAATAAAAATTGTCTAAATCGTTTTATTTTGATTTTTTTACAAAATGCATTTTATTTTTAACATATGCGATAATTTGTATTGCAGATGACGTGTATATACGTTATAGCTTGATTTTGATTATTCACAGCATGAAGTACTTCTAAAGACAAATATATGATTGTATAAACGTATACATAATCATATACACCATTTATTATATACAGCAATTAATTTAAAATGTTTTCCCTATTCATATTTAGAAATCCCCTCTATCGTAAATTTAGAGAATCGATTGCAAACCGTGTGGTTATGTATAAAAAACAAATACACAAACGAACAAACTTCTTAATTTTCAAAGATATATAACTTAAACGCTAGATATATATTAGTCAGTGAAATAGACTCCTAGACTTTTAAGGAAAGAATTTGTTGTTAATACCGGTGATAAAATTTTAATTGGAACCAAAAATAATGGATTAAATTTAAAATTCCTCTAAATTCCTCCAAAAAACTCCTCTAAATTCTCCCGATACTGTGAATGTAGTTTAGAATCACGTTCAATGAGGAATTTGCACATGTGGGGGATTCGAACAACTTAGTGTTTTTCTGGTAATTTCAGACTCGTAGATTCCAAAAATGTTCTCAAAAATGTAAAAAACTGGGTCCATCATTTAAAAAATTAATTTTAAAGTTAAGCGAAAATCACGTGACATCAAAAAGCTCCGTGATTGGTTGTGATGTCATCGTTCATGCAGACCAATATTTTTGTATTGCTTTTAAGCGCGCACTATTTTCCGATTTTGTTTTTGCAAGTTCCTGAAATTTTCTAGCTATCAAAATTTATTTTTATTTAAACCTGAAGGTTTATTTTATCGATCTAGATAGCTTAGTTATCTCAATTTGTCATAAATGTCTCTTCTACCTGGATTTACCAATCAGACAACCTCCCGAAAATTGACAGCATGTCAATGTTTTCTTTCTTGGCAAAAAACCCGGATTTTATGGGAGCAGAAATACGAGGAATTAAAACCCAAAGGTGTGTAAAATCATTTATATATTTTTTTCCAATTTTACTTAACATGTATTAATACTTTATTCATGCTAAACACAGCTCTTTTGTTTGTAAACACAAACAAGTCAAATAAATATACATATATCATATACATACACATTTGTAGTTGCATCGTTTTTTATAAATAGAGACGGATGTAATATTAAAATAAAAATTAGAGGAGGTATTTTTTGTGAGACCGGTCTCATTAGCCTTCGTGTTGCAAAAAGTAGACCGTAGCATTCCAAAACCAAACCAAAACAAAATCAATTCTTAGATATTTTAAATATGATGAAAAGAAATTTAAAATCTTTAAATGGCTTTACTTAATTATTTATACATTTTTAAATAGCAATACAATTTTATTGCCTTTAATATTAATGTCAAATTAAAAAATGTATAAAATTTCTCAAATTAAATTTAATTTTTAAAGTAATATAATTATTAAGTATTTTAAAAATATTATACTTTTTTTTTCAAATTAGTCACCAATTTAATCGAAAAATATCACTGTTACATTTGATACATAAGAAAGTATGCATCTCTGAAGAAAATATTTATAATACCTTGAAAATACATAACTTTCCCCTCCCCCGAGTTATTTATTAGATAATTATATGCTTTAGATATTTATATGTTTTTCGATATTTATATGCTTTATAAAATATTTATTGTACTTGAACTCTGTGATAATACTCGAAAATTAGCAGTTTTAAAAGTTAAATAGCAGTGGTTAATCAACAATCCTTTTAAAGGTATAGATGTATTTTATATACTTTAATTGTTCTAAAATAGTAATATTTAAACAAATGCAAGCATTTATTTACCGAAAAATGGTCTTCACAAACCCATAGAGATGATTTATATGATAATTTGAGGTTTAATTTCTCATCCCTTTTCATCTCAGTTGTCCAGATTTTACGTGTATGTGGGTCTTTTGGGACGCTGAAAAATATCTTCTCATTGCAATTAGTTGTTGTATTTTTACAGAGTGGCACAATACAATATTTAGAGTATGATTTTTTAATGCCAGACATAACAAAAAAATGCTATTATATGCGATACTTTACACAAAAAACAAATTTAAAAGTCGCCTTTTAACATGTAAACAGCATAGGAGCTCGGTGTTTACATGAACGATGACGTCACAAACTCGGCGGAGACTGAGTAGCGTTTTTGAGAGACGTTAAAGAGTCCGCTATAAAACCCATTAGAAATCACTCATTAGGCCCCCAAATGAAAGAAAAATAGCTACTGTCCTGCTTACTTTTTTGTCTTCTATCGTTTAAAATCAAAATTAGAAAACGTGAAAATTCCTCATTCATTTAGAAAGATAATTCAAAGTTTTCTTAGGTAAATCGAAATTATCATAAATTTTTCCAATTTTTTTTCGACAGTAATTAATAGAAGTAAAGGGATGAAACTATCATTTTCCCTACACCCTGGAGGTAGACAGAATTTGTTGTTAATACCCGTGATAAAATTTTCATTGCAACAAAAAATAATCGATGATTAAATTTAAAATTATCACACATGTACCTAATCTATTATTTAAGCCAAATATAAAAGAAAATCATTTATCTAAGTTCCGCGATAAAACGTATGAAAATAATGCAGACGATATTTAAATAATTTAAAATAAGAAATGATTAAATGAGATGGTTGAAGGAATGACGTCATAATGCTAGAAAAGAATGTTATTTTCATCTACTTATAATGTTATAAATTAATGAGTTTAATCATCGCCTGCTCATAACCGGGGAAAATAGGGCTTGAAATAATGACATTGATCGAAAAGTGGGGAAGGGGTGGATTTCCAACGTTTTCGAACTCGCTTTGAATTTTGCTAACCCTAACTTACCAAGAATCCGATATGGATGTCTCTGTCCATTCCATGTCCAACCGCTTCATAATTCGAAGACAGACGGACAGATATCTTAGGCTGTAATTATATAGGGGATGATATTTTTATCGCTTTCGGTTCCGATTCTGTTTTTCTGGAACCCATTGAATATTCTCGAATGTTACCTAGTAGATTTCTTCCAGTTTGGTTTGGTTTTGTTTTGTTTGGAGTGCTACGGTCTACCTTTTGCAACAAGAGGGCTAATGAGTCCGGGACCTACTGCTTAAAGCCGATTCCGAACGGCTACGAACTAGCCAGTACTCTAAACATTCGGCCATCCTTCTTCTTCCGATTTCATAGCCCAAAATAGAGTTTTGACTCTTGTTATGTTATCCAAGTGACGTGTGGGAATCGTTAATTGGCTGGTACCAAAAAGAAAAATAGTGTTCCAACAGTTGAGTTGGCAGTTTATATAGAATCTCATGAGTTTTAGTCATAAGGCTGTGATTTATTTAAAATAAATGTAAAAAGAAAAGTGCGAAACATGCTGGCATCCGGCCGGATATCCGGCACAAACTGGATACATATCCGGTATCCGTTATCCGGCTAAATTGACACCAGTTGCATCCTTAATATGTATCCATGTATAAATACATACGTTATGTATTTTCCCCAGCGTATTTGGTTTATTCATAATATTCTTCAATGTTTTTCTTATCCTATACGTGAGTTCGTTTACATTTATTTCCCTATTCGTTTCTAGAAATTTCCTGAATAACTGTATCTGCACTGAAAAGCACCATGCGACAAAAGAAGAGTTTCATTTTAACATTCGGGCAAACCTATATATAGTCTTTTTAAAATCCTGATTTAACATAAAGTCACCTTACGCTGCTTTGTTCCGATATTGCGTTGTTTACACGTGTCTGAAATAAATCTATTTTCGACTGAATCCCTGTTTTTGCGTTTCCCGTGTCGCAATAAAAATTTCAAAATACGAACATTTCAATTTCAGAAGACTGCTTTGGTTGCTTAGAACTATATATTTTTTAAACTGTCATCACACCGTGGTACTATTTTAAATGTATTAAAGTAGGGGGAACATTTTTATCCGTTTAAGATTATCGTTACATTTTTATTTTTATCGAATATTTTTACTTTGGGAGGAGTGTATTGGAAAAAATTTAGTTGTTATATTGTTATGACTGTAATGTGGGATTATTATAACCGAGTTAAATCCGCTTATGGTTTTATATCCACTGGGTTTATATGTTTATTTTTTTCTCGTTTGATAAATTCTACAGTAGAGAAAAACAGCTGAGTAGTTCGAAATGTACTGGTGATATGACTTTAGACTTTATAATATTATACAAGGAAAAAATACACGCATGATTGAGTATATTATTACATCAATATATATCAGATTGGCAGTTCACATAAGATCCATGTAAAGTAAAGGAATTTTCTCAAATGAAAAACAGAAATTTCGTAATAATATTTTACTTTAATTTTTAAAATTTCGCTAAAATTATATGCGATTTATATATGATATAAAACAACTTTTACACATATTTAAAAATTTATATATATATATATATATATATATATATACATATATTTATATACATATATATATACATATATATATATACATATATATATACATATATATATATATATATATATATATATATATATATATATATATATATATATATATATATATATATATATATATATATATATATATATATATATATATATATATATATATATATATATATATATATATATATATATATATACATACATATATATATACATATATTTATATAATATATATATATACATATATATATATACATATATATATATATATATATATATATACATATATATATATATACATATACATATATATATATATATATATATATATATATATATATATATATATATATATATATATATATATATATATATATATAATCAGTAGAACGCTCGAAATATTACTAACTGAAGTCAACAATGTGGATAAATAAATATATAAATGCACACACACACACACACACACACACACATATATATATATATATATATATAATATATATATATATATATATATAATGCGGATACAAGCAAATATATTCATATAAATATGATGCAATTTTCACAATCTGCTGTTGTATACATATCAT
This sequence comes from Pardosa pseudoannulata, assembly GCA_032207245.1. NCBI lineage: Eukaryota > Metazoa > Arthropoda > Arachnida > Araneae > Lycosidae > Pardosa > Pardosa pseudoannulata. Next base: position 15,734,827 of record CM063500.1, on the reverse strand, counting down.
AAGAAAATAATAAAGTATTAATTAATTTATTTATACTATTAGAGTGCATAGATACTATATATTTGTTACTCTCCCTACTCGTTATATAACCCCTATATAATAATATAAAGTCCCCTATATAATAACATAAAGTCACCTTACCTTACGCTGCTTTTGTTCCGATATTGCGTTGTTTACACGTGTCTGAAATAAATCTATTTCCGACTGTATTCCTGTTTTTGCGTTTCTCAAGTCGCAATAATGAGTTATCTGTCCGTCTGTCTTCGAATTTATGAAGCGGTTAGACCTAGAATGGATCAGAGGCATTCATATTGGATTCTTGAAGAGTTAGGGTTAGCAACGCTCGAAATCCATCTGTTCTCCCTTTAAAAATGTCATTATTTCAAGCCTTATTTTCCCCGGCGAATAAATGTATCAAATTGTCACATAATAAATAGGTAAAAATAAAATTTTTTACTAGCATTATGAAGTCATTTCTTCAACCATCTCCTTTAATCATTTCTTATTCTAAATTACTTAAATATCGTCCGCATTATTTTCATACGTTTTATCACTGAACTTACATATTAGTTAAAAAAAGTTCTTTTATATTTGGCTCTTAAATAATAGATTAGGTACATATAATTTTAAATATAATCATCGATTATTTTTTGTGCAGTTAAAATTTTATCAACGGTATTAACAACAAAAAATTGGAAAGATCTTAACGATAATTTCGACGTACCTAAGAAAACTTTGAATTATCTTTTTAAATCAATTAAACGTAATTCTACACTGCTTTCAAAGTATCGGGAGACTTTAGAGGAGTATGAAGATAAAAAAATTATTAAATGTGTACCAGATAATTCTCAGCCAAAAACACAAACCCTTTTTTAGGGGTATTTTACAATTGTGGAAAATTAAAATTTTTACTGATCCCGTCATATGACGGGTTATATGCTAGTATATATATATATATATATATATATATATATATATATATATATATATATATATATATATATATATATATATATATATATATATATGTGTGTGTGTGTGTGTATGTATTATATATATATATGTATGTATATATATATATATATATATATATATATGTATATGTATAATATGTATATGTATGTGTGTAAAGCAAACTAATGGAGGTATTTTACATAAAACGACGAAGACGGCACCTTAAGGAATATATTGTAATGAAATTTCCATTAATCTGAGTTCAAACATGCCAACATAAATTTATAACCGAAAGCCATCCTTAATCCCCGAAAAAATTCTCAGGGGTTTTCAAATCTAAAGTAAAGAGCAAAACTTCCCCTCTCTTTACTTTCCTCTTTTTCTAATCTAAAATGATCACTTGATCTACAGTTCACGCCCTCACGAAAGGAGCTTAACCAATTAAACCTTTATAGTGTCCTAGCAGCAAATTTAGGAAATTTCCAAACAAAAAGAAGATGTACGCTCTCGGAGACAGATTTTTAATGAAGATTTTCACCTTGATTTTATACCTGGACTTTTGCTGAACGATGACCGAATGGTTGGGTGCTACCCTTCGGAACCGGATTTCGTGGGTTCGAATCCCGATACTTACATGGATGTTCGTAGTCTTTCGGAATCGTCTTTAAGAAGTAGGTCCTGGTCTCATTAGCCCTTGTGTGCAAAACAGTAGACCGTAGTACTCCAAACCAAACCATACCCGGACTTTTACAGATATCAACATTACTTAGATTTTTACTTAGATATTTATGTTTGCTGATTTCTCAGTTTGTCCCGTCTCTATAATGAAGTGGGAACCCATCCACCCAAGGTTCTGTCAATAAAGTTCTTTGACTAAAACGGTGTGGTGATAATTTTAAATTTTACCATAGATTAATTTTTGTTACAAAATGATTCTCAGTCAAAAAATAAACCATTTTTTGTACCTGCTTCATATTGTACTTTAATATTCTGGAAAATTAAAAATTTTACCAATCTCGTTATATGACAAGCTAATAATTCAACAACACTAAAAAATTCTATAAAATGTATAGAGAATAAGTTGAACTGCAGTTTAAAAATGAACTCTTGATTAAGAGGGAAAAATACCCTATTTGCATAAGCGGAACAAAGTAAAGTGACACAATTGAGTTTTTATTTTTTAGAAACTTTTATCTCGTTCAAGTTTAATTTTTTATAGTGAATATACAGAGCCTTAAGAATACAATCAGTGTACGAGGAAAAAGTACCTTTCTTTTAACAACCTGAACTTCTTTGATATTTTAACCTAGAAAAATTTCTATAATAAAGAATTTTTTGTCTGCGAAGTAAAGAGGAAATTTCCTCATAAAATTGGACACTGACATTTTAGAGAAGAATGGAACTTTTTCTTGGGTGCAGTCGTAAGTAGAAACAAAGAAATTTGAAAAAAAAAAAAATCTGGAAAAGAAAAATGCAGTTTATTAAAGTATCGTCTCTCGAAGGCTTCTGGGGGCTAGAACCCACAAATCACAATTTATAGGCGAGTGAACTAGCCAATGAGGATTCTTAAAACTTAATCACATGAGAAACGCCTGATGACAAAGTGGAACCGAAACTAATTATATAAAGAGTTATATAAGAATAGCGTGGATTAGGAAGAATTAATTTTGGTTCGTATTCGCCAACGCGATAGAAAGAACAAAAAGAAAGTCTTCAAGTTTTGCCATAAAAGGACAGAATCACCCTAAAATTATTTTAAGATGCATTTATAGTTACGCTGGTTAGTTTTAGATTAAAAATATCATTACATGTATATATACATGTAAGATATTTAATTTTATTATTTCTTTAAAAACCTCTTCTCTCCCATTCTAATTATTTAAAATCTTTCTCAACCTCTAAAATGTCTTAAAGGATCGTCCTCGACTTAAAATTCTTCGATACATTTCCCAAAGCTTTCTGCCCTATAGATGTATATTTTCTGTCTACTCAACACGTTTTCCAGCTGTCGCCGGCAAATGGCTCCGCTTTTTTTCTGATCTTAACACTTAAAATTGCTGAGTAAGTTTAAATTCTTGTGTGAGCGAAGACATAAATTCTTTGTTTTCGTTCTTGGTTCCACCTCTGTTCGAGCAGAGGGATTTTTGTGTCTTTCGTTTGTCTGTCGTTGACTAGTAAAGATGTCCGTTTTAGAAGCTCCAAAATAAAGTTTTAATTAGACTAGTGTCTCTTTCAATGGCCCGACTGCATCGGCTAGCTCATCGGCATTACTGCTAGCTGATAAGGCTTCTCCTTGTCCAGTAGCCCGGGCAAGTAAAAATAATAGGGGCTATAATATCCAGCAGTTTTATAATTATTGTATTACATACCTATATATACAATAATTGTGTGTATGTATTCAAACATTACTCTGAGGTTACCGTTAATTTTGTTTTCAATTACTGAATAAGGTGATTTAATTTTTCAAATCTGACATCTAAGGTGATTAGCATAAATAGGAACACCGAATGCTGCTCCATCACAGATGATGTTTTATAACAGTTTAAAATTTTGATTTTTGTTGTGTATAAAAACTGTATTAAATTGTTTTACAAGAAAACAAAGAAAGTGTACGTAACTCATTTTTCAGTCGCTCAGTAATTTAGGATTAACCTGTACTGCTTATAAATATAGTAAATTGCATTGCTTAAAAATTACCTTTACGTAAAGAAACTACGAGAAAGGTTTGGAGAGAACATTAATTATTTTAAACACGGATATGTTTCCCCCTTTTTATGACAAAAGAATGAATTTAACCTGTTATAAGCTACAAGATAAAAGATCAACAAAAGAAGTTTTGTCATTAGGCCTTGGAACATTAGGCTTACTGTGCTATTGATATTGTGAACTAGCTTCATTTACCTACATCTGCTGAAAACAGCAGACATTTTGCAGCTGCTCCTTACATTTTGTTTTATTAATGTTTTTCTTTTTGTTTTACACCGTTGTTCGTTTTAGATAAATAACTCTTCTTACTCAGTGCTTCGAAGCGGAACCATTATTTTGGTCGGAATGAAAACCGGAACTATCAGTAACAATAGAAGTTCCAACAAGCAATTGTTTATTTTTTATTTAATAAAATAAAAAATTATTAAATAAAAAATTAACAAAAAATTGAAAAATTAAAATTACGATTTTCTCGAATGTATCGAGCAGTCTCTGTACTTGACTGGTATTTATGTATAAATTACCTGTGTGTGTAGTACATTGATTTGAAAAATATCATACTTAAATTATCTAAGTGTCCTAAATAAACACATTCTTTAATTTTTTCTGTCATAAAGATAATTTATTTGACAAATTTTTAAAATTTTTAATAACAATACTTTTTTCAACAAGCAATTGATAATTTTGTCTCCATTAGAAATAAAGGTTTTATCGCTTTACTTAGATTATTTTTCTGTAAAATTTATTATGTGACTTTATATTACGTTAGACGTATATACCAAGACTTCGAACCGGAACTGAACCAAAAAATAATATCGGTTTATTTCGGTTGGATATATCTTTAGTCATTTGTTTACTGTAATCAACTTATCAATATTTTCTAATTTAACGTTATCCCTATAATTATCGTCATTACATGGACATTGCTTTTCGAATTCGTATTTTGATGTTCACTAATACTTTTCTGTTTCAGTTTCGGATGAAACTACTTGTAGAAAAAAGGTATAATTATAAGTTGTCAAATGCGATTTTGATAATGGATAACAATACCAGTGCTCACCGTTCTCAGCTCACAGCTCGAATCGCATAGGCTAGTTTATTGTATCAATTCACATAGAGTACTAATTTAAAAAGATAAAATCGTCTAAATTTTTATAGAATATTATTAATGAAAGGGAAAATAAGAAAACAAATAGAGTGCAGTGTTTGGGTAATCTTGAGTACTACTGGCACAATGCATTCTGACAGAATACGTTCTCCAGGCAGACGCCAGACCCAGACCTTGCCTTCCGAACGGTAAAGGGTGAACCGTCATTCGTCGCTCCAAAGAACCCGTTTCCACTGATCTACGGTGCAATTACCATGTGCTTTGCACCACATTAACCGAGCAACGCGGTTGGACTTTGTGATCAAAGGATTATAGGTAGCAGCACGACCATGAAAACCAAGCAGATGTGCTTCCTTACGGATGGTATTCATTGAAACAATACTCCCGGATGCCTGTTGAAACTCCTCGCGAATGAGGGCCATCGGTCTGGTCAGGTTCTTCCTAATTATTAGCACTCGTCGGTCTCTATCTCCCAGTTTCGTTGGTCTACCGACTCGGGCCACATTCCGACAATCACCGCTCACTTTCCATTTCTTAATCACATAGGCCACTGTCGATTTTGGGTACTTCAGATCGCTAGATATGTCCCTTAAGGATCGACCACATTTGTGATCCCCGATAATTATACCTTTCTCGAAATCAGAGAGCTCCGAACTGCGCGGCATCTTGCATGCGACTAATGCCGATATTGTTTCCTACACGATGTATACCGGCGGAGGCCGTGACCTACCTCAGGACCGCAGGTATCGTCATTTGCATAGGTGTCCAAATACTCATTGGTAGACAGTGTGTGTGTTTATTCCTAATAAATGATATGGAACATTCATATAAACAGAATAGTAAACTTCTTTGCATCAGGATAAGTTATGAATCTACTAGGAAGTGATAGCGGGCAACCAAATATTGTGTGGTATGGAAGGTGCTGATAGTCAAGTGCAGAGTCTGTTATATATATATATATATATATATATATATATATATATATATATATATATATATATATATATAACTTTCACACATTTTATTGTCTGCTTCATCATATACCCATCCTCGTTATCAATAGTTCCCCATTAAGATCTCAAAATAACTCTTTAAAATCTTAACTGATTTTAAAAGCTTAACACACACACACATACATACATATACATATATGTGTGTGTGTGCGGCAGAGAGAGAGAATCGTATAAAGAATAATGTATCGCGTTTAAATAAATGCATTTTACGGAAGTTATATGTTACGCAATAAATTTTATGTATTTAAAGTATTATCAAAGCTAATTTAATCCCTAATTTAATTTATACTTCCTCTTTTCTCATATTATATTCCTAAGTACACACAAAAGTACAAACGATTAGCATTCTAAAACATTTGATGGCATGCATTTCTCACCACTTGAATTTCTGTCTCTATTCACCTATCATTCACGTCTAAGATCAGACTCCTGACAAATTAATCTCGTTTCTCTGTTAATCACCCCTTCTAGAAGACTGCGGAGGATTTCCAAACAGTTGATTTAAATTTAGCTCTTGGCAACGCTTTCGTTCAATACGTCCCGACTTTTAGCGTCGCTCAATAACTTTTCTTTTTATCACCTCTTGTAACTCGCAAGAGCATCAATTTCTCTATTGACATTCTTTCGCGTCCCTGTGACTAGGAAATTTATAAACCATTCTTTTATGGGATTTTATCTGCTATTCACGACAGTTAAATTAAATAAAAGCATCAAACGAATTTTCTAATGTTGTTTTTCGTCCTCTTGATATTTTACCCTGGGTTTTCTGATAATTTGGAATGACTGCGAATGACTTTAAACTTCGTTATTGTTATTTCAGTCGAACGCTGGCCGATTGGTTAAGGCGCTGATCATCGGTGCCAGAGTTCGTGGGTTCGAATCCCACTGTCGCATGGACGTTCGTAGCCGTTCGGAATCGGCTTTAAGCTGTAGGTCTTGGTCTCATTAGCCCTCGTGTGCAAAACAGTAGGGTAAGTGTGTTTTACACTGACACATCCGAAGACATACAGTTGCAACTATTGATGACCGTGCTGAAACTGTGACCAATAAATGGCTACCAAGCCACCGCTGACCTATGAGAGGTCCATCATGGTCGGATTTTAATGTTGTCTAACCCGGTAAGGAGCAAACATTACAGCTCATGATTACCAGGAAGAACGGTAGAAAAGATAACTCAGGTATCCAGGGATCGTGAACCCCGTACACACCTAAAGGAGGTATGCCCCTGTGGGCTGTGCAAAACAGTTGATCGTAGTGCTCCAAACCAAACCAAACCGTTATTGTTATTTCCGATGTCGCTTAGACAAACCAAGGACGAATTAAGGCATACGCTACTCATATTAAGGGAGAAGTGTGCGCCTTTATTTTAATGAGCACCTCTAAGGTGAAAGTACGATTTGGCTCAAGTGGGTCCTCGTAATTAAGAAGCAAACCCATTGATCTTCCAACCACAGAGATTTCGTTTGAGGCATTAGATTACATTGTGATCACGAACGTATTTTATATGCCCCCAGCTACCTTCAACGAACACGGCGGATTTTAGGCCGTCTCGGACTCCGAACCCGCATTTTTTCAGTTATGATATCGTTGTCTTTGCCACCTGAGCGACCGCATTTCACACCAAATAATAAATATTATACACTCCACACACACATTTAGGTATATGCGTATAGTCTCGGACTCCGAAACCGCAACCTTTCAGTTATGATATCGT
>CM063500.1:15709832-15719832 GCA_032207245.1 Pardosa pseudoannulata | reverse complement strand
AATTTCTAATTATCCCTTTTTTACACATGACATATATATAACATCGGTTCAGTTCCGGTTTTCGCTTCTCGAAAAATAACGATTTTCTGTTCAGTTCTGAATAAATAATTTTATTTTATGTATATTCCTATTTGTAATAAAAATCAAATTCTATCTTAAACAAAAAAATGTAATTCTATCAAAATTTAGAGGATTTTTATTAATCGATACATTGTGTAAATTAATATAATTACATACACGAAACGAGCTGTGAGCAGAGAGCGGCGAGCATTGGCAATGTTATACATAATCAAAATCGCATTTGACAACTGGTCATTCAACCGAATTAAAAATGCGTTCTACAAGTAGTTTCATGCGAAGCTGAAACAGGAAAGTGTCAGTGAACATCAAAACAGGAAATCGAGAAGCAATGGATATGTCTTGTTGATAATTATAGGGTTAACGTTGAATTAGAAAATATTGATAAGTTGGTTACAGTAGCAAAATGACTGAAGATATATCGAACCGAAAAAAAACATTTGTTTTCGGTTCAGTTCCGGTTTTCATTCCGACCAAAATAACGGTTTCTTCCGGTTTTGCCGGTTTTCCGGTTCGAAGTCCAACTACGTAGTAATTTTAAAATATGAGTTGAAAGGGGAGGTATTCCCTTCCCCGTACAAAATTTCTCTCTACGCCCTTAATTCAATGTTATTTTTTCCGTATTCATTGTTTATAGATTCTTATTTATCCCCGCATCTATCGTCGTAAAATTTCGGTCCCGTCGCTTTGTGTTTTAAGAGAAGCTAAGGAAAGGGTTTATTTATGTTGATGAGAAAGGTTGAAGTTTTTTTGAACGGAAAAAAGAATCCTGGCTCATCAGCGTCTTAGACAAAATACTTTTTAAATGTTAAGTATTGTTTCAAATATTACTAATATTTTATAAAATGTTAACTATTTTCTCTTTATGTTGTAAATACATATTCATTTACCCACATTCATACATTTAATCGTATTTTTTCATAAACTTCCCTCATCCATTGTCTTACAATTCCATCCTTTTGAACACCTGTTCTATAGAAGTTCCACTGTAATTCGATCAAAAATTATTTTATGTTGTTAAAAATATGACGTATTAAATTTCAGCAGAAATCAGAAGAAAAAGATACATTTAAAAAATTTTTAGCTGACTTGTTTTCGTTTTTGCAATTTTTATGTAAGTCACACGTGCATACTTTCTTTTTTAGTGTATGCAAAATCAAGGTCAGATAGCGACAAAGTCAAGGTGTGTCTAAGATTGATAGAATTCAACTTTCATTGAATGACCTTGAGTTATTAGCAGTCATGGTACAAAACGCTTCGATAGGCAAATTAATTTTTTTCTCCTCTGATTTTTCTGATTTGGGCACACAAGGATATTTTTATGGTTGGCAAATGACGGTTTTGACAGTATGAAGGGAAAGGTAACTCTGTAATTATGAAAAATAAATGATAGAGCCAGCAGAATAATATGTTTGGATGAGTTGAAATCAGTGCCTCTCTACCAGGGGTGATTTTTTATCCTAAAATTCTGAATTTTCCGAAAATTATAACTAACAGATTTTTTTCCCGAAAATTTGAAATGAAGTTTAAGAAATATCTGTTTTTTGAAAATGAAAAAAAGAGTTTTTTAAAACCATCTTCCACTTCAAATAAAAAATATATAAATGAATTTTGAAGATAATCAGAAAGTTGCAGTGGCGTACGCAGAATTTTTTCAAGGGGGGGGTGTTCATAATTCTAAAAAATAACATGCATAATTTCTGCTAAAATTTTTATTTTTGCCATTTTGTCTGAGCTCAAGGGGGGGGGGGGTTAAACCCCTACTCCCCCCGTGCGTACGCCCCTGGAAAGTTGTATATCCTTTTTCGCTGTTTTTTTTCATTTTTGTTGCATCCACAATATTTTTTTCTACCGAAAAACAGTTGTAATATGTTACGTGAGTTTCTTTTTTAAAGCAATATGTTAAAATTTAAATTTTTCTATTAAGATTAAGAAATTGAATTTTTGTTCTCTAGATAACCAACACACACATTCATAGTTGTGTGTTTTTATTATTTTATACAGAACACACTTATATCTGCAAATGTATAATAAGGTGATGTATATTAGAACAAATTAATATATTGATATTTGGTAAACGATATATCACAATATTAAAATTCATGTATCATTCTAGTTTCCAGTTTTCTAGTTTTGACATCCAGAATCTAACCTTAATATAATTTTTATTTTAAATTAGTAACGTATACTTTTTCAGAAAATTTTGTATAGTGTTCCATGTTTAATCTGCCTCCATATGGTGAACTTATTGAATAATGGGACTGTCTAGGATTGAATCCAGAGAGGCCAGACTGATCTTGTCTCGAACAGACATAGATTTTTAATTTAAATTTTAAAAAAAAGGTTTAAAAAATTATGTAGGCTTTATATATGAAAAATAGATAAAATAAAATTTTGAGGTAAATAAAAGCAGAATTTTTGTAAAAATTTATTCAAGTACAACAAATTTACAAAAGTTAGGTATCGAATGTAGGCTACGGAAATGCATCTTATGGAAAATAGGTTGCACCTTAAGAAAAGAGTAACAACTTTGTGCTTGATGCATTCAGCAAAGAAATTTTATATTAGGCACAGATTTAGTTAGCTTCAACCTCATATCCATTCGTTTGGTGATATCAAGTGAATTTCTTTTCTTAACCCATACTTAGAATCAATACTTAGAATCCCCCATGCGTATATATCTCTACAATTTCTCTGTACACGTGACATTACCAAACAATTATAATGCTAAGCATTAAATCTTGGCTTGGATTTATTGGTAAACAATTGCACTAAAATTCACATGTATCTAAAATAATAAATTGTTAAACATTACAATAAATGATTTGGATGAGTACGTGTATAGGTAAAATTCAATTTCTGGTGGATGGACTGGATACAGAATCAGACACAAATGGACAATTTTGACATGGAAACACCATGAAAAAATAACATCCATTTATATCCCGTTGCGTTTTTTAGGGATTGTATATTGCACGAGGGTAAGACACGCAATCAACTACGTTTGCATCATGTTCTCTATACAGGTGACATTAGAAAGCTATTACATATTGTTGTGCCTTACATGTTGGCGTGGATTTATTGTTAAGGAATTTCATCGAAAATATCGCCTACGTATAACTAAATTAGTAAATTTTAAGATTATAGTAAATGATTTAGATGAGCACGTGTTTAGGTAAATTTCCATATCTGATTCTTGCTTACGCTACAAATTTAGATACAGATATATAATTTGGAGTTAAAAACATCACACTGGGTCCCCATCAACTTGGAAAGGTAGGAAATTATAAAAGAGGTGGGGAAATTTAGGGAAAATATAGAATGTGTATCAGAAATCGGGAAAATGTAAACCCTTGCCTGTGACACATGAATTCAGTTCGGGCAACGCAAATGCGCCAATATTGGAATTCCCGACCAGAGTTCGGACAAAAGAAAACGCGGTATTTCAATTTCTTGTAGCCTGAAAAAGGTTCGTCCAATGCACAGTACTTATTTGCCATTTTCCCAACAGATAGAGATATTTTCCCTCGAAAATTTCGGAAGTTTCGCGACATTTATCTCTATTTCTCGGATACTGTAACGGATTTGTGATATTCAAGGGAAGCTGGGGAACATGGAATTCATGGCAGTTGATACAGGTGATAATATTGTTGTATTTCTTTATTATATTTTTACCCAGAAAATTACGTCATTCGATTTATACTGGTGTAATTTAAGCAAAAATTGTAATCCATTAGCATTTCCCATATATGGGAAAATGGTTATTTCTTTTTAAATTTTTTTGTTAAAAAATTATCTATTAATAACATTTTGATGATAATAACGAACAAAATTAAACATAATTTATTTTTCTATTTTCGATAGTTTTCCTGAAATATATTTCACAAGACAAGGGGTTAAGAATATTTTTTTAAATCATTGAAAGAGATCTGAATTTATTTTTTCTGAGCTGATGTGTATAAGTTTATTTAGTGTTGATTTTTATAAAGATCAAATCTAAAAAGATCTTATCACGCTTCAACATGTGCTTCTTGAAAAGCAACACATTCATATTCAGATTCCTTTTGACGAATATGAGGATTTCTCTACCGATAGTGAAAGCTTTCACCCGATAGTTTCCGAGCCTTTTCACAAGTTAACCCGAAATAAAATAAATTTATTAAAATTTTTTCTCTGTAGCTCAACTTTGCATATATTCTTATCCAGTAAAATGAATCATAAAGAAGTAGTATATAAAAAATTTAAAGTCAATTATTACTAGTTCAACAAAGAAAAATTTTATTTTAGTTACTTTTAATAAAATAATTACAATTACTATATGTATATACATATGACAGAATCACAATATTAAGAGGCAGAATAGAAAGCAAATTTCATTGCAATTTTCCATTTTCCTTTCTATATATGGTGTTTGCCGTGTAGTTCTCGTTTATATTTGGGTATTAACCTGTGATCAAATGTATAGTGGTATTTATTTTGGTTGGTTTGTGTAAAAATATTTTAGTACTAAATTCAACCACAGGTTCTGAGAAAATACAGACATTAAATATGAAAATAAACTAAAAGCTAAACTAACAATCTGAAACCAGCTTAAAATAAAAAAAAAGTAAATTTATAATAATGATATATATACCTCTATGTACACTTCTGATTCTATCTTCATAAAAATTACTTTATCAACACCTTCAAATTAGGTGCCAATCTAATTTAGTTCTGACAATAATTTTTCATCACTTAAGTAAATATGTAAATATAAGAGAGAAGACCTAATCTCAATTTCAAATATATGTAAAAGGGGGTACCTTTGTGAGTTGGAACACTGCTGGTTGAGAGCTGATCAGGTTTTTTATGTATGGATCTTCCGTCGCTCTGGTCAGGGGTTTTCTTCTGAGAGTTTGGGGTGCGGCCGTAATATTTGATACAAGAACACTGCTGGTAGTCGCTAGATGTTCTGAATGTTTCCGGAGTCTCTGTCGAACTCAAGGCTATTCTCCTTGGACTCCACAAGTCTCACTGTCACAGTCGTCTCCTCCGACTTCTGACCTCTCTGCTCTCCTTGATTAGACTCCACTCTTGAACACGTCCCGTCGGACTTGTCTCCTCGACTCGACTCCCGAACACGTTCTCTCTTTTTTAGATTTTTCTTATTTTATTAATTTCATCTTTGTCCCCTCTTCCTTCTTATCGTCCAATCGGGATAGTTGAAAAAATCTAATTGGTCTGCTTAACCCCGCCTTGAGACCGCCAACGGGGAAAACCTTATCCCTTCTAATTGGACACTGTCCCTTGGGGACTCATAAATAACTCCACAAAGGTACATTCTTATTTAGTGTAAGTACGGAGACAGGATTATAATCTGGGACTGGGATCAGAACCCCGCCCGAGACTACCGTACAAGACAACAATACCCGTTGAAAATAATTTTATGGTTCTCTGTCCTTTACAAAAGATGTAATAAGGTCAGATTTAGTCCCGAGCATTTTACTTGTTGTATGAATGAATAAATTATATTACTGATCTAAATTGCCTCTTCACAGTGTTGGACTATTACTTTTGTTTTTTACTATTTATTCGCTTTTTATTTTTTTTTCTAATTTATGAAGCTGTTGGCTGTTTAATTCTATCCATCTCTTGGAAAGGTTCATTATTGCAAGGAAACTTTCCAGTGAGTCTCGAGCAGTCCACTTCTTCAATTAATAGTCCATTGAAGGATTTCACACGACTCGAGGCGACATATGCTTGACCTGCCGCGAAGAGTTTTAGTCTTAGATATTCAGAGTGGACTCCGCTTAATGTGATCGTGGTTAATGTTATCATTCGCTTATTGTTATATAAATCATTTCGTCCCGAGAATTTCGTCACATACTGAACACATGTAGAAACTTGAATAAATGTAGTTTTGAGGTAAATTTAAATTTTCTAAATATATTAATTACAACGTTCACAATCATGTTTTCTTTTTTTCCCATTCAATATGAAACACCCTGTGTGTTACTTTATGATTTTAAATTAATAATTCTACTAATACAGCTTAGACTAGTAGTATTCTACTAGTGTACGGTGAAAATAAATATTACCAATTTTAAATTAAAAGACATTTGAGCTAATATTGCGTGTCATGCAGTCAGGAAATTTTGAGACTTTTGGTTAGGGAAATCAGTGAATCTATCAAACAATTTTTGCTGGGAAATCTGGCATGCCAAAACAACATCCATTAATCCATTGCGTTTTCTAGTGATCGTGTATTACACGAGGGTAAGACACGAAGTCACGTTCTCTGCACTCGTGACATGACTCCGCTGTTATATTGTTTTGTATTAAGAGATGGCGTGTATTTGATTTTAATGCGGTCTGATTGAGCTTTGCATTACAAAATGGTCGTCATACGCGCAGCGAACGGCGATAAATTGAGCTTGCTGAAATGAAGTCATCGTAATAAAAAGTAAAGAAACAATGAGTTAGAACGTCCTCGTACTGTCTGTTTCGAACGGAAGCTCGTTTTCTTCTTTCGACGGTTTGTTTTAAGTATACAATGCATTTGATCCCCGAGTCCTTGTAATGAAAGAAGGAAGAGGACAAAAAATAAGTTTAACCCGTCGGATGAACGCTCGTCGCTTTACACGTGGTGTGTGGTGATCGGGGCTTTGACTTGTGCGCGAGGAGATACCGATAACCTTGACATTTGGCTCAAACTTAATCTCTCTCGCTGCTCAACGGTTCGTGGATTGTGGAGGGTACTACTCTGTCATAACGCACGTCAAAATATGACATCCAATTGCTATTTCTCCTCATCTTTCACTCCTTTTATTTTTACCCGTTCGCGGAATACGTTTTTTTGGATAGAGATTGAGAAGTCTGCTGAAAAGATGGAAATCTAACACCTGAAATCTTTCAAAGGGATGCCTGTGTCTCATAGGCCGTACACGTAGGCGGATAGTTGGATATTTTTGTTGGGATTTTGAACTTCCACGCGTGTGCTTGTTGGGGAACATATTTAAATTTCTTTTTGTAACAGGTCTTTGACTCCGTAGAAATGTTTTTATTTTCTTACTCCATTTTTTTTTGGTTATTCTATTGCCATGCATTAAATGTGTCTTTTTATACTCTTTGAATGAAAGAAGGGCTGACAGAGAAGATACTTAAGATTTTACTTGAGATATTTCGCTATGGCTTAATTGAGCAGGAAATGTTTTGGCAGTGCATAAATGAGTAAAATTAAAGGGTGTTGAAAGTTTACTTTGATACTGTGCTCTTTGTTAATTGTTCTTTAAATATGCCTTATCCTTAAAACATCGGTGCCTTCTGTCTTGCTTGATAATTATACAGTTGTTTATAGCTTCAAGTAGTAAATAGTGCTTTTCTACTGTAGTACCATTTGAGTGGCAAAGGATTTACCTATCACTTCTAAACAAATATCAGGCTTTGTTTTCGTCCTTTTTTGCTCCAACAACGAATTATGATTGGTCATTACTTTAATTTAGAAGATATATCTTTATTATGTGAGAGAGAACAGCTTTAACTGTTTCGAAATTATGGTTTGGACTATGGGTGACTATTAAGAGGATTTAGTGAATCTAACACTAGTATATTTCCAATTGGGTTGCATGAGCAACGGTCACTCTTTCGAAATTATGAGTTGGACTGACTGTTGATCATTACCATGATTGAGTAAATCTAGCACTAGTATGTTTTGTTTAGATTGCATGAGCATCTGTTTCTATTATTTGGACTCTTGGTCGCCGGTATCATTTATTATATCTAGCATTAGTATGTTTCCAAACAGGTTCCACAAGCATCTGTCACTGTTTCGAAATTACAATTTGGACTCATTTGTAGGATTTAGTAAATCTAACAATAATATGTTCCCAATTGGGTTGTATGATCAGTTGTCACCTTTTCGAGATTATTAATTGACTGTTGATCATTACCATGATTTAGTAAATCTAGCACTGGTATGTTTTCTTTAGAGGACATACCTCCTTTACATGTGTACGGGCTTCACGACCTCGGGATATCTGAGTGATTTTTTCTTAGCGTTCTTCCTGGAAGTCTAGAACTTACCTCTATAGTGTTTGCTCCTTAGCGGGTTGGACCACATTAAAATCGGATGGGTCAGCGTAAAACACACTTAGGTTGTATGAGCATCTGTCTCTATTATTTGGACTCTTGGTCATCGGTATTATTTATTATATCTAGCACTAGTATGTTTCCAAATAGGTTGCCTGATCATCTATCACTGTTTCGAAATTACCATTTCGACTCATTTGTAGGATTTAGTAAATCTAGCAGTAATATGTTTCCATTTGGGTTGCATGATCAGCTGTCACGTTTTCGAGATTATTAGTTGGACTGTTGATCATTTTCACGATTTAGTAAATTTATCACAAGTATGTTTCATTTAGGTTGCATGAGCATCTGTCACTGTTTCGAAATTGTTTTGAACTAGTAGAATACTGTAGTATAAGTAGCTTTATTATTCTTCGAAGAGTTGCTGTAGCAAAGATGTCAATATCATAGCCAAAGTGTTGAAGGCTCTAGCTGAATTAGTAGACCGCCGTCTACCTATGGTGGCTGAGGCTTGTAAAATATTTTCTTGGTCATAATGTCCTTCAAATTCAAACAACACCTGCTTGGTCCCTGCTTCCAAATTACGAAAACCCACTTTAAGCTAAAAGTCTTTCTTTCCATCTAGCGTTACCCTTCAAAAAGAAAGACGCAATCTTTCGGTTTAACCCGTTCGCGACCTACGTCTCGTATACGCGACGCAGCGATTTTATTCTATCTGTCCAGTATCTCCTCCACGCGATGATTTCCGGTTGTTATTGGGAGACCAGCGTTGCGTATACGTAATCGGAGATAAGAACGTTTTATTTTAATTTTTAAGTACTAGATTTAATTACTAGATGGAGTTAAATGGTAACGGTTTTCACAATGATCGATTCCTGTAGCATTTACTTGCTGGTCCTCAAGGGGTTAAATCAAGTAGTCTCCGGCTGACGAGTTTGACTTGTCCAAGAGATATTAGAATCAATAAAAAATAAATTTATTTACCTTAATCGATCTCAAATCTAACAGTGTTTTTGTATACTATTGGTTTATGAATAATGTCTTTTTAAAGGGTTAGGCATTGGATGTGGGTAAGTTGTATTACTATTGGTTTATGAATAATGTCTTTTTAAAGGGTTAGGCATTGGATGTGGGTAAGTTGGTATACTATTGGTTTATGAATAATGTCTTTGTAAAGGGTTAGGCATTGGATGTGGGTAAGTTGATATACTATTGGTTTATGAATAATTTCTTTTTAAAGGGTTAGGCATTGGATGTGGGTAAGTTGGTATACTATTGGTTTATGAATGTCTTTTTAAAGGGTTAGGAATTGGATGTGGGTAAGTTGTTATACTATTGGTTTATGAGTAATGTCTTTTTAAAGGGTTAGGCATTGGATGTGGGAAATTGGTATACTATTGGTTAATGAATAATGTCTTTTTAAAGGATTAGGCGTTGTATGTGGGTGAGTAGGAAAAAAAAGATCAACGATTAATTTGCTATTGTAATAATACGTCAAAAGTAAAATCATAACAAAAGGGTTCCACGGAGAAAGTAAAGATTTTGGTAGAGTTTTGTAATAGAGTTATGAAGTATACAACAAACCCCTTTCTTATATACTTCGCAACTCAAAGCATACAACAAAGTAACTTCGTAATACATCAGTGGTGCTTCCGTGACATTACGTAAATCCCTTTTCGATTGTGGCCCGAAAGTGAAGTAATGGGAGTGGGTACGAAGGCCTTGGGAAGAACGAGACGAAGACCGATGTTACACCGTAAGATAAGTCAAGCGAAGGTTACTCGGATATTTTCTTCTTCTTTCTCCTACTGGTTTCCTTTTTTGTTTTTCTCCAAGTTTGTGTTTTTTTTTATGC
>CM063500.1:15614832-15702332 GCA_032207245.1 Pardosa pseudoannulata | reverse complement strand
AAATAATATAATGTATTACATTAATTATATAATTTATATAAGTTTTACTAGTAATAAAACAAACTTACGGTGGTACCAGAAACAATTATTTTCATTCTCTATGTTCTGTGGGAAATTGGTCTGAGATTCAGAAAATTATATTTAATTAACAGCATCCATTTGGTTTTCTTTGGAGTGCTATGGTTTACTCTTTTGCAGAACCAGAATTAATGATACCGGGACCTGCTGCTTAAACCGATTTCGGACGGCTATGTCCCAATGGGAATTGAACCTACGAACTTGGGATCTGAAAGTCAGCGCCCTAAATCTTTCGGCCATATCATTGTTTGAGCGCTGCTTCAGCGTGTCTCAGTAAGAAAAATTTGATTTGTAACTCTATTGAAGAAAATTACTTTAATATTTTACCTCTTGTAATTCAGTTCTTCTCCTTCCCTACACTTTAAATTAGAGGATTTTTATAAAGTTTGGTGTTCAACACATTTTGGCCGCGTGGTTCAGCTGGTAGCTTAAAAATGTTAAGATTTACTGCTTTAGATGTTTTATATTTAACTATTGAAATATGTGTTTGAAATAATTGCGGCCAACTAAAGAAAATACTATCTAATTCCTCTTCCACACTATGGCCAGTTTTTCACCAATACAGTACTGGTTCTGATGACGACAATGGATGGTGGTTCAAGGGTTTCATCCACACATTGGGCCACTAAATGAACCAAGCGCGTGAATACGCCCATAGAGTCTACTGCGTACTTTAGTAGCACATCTGGCTGGCTTTGATGTTTGGAGATAAACCACTTCCCAAGCCATCCTCCGCCAAGTCCATTTTATCGTCTGCCAACGTCGACCTTGATAAGCCATACCCCCTCCACACAGTGGTAATGGCTTGCAGTGGATGGTGAATACCATCATGGCAACCACTATAGCAATGTACAGTAGCAATGACAATATTTTCCCACATTGTTATGCATCTTCCACAATATGACAGTTGATCGCTACTGCAGTACAGGAACTGATGGGACCTTGGATCATGGTTCATCTGTTGCATCCACACATTGGGCTATTAAAGACAAGCGCATGAATGCGACCATAGAGTCTATTGCGCACTTTAGTAGAGCATCTGTCTGTTTTGAATGTTTGAAGAAAACTTCCGCTTCCGCACATCCATCCTCTGACACGTCAACTTTTCGTCT
This sequence comes from Pardosa pseudoannulata, assembly GCA_032207245.1. Taxonomy (NCBI): domain Eukaryota; kingdom Metazoa; phylum Arthropoda; class Arachnida; order Araneae; family Lycosidae; genus Pardosa; species Pardosa pseudoannulata. The sequence continues at coordinate 15,701,142 of CM063500.1, read as the reverse complement.
GCCATCGTAGATCTCGATAAGCCATACACCCTCCACGGTGGTAATGGCTACCAGTGGACCATAGTACGCAAAGCCATTTACTATTTCAAATAGTAGCTGAATGAGATGGCGGTTAAGTTGAACATGTGTTGAAATAATTTTTTTTTGATAGAGTAAACGTTGGCTAAATGTGTAATACATCCAAAAACGTTCTGTAGTGGGGAAACTTTGAACTTTTTCTGTTATTAATCGCTTAAACCAATTCCTATCCTCTTATTATGTGTGACACAACCTTTCGTAGCTTTTTGAACAATAGTTTAGATTTAGAGGACTTTAAAGTAGGGGAGTTTAATCATGTACACTCTGTATGCCATCCATCATCGAGGTTTGGCGTATGTTTTGATAACATTCAAAACTTATTTTCTTGTTCTTTCTTCTTCTAAATAAACTAATTATTGACAAAATTGACTTCTTAATTTCTACCCTTCCATTATCCTATAAAATGTGTGTAGCAGATAAATTGGTGTGCAGGCTACTAAGGAATGTTGGGCAGTACTGCAATGGATAGAAAGCAAGTTTAAAAAAACAGACATAACTCTGCTCCGGAGAAATGAGAAAATTTGAAAACTCCGGAAACTCCTCAGATTGCTCCGAAAAATAAACTGCTCCGGAGAAATGAGAAAATTTGAAAACTCCGGAAACTCCTCAGATTGCTCCGGAAAATAAACTTTTGAACAGCTAAAAGATTACAATTTAGCCAAACTGAATTTAGGTTAAATTTGAGTAGACAAACTCTGTTTTCCCTGATGATAGAAAATTGGAAATATTTTAATCAGGGTCAATGTTGCTGCTGTGGTTATTTCAAAGCCATTAATAAACCCAAGTTTACTTTATATCGTCTTTAATTATAGTAAAATGCCACTGATCTATATTACAACATTCAAATATAGGACAAAAAACAAGGAAATATGTTAAAAAATATTTAAAAAATTAAAAATTAAAAGAAGCATTCGACGTGCTACGCCTGAAAAAAAAAATGCCAATGTCCAACAGAACGCTGCATTTTTTCCCTTCCTTCTTTCTACTCCGGCAACCCTATACTTTTTCCATTATCCTGTGCTGATGCGTTCGTTGTTCCATTGTCCTTTGCACAATGCGTCCTTTCCCGGCTCTGCCCAGAAGACTCCAAGGATGGTCCTGAATCGCCTCCTGGAGATCAATCACAACTCTCCAAAACGGTGAAGTTTAAGTGCAATCTTTTTCACTGGCCACACCACACGCCTCCTGGAGTCGTGAAAAAAACTTAGGAATTCAACCCACAATGTGTGAGTGAGGCTAGCAAACTTTATGTCAAACATAGCTGCATTCTCACAGTTGCTATAAGAAACACTGTTTTGAAAAATATGTTGTTAAAGATAAAAAAAACTACTCATACATTTTTAAATGCATAAATTTCAATTTACCTTTTACACTTTACTAATGTGTAAATATTTTAAATTTAATTTTAATTTAGGAACTAATATGTACTCATGAGTAATCTGTAATTGTTAAAATTTGAAACTACGCTTTTGCTCCGGGCTCAAGTGCGTGAATGTTGGCATGTCTGAAAAAATGCTGCCATATTTTACATATGAAATATATGTGTGTGAAAAGACAAAGTAGCTTTCAAAAAACAACATTTTCAAGAAAATTACCGGACGTCTTATTATAAATGCATCCAAAATTCGCGTGCAATGTCGAACGATCCCGAAGCGTGACTAATTGAGTTCGAAATCTGAGATTGCATCAACGGAGCATCTCGATTGTTGTTCGCCTTTGCTTTGTACCTTAGGTGTTTCCTTTTTTTGTGTGTTTTTTCTTCTTCCCAGAGAGAGTGATGTTCGCCCTCCGGTATCGCCAAAGATCACATTTAGTGGTGTGTACATTTTACCGGATAAAAGGAAAAATTTATCTCTTATGTTCTTATCAGATTGCGGTGTGGTATCACTTAAGAGCCTGTCATCTATTTCGCTGGTAGGATGACACATCTATGTGCAGTGGAATTCGTTTAAGACGATTATCAAGGGATCAAGAAATTAATACTTAAGGGACAAACGGCTTTAAAAAGTCGAAAAAAATGTTAAAAAAAATATCATTTTCGGCTTTTTTCATACCTTGAAAACTACCAATTTTACAAACATAATATATGAGACATACCACATTTCTTGAAAGGGGTAGGAAATGAAGGGGAATTCCCTAATTTTATGAAAGGGAATTTCAATTCTATTAGCTGTCTAGTGCTTTCGCTTCTCAGATATTATTTTGAAAGTTGTTAAATTTATTTTGTCTGTGAACTACAAGTTACAACCGCTCTTCTAAGAATTGCACCAAGGAAAGTTAGTCCTCGACCTGGACTCAAAGTTTATCACCCTACATCACAGAGAAAAAGTGATGGCCATTTTAGGTAGATGTGCACAGTGCACATTAAATGCAAGATTAGCTTGCAATGAGTGCAAGAAAAAAAATTGCATCTCCATTGATTTCCAATACATCGTGTCATAAAGGTATAAACTCATGTTTTTGATATTCGTTTAAGAAAATGTTTTCATTTAAATTTATAATTTTTAAACTTTATTGATATCTGTCCTTAAATTTAAAAATAAATTTTAAATTCATTCTAACTATTTTTCTTATTATTTAATATATACATCATTCTACTCAATTTGTGAATCCAGTGTATAGTCAGAATCGGCCAATGTTCCCAATTGGGAACATCATGAAAATCGTAAAAGAAAATTTTTTTCCCACAATTAAAAGACTAACATAAATTAACTGAAGCATTAGAAAGCAAGATATGCAAAAAAACAATTTAAAATATATCTATTTCTGAATTCGTCCTGTAAAAGATTAATAAATCATTTAAAGATAACATGCGTGAATGGAATGAATGGATGAGTAGTGACGAAAAGTCGTATACAAAAAAAAAAGGCGGAGCTATACGGGCCGCTACACTTGATATGATGTGTACTTTTGTCATCGAATCATGGTAAAAAGTGAAAGTGGAAACAGTGATAAAATCCTTTAAAAAGTGATTGATTTCTAATGCTACGGATGGCACTGAGGACGATATGTTACGGGATTCTGATGACGACGCAGAATTTGACTTATTAGGTACAGAATGGGACCCATATGATGAACTCAACAATGAAAGTGAGAATATACTCAGATGATGAATGTGTGGATTTAGCAGGATTTTAAAAACACTGCTGAGTGACTTGATTCATTTTATAATGGTGTTTTGCAATCAACATTTTTTTATGTACCCGTGGTATAAGACGACCTCGGATTTTGGGGAGTCATTTTTAGGTTTTAAGTGTCGTCTTATACGCGGAAATATACGGTATTTAGAACAAATAATTATCTTGACACACATACCTCATTCATTTTTGAAGCATAAAAAACATTTTTGTTAGAAAGTTTTAAATGAGAGACACTTTACTGTTAACGAAAATAATATGAAGGCTAACGCGCGTGATTGCTAAAAATATAATTCAGTTTAACCCCTTTTATCCTGACGCTACTTATAAATACTGCTTCAATCAAACACCTATATTCTGGTATGGTGTTTTCTGTGGAAGTGGGGTTTCTATGGGGAACTAGGAGTCGAGCAAAACATAAAAAGGTTTGTACCTGAAAAAGAAACCCATAGAAAAGACAATAAAAAATATATTATTTGAGTGGGTGATATATAGTGGTAATACGCGTTATGTCCTTAACCCGATATTTAATATATAAATTGAATTTGGCTTTTCGCTAACAAATTTAAATCTTAAAGTGAAAAACACAAATTAAGGAGAGAAGAAGATACTGAATTAATGGATTTTATTGATATTAATATAAAATTTTAAAAAGATTAATAGAAGACAATTAAATTTTTTTAAAGATAAAAATTAATAAAAAAGGAGAAAACAAAAATGAACTAAAAAGGGTAAGACGATTATGGGGGATGGAACTCTGAGCTCCTCTTCTCGTTTCGGGATCCAGGTCTCTCTCTCTCTCTCTCTCTCTCTTCCATCCTGTCTGTTCGGATGAGAACCGCCAGTCTGGAAAGCTCATCAAAATTCCTTTTGGCTGGTGGCACGGGGGAAAACCGCCAAGCGCAGGACTAAAACATGCCAATGTGTGGAGTGGGGATATGTCATATCATGAAAAGGGCGAAATTATAAAACTATTGCAATGCAGCGCTCACCAAGGAGAACACCAAGTGACGCTCCTGGTATGTGTGATGTCATCTGATTGAATATCCAGAGAGGCTCATGCGATAAAAACATACGTTTTTCGCCTCACCAACGTAATAATTGGGAGCATGTCAGGAAAGTTACAAACAGAGAATTTTTAAGGGAAGCTTATAGAATTAATGGAAACTAAATGGAACAGAATATAAATTAAGGAAATGGAACGTTATGACATATATATTCTTAATAAAGCCGTTTTTCCTCACGGAATAAATCGATATTATTTTTCGGTTCAGTACTACTTTCGTTCCTACCGAAATAACGGTTTTTTCGGTTTTCGGTTCAAAGCCCTAGTTGAAACTAATGCTAATGAATTTAACTAAAATAAAGTCAAATGCTAGTCATTAAATATTTTTCATACTTGAAACACAAATATAACGTGTAAGGAAACATGTCAATGAATATATACTACTACTGATTATAAATTTATTGAGGATAAAGTAAACATAACGAAAAGTATGAATAAATCATAGTAAAGTATTTTAACCCTTTTTATCCTGACCGTACTTAATAAGCACCGCTTCAATCAAACGCCTATATAGTCCTACTAAAGCCGTTTTTCCTGACAGTACTCACAAGGACATGAACGATGCAGTTCCTACAGCAGAAAAGAAATGACATTAACAATCAGGAATCCTTTTTATTCACATAGTAGGGATTTTATAATTGGCATGCTGCATTCGAAGGTCGTTTTGTGGTAGAGTTGATACACGTGTTATTCAATTCAGTAAATTTAGCGGTTTATTACCAGTTATTTAGTACTATTATTCTTTTTTGAAGACTTCTATACTTCGCAAGTAAGCATTTCATTTGTTTTATTCATAATTTAATGTTTTATTTTCTATCATAGAGTCAAAAATATATGTTGGTACTAGAAAGTACCAGCTTCAAAATTAACTACTAATATACAGTAAAAATTAATTTTTCTTTTTTCTATGATTATTCTCCATTAAAGCTTATCTAATGATGCAAAAATGCAGTAAAAAAGTTGATGGTAAATTAATTCAGGATATATAAGGTTAAGACAAACTTATCGTTTTAAAACGTATTACAATATCTCAAAATAACTTGGATCTGTATATATTTAAGATACTTACATGTTTCTAAAAATATTTGAAAAAAGGGTATTTTTTCTATAAAAAGTAAAAATTTATCATTGCATAAAATATTTTGGGAAATATACAAGAAAATTTAGGTTCAATCGGATGAAAATAATATTGTATACTACCTGTAAAAATTCTTGAGAAAATATTAAAAATATTTGACTTGCGCGTTTTATGTAAAAAAAACACGGTTTAGAAAAATGAAATTAAATTTTTGTAAGTTTAATTTTTTAATAGTAAACAGCTGACACTTTTTTATTAATAACTTTTCTCAATATTGGAATTTTTTTAAGCGGATTGTTTTACAATGTTTAAAATTGAATTCCTTTTCACATATATTTTTTTATGAAAAGTCCACTTATTTTTCCCTATTTAACTGTCCCTTAAGCGGGAAAACATCTTAAATGGAAAAACTGGGAAAAATACAGTATGAACAATATTTTAATCTCACTTTTAGGATATTACTGAAAAGGAGGATATAACTGAAAATATATCCGGAGAGAAAGTGTATTTCTTTTCTTTGTCTCTGCTTTTTTGCGTCTGGGAATAATTGTTTTCATAAACCTGGGTTAATGTTTATTGAATACTGATTTACATACATTGTCATTTTGAAAGAGATTGATTTGCTACGTATCAAGTCAGATTTAAAGAAATCTTTATTTAAAATTTTTTAAACATCTCCAACTAAATGAATCAAAAAACATTTTTTAAGTAGTAAAATGTAGGTTATAATGTATAATTTTTTAGACTAAATGCACCGTCTTCCAATCTCTATGGAGCCGAACGATGGCCGATTGTTTAGGGTTGCTGGCCTTCGGTACCGGAATTCGTGGGTCTGAATCCCACTGTGGCATGGATGTTCGTAGCCGTTCGGAATCAGATTTAACCCATCCACCGGCCACCCTCCCCACCTTTTTCCCTTTCAAAACAGTCACCCTTTTCGTAAATTCCAGACGGAACTTACCGAACCATACTAGAGTTGCCGGTTTAAAAGTTGTCAGGCTACTTTTAAGTTATTTTCCCTGCAAGGTAAAGGAGTTACGTTACTCAAAATTAGTTTCTTTCATTTATTATCGCTTTGTAATATTTTTTTTCCTCAAAAGTGTGCGATACGAGTTTTACGAGTGCGAACGAGAAGGGGTCGACAGGTCCGTTTTCGAACAGGAATTCGCTGTCGAACTCCCGTCGACGCGTCCGTTCAGTGGGTTAAGCTGTAGGTCCCTGTCTCGTTAGCCCTCGTGTTGCAAAAAGTAGACCGTAGCACTCCAAACCAAACCAGTTCCTTAGAACAAGTTCAGCGTAGCTAAAGAATATCTGTTTATCTATTGATGTATAGACACACACACAACACACACACACACACACACACACACACACACACACACACACACACACACACACATATATATATATATATATATATATATATATATATATATATATATATATATATATATATATATATACCGGATTGTGAAAGCCCTGCCTTATAAAGTAATTTACAATTCTGGATTAAAAAGTTTACTTATCCCGTCAAATGACGGGCTGTATACTAGTATCTTTTCTAATCTCGAAGTCGAATATTTTTTGGACTATTGAAATATTTCCTTCTTGCACAAAATGAACTAGAAATTAATTAAATTCATTTACACCAATGACCAGGAATCAAACATGCGGTTCTGTTTTCCAAATTAAACCAAGAAAAAAAATATCCATGGATATAACTATTAGCTATTGAAAACAAATTAGGAAAAATTCCAAATTTTTTACTACACCGAAAGGATGTTAGTTCTCATCTCATCCTCTTGAATACTGATTCACATTTTATTGACGATTAAGTACACAGCTGACATTACTTTATGATTTACTAACATTATCTATTTCATATCTTCAATAAGCACAGATGTCATTTTTTATATTGTGAAACATGTTAATGTAAATTAATCAATATTATATTTGTAATAATATTTCATGTAATTCAATGCAATTTGATATAAACATAAAATTATTTATAAAAAATCTCTTTTTTAATATAATAGAACTGAAAAAACCTATTCAGTGATAACAGTAAAATACCCGTTGGAGTCATTTTGACATAAAACCATGTATATTGTTTTGTGAATTCCAGTAATATATACCCCTAACTCGCCGGATCTCAATCCGATAGATTGCATTTGGGATATCATGGGACTGTAGCTCACGGTTCAAAGACCACCCATTCGCAATATCTTGGATTTGCGTAACCGTTGCTTAAATATCTGGTACAATCGGTCTCCGACCATCTACCAAGGACTTGTGGCATCCATGCCAAGGCGGGTTGAAGCTGTGTTGTACGCCAAAGGGGGGCCAATTCGTTATTGACAGGTGGTCTTGATGTTTTGGCTCTTGAGTGTGTATATATATATATATATATATATATATATATATATAATGAGACTGACTTCTCGATGGGGGGTTGCAGTTATGGCCATAAAAATGATACCGTTTCAGCTATAGACCTTTATTAAGATAACTTTGAAGGACGGGTTCCCACTTCATCATAGGGACAAACTGAAGGGTCAACTAGCATGTAGTTCTATGTACAAGACACGTAACACCTGGGTCAACATCTGTGTGAAAATATCTCTAGAAAAATCTGTCTCCGCTAGCGTGTATCTCCTTTTTATTTGGAAATTTCCTAAATTGTCCGCTAGGGCCATGTAGGTTTATCATTGGCCAGGCCCCTTCTCTGAGGGCGTAACCTGTAGCCCCAGTGGTCAATTTAGGTTAGGGGTTAAAAAGGGGAATGCAAAATGACGAGGGAATTTTTAACCTTGATTTAAGTTTTGAAACCCCTGAGAATTTTCCTTACATATATATATATATATATATATATATATATATATATATATATATATATATATATATATATATATATATATATATATATATATATATATATATATATATATATATATATATACACACACACACACACACACACACCGATTATTCCTTTGAAAGTTCAAATATAAATATTCTGAGCAACCTAGTGTTAAACATTTAATAGTTATCAATTTTTGCTTTAAAATGTTCATCAAAATAAACATTATAAACATTATAAACGAAATAAAATAAGATATAAGAAAAATTTAAATTTTGTATCCGGGATCCATCCAGACATCTTCTGTTCTTTTTTTACAGCCGAAATTAGTTCGAGTCATGAAAAACCTCGGAGACATCTGCAGTGATGGAAGAACTTACGAAAATCGTTTTAGTGTCAGTCCTAAAATAAATAAATTTCGCTTTCTGTCTGCTATTGTGTCGGGAAAAGTCGCATGCGTCGATGCCGTATCACGTCACGACGCCAATTATTGAATTTGGCGAAATATTTCAAAAAGAGTTTCACGTGAGAAACCGCTTGTGCATAACGGGTTGCAGATGCGATGTGAAAGAGTTTTGCATTGTCTACGGATAAATGATTTCGTGCTGATGGCGATAGAGTTTCCGTTATTTTATTTTAGTTTTGCGTTCGCTCTTTACTAACCATGTTGAAGTTGCATTTTGGAAAAATTCTAGCTTTCTTTTTCTAATGTTAGCTTTCTATAGAAGTTGATACACTTCTATTGCGGCTTTTGTGAAATTATTATAATTTCTGAATAGTTGTATAGATTTGTTTCATTACGAAAATAATACAATAAAATTTTATTTCCGTAATAATTGCAACATAAGTTATTCTTGTATTAATATAACTTGCAATAACGTGTTATAATATTGCTTTTTAAAAAAGCTTTGTCAACGAGCTCAGTGGCCTTATGGTCAAAGCGCGAGATTCAGACCCGAAGATTGTGGGTTAGATGCTCGCCAAGCCGGTTGATCCAAAGTATGGATTTTTAATTTAAAAATGTTATTCATTGTTGCCTTATGTTCTCGAACATTCTAGATCTTTCTTTACTATGTAAATTAGTTATTTCTCGAATATTCTGTTCGGGTATAAAAGCTGATACCCACTAGTTGTAGTCAACTTCTCGATCTTGTAAAGTTGCGAGTTGCTACTTTGCTTCAATAAATTCGTCTGTTAAGCAAAAGGGTGTGTTCATTCGAATCTTCGTGACAATATTAATTTTTATTTATTTTTTAATAAACATTTAGATACCACTTCAAATTAAAAACGATAACATAGAAGTATTTTTAAATATATTTATTACATTATAAAGAAATGTAATAAAAACTATTAAATTATAAAATGTTAACATAGAAAAATTCAATTCTATTAATTTTAAAATTATCGAGATTTATGAAATTAAATATTAATACTAAAGCTATTTTTTAGAAAGTCCACACAGAACTAATTTTTAGAAAACCACAAGGAGGCCGCATGCTTTTACTAACTACAGGATTTAGGTCTCCACCAGTTCCTTAGACTTCTGCCGTAGAAAAAATTCAGCGTAGCTAAAATATATCTGTTTATCTATTGATATATATATATATATATATATATATATATATATATATATATATATATATATATATATATATATATATATATATATATATATATATATATATATATATATATAAATATATATATAATATATATATATATATTTATATATATATATATATATATATATATAATATATATATATATATATATATATATATATAAGTCATGGATCCGCTAAACTACCGATTAAAAAATGCATTGAATTGTTTAATTCTATTTTTACTTGTCCTTTGACTGATGTTACTGAGTTTAATTTTTGTATTTATGTATTATCCTATTGACCATATTGCCAAGTAAAATTCGTTCACCAGGGAAACTCAAAGCAAGAAAGCTTAATGGGTGGGTAAATGTATATTTTTCTGGTTTTTTTTCTTAAATTGTAGATTAAAATTTTATTAATACAATAATTATTTTTTAATAAAAATTATTTAAGATTTTTGCACAAAATATAAGTTTATCTCTAGGGATATTGTATATAAACATTATACGGTTATATTTGTCTATTATTCATGGTCACCTGGATAATACCAAAGTACCCTGAATTCAAATTGGAAACATTTTGATTGAAAAATTGCTATATGATTAAACTTAGGTACTGTAGATACAACAATTTATTTTTATGTATATGATTTTATTAACACTTATAAAGTAAGTTTATAGTTTTTTTATGATAAAATTCCTGTAATTTCTCTAAAAACATATATTTTATTTGTATGTACATCAGAAGTTTTATTCATGTATTCTTTTAACGAAACCTTTTAAAAGTCATGGAAAATGATCTGCTAAATCAGGGAAAGTCATGAAAAGTCATGGATTTGAAAATTTTTATTTTAGCAGATACCTTGTATATACCGGATTGTAAAAGCCCTGCCTCATAGAGTAATTTACAATTCTGGAAAATTAAAAATTTTGTTGATCCCCTCAAATGACGAGTTGTATACTAGTATCTTTTCTTATCTCCAAGTCGAATAATTTTTTGGACTATTGAAATATTTTCTTTTTGTACAAAATGAACTAGAAATGAATTAAATTCTTTTACACCAGTGCGCAGGAATCAAACATTCGGTTTTGTTTTCCGAAGTTAAACTTTCTTCCAGGACTATCGTGAAAAACACAGTTTCTTCCTTCCCGTTTACTTAAGTATCAAACATCTCCCACTAAGTAAATACTCTCTCGTACATCAACAATGTTAAATTTCTCTGTTTCTTCTCGACATATTACGTGCCATTAAGGCCAAAACAACTCGCCGAATTGTCAGTAACACATTGCCCTTGGAGTCGAAAGACAAATATGTCCAGCATGTTACAAAAGTGATAATGATCTCGATAGAAAATAAAAAAAAATACAGGTAATTTTTCTTTCCCGGTACACATCGCAGGGAAAAAACGAAAGAAAATTTTGTCAGCTGACTGTTTGTCGATAATGTAGAGGACACGCGCAATGATCTAGCAGAAATGTGTAACCTACGTATTGTTTGTGATGTTTCTGTTTTAGAAATGCTTTCACGTTTCAAACACACGTGCGTGTGAAAGTAATTGTTGGAAAGTAAACACTCGGGCTTATACTTTCATCTTTATTATGTTTGCTCGTCAAAAAGTAAAAATAATTAAAGAAAAGTATTCACGACAGTAAAAACATCAGAAATTTAAACCCTTGCATGTGGAATATACAATAGAATCACGATTATCCGAAGTAATTGGGCCGAACCTACATCGGATAATCGAGATTTCCCTATATAGTAAAGGCCTAAGTCAGGGGTAGGCAACACGGCGCGCGCGGGCGCCATGGCGTCCCCGATCGATTTTTAATGCGCCTTCGCTGGACTACTGTAAATGTATGATAGCCAGAGAGATTTATTTACTTTTGTCAAACGGCGATATACAAAAAGTAGTCAGTTGAGTTTAGGATTGTGCATAGATGAGCAGTTTGCTAACCTTGAGTGTATCTAATAATACACACGTATTTTTTGTTAGTGTGTGATCGTATTTCGATTAGACCACGCGTAGACCGTGCATTAAAACTATCAAGTAATTCGAAATAATTATTTTCTTTCAAAACACTTCATTACAGCATACAATTGCGAGTCTTTGTTCTCAAATATGAAATATATTTGAAATCAAAATACCGAACAAAGCTTAACGACTCACATTTAGATAAATGTTTACGGACCGGGAAATCTAAAAATATCCCCAATTATAAGAAATTAGCTAAAAATATGGACGCCCAAGTTTCACACTGAATTATATGTATCATTATGTATGACAATAACAAAATAAAGTTATAAAAAATCTGTTTTTTTAATGCCTATTTATACATGTTGATTATCTGTAAAATATGCGCCCTCGGTGATTTTCAAATTTAGTATTGCGCCCTTAAGGACAAACAGGTTGCCGACCCCTGGCCTAAGTTATCTGTCCGTCTGTCCTCGAATTTATGAAGCGGTTGGAACTGGAAGGGATAGAGGCATCCATATTGGATTCTTGATGTGTTAGGTGTTAGGGTTAGCAAAATTCAAAGCGAGTAAAGTTTATCTTCTCCTATGGATCGGATTCTAAAATAAATTGGTATAAATAGGCTTCATAACACAGCGAAAAATACTGTCGTATGAATGTTTTTACGTTCGAAATCCACACCTTCCCCCTTTTTGAGCGTCTATAATGCCATTCTTTCAACCATTTTTCCCCGGTTAATAGCAGGGAATTAAATTTACATTTTATCACATAATAAATAGGTAGAAATATCATTTTTTCTAGCACTATGACATCCTCCTTTTAACCATCTCATTTTTTCATTTCTTATTTTAACTTATGTAAACTTTTTGTAAATATCGTCTGCATTATTTTCTTAAACTTAGATATTACGTAAATAATTTATTTTTATATTTGGCTTAAATAATAGATTAGGTACATATGTGATAATTTTAAAATTAATCATCGATTATTTTTTGTTGCAAGGAAAATTTTATCACCGGTATTAACAAATTCTTTTCATAAAATCTAGGAGTCTATTTCATGGACTAAAACATATATAGCGTTTAAGTGATATATCTTTGAAAATTAGAAGTTTGTTCGTTTGTTTTTTATACATAACCACTCGGTTTGCAATCGATTCGTTAAATTTTTGACATCATTAATATAGACCGCCAAATAATCACTGTCAATATTAAAACCTCTGCTGTCCATCTCATCACATAATATGACAAGATAAATTAAAGTTGGCAACGAACAAGCAGTCAGCAAAGGTAAAAAAATTATTTGGCGTGTACCAGATAATTCTCAGCCAAAAAACAAACCATTTTTTACCTGCCTCGTAGGGTACTTTTCAATTCTGGAAAATTAAAAATTTTAATCATCCCGTCTTATGACGGGCTATATACTAGTTCAAAATAAAACATGCAATCAAATCGTTTACACTTTGTTTATATAACAGTTTTCATAACTTTTCCCCCTTTTCTGCTCTCTAGTCAACCCCACAATCAAATTTTACAAAAAATAATTGACATTATACCTATACATTTCTTTTCTGTTAAACAAAACTAGAATATTTTACTAAGTTTTCTGAAAAAATTTGTTTTAAGGGGTTGATTGATATTTAGAGATTTCTCTTCAGATAAGTCACTTTTAGTACCAACCTGTATGTTTCATTTAATTTTCATGCTGTTTCATCCATTAATAGTTCACTTTCGTTCGAATACCTTAGGTTGTTATTTTATGGTATTTTGTTTAGATAAAAGCTAAGTGGTCTATGGAGAATATTTGTTATTGGTTTGAATTATTGAGTAAATCTTTAATATGAGCTTTCCCGATTCATTTGATAGCCGCTTCGAATAATTTATCAGCTTTAAAAGGGAATCCAGCGTATGCGTTTGAGTGAAATTAATTCCCATACTTTTGATTCTAAAATGAATTCCTTTTGCTCTATTTATTCCGTGTAAGTAAAAGGAGAAATGTAATTAAATGAATCTATCGTTAAAAGGGTGAAAGAAGCAGTTAAATACTTTTAGGAATGTATAATGCTAATATTTTTAAACTAGAATACTCATTTGTAGGAATAACTGCTAAATAAAATTTTCCATTTGTAAGGGATATGATAAGGAATTTGTGATTCTTAACCCATCCTGTACATCACATATGATATAAGCAACTAATGATTTATACGCTTGCATATGAGATACAACTTTACAAATTTCGTACTTTTGACTATCCGAACTAGATTTGGGTGAGAGATGAAAACCAATTCTTGACAGATACGAATATCCATGCTTGGAATAGGATTCGAACACAAAAATTATGATACCGAAACGCAATTCCCTACCATTCGGCCATTCCTCCATAGCCTTCAAGGCGTGTTTCAGTAGGATTCTCTGGGCCTGGCCTTCTAATCCTGAGATTTCAAACAGTTGGCACAAAATTGACGATTAGCGAAAAGATAACTAAAAGATACATCCATGGTTGCAATAGGATTCGAACACACAAACTATGGTACCGAAGAGCAACGCCCTATCATTCATCCATTTCTTCATGGCATTCATGGCATGGTTCAAAAGGATTCTCTGGTGCTGACTTTTAATCCTGAGATTTTCTTAAACAGAAGCACAAAACTGACAACGAACGGAGAGATAACAAATAAAAACTACATTCATGCTATGAATAGGATTCGAACACATAAACTATGGTACCGAAGAGCAACGTTGTACCATTCGGTCATTTCTTTGTGGCATGGTTTAAAAACATTTTCTGGGCGCGGACTTCTAATCCGGATATTTCATCAAACAGTAAGCACAAAATGGACAATGAGCGAAGAGATAAACAACTAAAAGCTACATCCATGCTCGGAATAGGATTCGAACACATAAACTATAAACTATGGTACCGAAACACAATGCTCTGCCATTCGACCTTTTCTTCATGGCCTTCATGGCATGGTTCAAGAGGATTCTCTGGGCTGGGACTTCTAATCCTGAACAGTTCTAATCATCAAATAGTAAGCACAAAATGGATAGTGAGCGAAGAGATAAACAACTAAAAGGTACATCCATAAGAGATTTTTTAAAAAATTACTTACGTTTTTAGAAATTTTCTACAGTTTTTTTGAGATTTTTATTTTTACTTTCTAAAAGACATGGGAAATTAAATATCCTTAGCAAAAATGTCCTTTTATTAGCGGAATCAGTGGGATTGTAACTGACAAGATTTGTTCCTTTCAAAGTGAAAGACACACATATGGGGGGATTCATGGAATCCAAAATAGGTGATCTAGAACTCGCATTTAAGTAAATTTTCATTTTACGGTGCGTCCAGTGAGTGCCTTTTGAATTCGGCTCACATTCTAGCATTATTTATTTCGTATATCGTTTCGTATATTCTAGCATTATATATTTCGTGATGGACAGATAGAGAATGGAGGTAATGTTATTTTAATAAATAAAAAATTGCAGGTGGTTAGTTGGGTTATTGTGGATGTTCGTAAATTTTTTAACCCTAAATTTTCTACTAACAAGCATAAAATTGATTCACAGTATATTGCTCTTAAAAAAACGAATAAATTTTAAAAATTTATGCAGTTTTAAAATGTAATAATCATTTATTTTGTCGTGCTATTTTTTCGTTTTGCTTCTTGGTTCCTACAAAAACGTTTGCTTTATGCCATGGGTTGGCCGCTGCTCTTTGGTACCGGAATTTATGGGTTCGAATCCCACTGCTTACTTTCATGTTCGCATTCATTCTGAATCAGCGTTAAACGATAATTTTGTTTCATTAGTCCTCGTGTACTGAAGTATTAGACCTTACTTTCCCAACTAACCAAATATAGCCATTCGAGTAACCTTCCAGTCCAAACCTAAACGCTAAAATATCAATATTTTTTATCATCTTTCAGTTGTTTCGTTTATTAGATCACAAAAAGTCATATTGATTTAAACGTAGCGAGGAAACAAAAGACTACGTAATGTTATTGCTTCAATATTTATTTAATAAGGAAACAGCTGTGATATTTTCCTTGCCATTATCGTTATACGACCTTCAATAGATTTAGAACTTCCATTATGTATTAAAATCGAAAGATCCAACTGATCTTATTTAATTAAATAACGATTTTATGACGCTGAAAGTCATACTCCCGTTACTTCCTCTTGCGAAAAAGAAGAAAACAAATCGATTCATAAACTTCTGCTTCACAGCAGTGTCGTTGCTTCGCTCCAACAGCTTCCTGCTACGAGAAATTTCTAAATAAAGATGTCAAAGCCGTATATGCAAATTTATTTATACCGCTCTTCCTATACCAACTTCCTAATGAGAAAGGGCTATTGTTGAGCATGCATTGTTAGGGTTATTCTAAACAGCCGAGTTTGATGCCATTCGCTCATTTGAAATCTTTTGTTTTTTTAAAAGCTCATTAAGCGGAAGTGCGTGTTTATTAGTTTTGCTGTGGCAATTTGTGTCTCAGACTTATCATTATTTTTTATTTTTCTAATTATGGATTTGGGGAGGTAACACTATTGATTTATAAAAATAATTATTAGCCAATAGCGCATTATTGATTTGCTCCTTTATTTTTAAATTAATAATATTTGTAAGTAAATCTAAATTTTTTAAAATTAATTTGGAAATTTTAAAACTTTTAATTTATTAATAAAATGACGGTAGTACATAATAAATTAGGATTAAATTTTCTTATACGTTTGGAATTAACATTTTGTGACTCTTACATTTTCAGATGTTTAACGCTAGGACGGCAAGACATTTGATACTTGCTATTGCTAACAATATCTATTATATATATACACATATATACGAATATATATATATATATATATATATATTATACCACATTCACACATATATATATAAATACATATATACACACACAGACACATACATGTGTGTGTATGTTATGAATGAATTTCTATATTCTAGTATTATATATAGCTTATTAGAAACCTATAAAGTATTAATATATAATGTATTAAACTTTTCGTTACTATATATTTGTCACTATCTAATTATCTCTCTCTCTCTCTCTCTCTGTCTGTCTGTCTCTCTCTCTCTCGTGTGTGTGTGTTGGGGGGCACATAAATTTACTTTTTACGCAATTTACTTTTTTTTTGGTAAAAGATACATTTCTTATAAGAAGTGTTTTATCATGAGAGTAGGTAAAGGGTAAATTTATAAACAATTTACAAAGTTTTCAACTATTTTCTACTATTTATAAATTTTTCATTTGGATAGACACTTTGTATTTTTTCTAACAGCGCACACAAATTTACTTTTCCGCAATTTCTTTTTTTATTGGTAGCTAATGTATTAAGTGAGGTAGAGACTAACTCAAGTGAGGAATTCATTTTCTATAAAGTAGTCGTCCGCAGCAGGAAAATGTTCTATTAGACCGGGAAAAGAGGTTCTCCCTCTAATAGCTAAAATTTACTAGAACATATCTTACATATATATTATATGTATACAGCAATTGTAGGCGCTGGGTTATAACCAGGACTTCAAACTGTAATTTGTTTCGTTCCGATTGAATTAAAAAAAATCTATCTCGGTTCAGTTCCAGTTTTCGTTCTAACTAGATTGATTTTTCCGGTTTTCTGTTTTTGGTTCGATTCCGGTTACAACAGGTTTATCTACCTATAGTTATGCCACTAGCCCGCAGATACATTTTACCAAATATGCCTTTCCTAAAGTACGAATCTTAGGCCATCTCTGTGGTAGTAGATGTAAGTATAGTATAGGCCTTTTATGCCCAGCGTCTGAGTCAGATACCGCTAAAAAATTTTATATTTTCTTATAACGCGTTTACCTTATGAGAGTAGGTAAAGGGTAATCTTGTAAAATATTTTACAAAATATTCAGATATTTTATAATGTTTATCAATTTTACATTTGGATCGACAATTTATGATTTTTTAAATAGAGTACATAAATTAAAATGCCTTTAACTTTTTAAAAAATGGTTCCCATTTCTCGTTTACAAACTAAGTGAAATATTGAAAACGTAGACCGACTTTACGCTAACAACAATAGACATTTAGAATTTGAATTTAACTTTAACTCAGCAGAAATGCAGAAATATTTAACCCGTTAACACCTAGCGTCTCAGATACCGCTAAAAATATTTTGTACAATTTTTAAGCTTTCTTAGAAAGAGTTTTCCTGTAGAGAGTAGGTAGAGGGCAATCTTATAAATAATCTACAAAATTTTCACGTAATTTTTATTATTTATAAATTTTTCATTTGGGTCGACACTTTATGATTTTTCGAACGGCGCACATAAATGTACATTTTTGGTAGGTACGTAGACCGAAATCATAACTAATTTCTTTTTCTATGATAAAACTCAATTTTAAGTACTTGTTTTACATGTAATGAAAAAATAAATACTTTGTCACCAAGTTTTTCCTTTTACGTAAATTGCAACGTATGGTATCAGTTCCATTAAAACGATAGTTGATTACTAACATAACGTGCTGTAGTATTCAATGGTGGTTATGTGTGTGTGTGTGTGTAATAAGACAGACTTCACGAGCAGTCATGGCCCATAAAAATGACACTGTTTTAGTCAAAGACCTTTATTAACAGAACGTTGGAGGACGGGTTCCCATTTCATTATAGGGGCAGGACAAACTAAGGGGTCAGCTAGCATGAAATCACAAGTAAAAGGCCCTTAACACTTGGGTCTACATCTCAGTCAAAATATGTGGGAAAATCTGCCTCCTATAGCGTGTCTCTCCTTTTCGTTTGGATTTTTCCTAAATTGTCCGCTAGGGCAATGTAGAATTATAATTTGTTAGACCTTTTCCCGAGGGTTTGAACTGTAGCCCCAGTGGTTAATTTAGGTTAGGGTTAAAAGGGGGAAAGAAAAGGGACGCGGAATTTTTTGCCCTTGACTTAAGGTTTGAAAACCCCTGAGAATTTTCTCGGTCTGTCTTAGTGGTTTTATACAGAATACCTACATTAGTTTCCCGATCTAAATTAGTTTTCCTTACTATATATATACATACATACCTACATAGAGAGAGTCTATGTCTAGTATTTATTTGGTTTATTAGTGATGATGCCTAGTACACTTTACTGTTTCAACTGAATCGAAAAGAGAAAGAAAAGATCTTCCAGGAATATTCAATAAATGTCAACATTAGTTAATCTGAAAATCCTGTAATCTTTTTACACTATATTTATTTTATTCAGTGCATTCCACATTGACTTAGATTTAAGAAGTTCATTGGTATGTAATCGATTGAAATAACTCTGGCATTAAAAAGTTAAAATACTGAAATGTACTGTTTTTTAAAGTGTTAAAAATGTTGCAATATTTTACCAGAAACATCCTAATGTTAAGACTAGTTTAGATTCTGTAATTTTATTCTTACTGGCGCACACTATTAAAATACTGAAATATGTCATTTTATAGAGGTTAAAAATACTGTAATTCTATTTTACGAGAAACGCCATAATGTAAATGCGAGTTTAAGTTCTGTATTTTTATTTGTAATTTTATGCTATTAAAATACTGAAATATGTCATTTTGTACAAGACTAAATATATCTCCTCGATGTAATTCTACTAACTCTAGAAATACCATAATTATGTATTCTGAATTATGTAAACGCTGTTTAATATTCAAACAGCCACATCAGAAATTCATTCGACGGACAAATCTTTATTAATTTCATTTCACGAATGGCAGCTCCTTTTGTTGCTCGTCAAAATTTTAAAGCAGCATAAAGTAGAATAATTATTTCTTTTGCTCCTGTTTCTTTCCCAGACTAGTCATTCCGTAAAATTATTTACTCTTTTCGCAGGAAATGGTTCGTTTTAATGAGGACACATAGTCTGGAAAGCTTCTCCTCAATTCAATTTCCAGTCGCTTTGGTAAACAAGTGAGAACGATGCCATTCTCTCTAGCACTTTAATCTTCCTAGTCATGTGATTTACATACATATAGCCTTTTCACTCGCTGTCCTTTGTTGGCGGAAGGAAGAAATTTCTTGGCGCTATTTTGAAATTCAATTGATTTTTAGAAAACGGATTATTTTCCATGTTCTATTTGAAAGGTTTCCGATGAATGCAGATTGCGAAATCTATATTTGTTTTTCAGTTGTTTGTCGCGAAGTCTGGAAATTTGCAAATCGAATTTTTATTTTTTCTTCTTCACGTGCAATTGGTGTTTTTTTTTTTTTTCGTATAGCATTTAACTGTGTTCTGATGTTTTGACACTGTTTGTGTTAGGGCTAGACGATATCAGAAATTTAATATCGCGATATATCCCCAAACTTATATTGATATCACTGATATATCCCGATAATACTTTAAAGTAGAAGGGTGTATTACTATTAAATATTACTGTTTTAGATATTACTATTTTTGAATAGCTTTAGCTTTCTTTCATTCCAAAAATTTTTTTTCTTGGTAATTAGCATTTTTAGAATTACAATTTGATGCTAAAAAATTGAAATTTCTGAAAGGTAAAAATAACTTTTTAGTTTTAATTCATTTTAACACTTAAAAGAATATATATATATATATATATAAATTGTTCAGAAGTAAATTTTCCGATACTAAACAGAATTGTTTATTCCAATTAAAATACTGCTAATTTACATTGCATTATATTTTATATCGTGTACTGAATATAAAAAATATTACTTTAAATAACCATGAGTCTTGAATTTTGGTTTAGGCTAAATTATATTTTCGTTATTTATACTAAATTATATTTCATCCAGAGGATATATTGGCAGCGCAGAATTTTATTATTGTTATCGTGATATTTAAAATATATCAATATTTAACGATATATTAATAAACAATACAGCCCTAGTTTGTTTTAATTTCTAGAATTATTTGAATTCTAAAATTGTTTCAATTTAAATTTTTTACATGTTTTAGATGAAAAAATGTAAAAAAAATTTTTTAATTCAATTCAAAATTTGGTTAATTTTTTTTAAAAATTTGATTTTAAAAATTGTGGTAAGTTTCATATGAATGTAGATTGAAAAAAAAACTGTTTCTGCTTTTGTTGTTTGCTGCAAAATCTAGCATTTTGTAAATTGCGGTTTTTTTTTTCTTCTTTTACATGCCATTGGGATTTTTTCCGAAAAGCACTTAACTGTATTCTGAAGCTTTGAAACTATATGTGTTACTTTTTAGAATGATCTGAATTCTAAAAAAGTTTCAATCTTAATATCATCCTAAAAAATTATTTCATTCTTTAACCAACTTTTCGTATTTTATATTGAAATATATAAACAAATATATAAATAGAAAGAAATAAATAACAACCATAAGATTTTTGTAAACAAAAAATATATTTTTTAGTGGATAAATTGATAATAGTATCGTAAATATGAAAAATCAAATAGAAATAGTAGTATATAGTTTTAATTTTTTTCCGTTCTGTGGTTCCGCATAGACTCTTGTAAAAAACTATATTTTATTTGTCTAAAGTTTTCCAGAATGTATGTAGTAGACAAGAACATTCGGCTTCGTTTTCCTGTATATATCGTTATTTTTGTACCCACAAATAAACCATGTTGTTACACTAACCCGTACTGGTACGTGACCCGCGCTCAAGTATCAGTCATTAGAAAACGTACTATTACGTGATCCGCGCTCTATTATCAGTTGTCAGAAAACGTACTAGTACGTGTCTCGCATACAATGTGTTAATTAAACAATTAAACAATTTTACTTTTCCACTATACGTTGTTTTCATGTTTATGTTTGATTAACATTAAGAGAAGAAATATTGCAATTGGAGCTCCCGTAAGAGCAAGAAAATTCTCAAGCGCAACGTGCACTAAAGAATTTAGAGAACTTCTTGACTTATGCTGTGTAATGTTGCAAAACGCTATATGAGTGTTTTGTTCTCTCAAATAACAAGAAATATTCAGGACAGTGAATTCTATTTAGAATGACTAAAATTGTCTTCTTTTTTCCTCCGTAAGCCGAGAGCTATTATGAGAGGCGTTACGCAATGACACGAAAAGAATTATTTCCTAGCATTGCTTCTCTACGGCTATTCCAAAAGTTATGATTAAGCAATCACGTCTAAAAATCGTTTGCATGATGTAATACTTAAACACAGCTTAGGCATTTTCCCTCTTTTTTTCCGCTTGGCATATGTGTCAAGAACGTCGTCTGCATTGTTTTTCTCATGGCTCGTCGGCAACCTTTAAACTGTAAAGAGCTGCATCAGATTTCACAAAAAAGTGTGAGATCGACAATAGATATTGCACGTATGTATCATCTGGGGGTAAAATAGTTATAAATATTAATGATCTCATAAAGAGCGAATGGTCCATTGGCCTACTTACGTAGAATCAAGAATAAATATCATCTAATAGACTAGTACAGTGATTCCCAAACACTGTGCCACGACACTTTTGTGTGCCGCCATATTTTAGAAATATATATTTTTCAATTTCTTTTCATAATACTGTTATTGGGTACTAAAGGAGATAATTATTCATTATTTCCCAAATTTATATACACTGGTGGACAAAATTATGAGATGGAAGACATTTTCCCAAATATCTCAGAAAATACTGAATATAAATAATTTGGTATGGATATAGCTTATTCCATGATAATAAAGTATGCAAAACAAAAATGAAAGTGCCATTCAGTGGCAAGACCTATTGCTAATAAATCCAATGTAGTCTGAACGTAAGGATAAATGATGACAATAAAAGTGAGGCTTGTACAGTGTGTGGCCTCTAGTATGGTGTATGGTCGTCACCCTTGACAGACAGACAGCATGCACCACGAGTATGCATGCTGTTAATAAAGGAGTTAAGAAGGGGTTGTGAAAGGCCTCCCATTCTTGCACCAGAGCAATTTTTAACTCTAGAATGGTTCTGGGGGGAGGTTGGCGCATCGCAATAGCTCTCCCAAGAGCATCCCAAGCATGTTAAATAGGATTCAGGTCAGGGGATTTGGCTGGCTAATCCATTCGTTGAATGTCCTCGCTTTCCAGATACTCATCAACCATAAGATCCCTATGTGGTCGCGCATTGTCATCCATAAAAATGAATTCAGGGACAACAGCGCCCCTGAAAAGACGCACATAGGGCTCTAGGACCTCCTGACTGTACCTCTGGGCATTCACGGAACCTTTGTCAAAAACATGGAGCGGTGTGCGGGTATCTTGCATGATTCCTGCCCAAACCATGAGTCCACCACCATCATAATGGTTCCTTTCGATAATGTTGCTGGGATGGTATCGGGTTCCAGGTTCCCTCCATATCAATAACCTTCCAGAATCAGGTTGTAGACTGAATCTGCACTCATCGGTGAAGAGAACATTAGCCCATTGAAGCTGTGTCCAATTCTGATGTTGTCTGCCTCATTCTGCACGCGCTCTTTTGTGGGAAGGAGTGAGTGGGATGCAAGTAGCGGGCTTCCTGACATACAGTCCTCTTTCATGGAGTCTTCTGGAAACTGTCTTACTTGAAATTGATGTTCCTGTAGCAGCCGCGAGGTCCCTAGACAATTGAGTGACTGTAGGCGTCCGCTGGCGCTTAGCCGAAACGAACAAATACCGGTTATCATTGGCCGTTGTAGCCCTCGGGCGACCTTGTCCTGGTCGTCTGCATACTGTCCCACTATTTTTAAATTGACTCCACAAATTGGAAATGACGCTTGGTGTTATATCCAATTCCCTAGCCACCTGAGCTTGGGAATGGCCTGCCTCAAGTCAACCCACAATTCTCCACCTCATACCCTCGTCTAAACGATGATGTTTACTCATTTCACCTAAAAACCAGCAAGAAACAACACGATTATTCAAAATATGCAATAAAATCTGCAACTGTGTTGAAGAGTGGAATGTGATGAACAGCTCGATGAGGACTTTTATACCTCCTGCCGGCTTAGCAACTCCCACAAGAATACGTAAGATTATCTCAGGACCAATAGCTCTACGGTGGCCATATATGGCAACCAACTGTCCAGGTTTTGTGCGGTATTTTTAGAGAAATGTGCGAAAATGCTTTCCATCTCTTAATTTTGTCCACCAGTGTATATAAAATTTTGATTGGGTTCGTAATCCATTTCTGATAACGAATACGTCTGTTTTTGAATTAAATTTTTTAATTTAAAAATTTTATTTATTGTTGCCTTATGTTCTCTAACATTCTAGATCTTTCTTTATTATGTAAATTAGTTATTTCTCGAATATTCTGTTCGGGTATAAAAGCTGATACCCACTAGTTGTAGGCAACTTCTCGATCTTGTAAAGTTGCGAGTTGCTACTTTGCTTCAATAAATTCGTCTGTTAGGCTAAACGGTGTGTTCATTCGAATCTTCGTGACAATATGAATGAAGAGGAAAAACTGCTTTCGCTTTCTAATAATCGAGATTTAATTTTAAAATATTTGGAAAAATCAATTAATTCATTTTGGATTCATATTAGATGCGATTTTTTCATGATTAAAAATATTATTACAATTTTCTATATCTTATTCGTGTAAATTCGGATTTTCAGTATTAACCAATATAAATAAAAAAAGTAAAAAAAAAAAATTTAAAAAGATTGAAATTTTTAAATGTAGAAGACGACATAAGAGCATACCATTGTCCTTTTTTACCATCAAATATAAATGAAATTATCAAAAAATATGAAGCTCAAATTTCTCATTAAAAATATTCTTATTATTAACTTATAATTCATCCCTTAATAAACATACTATTATTTTTGTAGTACATATTAATTCAAATTTATTATCATAAACTATTTTACACAGTGTAAGTAAATAAAAAACTCTTAAACTTATCTTTTTGTGTGCCGCCAAATTCTAAAATCGTTAAAAGTGTGCCACGACAGAAAAAGGTTGAGAATCACTGGACTAGTATTATGAACCCATAGACATCAATCGTAACATAATAAATTCTGTATAAGATTTTGTTTTTTACAATTGGTGTATTATTTTGTTATTTTGTGCAAATCTATAGGTTTATAATTATTTTTGTGATTTATTGCCTTCATGCATGATTAAAAATCATATTTATTAATTATTTCCCACCGAACGATGGCTGATTGGTTAAGGTGCTGGCCTTCGGATCCGGAGTTCGTGTGTTCGAATCCCCCTATGGCATGGATGTTCGTAGAAGTTCTGAATCGGCTTTAAGCAGTAGGTCCCAGTCTCATTAGCCCTCGTGTTTCAGAAAGTAGACCGTAGCGCGCCAAACCAAACTTTTTCCTTTTAGCTAAAACTTTAGGATACTTTTACAGGCTTTTGAAGGAATAAGTGATATATAATATTTGTAATATATAAAAAATTATTGATATTGCATTCCTTCCAAACTTCTAATAAAATAACGGAATTAATGACTTCTACGTGCGATTTTCTTAGTTCTTTTACATACCAGATGCCAATTCTCCTAGGGGGAAATGAGGATCATTGATTGATGTTTTTATGCCATTGTATGCGTTTTAGCAGTCATGATTGTTTTACAAGCCACAAAAAATCGTTGAATTAGGGCTCTCTCTCTCTCAAGAGAAATTGGCAAGTGATTTTGCACTTCTCAAGACGGCATTTTCACAAACAAACAGATGTCCAGTTGTCTCTTGCTTTTGCCAGATGGTTCCAAAATTATCCGAATTTAAGGTAAAATAACAGATTTTTTATAAGCATTTGCCTTGATTTAAATTTCTAGAGAATTGCCTTCCATTATATAACTGCAATAAAATTACGTTAAGTCTGCCATGGGAACTTAAAATTATTGGTTAAAGTTTTCCTTCTCCACTTCGCGCTTCATGTTTTGCGGCTTCAATGCTTCGCGGGTGTTCTCAAAATATTCATCAAAAAATAAAAATGAAAATATACAATCATGTCGGCAGCGACATTGCCGAAAGGAGCGGTGTTTCATGTTGGTACGCGTGAGAGAAGAATCTCTGCATGTCGAACAAAGAGAAGAGTTGATTCAGAGTACATAGAGCTCTTGAGGTGAGGAAGAAAATGAAGAGGAACACGAAGAACAAACTGGAAAGCGTGGCCTTACCCTGGAGAATCTGTAACAATTGTGTAACATGACAAGAATTTGCACAAGGCATTGACGACAATATGGTTCGAGCTGTCGAGTTTAGCAATCGCGTTGACGGGTTATGTCCTTGTACAGAGGAATTTTGAAGGAAAAGGAAAAACAAAGACAACAACTACCCATCACCATGTTTCTCTCCAAGGTAAAGTTCCCTGACTCTACCGTCAGCGCCTCCAGCAGAAGATTTTCCGAGTAAGCCTAAAACTTCTACAGAGGAATTTTGAAGGAAAAGGAAAAACAAAGACAACAACTACCCATCACCATGTTTCTCTCCAAGGTAAAGCTCCCTGACTCTACCGTCAGCGCCTCCAGCAGAAGATTTTCCGAGTAAGCCTAAAACTTCTACAGAGGAATTTTGAAGGAAAAGGAAAAACAAAGACAACTACCCATCACCATGTGTCTCTCCAAGGTAAAGTTCCCTGACTCTACCGTCAGCGCCTCCAGCAGAAGATTTTCCGGGTAAGCTTAAAACTTCTACAGAGGAATTTTGAAGGAAAAGGAAAAACAAAGACAACAACTACCCATCAACATGTTTCTCTCCGAGGTAAAGCTGCCTGACTCTACCGTCAGCGCCTCCAGCAGAAGAGTTTCCGAGTGAGCCTAAAACTTCTACGAGTCAAGTGAGAGCCTCTTCTCCGCGAACAGCACAAGACTCATCGTCTCTCTCAGAAATCAATGTTGATTAATGTTTAATACTCTATAAGGTTTTGTAATTAACCTTATTAATTAGCACTGACACGTTTAAGTAAATAAGTAAACTGTTGTAATTTTAGTCTTAAATGTGAAAAGTATAAATACTGTTTACGTATTTAAAATATTCGTGTACCCGCAAACACGAAAATTCTTAGGGGCAAATCTTAATTCGCTGTTTTTCACTTTTCGCGGAAGGTTCTGGTCCCCATTAACCGCGAAAAACGAGGAATTACTGTATATATCTCTCGTGTGATTAGACAGACGTAATTTTTACTGGTTAGATATATACATATAAATGTGTGTATGTTGGTCCTTGATATATTAAAAATATAATTTAAACGCAATTAAGCTATTTCCATCTAATTTAAATTGCACATCGTTATGAAGAAAGTTACCTAAATATAACAACGCATTTTAATTCGTTTTTCCAGAAGAAAGTAATAACATGCATAGCTTAATTGTCTGCGGCCGAACGATGGCTGAAGGGTTAGAGTACCGGATTTCGTGGATTCCAATTCTACGATGGCATGGACGTTCGTAGCCGTTCAGAATCGGATTTAAGTAGTAGGTCCCGGTCTCATTAGCCCTCGTGTTGCAAATATATATATATATATATATATATATATATATATATATATATCGTACCACTCCAAACCAAACCTTTCATAGGTGTAAAATATTTGCGGTGTAATTTATCGCCAACTTGTATCCTGAATTTTGCCAAAGAATTGGTTCCTTCCGATGGAAAGAAAGAAAAAAACTGAAAAAAAAAGAATGGATATCAATATCCTATCAGACACTTCCTCATTGATAAAAATACTATTTTATAAATAGGAACTACGCGATGGGAAGAAATAAAAAAAATAAAAATGAAACACAAAAAGGAAGACTGCATGATGCGTCGTGGAACTTCATTCAGTGTACGCGCCTGCTTGTAAGAGCACGAGAAATAAACAAAGAAACCTTCCCGAGTAAATGGCGGGAAAAAGAACATCGTGCTCGTAATCTGTGACAGTTCCTGAAAAGTGCATCTGCTGCAGTGTAAATCTTTTATCGCCGCCTTTCGGTGACGCAATAGCAAATGAGAACTTTTCGGAAGTTGGCAGCGATATGCACGCTGTAAGTTCCATTTATGCCTGAGAATCATTAACGGTTTATAAAGCGTTCGAAATGTAAAGTAGGTTATGTCTTTCTGTTTTTATTCTTTTGTTTTGTTACATTGTGTTACAAATTCTTTTTTTTTCCCCTTTATTTGTTTTCAGGGTTAGCAAAATATTTTGATTTTTCTATAGAATCATATTAAGCGGATTTGTTTAATATTTAAATCACGTATTTAGATTACAACCAGATACTTATATTTTTAAAATTTTTTACAAATGAAATATTACAAACATAACAATAGCAAATCACAATGATGAATGTGATAGTTGATGTAAAAAAGATATCAGAATACCAGATCACAAATTTTCCAAAATTTAACAACGGTGATTAACAACTATTTAACACTAGAATTAAAGGTTTATAAAGCAGTACGTAATGTAAAAAAGTAGGGTACGTCATTTTCTTTTTATTCTTTTGTTTTGTTACATTGTATTTACTAGCTTCTATGAATTCTATTTTTTCATTTATCTATTTATTTTCAGGGTTGGAAAAATTTTTCTCTTTTAAATTTTATTAAGCGATTTTTTTCTAATATTTGAATTTGATTTTTGGATCGCAATGAAACATTTATTATCTTTTCTTTTACGAATTAAATATAACAGTATAATAATACCAACAAGATAACAGATATTCCAAATATAACAATAGCATTTTTTCATTTATCTCAGTGTTGAAAAAATTTTAATTTTTAAATTTTATTAAGCGATTTTTTCTAATATTTGAATTAGATTTTTGAATCGCAATGAAACATTTATTATCTTTTCTTTTACGAATCAAATATAACAGTATAACAATACCAACAATATAACAGATATTTGAAATATAACAATAACAACTCGCCATATCAAATATGATATTATTGCTATAGTAAATAAAATATCGGTATATCAGTGTAGAACTTTTCGAAAATTTGACAGCGATGTATACGCTGGAAATTTTATTTATGTCTGAAAATTATTAACGGTTTATAAAGCGTACGAAATGTAAAGAAGTAGGTTATGTCTATCTGTTTTTATTCTTTTGTTTTGTTACATTGTGTTACAAATTCTTTTTTTTTCCTTTATTTGTTTTCAGGGTTGGCAAATATTTTGATTTTTCTATAGAATCATATTAAGCGGATTTGTTTAGTATTTAAATCACGTATTTTGATTACAACCAGATACTTATATTTTTAAAATTTTTTACAAATGAAATATTACAAACATAACAATAGCAAATCACAATGATGAATGTGATAGTTGATGCAAAAAAGATATCAGAATACCAGATCACAACTTTTCCAAAATTTAACAACGGCGATTAACAACCATTTAACACTAGAATTAAAGGTTTATAAAGCAGTACGTAATGTAAAAAAGTAGGGTACGTCTTTTTGTTTTTATTCTTTTGTTTTGTTACATTGTATTTACTAGCTTCTATGAAAATCTATTTTTTCATTTATCTATTTATTTTCAGGGTTGGAAAAATTTTGATATTTTAAATTTTATTAAGCGATTTTTTTCTAATATTTGAATTAGATTTTTGGATCGCAATGAAACATTTATTATCTTTTCTTTTACGAATCAAATATAACAATACCAACAATATAACAGGTATTCCAAATATAACAAAAGCATTTTTTCATTTATCTATTTATTTTCAGGGTTGGAAAAATTTTAATTTTTTAAATTTATTAAGCGAATTTTTTTAATATTTAAATGAGATTTTTGGATTGCAATGAAATATTTATTATCTTTTCTTTTCTGAATCAAATATAACAATAGCAGCAATATTACAGATAATTGAAATATAATAATAGTAACTCTCCGTATCAAGTATGATATTATTGCTATAGTAAATAAGATATTATTATAATACCAGTTCAGAACTTTTCGTAAATTTGACAGTTATGTATATGCTGGAATTTTCATTTTTGTCTGAGAATTATTAACGGTTTATAAAGCGTACGAAATGTAATGAAGTAGGTTATGTCTTCTCTTTTTATTCTTTTGTTTGGTTACATTGTATTACAGATTCTTTCTTTTTCATTTTCAGTGTTGGCAAATATTTTTTTTCTTTAAAATCAAATTTAACTAGATTTGTTTCTTATTTAAATCACGTATTTAGATTACGATAAGATGTTTATATTTAAATTTTTTTTTTACAAATCGAATATTACAAGTATATAGTAGCAGATGAGAATAGTAAATGTGATATTATTGCTATAATATCACGTTGCAAATAAGATACCGGAATACCAGTTTAGAACTTTCCGAAAATTTGACAGCAATGTATACCCTGGAATTTTCATTTATGTACCGTGCCAATCACCGTTTACGTGACCAAGGGCCTGGGGTGCGAAGCATATGTTCCGGTTAGGTGGTCAATCTTACGCGGAACCCCCAGTGTTTAGTTCCCAAGCACGCTTGGTCTTACGTACTGAATCTACCTACTGAAGGGATGAATGGCGGAGTCAACCTTGCCTAGCCCGGAGATCGAACCTCGGACCTGTGTCAGTGGAGTGCGAAGCGCTACCCCAATGAAACTAGGCTTGTAAAATAACATTTTATCTGACCATAATGCTACAAACACACTTAAATATAACGTATATAGCCATTTTGTTTTTAAAGTTGTATAAAAATGTTTATCAAGCAGTCATTGGCTGTTGGCGACAAAAAGTAACCAACGGAAAAACAGTCGCTAATACAGGGGTATATAATACATTTGTTCCATCTATACATATTCACATGTTTTAACGAGTTTCTACATACATTTCCCGCATCTATCGTATTCCATATTTGTTCCCATGATAGACTATGGATCCAGGTTTCACTACATATTTTTTAACAAAATTTTACTTCTTTATTTTTAATACTTAAATAATATTATTACCGTTCACTTTAAAAACACCAATTTTGGATGTAATCAAATACATGTTTTTCCAACTAAAAGTTTTGATGACTTCCCTCGTTGCCAATCGAAAAGAAAATATTTAAAAAATCGTAAAAAAAAATCTACATGCCGCCTAATCAAATTTATCTTGTTGATACTCAGCAGTTTTTTAGGAGTTTATGGAGTATGATCAGACTACCCGATAAAGTAAATTAGCCTAAGAGTGCTTATACTTCTTTTTTTTCACTCATTTTTAATATCGATAGCTCTGTCGTAAGAAAATATAAGCAGTAATAAGTAGTACTATTAGAGATTACTTTTATGGGTATTTTACGACTAAGGTAATTTGGTTTAATATTTTAGTTGTGCTTGGTTTTGCATTTTGAAATAGTTATTTCCCGATTGAAGAAGAACATAATAAATTAATATTTTAAAGCTATCTTTTTAACATTATTAAATACAGTCATTATTAAATAGATATAGATTGTATATATTCATATATATAAATGTAAGTAATGATAGTTTTATCTTAAAAATTAATCGACCTAATTATGACTATATTGAAGTATTCTATCCTTACTTGGCATCCTTTTCTAGCAACTAGGCGAATGTCATTGTATCCACTGTTGATTCCTTCCGGTTTTATAAGTAACTAAAAAATAGATCCCGACTCTTAAACTACGTCATCGGCCTCACGCACGTGACTTGTGTAACTCTGGTTGGCATAGATAACTATTTAACCACGATCTACAGGTTTTGCTTCCAGTCTTTAATGAGAATTGTTGCCTTAACAAACTCTGTCAGTTGATCAAAAAATTCCATTGTCTTTTATTTCCGCGATGTTTTTTACTCATTCCGCGACTGCATGCTCATTCCATCGCTGCATTCCCCTTTGCGATGATTCTAAATTGAAGGTGCCAGGAAATGAGTGTTCGCCGCCATTATGAAAAATGTTCTTTAGAATTTGTTAATAGGGAATCTAGATTTTCAATGGAAAAGATAAAACATTTAAGTTAGGATTTTACTTTAAAATAATTTTATTATATATATATATGTGTATATATATATATATATATATATATATATATATATATATATATATATATATATTACATATATATTACATATATATATATGTGTGTGTGTGTGTAATATACCAAAATTATTTTCTTAAAAACCTCTTCTCTTCCATTCTAATTCCTTAAAACCTTTTTCTCAGCTTCAAAATGTCTTACTCAAAGGAGTGTTTTAGATTTAAAACTCTTCCAATACATTTCCCAAAGCTTTCCGTCCAGTAGATGTAAATTTTCTGTCCATTTAACACGTTTTTAAGCTGTTGCCGGCAAATGGCTCAGTTCTTCTCCTGATCTTAACAGTTAAATTTGCTGACTAATTTTCTTGTCCTTTGGGAAAATTCTATCTACCTTCCCTCTTAGGTGCACCTCTGTTCAAGAAAAGAAATTTTTGTGTTTTTCTCTTGTCTGCCGCTGACTAATGAAGATGTCTTTTTTTAGCAGCTGTTATAGCAATACAAATAAAGCAATAAAATTTCAAGTAGACTTGAGTGACATTCTCTTCAATGTGGCTAGACTCTTACTTACTTTATTACTGCTAGCTGTTTAGGATTCTCCTTGTCCAGCAGCCCGGGCGAGTAAAAATAATAGGGGCTACAATTTCAAATGTGTCAAGCAGTTGTATAATTCCTGGGTCGGACACAAACACATATTTCATTTCATTTCATATAAAAATTCTTTATTATAATCCTTCTGTCCATAGCTATGTCATTTAGAAATCCTTTGTTCTCATACTTTCCACAACAAGCGTGGAGGATGTTATCAACCCGAGTTTCCCGCTCAGAACTGACTCTTTTGGCGTTGCTACCTAAGCAAAATTCCTATGTCTACTTCCGCGTTGATTCTTCACTCTGTATAGTTCCGTATGAAGGTGTGTCTTTCTCCTATTACATTTTGATGAATCTTGGCCAACTTACACACACACACACACACACACACACACATACATATATATACATATATATATATATACATATATATATATATATATATATATATACACACATATAATATACACATATATATATACACACATATATATATATATAAATATATATATATATATACATATATATAATCATAATACATATATATATATATATATATATAATATATATATATATATATATATATATATATATATATACAGATATATATACATATATATAGATAGATAGATAGACAGACAGACAGACGGACGGACGGTATTAGGCGTCATAGCTAAAATAGTTTAAATAAAATCAGGGATAGACAAACAAATGTTTAAAGTTTAAAAAATTAAAGGGTTTTTTGTACCTATGTATAAATGTAACACGGAAACTTGTCGAAATTGATTCAGGTATGTCCAGTAAGTACATCAGTCTGAACATCTGCTCATCGGAACCGGTGTTCGTGGGTCTGAATCCCACATGAATGTCTGGAATAGGATTTAAGCAGTAGGTTCCGGTAATACCAGCCCTCGTGTAGCAAAATAGTAGGCCATAGCACTCAAAACTAAATCCAAAAATGCTTCTCAACACTGAAATTTTTGGATTATAATACTGTCTGTTTTTTAGGGTTGTATCAGTTTGAACCATGAGAGTTTAAACCAATGGTCATAACCGTCATGGTCAATTTTAATTTTGACCAGTTTTGACCACTGAAATTTACTTTTCGATATATTTAATACTAATCGAACATAGCTTTCTAGCATATGATAAATTCAAGTTAAAGGCAAGTTACATTTGTTAAGAATGTCATAATATAAATAACACCAGCAAAAAAGAAATATAACATAACAAGATACAATAAACAATGTTTTGCTTATTTTTTTATACAAGCTGTTTTGTATATCATTTATGTTGAATTCAAAAAACGGTTAAATTCCTGTGTCTACTTCCGCGTCGTCTTCTTCACTCTATACAGTTCCGCTCGAGAGTGTTTCTTTCTCCTATTACATTTTGATGAATCTTATATATATATCTTATATATATATATATATATATATATATATATATATATATATATATATATATATACCCACACACACACACACACACACAGGGAGAGAGAGAAAGAGAGAGAGTATCAGGCGTCATAGCTAAAATAGTTTAAATAAAATCAGGGATAGACAAACAAATATTTAAATTTTAAAAAATTAAAGGGTTTTTTGTACCTATGGACAAAGGTAACACGGAAACTTGTCGATATTGATTCAGGTATGTACAAATAAATACATCAGTCTGAACATCGGCTCTTCGGAACCGGTGTTCGTGGGTCTGAATCCCACATGAATGTCTGGAATAGGATTTAAGCAATAGGTTCAGGTAATACCAGACCTCATGTAGCAAAATAGTAGGCCATAGCATTTAAAACTAAATCCAAAAATGCTTCTCAACACTGAAATTTTTGAGATTGTAATACTGTATGTTATTTAGCGTTGTATCGGTTTGAACCATGAGGGTTTAAACCAGGGGTTTTAACCGTCCTGGTCAATATTAATTTTGAGCAGTTTTGACCACTGAAATTAACTTTTCAATATATTTAAT
The DNA here is from genome assembly GCA_032207245.1 of Pardosa pseudoannulata. Lineage (NCBI taxonomy): Eukaryota > Metazoa > Arthropoda > Arachnida > Araneae > Lycosidae > Pardosa > Pardosa pseudoannulata. The sequence goes on along the minus strand of CM063500.1, from coordinate 15,666,935 downwards.
ATTAATCGATTATAGCTTTCTAGCACATGATAAAGGCAAGTTACATTTGTTAAAAATGTCAATATAAATAACACCAGCAAAAAACAAATATAACATAACAAGATAAAAAAAAATTTTGCTTATTTTTTTATACAAGCTGTTTTATATATCATTTATGTTGAATTCAAAAAAACTATTACAAGTAACACGTTTTGTAGTCTCTAAATTTAAACGATTTCGTAATTTATTTTGGATGAATCCAAACTTTGAAAATAATCTTTTTATAGATGAAGAGGTGGCACAATAGTTCATTAGATGTATTGTAAAATCAACAAATTTTATGTTAATGTCTTTAACCTTTTTCATTGCTGCTCACCAGACATCAGGTCCAAGTGTATCTTTTACACTTTCAGAAAAGAAGGATTCGGGATATGGTGATGATTCTGATTTATATGCAATCGCAAGAGGCAAAAAGGTAGGATCAGTATTATCATGTAACCATTGTCTTGTTACTTCCTGCTTCTCTTCATCAATACCTTTACCCATGTAGAGAGGATTCAGCATATGTGATAGAAAATGAACTGGGGTTACATTTTCATTAAATCGAGACTGTATCACATCAGAATAAGCTTCAAGATCTCCCACTTTTAACAATCTTAACCATTCGTCCCATGCGTCAGATATAGTAGAATCTTCTTTTTGAAGTTTATCTAAAGCAAGTCAAAAAGGTAGGATCAGTATTATCATGCAACCATTGCCTTGTTACTTCCTGCTTCTCTTCATCAATACCTTTACCCATGTAGAGAGGATTCAGCATATGTGATAGAAAATGAACTGGGGTTACATTTTCATTAAATCGAGACTGTATCACATCAGAATAAGCTTCAAGATCTCCCACTTTTAACAATCTTAACCATTCGTCCCATGCGTCAGATATAGTAGAATCTTCTTTTTGAAGTTTATCTAAAGCAAGTCAAAAAGGTAGGATCAGTATTATCATGCAACCATTGCCTTGTTACTTCCTGCTTCTCTTCATCAATACCTTTACCCATGTAGAGAGGATTCAGCATATGTGATAGAAAATGAACTGGGGTTACATTTTCATTAAATCGAGACTGTATCACATCAGAATAAGCTTCAAGATCTTCCACTTTTAACAATCTTAACCATTCGTCCCATGCGTCAGATATAGTAGAATTTTCTTTTTGAAGTTTATCTAAAGCAAGTCAAAAAGGTAGGATCAGTATTATCATGCAACCATTGCCTTGTTACTTCCTGCTTCTCTTCATCAATACCTTTACCCATGTAGAGAGGATTCAGCATATGTGATAGAAAATGAACTGGGGTTACATTTTCATTAAATCGAGACTGTATCACATCAGAATAAGCTTCAAGATCTCCCACTTTTAACAATCTTAAACCATTCGTCCCATGCGTCAGATATAGTAGAATCTTCTTTTTGAAGTTTATCTAAAGCAAGTCAAAAAGGTAGGATCAGTATTATCATGCAACCATTGCCTTGTTACTTCCTGCTTCTCTTCATCAATACCTTTACCCATGTAGAGAGGATTCAGCATATGTGCCATAAAATGAACTGGGGTTACATTTTCATTAAATCGAGACTGTATCACATCAGAATAAGCTTCAAGATCTCCCACTTTTAACAATCTTAACCATTCGTCCCATGCATCAGATATAGTAGCATCTTCTTTTTGAAGTTTATCTAAAGCAAGTCAAAAAGGTAGGATCAGTATTATCATGCAACCATTGCCTTGCTATTTCCTGCTTCTCTTCATCAATACCTTTACCCATGTAGACACAATTCAGCATAGGTGCCAGAAAATGAACTGGGATTACATTTTCATTAAATCGAGGTTGTATCACATCAGAATAAGCTTCAAAATCTCCCACTTTTAACAATCTTAACCATTCGTCCCATGCAACAGATATAGTAGCATCTTCTTTTTAACGTTTATCTAAAGCAAGTCAAAAAGGTAGGATCAGTATTATCATGCAACCATTGCCTTGTTACTTCCTGCTTCTCTTCATCAATACCTTTACCCATGTAGAGAGGATTCAGCATAGGTGCCAGAAAATGAACTGGGATTACATTTTCATTAAATCGAGGTTGTATCACATCAGAATAAGCTTCAAGATCTTCCACTTTTAACAATCTTAACCATTCGTCACATGCATCAGATATAGTAGCATCTTCTTTTTGAAGTTTATCTAAAGCAAGTCAAAAAGGTAGGATCAGTATTATCATGCAACCATTGCCTTGTTACTTCCTGCTTCTCTTTATCAATTCCTTTACCCTTGTAGAGAGGATTCAGCATATGTGATAGAAAATGAACTGGGGTTACATTTTCATTAAATCGAGACTGTATCACATCAGAATAAGCTTCAAGTTCTTCCACTTTTAACAATCTTAACCATTCGTCCCATGCGTCAGATATAGTAGCATCTTCTTTTTGAAGTTTATCTAAAGCAAGTCAAAAAGGTAGGATCAGTATTATCATGCAACCATTGCCTTGTTACTTCCTGCTTCTCTTCATCAATACCTTTACCCATGTAGAGAGGATTCAGCAAATGTGATAGAAAATGAACTGGGGTTACATTTTCATTAAATCGAGACTGTATCACATCAGAATAAGCTTCAAGATCTCCCACTTTTAACAATCTTAACCATTCGTCCCATGCGTCAGATATAGCAGCATCTTCTTTTTGAAGTTTATCTAAAGCAAGTCAAAAAGGTAGGATCAGTATTATCATGCAACCATTGCCTTGTTACTTCCTGCTTCTCTTCATCAATACCTTTACCCATGTAGAGAGGATTCAGCATATGTGATAGAAAATGAACTGGGGTTACATTTTCATTAAATCGAGACTGTATCACATCAGAATAAGCTTCAAGATCTTCCCACTTTTAACAATCTTAACCATTCGTCCCATGCGTCAGATATAGTAGAATCTTCTTTTTGAAGTTTATCTAAAGCAAGTCAAAAAGGTAGGATCAGTATTATCATGCAACCATTGCCTTGTTACTTCCTGCTTCTCTTCATCAATACCTTTACCCATGTAGAGAGGATTCAGCATATGTGATAGAAAATGAACTGGGGTTACATTTTCATTAAATCGAGACTGTATCACATCAGAATAAGCTTCAAGATCTCCCACTTTTAACAATCTTAACCATTCGTCCCATTCATCAGATATAGTAGAATCTTCTTTTTGAAGTTTATCTAAAGCAAGTCAAAAAGGTAGGATCAGTATTATCATGCAACCATTGCCTTGTTACTTCCTGCTTCTCTTCATCAATACCTTTACCCATGTAGAGAGGATTCAGCATATGTGATAGAAAATGAACTGGGGTTACATTTTCATTAAATCGAGACTGTATCACATCAGAATAAGCTTCAAGATCTCCCACTTTTAACAATCTTAACCATTCGTCCCATGCGTCAGATATAGTAGAATCTTCTTTTTGAAGTTTATCTAAAGCAAGTCAAAAAGGTAGGATCAGTATTATCATGCAACCATTGCCTTGTTACTTCCTGCTTCTCTTCATCAATACCTTTATCCATGTAGAGAGGATTCAGCATATGTGATAGAAAATGAACTGGGGTTACATTTTCATTAAATCGAGACTGTATCACATCAGAATAAGCTTCAAGATCTCCCACTTTTAACAATCTTAACCATTCGTCCCATGCGTCAGATATAGTAGAATCTTCTTTTTGAAGTTTATCTAAAGCAAGTCAAAAAGGTAGGATCAGTATTATCATGCAACCATTGCCTTGTTACTTCCTGCTTCTCTTCATCAATACCTTTACCCATGTAGAGAGGATTCAGCATATGTGATAGAAAATGAACTGGGGTTACATTTTCATTAAATCGAGACTGTATCACATCAGAATAAGCTTCAAGATCTCCCACTTTTAACAATCTTAACCATTCGTCCCATGCGTCAGATATAGTAGAATCTTCTTTTTGAAGTTTATCTAAAGCAAGTCAAAAAGGTAGGATCAGTATTATCATGCAACCATTGCCTTGTTACTTCCTGCTTCTCTTCATCAATACCTTTATCCATGTAGAGAGGATTCAGCATATGTGATAGAAAATGAACTGGGGTTACATTTTCATTAAATCGAGACTGTATCACATCAGAATAAGCTTCAAGATCTCCCACTTTTAACAATCTTAACCATTTCGTCCCATGCGTCAGATATAGTAGAATCTTCTTTTTGAAGTTTATCTAAAGCAAGTCAAAAAGGTAGGATCAGTATTATCATGCAACCATTGCCTTGTTACTTCCTGCTTCTCTTCATCAATACCTTTATCCATGTAGAGAGGATTCAGCATATGTGATAGAAAATGAACTGGGGTTACATTTTCATTAAATCGAGACTGTATCACATCAGAATAAGCTTCAAGATCTCCCACTTTTAACAATCTTAACCATTCGTCCCATGCGTCAGATATAGTAGAATCTTCTTTTTGAAGTTTATCTAAAGCAAGTCAAAAAGGTAGGATCAGTATTATCATGCAACCATTGCCTTGTTACTTCCTGCTTCTCTTCATCAATACCTTTATCCATGTAGAGAGGATTCAGCATATGTGATAGAAAATGAACTGGGGTTACATTTTCATTAAATCGAGACTGTATCACATCAGAATAAGCTTCAAGATCTCCCACTTTTAACAATCTTAACCATTCGTCCCATGCGTCAGATATAGTAGCATCTTCTTTTTGAAGTTTATCTAAAGCAAGTCAAAAAGGTAGGATCAGTATTATCATGCAACCATTGCCTTGTTACTTCCTGCTTCTCTTCATCAATACCTTTATCCATGTAGAGAGGATTCAGCATATGTGATAGAAAATGAACTGGGGTTACATTTTCATTAAATCGAGACTGTATCACATCAGAATAAGCTTCAAGATCTCCCACTTTTAACAATCTTAACCATTCGTCTCATGCGTCAGATATAGTAGCATCTTCTTTTTGAAGTTTATCTAAAGCAAATGATGAAATAGGCATAAGTTGATTTGTAAGTGTTTTACCTCTTTGTATATGCCTACATTGTTAATCAATTGAACAATGTTGTCATCAATATCATATTCATGCTCATCTACAATTTTCACGTAAAAGTCTGTTTTTAAGGAAAGCTGCCAAACACTTAAAAATTTTAAAATTGAAACATTCTTATTATACTGTAGAAGCATGTTAACCCTTTAAAGGTCACTAATAATAATTCTTTTGGATTTAAGGAAATTAGTTCATAAATGGTATCTATGAGTTTTATAAATATAAAATTCATAATTTTTATTTACATTCCTTGATGGAATTTGAAGGGTGGTTAAAATCCAGCCCCTCGTAGAGTGAAAATACTTTTTTAAAGGTTTAATTATAGTGGGAGAACAATTATTATCATAAAATGTTGTAATAAAAAAAATCTAAACAATTTATAGCCGAAAGATAGCGGCATGGTAGGGAGCTGCTTTTCATTACAGGAATTTGTGGGTTGAAATCCCACCACAGGAATGAATGTTTGTAGCCATTTGTAATCGACTTTAAGCTATAGATCCCGGTCTCATTAGCCCTTGGGTTAGAAAACAATAGACGGTAGTGCTTCAAACCAAACAACTAAACCCAACATAAACAATTTATAAGTGTTGTTTATATAGATACTTTTTATTTAGGATCATAAGTGAAATAAATCTTATTGTCTTTTCGAGATAAAATATGTTTAACGACATATATTTCAAATGAAAAAATCAATTAAGTATAGAACTACTCTATGTTGTGAGTATGGAGTATCATAAGCATAGAATCGCTTCGAAACCACTGCCCTTTAAAGGGTTAAATCTCATGAACTTGTTAGTGTAATATTTTGTTTAACTGCACTATTATTTTTATTGCTTATTAAAAGTCACTTCTAATTACAAAAGATATTATATATTAAAATTAATACCATTTAAAACTATTTTTAATAATTCTGATTTCTTCTGACCAGTTTTGGACTGTTAAAGCCACTTTTATTTAGGTTCCTGGTCAAAATTACAACCCTGGTGTTATTAAAAAAAAGAGTCAAAACCAAGCTCTTTAGATATTAGAGAGAAAAAAAATTAATTTTATGGTAATTTTTTGTAGTTCTTCCTAAAAATATCTCAACATTAATTACATAGAAATTCTTTCCTCAGCACTTTGTTTTTTGACGACATGGTTGTTTTTTAGAGTTATTATATTTTGTAAAACTCGTACGGTTTCATAACATTTTTTAATTTCACGCCTCTCTTGTCTTAATGAGAAGTTACATGCTGTTTCGAAACATGTATCATTCGAATTTGTATTACTTTTATTTTTTTCCCCCGTCTCGAAAAAGTGAGCTTTTATTGAGAGTTTCTGAGGGGGAACGCGTTTTAAAACTTTTCTGCGGAACTAATTCGAATTATCGATTATTTATGTCTACGTAGCAGTCTCTACGTGAAGTTCCACATTCAATTATTTACTGGCTTCTGTCTTGTGCTTTTTTTTTAGTTTTATTTTTTTGCTTTTTTTCTGTTTTTGAAAAAAGGGTACAGTTAATTAAAGCTGTTGATTTCGATAGATATCCTTCAAAGCGGCTAGATTTTATTTTAAACCTGTATTCTGAATTCTTTAAAAAAGCTTACAGAACAGAAAATACTTAATTTAGGGAGAAGTTATTTTTTAAAGTAACGTTGAACTGTGAGTTGGGCTACTCCAATATAGGATATAAATTGCATTGAAATTTAAAGTTACAAAATGTATAAATTATTTCTACTCTTTATATCATATTCTTGTATGCGTATTTGTGATAGATAGACATAGTTAGGTAAAGAGATAGATAAATATATAGAGAGAAAAATTAAGAGGGAGGAAGATGGAGAATAGGAGAAAGGGAAGATAGAGAAATAAAGAGGTGGATGGATGGGTGGGTAAGCGGGAGGCTGGATGAATTGGTTGATGGACGGGTGGCTAAGAAATATATAGATAGATAGGTAGATGATATAGATAGATAGATAGGTAAATGAAAAGTAACCTATCTGATAGAAAGATATATTGAAGAGAGGCAGATAGATGAAAGAGATAGATAAATAGATAGATAGATAGATGAGAGGATATACATATATAATTAGATGTAATTGCTAGACAGGTGAGAGAGATAAATCAGTTACACAGATATACCTGATAAATAGGTAGAGAGATAGAGATATAAATGAGATAGGTAGGTAGATATGTATATATATATAGATAAATGATATAGGTCGATAGATATATGAGATAGGTATATTGATGAGAGGCAGATACATGAGAAACAGATAGAAGAGGTATATAAATAAATGAGTTAAATAGGTAGAATGGATAGATAAATAAATGAGAGGCAGATAGGTAGATAAATAGTTTTAGTCGATAGAAAGGCGAGACAGATAAATGAGTTAGACAGATAGACTTGGTAAATAGATTGATGAAATAGGTAGATAGATAGATGAGAGAAAAACATAGATAAATGAGATTGATTCATCATAGAAAAAAAACAGAAAATAGCACGAGCTCAATTATTTAAAATTGGAAGTGAGTTTTCTTTGATCGGTATATGTACTCAAATTTAAAGATAATATGGATAAGTCACTGATTTTGACATGTGTAATGCTGTAGAGATGTAATAAAAGCTAAATCCTAAATTTGAAATATCTACACTACGAAATGCCGTGAGAACCTCTTTCCTTTTTTCTCCTGTACTATCTTGTCATGTTATATTACTACACGCGTGCGTTAACATTTAAAATATCACGCACATTCCGCATTTTGAATGATTACCGTAGCAACATCGAATTACTTTACAACGTTTTTTTAACGAAAAATAAAATCTTTTATTCTGTCAAGACTATGCATTTGACTTTTCATTGCATTCTGGATTTATGTATATATTATATGCATATATATATTAAATATATATATATATATATATATATATATATATATATATAATATGTATATGTATGGTTTGGTTTGGTTTGCTTTGGAGCGCTACTGTCTACTTTTTGCAACACGAGGGCTAATGAGACCGGGACCTACTGCTTAAAGCCGATTCCGAACGGCTACGAACATCCATGCCACTGTGAGATTCAAACCCACGAACTCCGGTTCCGAAGGTCAGCACCCTAACCATTCGGCCATCGTTCGGCATGTATATGTATGTATGCATATATATATTATGTATATATTTATGTATATATATATATTGTATGTATGTATGCATATATATGTATATATGTATGCATGCATATATATATATATATATTGTGTATATATATGTATATATGTTTATTATAAGTTAATATCTTTCATTATATTCGTAGTAACACTCAAAAACAAGTCGAGGTATGGATTCCTCTAAATCACTCTTTGACTTAGATCGACATACTTTCTTGCAGCAACCTATCTACCTATCTTCTTCTTTTTGCTTATCTGATCTGAATCCGACCAGATCCATGAGATCGTTCGCTTTAACCCCTTGTCTGTGGAGTATATACATGAGAAAAACGTGCCAAAAATGAAAATTTTTTTCTCTTTTATTTGGTTTGTTATTATCAACAAAATGTTAGAAATAAATTATTTTTGAAAACAATTGAAGCGAAATAACTACTATTTTTAATATTTTCATATATATGGAAGATGTTAATGGATTACAGCAATTTTTGCTCAAATGACAACAAAATAAATCAAATGACATAATTTTCTGGATAAATATAATAAACTGATACAATAATATTATATATATCAGCTGTCATGAATTCCATGACCCTAAGATTCCTTTTAATTTCACAAATCCTTTACGAGTCCGAGAAATAGCAACAAATGGCTCGAAACTGCCGAATGTTTCTCGGGAAGGTATCTCTACCTTTTAAGAAAATGAAAAATTAAATATTATGCATTGGACTCACTGATTTCGGGCTTCGCCGAATTGAAATAGGTTTTTTCTCTTGCCCGAACTCAGGTCGGGCATTCCTAAAGGGGCACATTTGGGTTGTCTGAATTCTTTAAAAAAGCTTACAGAACAGAAAATACTTAATTTAGGGAGAAGTTATTTTTTAAAGTAACGTTGAACTGTGAGTTGGGCTACTCCAATATAGGATATAAATTGCATTGAAATTTAAAGTTACAAAATGTATAAATTATTTCTACTCTTTATATCATATTCTTGTATGCGTATTTGTGATAGATAGACATAGTTAGGTAAAGAGATAGATAAATATATAGAGAGAAAAATTAAGAGGGAGGAAGATGGAGAATAGGAGAAAGGGAAGATAGAGAAATAAAGAGGTGGATGGATGGGTGGGTAAGCGGGAGGCTGGATAAATTGGTTGATGGACGGGTGGCTAAGAAATATATAGATAGATAGGTAGATGATATAGATAGATAGATAGGTAAATGAAAAGTAACCTATCTGATAGAAAGATATATTGAAGAGAGGCAGATAGATGAAAGAGATAGATAAATAGATAGATAGATGAGAGGATATACATATATAATTAGATGTAATTGCTAGACAGGTGAGAGAGATAAATCAGTTACACAGATATACCTGATAAATAGGTAGAGAGATAGAGATATAAATGAGATAGGTAGGTAGATATGTATATATATATAGATAAATGATATAGGTCGATAGATATATGAGATAGGTATATTGATGAGAGGCAGATACATGAGAAACAGATAGAAGAGATATATAAATAAATGAGTTAAATAGGTAGAATGGATAGATAAATAAATGAGAGGCAGATAGGTAGATAAATAGTTTTAGTCGATAGAAAGGCGAGACAGATAAATGAGTTAGACAGATAGACTTGGTAAATAGATTGATGAAATAGGTAGATAGATAGATGATTGAAAAACATAGATAAATGAGATTGATTCATCATAGAAAAAAAACAGAAAATAGCACGAGCTCAATTATTTAAAATTGGAAGTGAGTTTTCTTTGATCGGTATATGTACTCAAATTTAAAGATAATATGGATAAGTCACTGATTTTGACATGTGTAATGCTGTAGAGATGTAATAAAAGCTAAATCCTAAATTTGAAATATCTACACTACGAAATGCCGTGAGAACCTCTTTCCTTTTTTCTCCTGTACTATCTTGTCATGTTATATTACTACACGCGTGCGTTAACATTTAAAATATCACGCACATTCCGCATTTTGAATGATTACCGTAGCAACATCGAATTACTTTACAACGTTTTTTTAACGAAAAATAAAATCTTTGATTCTGTCAAGACTATGCATTTGACTTTTCATTGCATTCTGGATTTATGTATATATTATATGCATATATATATATTAAATATATATATATATATATATATATATATATATATATATATATATATATATATATATATATATATATATATATATATATATAATATGTATAGGTTTGGTTTGGTTTGGTTTGGAGCGTTACTGTCTACTTTTTGCAACACGAGGGCTAATGAGACCGGGACCTACTGCTTAAAGCCGATTCCGAACGGCTACGAACATCCATGCCACTGTGAGATTCAAACCCACGAACTCCGGTTCCGAAGGTCAGCACCCTAACCATTCGGCCATCGTTCGGCATGTATATGTATGTATGCATATATATATATATTATGTATATATTTATGTATATATATATATATATTGTATGTATGTATGCATATATATGTATATATGTATGTATGCATGCATATATATATATATATATATATATATATATATGTATATATGTATGTATGCATATATATATATATATATATATATATTGTGTATATATATGTATATATGTTTATTATAAGTTAATATCTTTCATTATATTCGTAGTAACACTCAAAAACAAGTCGAGGTATGGATTCCTCTAAATCACTCTTTGACTTAGATCGACATACTTTCTTGCAGCAACCTATCTACCTATCTTCTTCTTTTTGCTTATCTGATCTGAATCCGACCAGATCCATGAGATCGTTCGCTTTAACCCCTTGTCTGTGGAGTATATACATGAGAAAAACGTGCCAAAAATGAAAATTTTTTTCTCTTTTATTTGGTTTGTTATTATCAACAAAATGTTAGAAATAAATTATTTTTGAAAACAATTGAAGCGAAATAACTACTATTTTTAATATTTTCATATATATGGAAGATGTTAATGGATTACAGCAATTTTTGCTCAAATGACAACAAAATAAATCAAATGACATAATTTTCTGGATAAATATAATAAACTGATACAATAATATTATATATATCAGCTGTCATGAATTCCATGACCCTAAGATTCCTTTTAATTTCACAAATCCTTTACGAGTCCGAGAAATAGCAACAAATGGCTCGAAACTGCCGAATGTTTCTCGGGTAGGTATCTCTACCTTTTAAGAAAATGAAAAATTAAATATTATGCATTGGACTTACTGATTTCGGGCTTCGCCGAATTGAAATAGGTTTTTTCTCTTGCCCGAACTCAGGTCGGGCATTCCTAAAGGGGCACATTTGGGTTGCCCGAATTGAGTTCGGGTACCATAGGTTAGTGGTTAAGTACATCCAAGACGAAAGTTGGTCTCCCTAAAAGATTCCCGCGTACCAAATTAATGTAGTTGATTTAGTTTTGTGCACAGGCCTCTTCAATATTACACTTGGTACGAACAGGGAAATAGTTTTTAGTGGCAACATATCTGCCACCTTTATTTCAGAGACTTCTTAACCTGAAAACGTGGCACATGCCAATTTCCCATGAAAAAATACGCTAGCTGAGCCTTTTCCTTATATTTTCTGTGTTATTTTAGAAAATATAATATTAGAAATGACAAAGTTAGTAGTACGTTTAGAGTTAAAGGCGACATTAAGTAACTTGTAAGATTTTATTCTATAAATTTATAAAATTTGTTTTCCTTTGGTTGAATCGAAAAAAAAGCTGTTATATAAAGAAGATATAAGTCTCGAAAAGTACTCTGCCCACTTAAATGATCTTATAATAGAACAGAAAATAAATAAATCATTTAACAAGAAGTTAATTTTTAAAGTTAAATCCAACTGAAATTTTAGTTAAAGCGTAACTGAGAGTTCACTTGAATTTAATCTTAAAGTTTTAGTTCATTATTTATACATTACGCCCGCACATACACACATACCATTTGTTTTCTTACTCTTTCTATCCAATAGCTTTTCTCTTATGCAAAAGTGACCTCTTTGAAAATTTCTGATTAGAAACACGTTTCAAAACTTTCTTTGGATACAACTGCGGATTATCAAATTCTTATATATAAGTTTTCGTGTTTAATTATCTTAATCAAGCTTCATTTTAAAGATTTTTTAAAAAATTTGTTTATTTACTATTTTGCTTCTTCCGTTGTGAAATACACTTTTTTAAAAAAAAAGGGATACATCTAATGAATCCTGTTGAATTGAGATATACTAGAAAAAGCCACAGCAGTGTCTTTTTTTAAGAAGACTTAAAAGAGCTCGTAATGAAAGGCAGAATTTAATTTAGTTACAAAAGCTTTTCATAAAAATTACTGAGTTTGAAACGAAGGAAAATTGGAAACGAAAATTTAATTTCATATAAATTGAATTTAAAGGAATAAAAGTTTATTTTTAAAAGTTTATTTTTATATAGTGTGTTATATATATTTTATATTTTTCTTTTGCGGATGATGTTTTATTTGATTAATGAAGTGAAACTAATAAATTACGTATATTCAAATACATATTTCTCAAATATATTTCGTTATTTAACTTGTTTACATGTATATGTTTAAAAATTGCTTATAGTATAAATAATATGCTTAAATTAATACAGTAATTTTTTTATTCTAAACTTTTATCGAAATGAATCTTTAAATTTATTAGGTTTCACTTTAGTTTAATCTTAAAAGAAATTAAAATGATTAAATTTATTGTTTGTATATCATACACACATATATTTAACATTAGTAAATAGTCTGAAAATCACCGAAAGATAACCAAATGGGTAGTGCGTTATATTCTGTTCGTGAAGTTCGGAGTTCGTCGGTTATATATATATATGTATATGTAATAAGTTTTTTTGCTTTATTATGAAGCGGGGTTCGTGGCGGCTATTGCCGCCTTGCAGTCGTAGAATCTCGCGGTGAGAACATAATCAAGACACTGGAAAATTAAATCTAACTTCGTTTATCCATTGAAATATCGGAACTTCCAAAACATTCGATTTACATTTGTTGCTGAACTGTAGCAGAACAAAGCTGTGATGGAATTCTATCGAAAACATTATGCAAAACTCCATACGAAACTGTTTTGAAATTCCAGACATGTGCTTAAATACTTAATTGTGCCGACCAATCTGCTATTACTTGAAGTAACGTGGGTGATTTAACCCACACGTTGGAACTCTTTTTTTAGATATGGAACTGGAAGGATTTCTACTAGCGAACATTCGAGAATATTCGCTAGGATTCCACGAGAAGAATTTCCGGGCAATAGTATCATAAACAGAAAGTGATAAAAATTATCATGGAACTTCAAATTTATTGAAGATAAAAATCTACGAGTCAACTGTTCGTATTTACAACGGAAGAGCTTTGAATCGAAGGCTACAATGCGCACACACACACACACACACACACACACACATATATATATATATATATATATATATATATATATATATATATATATATATATGTGTGTGTCAGGATTTAATTTGAAGATTAATTTTAAAAGATTTTAAGTAGGGATTCATAACTGAGAGTGACGCGGCGTGATGAGTTAGCCATATAAATACGGCTCACGCTCAATAATCTGTAGCAGAGAGCAGTGTGCACATTCCGCAGACAGAGCTGTGGCTACCCGAAGCAGCTAAGCCTGCCTTTGTTAAAAGTTAGGCGCCGATGTGCGACGCCATTGAAGAGTGTAGTGTGCTCTGAGATTTAAATAAAACTATGAAAATGTACTCAGGACTTTAGTGTCGTTTAGGGGATCGTGTCACACACACACACACACACACACACACACACACACGCATATATATATATATATATATATATATATATATAATTTCATAGGTTTTCGCATCCCAAAAGGGAGAGATCTTGTGATTTGTTCTCAAGACACCTTTTAATTATTTCCTATTTTTTGAAAGTCAAAAGTGAATCTTGATCATTTAAATGATTCAAATACCAATCTGGTGACCATTAGTTCGTATCTGAAATAGTTATATAAGAATAGTTGGGCTAACCAAACATTTGATTTCATGTTCTTGAGGTTGCCAAACGTTACCACAATTAAAAGAGAAACAAACATATTTCATGAGATGCTAAAACTTTAAGGATAGAATCTTCAGAAGTTTATTTTAGGATATATTTATAATTTTATTGGTTAATTATGGTTAAAATATCATTACATATATAGAGTCTTAACGAGAAATGACATGAGATTACAAAACGCTTTTTTTCGTGCTTCTCTATTGCATTTATTTTTTATCCGATGAAATGTTTTTTTCTCGAAGTAAATGTAAACTTCATTGAAAATTCCTAGCCGAAACATGTTTCAAAACATTCCTCGAGTACAACTACGATATATCGATTGCTGGTATGTGCCTTAGAGACTGCAATTCCATCTCGTAGCAGCTAAAATAAGTTTATACATTTAATTATTTACTCGGGCTACACTTAAGTGTTTTTCTGACATTTTTATTTATTTATTTTTGCTTCCCCCTATGTTAATGTTGTATTTATGGAACATGATATACATCTAGTATGTTCTGTTGGTTCAGTTTTAAGTTCTTATAGTTACTAGGTTATGGCGATATCATATATTTAATCCTTCAGGATATCTACCGTATAAATCCGAATTAAACCATACTTTTCTCAATTTATTTGTACAGTATACAATTAAGACAGTTAAAAATTAAATGTTTGGTTATATATATATATATATATATATATATATATATATATATATATATATATAAATGCGTATATATAGATATGTATATGTATGTCTATATGTATATATATGTACATATATACATATATGCATATATACGTGTGTATATATATATGTATATACTTGTATATATATATATATATATATGTGTGTGTGTGTGTATGTATATGTATGTATATATATGTATGTATATATACGTATGTGTGTGTGTACATATATGTATGTATATGTATGTATATATATGTATACATATATATGTATATATATGCATATATATGCATATATATAATATATATACATATATATATATATACACATATATACTTATATATACATATATATGTATATATATATATATATATATATATATATATATATACATACACTTATATATATACACACACATATATTTCTATATATATATATATATATATATATATATATATATATACACACGTATATATGCATATATATATATATATATGTACATATATATACATATACATATAGACATACATATACATATCTATATATACGCATTTATATATATATATATATATATATATATATATATATATATATAATATATATATATATATATATATATGTACATATATATGTGTATATATGTATGTATGTGTAAATATTATCTATTTAAAAGCATACAAATAGCTTTTACCAATCATGGGAGGAGGGTTTCACTTGTTTCTGGAAAGAATAAATTAAGTGAAAATTTTAACTGTGTTATTTTTACACAGTTGAGCTCAATCATGTAATTAAATAACTTATTTATTTTTCACACTATTAGAGTTTCAGAAGGAATGCAGACAGTTGACTAAAATTAAAGAAGATCTTAAAATATTTTAAAAAAAATGCCTATAGAGTATATGAAAACAATGTTGTATTGTATGATATTTTTCTGTCCGCAATCAAAGGAAGCTTTGACATTAGTTATGTTTCACTCAATCTTTACATGGTATGGATATAGTTTTAAATGAAAGCTATGAAATAAATTTTCGGTCTTTGTCACCGAAAAGGTCTGTTTGAAATGAAGTTGGACCACGTCCTATAGCGTTATCATATTTAGTAACCCTTCAAGTTTGAAAGGTTGCCCATGCTTGCCATAAGAGTATAACAAGAAGCCTCAGATTTATCACCTTTATAAACTCTTTTATTTAGTGTATTAACACATTTTATTTTGTCTCTTAATTTGATAAACCGGAATACATTGTAGATATTTTAAGTTATCTAGCAGATGTTGCATGCAGGTGGTTGAGTCTGACATTGTTTAGTGACTCTCTTTAGTGACATCATGCGTGATAGCATATGACAGTGATGAGCATACTACGTACCTATAGACGTGTTGCGGGACACCCAAAGGTTTTAATTGGTCGCAAATTATAATTATGCATTATAATTTGATACCTTAAGCCTAGAAATTTAGTGTTACTTTTAATTTTTCTGATATACGATCATAAGTGATTTCTACTACGAACTTTGGGATAATGTAATAGACTATAAAAACTATAGGCTATATAAAAGTAGCTATGATAATATAACACTTTATACGAATAAACTAAACTCCTCGGTGCAACAGCCTCTAGATGGCCAGGGCCTACGGTGCCAATCTCCGTTTCCGAGACCAAGGGCCGTGGGGTGCGAAGCATGTGTTCCGGTTAGGTGATCAACCTTACACAACCCCAGTGTTTAGTTCTCAAGCATGCGTGGTCCTCAGTTCGTCTACCCAATGAAGGGATGAAAGGCTGAGTGAACCGTGCCCAGTCCGGGGATCGAACCTCGGTATTTAATTCAAATTTGAATTACTTTTTAAGATATCTAAATATTCTAATTACAGTTACAGTGAACTCCGTTTAATGTGATCAGTTTGGGACACCGTGATTTTGATAAGAATAACCGATTGATAACAATAAATGATATGCAAAATTAGATAAGTTTACCCCCATCTTTAATTCACATATACTAAATTTCGAAACAAAATGAATAAACACACCTTATATTTATGTACTGTATATTATCCTTTAAAACATAAGAATTGTATACATAATTTAAAAAAAATGGATCAATTGTTGACTGTCTACAATTTTTTCAAAGAAGCTCATTGATAAATTGTTCGTGATCATAATGAACCTGTCATAACGATTTAAAATTTCGATCTTTTGTTTTAATGTTAAATCATTTCGCTTTCTGGCTTCCAAATCGACAAGCTGCGTGTAAGCGAGCAAGGCATAAATTGTGAATACGCTTCTGAGTTCCGATAAGAATGTGTTGCCTTCTGCTTATGTAACAACCATTGACCACCCGCAGTGCGTGCTTTTTTCTGAAAAATTCCCCACGTGTAATATCCCCCTCCTTTGATCATTCCCTATTTCCCTAGGTGGAAGTAGGAGAATTCTCGGATATTAAAAAAGCAGCGAAGGGAGAGAAAAGATTGGGTTTCTTTTGAATACATTGTGAATATTACTTTGCCTGTTAAATTGAAGTTCGAAAACTGATAACATTAACTGATGTAACGATCACATAAAGCGATAATTTTAATATACGAATGAATAGAGAATATCAGGACCAAGACTTCGATAACCATAAGCGATTGATAACAATAACCGCGATCACATAACACGGAGTCCACTGTATTACATTTTTCTTTTGGGATTACTGCCAAAAATGTTTGTCCATCACTGTTCTATAAAAAAAAAACGTATCGAATTGTTCCATTTTGCCCTGGAAGCGATAATTTAATATTGTCCTTAAAGAAAAGGAATATATTTTACATTAAAATACTTTGAAGTAAGTTGTTTAGTTAATATAAATACTATACAGTATAAAATGTTTCTTCTTTATAAGATTCTGCTTTATGAATTACGGTCGAGTTACGGCCGAATGGTAGAGCGCTGCCCTTCGGTATTGGAGTTCGCAGTTTCGAATCCCGTAACTCGCATGGGTGTTCGTAGCCGTTTAGAATTGGATTTAACCAATATCTGCACGACTCTACTCTGACGCACGACTTGCACCTTAAAAATACCCCTGACACATCCAAAGAACCCTGGGCAGAGAGCCTAATCAAAAACCTGGTATTGATAAGGAAGGCCAGGAGCCTCGTTGACTGACTTTCTGCAAATCAAGGCACCATCATGCGGCCATGAAGATCTTAGTCGCAAGAGGCAAACGGCCATCCCAACTGCCCTGTGATGTTAATGCTTCCCACACCAACACCTATTCTCATGCCAGAAAGTTCCATGTCGTACACCAGGTCAACAGGACTTTTAACCTCGTCAGGACTCCTGTGGAGTACAACCCCGAATTTCTGGAAACTGCATCGGTTGTACTTATTTGCCTAGTTTGTCTACATTTTTTTGTTATTTTAAATTATATGGTCGGAATGCTGACTTAGCCCCTGCGTAACGCATTGCTGTCGGTCAGTCAGACTGAACCAGCAATCCAACACCCTACACCCGACTACTGGTGGGTGGCTGGTTACAGGTAGAACATGGCTTTATCCAAAATGTCCCGTTCTCATTAGCCCTCTTGTAACAAATTAGTAGACCGTAGTGCTCCAAACCAAACCAAACCTTTATGAATTACAGCTGACATGTATCATATATTTCTTTGTCTAATTTCAGTGACATGTAAAATTATTCGTTGAACATCTAAGTTTTCAAATTTAAAGATAAAATATTTTCATTAACGGGTTGATGTTACTTTATCTTTGATTTCCTGTTCGCATCGCTGAATTTAATTGACGTAGATACGAATAATTGCAAACGATGTTCTGTTTATGGCCGTAAAATGGGCGATGCATGTCATTAAGTTCTTTGTTTCTTACGAAATGGTGCTACAAACTTTGATAGATTTTCTGTGGAATTGCTTTGTGTGGGAATACTTTCTTGAGATTTGGCTCCGTGCCATTATCGTCGACATTCGAAACGAAGTATTTCCAAAAGAAGAAATCGACCAGCTAGCTATCTAGCATTACCATCCTTTATACAACGTACAGTATGTGTATTTATTGCTAGCAATTGCCCCTTCTTTAGATATTTTCTTGAAAGGACGTAGTATCTTTCAAAATGAAGTTTTTTATTATAATTGCTAATATTCTTTTTTGTTGCTTATATTCTTTTTGCTCATATTACTTTTTTATTATAATTGCTTTATTCAATATAAAAATTCATTCTCTGTTTATAATAAATTTTTCTTTTTGTTGTTCAAAAAGAATCATCAAACTGCTTAAAAATTATTTGGGTTTATTATGTGAGGCAATATATATATATGTTACATATAACATATACACCAAGTGAAAAAATAGAAATTTATTCCCCGCGCAGTATCTTTTGATATTTTTAAATTACACATCAATTTTTTGTATCAATTACAAACTAATGAAATTTTCTTTTATTTTTTAATCTGAGTTTTATTAATATGAAAAATATATTTTAATTTCGAGAATGATAAATACTATTTTTTTAATTTTCAATTTTCTAACATCTTTCAGTTCATAAATTGTAAAATGCCAGATAACTGTAAAGTTTTATGTTTACAGAATGAGTCTTAGTTTATTTGACGTTGATATAAAAATTTAAATTCTAATATATATATTTCAAAATGTATCTCAAAATATAACATTTAGACAATGATAAACGATAGTTTTTTAAATTTTCAATTTCCTATCATCTTTTAGTGTATAAATTTGTATATTTAAATATTTAGGTTTACAGACTTAGTTTATTTCACTTTGATATAAAAATTTAAATTCTGCTATACATATTTTAAAAACGTATCTCGACATATAACATTAAGATAATGAAAAATGATATTTTTAAAATTTTCAATTTCCTATCACTTTTCAGTTTATAAATTTGAAAATGCCAAATGATTTTAAAGTTTTAGGTTTACAGAGTGAGACTTAGTTTATTTCATTTTGATATAAATATTTCAATTCTAATATACATATTTCCAAATGTATCTCGACATATAACATTTAGAAAATGAAAAACGATATTTTAAAATTTTCAATTTCCTATCATCTTTCAGTTTATAAATCTTAAAATGCCAGATAAGTTTAAAGTTTTAGGTTTACAGAATGAAACTTAGTTTATTTCACGTTGATGTGAAAATTTAAATTCTAATGTACATCTTTTAAAATGTATCTCGACATATACCATTTATACAATGATAAACGGTATTTTTTAAATTTTCAATTTCCTCTCATCTTTAAGTGTATAAATTTGAAAATGCAAGATAACTTTAAAGATTTAGGTTTACAGATGAGGCTTAGATTATTGCATGTTGATATAAAAATTTAAATTCTAATATATATCTTTCAAAATGTATCGCAACATATATCATTTAGTGAGTAATAAACGATATTTTTTAAATGTTCATTTTCCTATCATCTTTCAGTGTATACATTTGAAAACGCCAGATAACTTTAAAGACTTAGGTTTACAGAATGAGAGTTTATTTCAGTTTGATATAAAAATTTAAATTCTAATATACATATATCAAAATGTATCTCGACATATAACATTTAGACAATAAAAAATGATATTTTTTAAATTTTCAAGTTCCTATCATCTTTCAGTTTATAAATTTGAAAATGCAAGATAATTTCAAAGTTTTAGGTTTTCAGAATGAGACATAAGTTATTTCACTTTGATATAAAATTTAAAATTCTAATATATATATTTTAAAAATGTATCTCGACATATAACATTTAGACAGTAATAAACGATATTTTTTAAATTTTCAATTTCCTGCCATCTTTCAGTTTATGTATTTGAAAATGCCAGATAACTTTAAAGTTTTAGGTTTATAGAATGATACTTACAATAGAACATCGATTATTCGAGCTAATTGGGACCGCTAGTACCTCGAATAGTAGAAATCTCGGTTAATAGAAACCATGTATAAAAACCTTCCGTTCTTGCGAATTTCTCTAACTTTTAAAGTAAAAAACAATAGAACGTTTTTTAAATGATAAAAATAAACATATATGAACTTATGTTTCACAGCTAAAAAGGTTTAAAAAGAGTGTAATATTTCTTGGAAGTTGAGTGCTTTTGTGGGAAAGAAGTGCCTGTACCACGGACAACGAACTAAAATGTGCATATTTTTCCAAGCTCATTTTGGAAATGAGAAAAAAAAATTAGGCTTCCTTATTGATTCGGTTAACAGAAACCTCGGTTAATTGAAGCTTTGTTAATCGAGGTTCTACTGTGGTTTATTTCACTTTGATTTAAAAAAATTTAAATTCTAATATATATATTTCAAAATGTATCTCTACATATATTTAAATAGAACATTAGTATTTTGAAATAAATACACCTTTATTATATTTGTATAGGAAATATGTTACTTTGACTCATTCCAGTTACGCCCCACGCTTTTAATTATAGTCATTTAACCCGTCATAACAACTGGCTTCCAGCCTGTAGAAGTTCCTCACGCAATATCTTTAATTCAACTCGCTACAATATTCATGGTGTTTTTCACACAATTTCTTTTTCTTGCGCTGTTTTAAAGTTATTTATTTTTTTACTTTTTATCGCTTTTTTATCGCTTGTGTGTTAAAATAGAGCGAATTTTAAAAAATACTTTTTTATATTTATTTTATTTTCGACTCTTTTAAACTCAAGTTTTGTAGTTACTTTTCATCCTTAATTTTTTAAATTTAAATTAACCCATATTGTACCACACCAACTAAATATTTCTGTAAGTTATTAAAACTTAATCTATATCAATAATACGGTGTAACTTAGTATATAAAACCAAAATTTTGAAAAAAATATTTTTAATTTTTTATATAATTGGCTGTCTTGTAAATAGGACAACGGTCCAATACACTACTAAAACTCAACAAATATCACTTACATTGGATTAGGCTGATTCATAGATTAAATTTGAAGAAATGGTCAAAACAAAGTCCAATATTACATTTTCAGCATATTGTGGTTGGTTTTCCCTTGCAGTTATTGAAATGGCTGTAAGAGAGTAAGTTTATCTTGCAGTCTCCAGTTTTTCTGAATAGAATAGACATCTATTTACCCCTTGTTGTGTCCAGGTGTGTGAACAGGTGTTTGAACTGGTTTTCGTTGAACGAAAATAATGTGCGCTATCAATGAAATATCGAATTCATGGAAAAATATCGGTATTGGACCGTCGTATTAATTTTAATGCACCTTTTTTATACTTACAAAATGCACGTGTAAAATATATTTTTCAACAAAAACTTTCAGCTACATTATTAGCTCTTTTTTTAACCCCCACAATGTTTAATTAACCTCCACAATGTTTGAAAAAAAATAATAAGAAATATAAAATTAAAGATAAAGAAAAATGACAATTTTTAAGAGGTTGCTGAAAATAAATTTTACAGTACAATATAATTTGATTTCTCAGTTTTTTTGTTACTATGCTAAAGTGTGTCTATTTTAAAGGTGTTAAAATAAAATCCACTCAGAAAATATTTATAACTTTATTATTAAATGGAATTTTATTTGATGTCCTATTTATAGGACAGCGGTCCAATATGGGTTAAATAAATTATCAACATTTTGAAGTTTTGTACATCATTTTTACTAAGTATAGACTTACATTTATATAAAAAAGATAGTATGCGGATTGTTTGAATCAATTAGTAAAGTTCTACTATGCAAAAGTGTTTATTAAGCGATAAAACAAAAAGAATGACCAATTTAATGGTGTTTTGTTAAAATATATACGGAAAATTACAAATATATCTATTAAAATTTTTAAAAATATAACAGATTTTTTTTTAATTTAACAGGAGCATACAAATTTAAATATATCTAGTATTTTCTGAAAAAGGAGTCGTTACTTTAATTTTCTCCAAATCATCTTTAAATTTTATTTTGAGTTTTTAGTTAAACCGCTTGTAAATAGATGGCGACACTAGTTGAAAATCTTTTTGATTATGATCGCAAGTAATTTTGACAGCTTTTTGTATTTTACTAACAGTTTTCTCCTCCAATATCATATTTTATTATTAGATACTGTATTGTAACCGGAAATGAACCTATATGCAAAATTTCATATCTGTAGCTAGCCAGAAAGGTAGTTAAAATTTTATTATAAAATTGAATTGACACACAAGTGAAGTTAAAGAAACGTAATTAAAATAAACTTTTCGAGTAATTACTGTATTTTTAGCTTTAAAATCCATTATTAAGATTTGCAGTTAATCTTTTTTTTTCGTATTATTTCTTATTTTGCAACATTGAAAATTTATCTTACCATTTAATGATATATATATATTAGTATATATATATATATATATATATATATATATATTAGTATATATATATATATATATATATATATATATTAGTATATATATATATTTTAGTATATTTTTATGTTAGATAAACATGGTTAATCTAATGTGTATTTATACTTTTTTTAGATATATTGGTTATCCAATGCTCCTTTGATAGTGTTTACCAAATCGTCAGGTAAGAAGAAATTTGTATTATTTTTTACTTCATATGATTGCAACTGAACTTTATCTTTCTGTAATGTGGTCTTTAAATTTATTTTCCATTTCTTGTGTAAGATATGTGAATATATATATATATATATATATATATATATATATATATATATATATATATATATATATATGGGAGATTTATTCCCACGGTGGTAAAGATGCTCCAAAGCTTAACAAACACGAACTTATTTAATAAAAACTATTTACATATTATTTACAAATTATATGGTGTCTAGGGACAATTAAACTGAAAGTGGACATCAGTGCCCGTCTGGCATAACATCAGCGCCCGTCTTGGCTATCAGTCGGTAGTGCCGTCTGCACTCGGTACCGTCCAGCTCACGTCTGTGCTCTGTCAATCTGTGGAGGGTTGTTGCCATACCGTAAAAGTAGAACTTTGCTTGCTCAATGCGCGCATCGTTCGGTCGTTCACGCTGGTGTTCGATGTCATCCAGGCTACCACACACACACACACACACACACATATATATATATATATATATATATATATATATATATATATATATATATATATATATATATATATATATATATATATATATATATATATATCATAACACGAAGTATGCAATGTATCATTTGCAGTCATGGCCAGTTAGTATGGTAAAATAAGACGCCGTTTCCAGTTACAAAAGAAATTTATTGCCATATCTTCAATTGGATAGGTTTGCATTTATGATACTTACGAGATGAACTGCTAAAGCATCTAACATGAAAAATCTCACAATCTCCGAGCATCTAAGAAAAAAAATCTCTGGAAAAATCTGTCTCCGATAGCGTGCCACTTGAAACCCTTTATTGCCAACGCATCCGTGGCTCAATGGTCTGCGCAATGGGCTTCAGTACGAGAAGTCCCATAATCGAATCCCAGTACCAGCTATGGGGGAATTTGAATTTAATGTAATTAGGTTTGTAATGAATGTACGCGTGGTGGCTTCAGTTATTTTTAAAATAATATTTTCTTACTTTTCATTCAAAACGGTCCAATTTATAATTTATATAAAAACATTTTACACCGTTATAACAGGATAGCGTCCGTCAGGTTGTTATATATATATATATATATATATATATATATATATATATATATATATATATATATATATATATATATATATATATATATATATATACATACATATATATACATACATATATATAAGGAAAATTCTCAGGAATTTTCAAATCTGAAGTCAAGGGCTAAAAATTCCCGCATCCTTTTGCATCCTCCTTTTTAACCCCTAACCTAAATTGACCATTAGGGCTAAAGTTTACGCCCTCAGATAAGGGTCTGACATTTTTCTAGAGATTTTCCCATATATTTTAACTGTGATGTTGACCCAGGTGTTAAGGGTTTTTTACATATAACTTCATGCTAGCTGACCCTTCAGTTTGTACTGGGTCTATGATGAAGTGGGAACCCGTCTTCGAACGTTATCTTAATAAAGGTGTTTAGCTAAAACGGTGTCATTTTTATCTGCCATGGCTACATCTACCCATCTTGAAGTCCGTCTTATTAGATATATATATATCTGGTATGTTATATATATATATATATATATATATATATATATATATATATATATAATAAATATATGAAATTACTCTTCTGTAAAAATTCTTTATAATATTTCAGTTCAGACGCAATATCAGTAACATATATTTTAGCATGAAAAAGAAATTTCCTTTACTAGTGGACTTGATGACATAACTGTTTATAAATTAAGTTTAAACTATTTATCCAGTCGACAGTTTTCTAGCCTTGGAAGGCTCTAAACTGACCTTCAACTTGATTTAATATCTGTGTTTTGACGACGACTAACTGTCTGCCGGTCACGGAACCTCGATGCGGCGGCCGTACTCACTGCTGCCGTTATTTATTGACGGTTTGCCAACCTTGTCAGCAACGCCTGTAGTGACGATGGGCCGAAATAACTCTGTCTAAAATAAATCTGTCTGAATGTTAGAAATTAGTCATCCGTAAGTACAGGTGTAAAAGAAAAGGGTTGGTCGTGTAATGCTTGTAAGGAATAGTGTCTGATTACAGAATTTCTGATATCGTTGATATATATGTAAATGAATGTTGTAGATGATATCTTTGTATATATATATAGATAGATGACTATGCCATTTTTAGACTCACTTGCGTTGCAAAAATTGCGTAGATAGTGAATGACGATACAACGTTGTGTTTTAATCTTAGTAGACGAAATTTTAAATTTTATTGTAATGGTGCAGATCACTTTGCTATCCTCCAAATAGAGCATCACAATATATATATATATATATATATATATATATATATATATATATATATATATATATATATATATATATATATATATATATATATATATATATATATA
Source organism: Pardosa pseudoannulata (assembly GCA_032207245.1). Classification (NCBI taxonomy): domain Eukaryota; kingdom Metazoa; phylum Arthropoda; class Arachnida; order Araneae; family Lycosidae; genus Pardosa; species Pardosa pseudoannulata. The sequence continues at coordinate 15,641,057 of CM063500.1, read as the reverse complement.
TATATATATAACGATACCACAAAATGACACTAGAGTCCTGACACCATTTTCATAGCTTTATTCAAATCTCAGACTACACTACTCATCAATCATATTCAATGACGTCTCACTTTGGCGCCCAACTTTTAACAAAGGCAGGCTTAGCTGCTTCGGGTAGCCACAGCTCTGTCCGTGGAATGTGCACACTGCTCTCTCCCCAGATCACTGCGCGTGAGCCTTATTTATGTGGCTAATTCCTCACGTCGCTTCACTCTCAGTAAAGAATCCTTAATTAAAATCTTTTAAAATTAATCTGCAAATTTAAATCCTGACACACACACACACACACATATATATATATATATATATATATATATATATATATATATATATACAGAACCGGAGGTAGTAGGTGTGCAGCACTTGCATCCACGCAGTTAGCCGATAGATTATCAACTAGGTATACGCTTTCATAAAGGTCGGCCAAATACTATCTCGCACGAAGGAATAGAGAGCCTCCTAACACTATATTGCACCCAGGCGGCTAAGAAGATCTAAGAAACAGCCCTATGTATGTATATGCATAAATATATATATATGTATGTATATGTATATGCATATATATATATGTATATGTATATGCATATATATATGTATGTATATGTATATATATATGTATGTATATGCATATATATATGTATGTATATGCATATATATATATGTATGTATATGCATATATATGTATGTATGTATATGTATATGCATATATATGTATGTATATGTATATGTATATATAAGTATGTATATGTATATGCATAAATATAATGTATATGTATATGCATATATATATAAATTATGTATGTATATGCATATATAAATATATTTATATATATGTATATGTATAAATATAATGTATGTATATTTAATTTATGCATATATATGTATATATATGTATGTATGTATATGTATATGCATATATATGTATATATAAATATGTATGTATGTATATATATATATATGCATATATATGTATATATATGTTTGTATGTATAGGTATGTGCATATATATGTATGTATATATATATATATGTATTTGTATGTATATGTATATGCATATATGTATGTATGTATGTGTAATATGAGATTTTAATCTCAACACAAAGGGAAGTTCGTAGAGCTGGATTAGTCGTCGTGGAATCCCAGACAAGTAGAATAAAGGCAATGAATTTTTAGACTTAGTTTATTGAGGCAAGTCTTCTCACTAACGACTGTTGGCAAAACCAGTACATCGTGGTTAAATAGTTGCCTGTGTTAATAACCAATCAGAAATTACAAGTCACGTGGGAGATGACGATGACGTATTTTAAACCTCAGGATCTATTAATCTATTTGCGTCGGGAATTTTGTCAACAGTCATGCTTATAAAAACGTGAGTTTTAACTTTAAGAGTTTTCCCCCTTTCGATCAAAAGAAATGTAGCTCACCTGAGCTAAGAACATAAAACCTGTAATTGTCAATGATATTTCTGATCACAGCTGAATAAACAATGTGACAACTGAATAAAGGGCAGTGGGGAGAAGAAAGTGCCTGGTTTATATTTGAACCATAGTCGTATTTTTGATGATTTCACGTTCTGGTTGAAATATCAACCGCTCTTCCTGAAAAGGTTAAAGTTACTTATGAAATCAGAATGAATCAATAATGGAAACAAAGATATTCACTTAGGTTGCCAGAAAAGGATAGAATCGCCTAAAATTATCTTAGTATCAGTGGCATGCGGTAGGTTTTCACTCCCGGTGTGCAGAGAACATGGATTTTCAATAAATCTTTAATTATTGAGACATAAAGTTCTCCATTCTGAAACGGGTTATTTATTACGAATAAAAATTTAAAGATTACAATAAATAAAATATTTACTTACGAGTTATAACTGAAAAAGATCTAAACTTATGAGAATTCTACTAGCACTGAAGCAAAAATCATGTCTTTTGTTGTATGGTGTCATATCGGAGTTGAAAAATCAACGCTTCGGGCTTCCACAATAAATTTATATGTTCAGCAAACGTAGCACCACATGGCGCCTGCCGCTGCGGTGCCTCATCCGGATGCTCATTTGTGCCGGTCATTGGTCACAAGCAAATCAACAGAATATTTGAATATATTATAAATAATATTTATTATATACCATATAAAGATAGGTAGACTTAAGTGCAGAAAATTATCGTCCCTTATAATTTTGCCAGGGTGTGCAGTGCACACCTTGCACATATAGACCGCACGCCACTGCTCAATATATACATATTTACGCTTGTTAATTTTTAGGACAAAGGTATCACTATACACACACACATGTATATAAAATATATGCAGTATCGGGAGTTAGTAAGTGTGCAGTATGTGCATGCATTTAGGTAGCGAAATGTCTAGTTTGGTTGATGGAATAAATAACATTGAAATGTTATAACTGAAGCTTTTTCTTTTTTTCAGAAACAGTTTATTTTAACTACTTCAATTTTTTTCTGCCTTGTTGCATCTGGGAATAATTGTTGATATAAACTTGGGTTATTTTTAAAGAATATTTGTTTTCATATATTGGTATTTGTAAAGATTGATGTGTAATATATTAATCCATTTTTAAAGGCGATTTTCGTATACTGGAAAGTTATATCGCGTATGTGGTGTTACTGCTCGTGAAGTTGTATAAACGATTTTAACGATGTATTTGAATCGGTAATAAGTTTATATTGTGTGCGCTGTTCTATTTCATGTCGGCAAATCGGAAAAAGTATAATTATATAGCAGAAAAGTATCTTCAAGAACGCTACTTGACGCATGTGCTGTCACTAACTGGGCACCGAAAAGACGATTTTACATAAGAGATAGGCAGAGATGCTTAAATCGATTTAGCTACCTATCGATGTTCGTTCTGCATTGGGATCCATTGCCGAACTGAAATAGGTGTCACCATGAAACACGTTATATTGCTATTTCGTGATATTTCGATTTGCGGGCCAGTTCTTTTGAACACCTAAATCGAAATCAGGTAATAAATGTAGAAATATGTTGTACCATTTAAAAGAAATGGGGTATAGTCCAATACTTGCTCTTTTAAGGACAGGTGAGTGATTGTAATGGACGAGAGAGAGCCATCTATAAAGGAAGTAATATTGGTATTACAGAAAGTATTACAGAAGTGGTATTACAGAAAACGTCGTACGAAATGGTGTACTCTGGACGTTTAAGCTAGGTTCTTCGGAATTTCGATGGATAATTGAATTGATGTTAGTGTAAATATTGTTTTACGTGTATATTTAGTTTTCAGGTAGTAGTTTGTGCTCTGTCTTGAGATAAAATCTAGATGTTCAAAAATAAATAGACCATTTGGATGTCTTTTTAAAACAACTCGGCAATCTTCACAGTATCATCCTATTCTAATTTGATTGCAACTTCAGAAGGGAGCATGCTTCAAACTGAATGAAACAGAAATAAACACTAAAGCGCCTTCAAAGAGGAACAGGAAGTTCTGTGAGCGAAAGCTGAGTTTGCAATTATTGCAACCATACTTATTGTTTCGGAAGTGTCTGGTCAAACGTGTTCTGCATCCGTGCTGTCAAGCGAGCAACTATCAAACTCTTTATCGTCTTCGCTTTTTAATTTGATTTTCCTAAACTGTTTACATCTGTAACTATGTATGGATCGTTCCGGAATCTCAGATGTGTGTCTCCATCAGCATCCGATTTGAAATTAATTTATCGTCTGAACCCTTCTCTCAATCTAGGTTGGACGTAAAAGAGCACTGCCCTAACGATAAGAATATATCCGCTTTGGAAACATTAGAATAAACAAGGTTTAAAATAACGATGAGTGATGAGTTGAACACATGTGTCGTTGTGGGTGCAAATGATATGTGTGTGAAAGAGGGTGACATGTTTAACCGATAAACCGAACTTGACAAAGTCGACATTCGGAAGAGCTTTTATAATACAAAACCTGCAGTTAACCCTTTATATCCTGAATTAATTTACCATCAACTTTCTTACTGCAATTATGCATCATTAGATAAGTTTTAATGGATAATAATCCTAGATAAAACAAAATTAATTTTTACTGTATTTTAGTAGTTAATTTTGCAGCTGGTACTTTCTAGTACCAACATATATTTTTGACTCTATGGTAGGAAATATAACATTAAATTATGAATAAAACAAATGAAATGCTTACCTGCGAAGTATAGAAATTTCTAAAAATTAATAGTACCAAATAACTGGTTATGGACTAAATTTACTCAATTGAACAACACATGTATCAACTCTACCACAAAATGACCTTCAAATGCTGCACGCCAATCATAAAATCCCTACTATTCGAATAAAAATGATTCCTGATTGGTGCTGTCATTTCTGTTCTGTTGTAGGAACTGCATCGTTCATGTCCTTGTGAGTAAGTACAGTCAGGAAAAACGGCTTTATTAGGAATATATAGGTGTTTGGTTGAAGCGGTACTTATAAGTAATAGGATAAAAAGGGTTAATAGGGTTGTTTTGGGATATAGCCCATATATATTTGATTATGGTTATTGAAGTTAACTATTAATTTACAGGGAAAGAAATAAGTTCCCTACTTCAGAGGACTCAAGTTTGCGTTGTTGGTTCAAATGAAATACAAATGGAACTACAAATAATTCAAATGATACGCTTGATGTATTCCATAAAACTTTTTAGTGCAAAAATCCGTCTATAGGTGTCGTTGTGATACACATACGAACATTTAATGGGCTTTATAAATGATAGTAATATTAAAACATAGTATTAAAAGTGCTCAATATGTCACCCTTCATGTTCAACAATATGCTTGAATCGTAGAACCCTATTATCCACAGCTGATCGCCGGGATATCACTTACATCTGTAACTATGTATGGATCGTTCCGGAATCTCAGATGTGTGTCTCCATCAGCATCCGATTTGAAATTAATTTATCGTCTGAACTCTCCTCCCAATCTAGGTTGAACGTAAAAGAGCACTGCCCTAACGATAAGAATATATCCGCTTTGGAAACATTAGAATAAACAAGGTTTAAAATAACGATGAGTGATGAGTTGAACACATGTGTCGTTGTGGGTGCAAATGATATGTGTGTGAAAGAGAGTGACATGTTTAACCTATAAACCGAAGATGACGAAGTCGACATTCGAAAGAACTTTTATGATACAAAACCTCCAGTTAACCTTTTATATCCTGAATTAATTTACCATCAACTTTTTTACTGCATTTTTGCATCATTAAATAAGTTTTAATGGAGAATAATCGTAGATAAAAGAAAATTAATTTTTACTGTAATTTAAAGTTAATTTTGCAGCTGGTACTTTCTAGTACCAACATATATTTTTGACTCTATGATAGAAAATATAGCATTATATTATGAATAAAACAAATGAAATGCTTACCTGCGAAGTATAGAAATCTCTAAAAAATAATAGTACCAAATAACTGGTAATAAACCACTAAATTTACTCAGTTGAACAACACGTGTATCAAAACTACCACAAAATGACCTTCGGATGCAGCACGCCAATCATAAAATCCCTACTCTGCGAATAAAAAGGATTCCTGATTGGTGCTGTCATTTCTGTTCTGTTGTAGGAACTGCATCGTTCATGTCCTTGTGAAGTACAGTCAGGAAAAACGGCTTTATTAGGAATATATAGGTGTTTGATTGAAGCGGTACTTATTAAATACCGTCAGGAAAAAAGGGTTAATAGGGTTGTTTTGGGATATCGCCCATATATTTTTGATTATGGTTATTGAAGTTAACTAATAATTTACAGGGAAGGAAAAAAGTTCCCTACTTCAGAGGACTCAAGATTGCATTGTTGGTGCAAATGAGATACAAATGGAACTACAAATAATTCAAATGATACGCTTGATGTATTCCGTAAAACTTTTTAGCACAAAAATCCGTCTATAGGTGTCGCTGTGATACACATACGAACATTTAATGGGCTTTATAAATGATAATAATATTAAAACATAGTATTAAAAGTGCTCAATATGTCACCCTTCATGTTCAACAATATGCTTTAATCGCAGAACCCTATTATCCACAGCTGATCGCCGGAATATCACGAATATATTGCCGAATACTGTCCTTCAGATCTGGCATTTGACGGTAGATCTTGTTCTTTAGGAAACCCCACAACCAAAAGTGGCAAAGGGGAGATATCTAGCAGACGATCATTTTGTGTAAGGCACAGAGAATGGACCTCCGCTTCATACGAGGAAATTCTTTTAGGGCTGCAACAGAGATCTTTTTTACTGATAAAAATCATTGAGGGATAAAATATGAATCGAAAAAGGCTGTTATAAATTTAAGTCTTGAATGGTAGTATGTCTCCTTTTAATTCTCCTAACACAATCACTTACATTTTTTGACGTATTTCCGGGACCAATGAAAAACACAACCCGATAATTAAGTTTTAAGATACAATAATAACTCTCGAGATTACTGAACTATGCAAAGTATAAAACATATTGGATACATACTAACATTTCAGTGTTACGACGGTTAATGACCTAACTCTTTCCTTTTGTACGTGTTACTCTCTCATAATAGGATGTGTTATGCATGAGTTATTTTTCCAAGAAGTCCTGTCAATTTTTTTTCTGCGAACAGCAGCTTCGTTAAGTGCCGGGGAATATTAACTTATTCTGCTTAGAACCCCGACTACGACAAACTCCCCATTCTTGGCAAGTGTGCTTTTAAATTTTGGTTTTTAGCTCTTTCTGGTCGTTGCTCCTCGAAAGTTAAACGTATTTTCAAATAGGAGTCATTTCAGGTTTTTGAAGTGGATTAGATTAAATCGGTGAATAAATGTTTCTTTAAAATTATGTCACTTTCAAAAGTTGTGACTATGTTGACGGCGCCTGGTAGTTTATTTAAATCAAAGGTTCCCAACTTTTTCTAGGGAAATGCCTTTTTTACAAGAAAATAAAATTCAAAGGCCGAATTTTTCTTATTACATTGTGTGCGGGTACATTTTGCAGCGGAATTCCACCAGGAGCGGGCGTTTTGCGCGTAAATTTAATAATTCAGTTAAGTCTCAATAGATCGAAAATTATTTGATTTTTTTAACCCTCTAAGCGGTTCACCCGTACACTTCCGCCAAACCAATGATGTCTTAAAAGCGGTTTCACGTACAATTTTCGACCTCCAAAAACGTTCCGAAAATGGATGTAAAGTACATTTCTGCCAGTGTTTTCCCCCATGGAGTTTTGAGATAGGAGGGTCAAGTCGATTGTTTAGGAACTGCACCCCTCTTTGATTGACATTATTGGGGGATGCACCCCTACTCCCTGGGGCACAAAGACGCTGATAGCTTTTCATGGCTTTGTACATCTCTATTTCGAAGTATTTCATTTGCGGTAACAAATGTATCTCTCATTGCACCACTTAAATATCTTGGATGACTTTCGTAAAAGAATATAAATAATTCTTCTAAAGAATATTTTATTTGTACTTTTAGAATCCATTATTTCTTATGGGGTGATTTTCGAGACTTGACGAACTTTATGTGTATTAAAAATTAACAATCTATAATATCTCTTTATCTATTTATAACCGGAAGTAAAGGGACAAAAACGAGGGTGGATTTCCCGTATTCCATACTAGTCGACAAAGAGTGAAATAAAAAATCATAGAACGCCTCGGCCACTGACACAATAAATCTTTAGTGTATTTTTTGGAACTTTTTTCCTCGGTGTGTTCCACTCGGAGTGTTAACCAACTGTTCGGATTTTATATTGAAATATATAAACAAATATATAAATAGAAATAAATAAATAACAACCCTAAGATTTTTGTAAATACAAAATATATTTTTTAGTAGATAAATTTATAATAGTACCGTAAATATGAAAAAAACAAATAGAAATAGTAGTATTTAGTTTTAATTTTTTCCCGTTCTATGGTTCTGCATCAAGTAATGCAAACCCTAGTTTTTGTCTAAATTTTTCCAGAATCTATGTAGTAGAGAAGAACATTCGGCTTCGATTTCCTGTGTATACCGTTATTTTTGTATCCACAAACAAACCATGTTGTTACACTAACCCGTACTAGTACGTGTCCCGCATACAATGTATTAATAGCTAATTATATGAAATACTAAAATATTGTATCTTGTTATCTACATAAACTTCATCTGACTATAAATCTATTACGAATCACAAAGTAGAAATTAATTAAAACAGCAATCAAAGGTAGCAAAAATTGTTTATTAAAAAGATTGTAAAAAAAATTTGTTGAAGGAAATCTTGAAATGCGAACGGTTTAGGTTCCCAACCAGTTTCTGGACCACCCCATAACTTACTTTATTGGAATGATCCATCTTTCATAATAGTTAATTGCAACAAATATTAAATCATTGTTGTGTGTTATCTATATTTATTTCATCTGTATATTTATTTATTAAGGTATTGTGTAATATTAAAGTATTGTTGTGTGCTATCTATATTTATGTTATCTGTGTATTTATTGTATATTTATTAAAATAGGTTTTAATATAGAAGATATTGTATCTTGGATTTAAGCTGTGGTACAACAATATAGCTAGATAAGAACCAAAAAGTAGAATTTTATTAAAACGGCCATCAAGTGTAGACAAAATTGTTTATTAAAAACTTACCATTATAAATTTAACAGAGGGTTGCATATTACCCTTGAGAATAATTCTTTTATAAAGTAAAATGTGTTTAAATAAATCTTGAAATACGAAAATACAAAGTTCCCAATTTTTTCCAGACCGCAGCCCCCTTTACAAGAAAGAAAATCGAATGTTCCCTCATCCGTAATAGCTAATTATACTAAATAAAGTATTGTTGTATATTATCTATATTTATTTATTTGTCTATCTATGTATTTAGAACCATAAAGTAAAAATTAACTAAAACGGCCATCAAACGTTGAAAAAATTGCTTATTAAAAACTTACCATTATAAATTTAAACTAGGGTCGTACATTACCCTAGAGAATAATTCTATTATAAAGTAAAATTTGTTTAAGGAATTCTTTAAATTGGAACCATCTAGGTTCTAAACATTTTCTTGACATCCCCTCCCTTTTACAAAAAAAATTTCGAAAGCCCCCTCTTCCATTATAGTTAAGTATACCGAAATATTAAAGTACTGTTGTCTATTACTTATATTTATTTTATCTGCCTATTTATTTTTTCTGTCTACTAAAAATCACGAAGCAGAATTTAATTAAAAAGCACATCAAATGTATAAAAAATTAATATTATAAGATGTAAATATAAAGATAATATCAAATAAGAATTGCGGACGCATACATCACACGCTTTTTTATTCATATAATTATGTTTATTTTACTGTTTTAAATATAAAAAATACTCTATCATTCTATTTTTGTCAAGTCCTAAAGTGGAGGTATGACTGCTGGGATGAATGGATATTTTAAAATCGAAAGTTTTTATTTCACGGCTTCAAACAATATATTAACAAAATTAGGCCAGTGTACGACATATCGTGTGAATTTCAATTGAGAACTAATATGCATAGCCTCATATATCCATATGCATGTAATAGAAACATTCGGGTTATGTAATCATCTATCGAAATGATACCATTAGCTTTGTTCTATTATCTTTGTTCGAAATGACATAAATGATAAAAACCTTTTTCTATTCAGAGTATTGGAAAAAAAGAACTGGATTGTTGCATAATTATAAAACTGTTCTATATCAGTTTTGATTTCATTTCGCTTTGTGTCATTAATTAATAAGTCTTCTATTAAATTCACCATAGTTTTATGTTCTTTTTTGTTTGAAAATTTGTTATATTCTAGCCACCCCTGTAGCGTAAATGAATTTTTAAACAAAAGCTTACGCATGTGCCAGTGACACATAAACTATAAGGATTTTCCTCTTTAGATTTTAAAATTATGCGTAGTAATATGGCAACAGCAGAGGCTTTTCCGAGTCATTTTCTTTGAAACGGTAAATTCTGTCGTCTGTTCGTTTCGAGGGAAGTTTGTTTTGGCACGATGCCAGATATGCGTGCGCGTTTGTTTTATGCACAACCCATTGTTTACAAAATGCTGCGTTCGATTGCTAATGCTTAATGGGTTATTTTCTTTGTGCTTGGGAGAAGTAATACTACGACACTACTGAAATATAATCCCTCCAGGCTAAAATTCCTCTAAATAAAATCTACAAAGTGGTTAATTAAGGAACAATTACCTAATTCCTTGTAGTAAAATCACAATGAAATGTATCGTTGCAAAATAATTAGAATTAATCATTTCACATAATGAAGCTATGATTGCTTTTTAATAATGTTTCTGCCTCTTCTTGTTGTTTGAGGAATCATACGGCTCATGAAAATTAAAAATATGTAAAATTTTCGACTTTCGACTTTTCATACATTGAAAACTGCCAGTTTTACAAATAAAATTTTTTTAACAAGGAAAAATTTTTTATCTTTACACACATATCTCATTCATTTTTGAAACATAAAAAATATTTTTATGAGAAAATATTAAATCAGAGACACTTTGTTGTTAGCAAAAATGATATCAAGTCTTACGCGATTGATTACTAAAATTATAATTAAGTTTATGACAAACTTATTGTTTTAAAACATACTACAATATCTCAAAATAACTTTGAACCTAAATATGTACATATTTCAGATACACACACACACACACACACATATATATATATATATATATATATATATATAATCTTTAACACTAGATAACTATAGAGACAATTTGACTCATTAAAAATTTGATCACTATATATATATATATATAACTTTAATATCACTTTTCAAAAACATAGGTTGGTTTTTAGTTAAGTAATAAAATATATGTGAACTTTCATTCCTCTTCCCCACAGACCCCTTTACTTCGCATTATCAAATGGGGTATACCTATTTTCGCGGTTGTGAGCCAATTTGACTCATAGAATGTATATAAAAATAAATATAGTAATAAATATAGTATGAAGTAAATATAAAGTATAAAGTATATAATGTATAGTATAAAGTAAATATAGAGAAGAAGTCGAGAACACTTTTATTCCATTGACAGAAATTCATGCTACTGACGCACAGAAGAACTGTCAAGTTCAACAATCATGCAAAAGAAACAGATGTAGAAACCATTGTGCTAAATGTAAGAGAAATGTTTGGGGAAAATGTGTGTCAAAAACAGATTTTATATGTAAAAAATGTTTTCCATGAATTTTTTGATAATAAACATTTCATTTAAATTAATTTGGAACTATTTTCTTTGCAAAAAACTTTCAATTTTCTTGTATGAGTCAAATTGGCTCACTTCAGTAAATACAGGTATATGATCAACATCCGTAAATCTAGTGTTAATCAGTAGGTCCCGGTAATACCTACACTCGTGTAGCAAAATTGTAGGCCATAGGACCAAAATCTAAAAATCCATCTCAACACAGAAATTTTTTATTACAATACTGTCTGTTATTCATACAAGTGATTAACAGAGTCAACACCAAGCTCCTTAGATATTGAGAGAAAAAAAATAATTTTATGGTAATTTTTTGTAGTTTTCTCTAAAAATATCTTAACATTAATTACATAGAAATTCTTTCCTCAGCATTTTGTTTTTTGACGACAGCATTGCTTTTTTAGGATGTTTGCGGAAAATATGTTTCAAAAACAGATTTTATATGTAAAAAATGTTTTCCATGAACTTTTTGATAATAAACATTTTATTTAAATTAATTTGGAACTATTTTCTTTGCAAAAAAACTTTCAATTTTCTTGTATTAATCAAATTGGCTCACTCCAGTAAAAATAGGTATATGATCAACATTCGTAAATCTAGTGTTAGAAATATTTGAAAAAAAAATTCCCCAAAAAATTAAAAAATTTTCATTGCAGAAGTATTTGTATACATTGTAGGAAATATAACTAGAAACTTTAAGTTAAATTGGATAAAAATATATTGTACCTGTAAAAATTTCATGGAAAAAATATTAAAAACTTTTTGAGATAACATGCGTGTAACATTAAAAAAAACACAATTTGGGAAAAATCAAGTTAAGGTTTTGTAAGTTTACATTTGTTTACAGTAAACAGCTGACACGTTTTTATTATGATTTTTCAAGTATGCTGTTGAAATACTTGGCAAAATTTACTATTTTTTTTTACTTGTTAGCTTTAATGTTATAATCAGGAAGTTATTTTCATTGCTTTCATCTACGCAGTGACTTGACGAATTTTACTTTCTCTTAGAGAGTAAATACATCGCAATCACCAAAATATTTACACAGTATTTTATTTAACATAGATTTTCACAAATTTCAATCTGTTTAATCAGGGGTGGCCTAAAATCTCCATCTAGAGGAATACATGAAATTTATAAACGAAATAAATATAGTGCTTACCATAGTAAATAGATTACTATTTTTTTATTCATAATTATTGTTATAACTAATTAATTACACAGTTAAATATGTTAGACTGTTCTTCTGTTAATTATAAAACTGATTTTTATCAGTAAATTTTAAAGATGTTCATTGCTTTCACCTACGCAGTGACTTGACGAATTTTGCTTTCTCTTAGAGAGTAAATACACCGCAATCACTAAAATATTTACACATTTTTTTTCCTTGTTAACATGTTTACACACTTTTTTATTTAACACAAATTTTCACAAATTTCAGTCTGTTTAACCAGGGTTAGTCAAACATCTCCATTCAGAGGAATACATGAAATTTATAAATGAAACAAATATAGTACTGACCATAGTAAATATAGTATATTACTATTTTTTATTCATTATTATTTTTATAACTAATTACATAGTTAAAAATGTTAGACTGTTCTTCTGTTAAAACTGATTTTTATCTGTAAATTTTAAAGATTTTCATTGCTTTCATCTACGCAGTGACTTGACGAATTTTGCTTTCTCTTAGAAAAGAAGTACACTGCAACCACAAAATATTTACACTGTTTTTTTGTTGTTAACATGTTTACACAGTTTTTTATTTCACACAGATTTTCACAAATAACAATCTGTTTGACCAAGGGTCTAAACATCTCCATCCAGAGGAATGCATGAAATTTATAAACAAAACAAATATAGTGCTGATTATAGTAAATATATTATATTACTATTTTTTATTCATAATTATTGTTATAACTAATTACATAGTTAAAAAGTTTAGAATGTTCTTTTGTTAATTATAAAACTGATTTTTATCAGTAAATGACATAAAGTTTATAACTAAATTCGGTACCGGAGTTCGTGGATTTGAATCCTACTATAGCATGAATGATCGTAGCCGTCATGAATCGGCTTTAGGCAGTATGTCCCAGTCTCATCAGAACGCCTGTTACAACAAAGTAGATGGACACTCTCCAAAACGAACTAAACTAAACGTATTTCTTCTCGATTTCCTGTTTTGATGTTCACTAGTACTTTTCTGTTTCAGTTTTGCTTGAAACTACTTGAAGAAGACAGATTGAATTTAGTTCTGAAATGCGATTTTAATAATGGATACAAATGCTCGCCGATTGTTAATTATATCCATTCACATAATGTATCAATTTCAAAAAGAATAAAATCATCTAAACTATTTATACATTATTTATACTATATATAAAATAAAATTAATTATTCAAAATTAAACAGATAACCTTTTTTTTAAGGAACGAAAACCGGAACTGAACATATATCATATCTGTTCTTGGTTATATCGGAATAAATTCAGTATCAAATGAATTGAACGATAAAAACGGAAAATAAGTACCTCGGAACGATGGTTTGGTCTAGAGTGTTACGGTCTACTTTTTTGGAACATGATGGCTAATGAGACCGGGACCTACAACTTACAACCAATTCCGAATGGCTACGAACATCCATGCCACAGTGGGATTCGAACCCATGAATTCTGGTCCACCGTTCGGCCGCGGTTCTAAATTTTGATAGAATTTCATTATTGTTTAAGATAGAATTATATTCTTAGTACAAATGAGAATATACATGAAATAAAATTATTTATTCGGAACAGAACCGAAAACCGGAACTGAACTGATATATATTTTATTTGATCCGGAACGGAAACCGGAACAACAAAATTTACGGTTCCGAAACCTGGTTTTAACATTAATTATTTAGCCAAAAGATCGCCAACAAATATAAGCTCTGGTATAATCTTACAGTATGATTTCATTTAAAAGTTCTGTTGTTCAGGAGCTTTCATGAGGTTGGCGACTATCGTCTTAGACCAGCTTGGCTTTATATACATTGTATCTAATTTTGAGAACACGAGACACTATTTAAGTGTTGATTGAAATGATTTAAGCGAAAAAAAAATAAAAAGAGAGAACTAACACGCTTGTTTTGTCTGTTCCAACGCTGGCGTAGATCGAGAAGCCATCTGCTCCAGCACCAAGGTCACGCGGCGTCATTGATTCTTTCTTCGGCGCTGATGTTATGAAAATAAGTTATTTTTGTAAAGCGTGTTCCGTCACTGAAATTAACCCCTGATACCAATCATTTTTTTCACTTTTTGCTAAATGACCCACATTATATCGTCGCAGAGGCGTAGTGAGAAATTTTCCATTGGGTGTTTCTCCCACTTTAATACTTATCCATACAGGAGTCCTTTCTTATATGTGTATATAACAGGGGTGGCTAAGCTAATTGATAGTCCGAGCCATTTTTCAAAATTTCAAATTTTTCAATTTTTAATTAAATGCGTATTTAAAAGGTATAAAAAATTTTTTTACATAAATTATATTTATTGAATGTCATTTGGAAGTTCTTCGTCCTTTAATTTTTCGAGGAAATTTATGAATTGTCGATAATTTTTTTCATTAATTTACAATGTGTTACACTGTTTTTATGGTATAGATGCATTATAGATGCCGTATTTTTTGTCACCAAATTTGGCGGTTTTATGTGGCGATGAGTGGGTTGGTGTGTTTGCCCTGACTCTGGTGATGGAGTATGGCAGCTCTAAAGGCGCCTCCACACTATGGTCCACCGCAGGCCATTACCACCGTTTGGTGGGGGTTTGGCTTATCGTGGCCGATGGCGGCAGACGATAAAACATCCTTGGTGGACGATGGCTTCGGAGGCGGTTTTTGTCCAAAGATCAAAGGCAGCCAGATGCGCAACTAAAGTGCGCAGTAGACCCTATGGACGAATGAATGCGCTCAGCTCATTTAGTATCCCAGCGTGTTTATGCGACCCGTGAAACATCGTTCGAGATCACCATCAGGAAGTGGTGAACAACTGGAAATAGTGTGGAGGATATTCTAAATCAAACACAAATGCTTTGGTTTGGAACATTTTTGTTTTGTTCTGATCCTTTTTCGGGATTAGGTAAGTTAATAATGGTGGGTGTAGTTATTTCTTCGGTTCTTACTATTTTTGAAATTGTTAAAAAATATCAGGATATTCTTAGGTCTGAGGTGGGTTTTGCATTTCATTCTAAACGCCAAGTATGTGAGGACAACTGTATTCCGAATCTGACTTTTTTCTGTATTTGGTAAAAAAGAATTATTTCAAAGTTTTTTAAGGGAGGTAGGAGTGTTGAAGAATGTTCGTGGCGCTACCCTTTCCAATTTACATATGTTATTGAATTTATTTTGCATTTCTCTTATTACAAGGGGAGGGGGTTGAGGGGGGAACCCCCTTTGGCATGTTAGAGTTTTTATAAAATTAGTGCTATATATTGCGTTTATTCTGTTGATATATATTATAAATGTTAATAATCTGTTATTTATTTTTTAAATAAAGTAAAAAATGATAATTATTATGCTAATTTCATTTTAATAATGTTTTAAATTGTTAATCTGTTTTTTTTCTTTTAATGTTTAGTTTTGTGTATGTTATGTTTCAAATATGCCATGTGAACGCCGCCATGTTTTTTTTGTAATCTTTCAGTAACCGCGTACCAGCGCCATGTTTTTTTTTTTACTTGGCATTTTTAAAAATACGCGTCATTCTGTTGGTCGTCAAAAAAAAAAAAAAAAAAAAAAAACCATGGCGTACGGGGCCGGCGTCTGTAATGCATCTGTTCCGTTTTTATAACATCAGGATATTTCAAATATTTTGTAACGAATTGTTCTCGGGGAATTAGCAGTGGATCGATATGAATTGTGGAATTTGAGAATGATTTCTTAAAAGACCGATAAGAGCGATTTTTTTACCTAACATTGCCGGAGCTCCATCAGTTGTAATATTTTTTAAAATATAATAACGCAAAAATGAAAGGGAAACTCGGGTACATTTATCGAGAGCCAGAAATAATCCTTTAAAGAGCCGCATGTGGCTCGCAAGCCGCAGTTTGGCCCTTCCGTGGTATATAACAATCATAAAGAGGGAGGGGATAAAACCCTTACATACTTCCCCTTATCCAGTCAAATGCTTTGTTGAATGTGAAATTGCTTTTTTTAATATATCTATATTTTATGCCTTCTGTTTAAAGACCATTCACCCATATTTTGCTGTGAAAATCCTTTTGAATGTTTCTCAAGAAATATGTGTTTGTGTACCTTATCCACCATGCAAACGTATTTTTCGAACACAGCCATTTTTTCTGATCTCTTTTCGTTGGCTTGCTGTGTTGCTGTTGATGTTTAAACCCTTAGAGACTAATGTCTCGTATACGCAACGCAGCGATTTTACTCTTATCAGTCCATTGTCGCCTGCACGCGATGATCTACGGTTGGTACTGAAAGACCAGCTTTGCATATGCTTAATAGGACATCTGAACGTTTTATTTTAATTTTTAAATGCTAAATTTAATTACTAGATGGCGTAAACGGCAACGGTTTTCCCAACGGTCTAGTCATGTGACATTTACGTGCTGTTCCTCATGGGGTTATTTAAGGTCTGTATTTAATAAACATTACACATTAAAAAGAGCTGTAACGAATTTTATAACTATATCGTATTAAGTGTAAGGATTATCATCATCATCACCATCCTTGTTATTCCTCGAAATGAGCTTTTTTGTGCCTGAGAGAGTCACCAGATTTTTTTTTCATTCCAAGTTGAGTTTAGCAGACAGTTTTCTGAGAAGGATTCGCTTGACGTTGGAATTTTAACTAACAAACCCTGGTGGGTGTAAATTCATTCTTTAAAAGATCATTGACTTTGATATAAATACGCGTGTGAATGTGGGTTTAAATGCATATTAAGTGTAACCCTGAATAATCTCCGTCACATATCGGTACGTTTTGGAATGCGTAAGAGTTCGGCACTTGTGATGCTGTCTACGTTTATCCCGAGGTATGTATTTAACCGCAACCGCTTCAAAAAAATATCTGAAACGCGCTCGCACAACCCTTTGATTAACCCGATCCGCGAGACTCAGAAATGGATACCTTTCAGCATACACGGATGGTTATTATTACGGTGGTACTTCCACGAAACGGGGATCTTTTTGTGTGTGGGCGTTCCATCTTCAGATTGGCAGACGGTTTTCTGAGAAAGAATCGTCTGCAGTAAAAATTTAAATGCATTGTTTGGGTAAGAGAGATTAATTTTCTAAATTTAATGGTGGGAACTATTTTGAGATTCCTTTTTTTATAAGTATGTGAATGTATACTAGGACTGGATCGTTTATCAATATATCCTCAAATATTGGTATACAGATAAGTATTGCGATAACAATATTAAAATTCTGATCTGCCGATGTATCCCCTTCGGCGATACTGCTTTTTCCTTGCGTTATAACGTAGATTGTCAAAAGAGATCTTAAATATACCGCATACAGTAATATTTTTGTTATTGCATTTGTTTGACGTCCGCTTAGCGTATTTACACGCGTACTTCATTCAAGCACAAGCAAGAAAATTTGTTCTTGATTATCACTTTTCCGCCCAGATCTTCAGTAGTATATCCCAATAATATCTCTAACGGTGCACTTGGATCAAAACCGAAAATTGCACTGCTCACAATTGGTGAACATAACTCTGTTGTTCTCGCACCTGTGCATTGGTTTTTTGGAATAATATCAGTATATATCACAGGGTTTGATTTTGAGTGCTTGATCGCAACAGTCAGTAATATCGATAATGAAGCACTCACGTCAAGACCGAAAAAATTATTGCTCGGATTTGGCTTTGGTTTATTGGAATAATATCGGGATATATCAAAGGTTGCCAGATCGTAACAGTCAGTGATATGTACACGTGTTGATATATTTGAATAGCTCGTTGATTCCTTGTTCATATCTTCTACTAATATCGGAGCCGTACGGTGCTTTGGGTGAAAAATGAATATTCGGAATTTGGTTGATTGCCCAAAGTATCATACAGTTATATAAAAATGTAAGAAAAAGCGATGTTTGACTATTATTTGGTTTACAGGGGAGGAAAATGGCAAAATAATCAGCTAAAAATATTGATTTGCAATTTAGATCTGTGTATTTTTTTCGAAGGCTGCATCTTTAAGTTACTTTATTTTTAATAATTTATGAACTAATTTATTATTAGTTTCAAATGTTTTCACTGAATTTCAATGGATCGACGAAACTTTATTCTTATAAACTAATATATATATATATATATATATATATATATATATATATATATATATATATATATATATATATATATATATATATATATATATATATATATATATATATATATATATATATATATATATATGTATCAAATTTAGGAAAGTATTTATTGTGTTCGGAGAGTCCGTAAAAATGAAAGTTAAAAAAATTATCAAAATAAATAACCTTCTATTGAAATACAAGTTTTTGAGACATACAATTAATTCGTTTCTCCCGGATAATAAATATGCAGATATTAAACTTACAAAAATAAATAAATAAAACAAATAAAATGTAAAGTAGCGAAATGTTGCTAAATTGTTTCGTTTGCGTTTTTTTCTGTTTAAGTTTTTCAATAGCTTTTATAAATATATATTTCGAGGATAGTGATGAGACATGTTAAAATTGAATTGTTAATTAATGCGTATGACTGATTTTTAGGATACCCTAGTCATATGTTTAGTTTATTACGTATCAATTTGAGAATGTATTTGAAAACAGCTTCGGCAATGTTTACCTTGGGGCTTTTCGAATATTCCGGTAGTTTCGATAGTTTCGACATGAATAAACTACGATAGTTTTGAGATTTCATTGTCTTTACTTCGTTGTCATTCTCGTTGTGGATTCCACGACTCTGGGGCAGAACTTCAAAATGGGGCAAAAAGCCTCATTTCGCTTGCGTGTGTGTGTGTGTGAGTGAGTGAGTGAGTGGGGTGTGTGAGAGAGAGAGATAAAAGAGGAAGGGAGGGAGGGAGAAGGAGAAAAAGGAGAGAGAGAAGGGAGGGAGAAGGAGAGAGAGTGGGAGGAGAGAGAAAAGGGGGGGAGAGGGAGGGAGAAGGAAAGAGAGAAGGGAGGGGGAGAGAGAGGAGGAGGAGGGAGGGAGGGAAAGAGAAGGGGAGATAAGGGAGGGGGAGAGATAGGAAGGAGAGGGAGGAGATAAATGAGAGAGAGGGAAATTTTGAGATAGAGGAAGGGAGTGAGGGAGAGGAAGGATATTTAAATTAAGGTTGCTGTTATACATTTATCGATACAGTTATTTAAACTCAACAAAAACAGTTACATTTTAGAAAGTTGGCGGGAAAGGGAAAAGAAGTAGACCGAACACCAGATGAATTGATAGGGTTGAGAAAATGCTACATGTCATTGAAATCAATTGAAACTGTGGCGACAGTAGGTTCTCAATGGAAGAAACGTTTAGAGACAGTCTTGTTCCGTAGCAGTCTATTGAGAGTTACAGAAAGAGAAGAAAAAGAACCTATTTAACCCTTTCGTTTCCACAATAGCCTTCTATAACCGAAACCTCTGGGTTTCAGAATTGCCGAAGCTATTTGAGAAAATTTTCTCCCCCCTCTACAGGCGTTATTGCTAATAGCTGCTTGTAATTCTGACAGCGGTGACGAGAAGACTCATTGTAAACATCCGGTGTTAGCAGGTGTTTTTCCTGAGGTTTTTACAACACATGAAGAAACACTACTTGTTTCTGGATAACTTAAAACATGTCATGGCTATTCTATTAGATTTTGAACTTGTTTACTTGTTGGCAGGTGAAAAAAAAAGACCAGGGTGAAGGCAAACATGCAAAATTTCCTCTAATGGGCTGGGAACAGGAGGACAATTGAAATTCTAGTGTGCGTTAAAGAGTTAAACTTTCCCTATATAATAAGAGCCTAAGTTATCTGTCCGTCTGGTCTCTAATTTTTGAAGCGGTTTTACCTGGAATGGGTAGAGGCATCCATATTGGATTCTTGATGAGTTAGGTTTAGCAACGTTCGAAATCCACTCCTTCTCCCCTTTTCTAGCATTTAATGCCATTATTTAAAATTCTATTTTCTCCGGTTAAGAGCAAGCGAATAAAGTTATCAATTTGTCACATAATAAATAGGTAAATATACCATTTTTTCTAGGATTATGACGTCATTCCTTTAACCATCGCATTTAATCATTTCTTAATTTAAATTATTTAAATATCGTCCGCATTATTTTCATAGGTTTTATCACTGAACTTAGATATGACGTAAATAATATTCTTTTATATTTGGATTTAATAATAGATTAAGTACATATGTGATAATTTTAAATTTAATCATCGATTATTTTTGTTACAATGAAAATTTTATCACAAGTATTAACTAGAAATTTTATCTACTCCAGGGTATAGTAGAAATGATAGTTTCATTCCTTTACTTCCATTAATTACTGTGCAAAAAAAAAAAAAAAAAAAAAAAAAAAAAGGGAAGAACTTAACGATAATTTTGACGTAGCTAAGAAAACTTTCAATTATCTTTCTAAATGAATTCAATGCGATTATAATTTAATGCATTCACAGTATCGGGAGACTTTAGAGGAGTATGAAGATAAACAAATTATTGAGCGTGTACCAGATAATTCTGAGCAAAAAAAACAATTTTATTATCTGCCTTGTAGGGTACTTTACAATTCTGGAAAATTAAAAATTTTACTGATCCCTTCATATAATGGGCTATATGTTAGTAATTATATACTAAAAGAAATTCTGGCGATTCTATATCTAAAAATACAACTGTTGGCGAAATTATCTATTTTTCCTAAATTTTCGTTTCTCTTCCGCGAACATCAGAACCACAAAGTTAATTTCTGCTTAGCTAAATCTTAAGTAACTACTTCACGTACTTTACTACTTTACAGTTTCAGTTGTTATGTATGGCATCAAAATAAATCTAATGACTTAATTTTCTGGATAAATATAATAAACTAATAGAACAATATCCGTATCTATATGTAAGGTTCACTTTGTATATTGATGAAACAATTGTAATCATTTAGTTTATGTTAACTTGTTAAAACGAATGTTGGCAACATATGTATGGTTATCGATGTCCGCCATGATTGTAACCTTCGCAGCTGCTTTACCAAGAATAATAAATCTTAATGTTTCTAATTAAGAACTCTTTCTTAATATCTAAATTTCAACAGGTTGATTATATTAGGTTTGGAAAAAGAAATCCATTATTTTTTTTCGGTGATGGCTGTAGTGATTGATATCTTGTAAAGTATCAATCAAACAATTTCAAATTTATGCTCCGTTGTTAAGGTGACATTTGAACCTAAAATTTTTTTTACTGTTTTTTTGTTTGGTCTATTCAATTGTTGTTACAGCGTGTTGAAAATAGAAGTCAACAAAGAGAAAATTCGGTACATTTTACAGTTTATCTTGGATAATGGCGAAAATGCAAGCCAGGCGGGTGAAATTGTGAATGGTGTTTATGGTGCCGATAGTGTAACAGCTAATTAAGTGCAAATTTGGTTTCGTCGATTCCGTTCAGGCATTTTTGATGTTAGGGTTGCACTTCGCACAAGCAGGCCCGTTATCTAAAATGTCGATAAAATCACAGAAATAATCGAAGTTAAGCGGCCTGTTAGTAGTCGTAGTATTGCCTAAGAGCTAAAGATCGACCATAAAACAGTTTTAAATCATTTGCGCAAAGTTAGATTCAAAATGCAGCTCGATGTTTGGGTGCCACACCTATTAACACCAAAAAACATGATGGATCGAATTTTCGTCTGCGAATCCTTGGCCAAACGGAATGAAATCACCCATTTCTTAAACGGATGGTGACTGGGGATGAAAAATTGGTCAAATACGACAATATTGTGCTAAAAACTATGGTGGTGAAAGCGCAGTGAAGCACCTCAAACGGTGGCTAAACCAGGACTAACGGCCAGAAAGGTTTTACTGTGTATTTAATAGGACTGGAAGGGAATCATTTATTATGAGTTGCTTCCTTATGGTCAAACACAGTAAAGATTCAATCCATGTGATCCGAGTGGTAACGTAGAAGTCAAACAACTGATTTTACACAACACCCAGACATTTATTATACACAGCACATTTACAGATACATTTCACAAAACAAAACAAAACAAAAAAAAAAAAATCCCTCCGCTCATCGCAGACCGCTCTCTCCACTTCCTTGTTGCCAACCGCCTACCTGAAATTTTATGAGAGTTCGCCACATAGTCATTCTCGTTGCCTACGGATTCATAAAACTTAACAGAGTTCTGTTATATTATATATTTGACGTGGACTAGTGGTGAAGGCGTGGAAGACACATTTCATTTCATACTCGTTGCCTCATTTCCGGCTTTGACCCCTAAAACACTAAATTCAGGTCTCTTCTGTCAACAACTGGACCGTTTGAAGCTAGAGATTGACTACAAACGTCCAGAATTGGCCAACAGAAGAGGTGTTGTGTTCCACAAGGACAACGCCAGACCACACACCTCTGCAGTGACTCGCCAGAAACTCAGGGAGCTTGGTTGGTAAGTTTTAAGGCATCCACCTTATAGTCCGGACCTGGTACCAAGCAATTACTACCCTTTTCTCGCATTGCAAAACTTCCTGAGTGATATGAAATTGGGATCAAGAGACGATTGTGAAAATCGACTACTAGAGATTTTCGCCAGTAAGGACCAAGACTTCTGTGAGAGAGGCATTATGAAGCTATCTTTAAAATGGCAACTCATTATACAACAAAACGGTGCATATTTGACCCAAATCGGACAATCCGAAACGTGTTAAATAAAGTCATTAATTTCACGCGAAAATAATGGATTTCTTTTGCCCCAACCTAATAAATCAACCTTATATATATCAACTGGCACGAATTCCATGTCCCTCAGATTCCTTTGAATTTCACAAATTCTTTTATCCCCCCGTGGTATATACTTAAATTTATTAGCTGGTTCCTTTACGTCCTCACTCATCATATAACAAATGTAAAATGTGTGTACGTCCGATCGTCAAGGACGGCTGTTTAAATAACGTTTACTTACAAGTTTTGCTGTTGTCTGAGACACAATATGGATGTAACTCGAAGTTCACAGTGGTTAACACATATACTCCCATATACAGGCGATAATTTCTAATATTCTCCTGTTTTGGGTGGTGTGTGCATAATGGAGTTGGAAGCAGCCTTTCGCGGTTGCATGTTTTCTTTTCCATCACTTTCCGTTGTAAGGCTTCCAGGACGGAATTCGTTTGGTTTCACTTAT
Source organism: Pardosa pseudoannulata (assembly GCA_032207245.1). Classification (NCBI taxonomy): domain Eukaryota; kingdom Metazoa; phylum Arthropoda; class Arachnida; order Araneae; family Lycosidae; genus Pardosa; species Pardosa pseudoannulata. Next base: position 15,617,469 of record CM063500.1, on the reverse strand, counting down.
TATTCGTTTGTGTTGTGGATATTCCGGTTGTAGAAATGTTTCTTCGAGTAGTTTGCTTTTTCTGTTCTTAGAATTATTTCCTCAAAATGAAATATGATGTTGGATGAATAAATATATAAACACTATTTTGGGATTTATTTGAGAAGTAAATGGCTAAGTTGAGTCTTTACCTTTATTATCTTTTAAGGTATCCGTCTACGTTGAAAACGTCAAATTTTGCCAGAAATCATTTTTTTTTTACTGTTGTAAAATTTCAACTTTTAGGCTTCTAAATCTGTTTTTGTTTTGTCTCTACGACATTTTAAAGAAAAGTTACAGCTGTCAAAACAAAACGGAAGTAGCGACTTCGGAACCGGAAGTTATGAATTTAAAGCCATTTTTATAGAGCATTTTTTCGACAAAACGTTTTAAATTTTCATGAAGATTAAACATTTTTCTAGTATTTTTAATAATTTGCAACTTAACAATTAGAAAATTTTGAAGCAAGAAAGTGTAGGGAATTTTAAACATGTATTTTAATTTTTTAACAGTTAAAGTTGCTTTCATAAACTTCAAATGAGTTTTTGTCAGAACGGTATTTTTAATATAATGTTGAAACTTGAAATGTGATTTCTCAAAAGGTTCTTAAAATATTTTGCATTATTATGAATGCTTTTGATAATATTTACTAGTAAATGACCTAAAAGCTTTAAATTTGGATAATTTTGAGTGATGTTACACTCATAGTTAGATATAGGAGATATCAAAGGTAATGAAAATTCGTTAAAAATTCAATGTGTATGTCCAAAATTTTTTACCAAATTTAAATTAAGCGAAGATTTAAGGTGATTCACTAGTACAGTGTATAAGAAATGTGTTGCATCAAAAATATTGAAATAATTTAATTTATTAAAAAATTAGACCTTTTGAAAAAACCCGATTTTTTTACTAAATTTTCTTTATTTATTAGAAATTAAATAAAAACTTCTCCAGGAATAAATTTTTTAAGTAAAATTATCTATGATTATATAAAAAATAAATCAAAAAATGTAAAAAACATGAACTAGTTTCTACGTTTAAAGATTAAATGTAGAATCTAGTTCATGTTTTTACATTTTTAGATTAGAAATTTATATTTTTAGATAGGAAAAAAGTTCTCCCAATGTAGACAGATACCTTAATATTTTCTTAGTTAAATTTAAATATTTATAGCTTTTGCAGTGTGTCTGTACATTTGCATGTGTATTAAATACTTAAAATTTAAAAAAATGTTTAGGAAGATAAGTCAGTCCTTGTTTTGTTCATCTGGCTAGATTATGCAATTGCGTAAGCCCTTGCCTATGGAATATATGAGAAAAACGTGCCAAAAATGGAAAAAAATTCTCATTAATTTTGTTTACTATTATCTTCAAAATGTTAGAAATTATTTATTTACTTTTTGAAAAAAAAAATTAAAGCGAAATAACTACTATTTTCAATAATTTCATATTTATAGGAAATGTTAATATATTACTGTAATTTTTGCACAAATGATAGCAAAATATATCCAATGATAGAATTAATCTGTATAAATATCGTAAACTAAAAGAACAATATTATTATCTATACCAGGGATGGGCACACTACGGCCCGCGGGCCCACTGCAGCCCGCCAGAAGGTTTTATCCGGCCCGCGGATAGAATTTTAAGTTGCCGGTCCGAGGCAAATTAAAAGAAATATATATTTATACATAATATATCCATCTTCTTTTCTACTTTTCTTAAATATTATATCCCAAATTTATTATCTCACGCCCAGAAGATCAGCGGTATATTTGCTTCTTATATGTGAACAAGTGTTTTCAACTTTGAACCTTAGAAAGAATAATTTCAGAAGTAGACTGACAGATGAGCATTTAGCATCGTTCCTTAAAATCAGTACATCTCACTTCGAACCTCAGTATAAGGAACTTTTAAAAATAAAATCGCAATTTCATTTATCTCATTAACGTATTTAAACCGTTAGGTACTTGTATATTGTTTTTAAAATTTTAGAAAAATTTATCTTGGCCCGCCAAATTTATTTTCTTTCGATTTTTGGCCAAGTTTGTTCATCCCTGACCTATACCAACTACCAAGAATTCTATGTCCCTCAGATTCCTTTGAATTTCACGAATCCTTTGCAGTATCAGAGAAATAGCGACAAATGAAGCGAAACTGCCGAATTATTCACTGGAAAATATCTCTATTAGGAAAATGACAATTTAAATATTATATCAGAGGTGACCAAGCTCCTTGATTATCCTAGCCATTTTTCAAAATTTGAAATTTTTCGCAAGCTTTAATTAAATACGTATAAAGGTATGCAAAAAAGGTATTAAAATTTTTTTTACAGAAATTATATTTATTGAATATCTTTTGAAAGTTCTTCGTCCTTTAATTTTTCAAGGAAATTTTTGAACTGTCAATAATTTTTTGCATTGGTGCGAATGTAATTTACAATGTGTTACACTGCTTTCATAACATCAGGATATTTTAAATATTTTGTAATGAGATGTTCTCGGTCAATTATGCAATGAATCATATACAATCCGTTATTTGATTTTGGTTTGCTTTAGAGCTCGAAGAGCAATTGTTTGAATTGTGGAATTTGAGAATCATCTCTTAAAATTCCAATAAA
>CM063500.1:15557332-15609832 GCA_032207245.1 Pardosa pseudoannulata | reverse complement strand
GATTATGAATTCCTATGTCAGAACCTATGTCAATTCCTATGTCAGAGATAACTGAACAATTACACTAACTTCAGTTGCACAGACAGACATTCCGTCATCGTTAATCGACATCGTTCAAGGCCGTAGACTTTGAAACTTTGAAAGACCATTTTGTAGACAGACAATGTCCCACGTTTGTGTGTTTATGTGCTATCTGCCTAGCTGTTCATGAACAAGGACAGTTTTTCTCTTAGAAAAAAAAAAACCTCTGAGACCATAAAAGTTTTGCTAGGCTGCTGTCCGGAAATACAACTCTGTATTTCTGGCACTGTATTCTGAAAATATAGTGCTTTCTCTTACATCAATTGAAGTATCATTCACAAATAAAGATGTCTGTCTCCCTTGGTCCCCCTCCGAAAATAATTTCTGGCTACGGCCCTAACATCGTTAAAAGCATAATCGTCAAAGTCTGTTCCAGGAGCAACTTCTGACTCAAAAAATCGACAATTTAAATAATTTGTTAATTCAAGGTTTTTTATTCGTTAAATATTGGGGTTTGCCTTACTTATTGTTAATTTTCATTAAAAATTCAGAAGGAAAAAAATTACTGTTCGAGGCCCTTCTTGTATGTATAGTTTTCCTTGCTATGAGGTAGTTTGTATTTATTAGTCCCTGAGGTTATGTGCCACTCTTCTATCGTAGTTAAAATTGCTTTATTTAAATTTACTTATTGTTGGACCACGATAACTTATACTTTCATGTTTAAAAGCGAGATTTAATGCTAGATCGGAAGATAACGCGGAAGGATCCGTTGTAAATTTATTCACCACGATGTTTTCATGAATACCTACATCGATGAGATAATTATTTTATAATTCACTGTAAACTCTCTAGTTATATGACTAAAATTAGTGTGCTGCTCTTCGGTACTAGAGTTCGCGGGATCGAATCCTGTTCGTTAAAGGTTTATAGGAGCAGTACGAAATGTAAAAAAGTAGGGTCCGTCTTTTTTTTTATTCTTTCGTTTTGTTATATTGTATTTTCTACTTTCTATGAAATTATATTTTTTCATTTATCAATTTGTATTTAGGATTGGAAAAATTTTGATTTTTTTTAATCATATTATGCAATGTTATCAAATATTTAAATTTGATTTTTGGATTGCCGTCAAATATTTATTGTTTCTTTTACAAATCAAATATAACAATAAAATAATAGCAACAATATAACAAATATTAGAAATATAACAATAGCAACTCGCAATAGCAAATGGGATGATATTATTGCTATATTTACGAAAATATTATCGCAATAGCAGATAAGAACTTTCCAGAAATTTCGAAATGTCATATACGTTCTATTTATGTGTGAGCCGAACGATGTTTGAATGGTAGAGCGCTTCTCTTTAGTACCGGAGTTCGCGGTTTCAAATCCCGCTGCTGGCAGGGATGTTCGTAGCCGTTCGGAATCGACTTTAAGCAGTAGATCCTCTTCTCCTTACCCCACTTGTAGGAACACAGTAGACCGTAGCTCTGCAAACCAAACCAATGTCTCTTTATGTTCACCTTTATCAAAAACATTTAAATGAAAAGTAATTAATTTTTCCTGAATTTATATCTGTGATTGTTGACAGAGTGGATCATAAAACAATTTTTCTTAATTATATCTTATTCATATCTATAACTAACAAAAAAATTAATCGATAAATTATAATTTATTCTCTGTCAATATGCCATAAATACAAGAAAAAATAAATTAATCATTAAAATCTAATGTATTCACCATGAACTTCAATTCATATCCACACTCGCAGAAAATATTAATGAGAAAGTAATTAATTCACTGAATATTTATTTTTTACACTTACCTTATTAATTAACAATCATCAAATCTTCAAATTTGACTGCTTGATTTTTTATTCTATTCTACACTTTTAGGATAAAAAATTGATAGCAATTTTTTCATTAAGGTTTCAATTCATTTTTGCAACTATTAAAATAGAATATTAAACTTTAATTTATTTAGAGAAAAAATTCGCATGTACGTTTGATGTAAAAAATCAGTATATAAAATAACTTATTTACTACAAACTTTCATTTAAATTACTTTCGTTGAAATAATTTTAATTAAAAATTATTTAATCTCTTAAATTTTATTTAACCCCTCGCTTGTTGAATTTATTAAAATTATATATCTCTGGAAAGTCACTAAAAATGTCATTATCTTCTTAAAATAACATAGGATCCGTTATTTTTGTTTCGCATTCTATAGGGCGATTTCACGCAGCAGTGCACTTCTCAACTTATGGTTTTAATTTCAAGCGGAAGGGCAGCTTATCGGTTGCCTATTTGCAATAGTAAGCATAAAAATGAATGGAAATGGCATTAAAACCGTTTATGATGTTGCATAAAATTGCTCTATATCGTAAAATTACTTAATGTTTACAATAATGCTATGCCTCTAAACTGAATTTGGGTTTTGAAACCTTAGAAACTAAGACTAAAAAGACTAATATGGCATTATAAAATATCCTATAATTATTAAACTTGTACGGTAATATTAACTCTGAAAAATGAGGTTATTGTTATATGGCATCAAAATTAGGCTTTAAAATTTAATGAATTTGTTATAGAGTGATAGACGTGTGTTATTCAAGTTTACTGTAATCCCTTATATAATAATGAAGCGGTTGGACCTGGAATGGATAGAGGCATCCATAGTTAGCAAAATTCATAGCGAATAATGTTTATCTTCTCCTAAACTATAGATCCGATTCTAAAATAAATTGGTAGAAATATGCTTCATATCTCTGCGAAAAATACTGCCTCCTTTAAAATGTTCGAAATCCACCACTTCGCTCTTTTCGAGCTTTTAATGCCATTATTTCATCTCCTATTTTCCCCGGTGAAGAGCAGGCGATTAAATTTATCAATTTATCCCATAATAAATAGGCAAAAATAACATTTTTCTAGCATTATGACGTCATTCCTTTATCCATCTCATTGAATCATTTCTTCTTTTCAATTATTTAAATTATGCCTTATTTTCATACGTTTTATCATTAATCTTAGATATGACGTAAATAATTTTATTTTATATTTGGCTTAAATAATAAGGCAATTTGTTGCAACGTCACGAACTACAATAATGCCCTTCCCATTCATTTTCATGTTTACAACAGCCAATAGACAAAAAAAAACTGCCCTTCCGTTTGAAACTAATGCAAGAATTGTCATAATTTGAGAATTTGCCCTACTGCGTGAAATCGCCTTATAGATTAGATACATATGGGATAATTTTAAATTGAATCATCGATTATTTTTTGTTGCAAGATAATTCTCAGACAAAAAAACAAACCTTTTTTTTACCTGACTCATAAGGTACTATACAATTCTGGAAAATTAAAAATTTTACTGGTCCCGTCATATGACGGGCTATATGCTAGTATTAAAATAATGAATTACGGTAACATATACAACACGTTATTTGATTTTGGTTTGCTTTAGAGCGTGAAGAGCAATTATATTATGCAATATGAGCTGTGATGAGAACGGGACGTACAGTTTAAAGCTGATTTCACTACGAACATATATGACCGCACATCGAACCCGTGAATTCCGTTACAGATGGGCATTGTTCTACCTATTCGGTCATTTTCCTGTAAATTTGGACCTGCACTTCCATAGACGTAATCCTTTTAAAAAATCCCTCTACGGATACATTAATTACATTTTTTAACCGCGATTAACCCATGGTGTTAACCAAAGGTGTGGACGGTCTCACCAAAGTCGTTTAACGGCTACCCTGTTACCAAATACGCGGATCCCATTCCTTGTAATTAAACTTTGAATCATAATTTAATCTGGGTTATTTGATCTCGTTTTTTTTGTATGCTCCGTGGTTTTTTTTTCTGCATGAGAATAAATGTAGAGGTTATGAGATCAAGAAGCAGTCTATAAGGGGCACTTTACGTTTAGCTTTTCCTGTTTTTTTGTGGCCTTGTTGTTGCCTGGTGATGTCTGTCGCTCGTCTTGTTTTTGCTTCAATATAGTGTTTTCCCCATCAGGTAAATTATATAATATAGTCACTTGCCAGAATGTTGAATTTGCAAATTAGTTTCGTATTATCTGCCAACTGTTTTGGATGTTTCGTTTAACTGTTTTTTACCTTGTTTTGAGAAAGAAAAAAATAATCTTTGATGTTATTTTATACTTTTTGTGTAACTTCTTTAAAGAACTTAGTCTTCAGTTAGGCCTTGCTACTGTGCTAAACATCAGTGGAAACTTCCTGATCGTTACTGACCAAACATACCCGCTATTAATCCATGGTGTCAACCAATGGTGTGATGCAATTCTCCGTTTAAACAGAGATTAATCACGGTAAGCCGTTAACCCTTTTAAGGACAGTGGTTTCGTAGGGAAACCACCTGTTAATACTTTTTCTCTGTTTTAAACACATTAATTTTTTCCTTTGTTTTTGACACTTTAAACTATAAATAGATGGTATTGCTACAATTAATTTTTTTTCTCTTTGAATTATACTTTTTTGAAGTTGCTTTACATGCAAGAATCAAGAGTTCGATTTCATTCCTTACCTCATGTGAAAATACTTACCTAAAACATTACTTATAAATTGTTTAGCTATTTATTAATTACATTATTTTAAGGGTGATTATTCATTGTTCTCCTGAAGTATTTAATCTTTTAAGAAAGAAATATTTTCCTGCTGTACAAGGGGAGCGTTTCACAGTTAAATCCCCCTCTCTAAATCTCGCACCCCCCTAAAATAAAAGAATGTAAAATTATTTTTCTTCATATATTTCAAATCTATAAGGCTCATAGATAAAATTCATAACCTAATTGTATTAAATACCAGAGAACTAGTAATCGTGATCTTCAAGGGGTTAAGTGACTTTGGTGAGACTGGTCCTTAGGGGATTATATTAGAAATACAGGCCGTATTTTCCCTTTTGGTAATTTATAACCTTAAAATTAAAAGATACAATACTAAGCTTTCAGTAATTTAAATTAATTCTACTAAAACGTACGCTTTTTTCAGTTTCAGTTGAAGCCCAATTAAATGGGATATTCATTAATCTTGCTTTTAGTAAAAAAAACCCCGGTTTCTGACAAAAACTCAACATATCTGTTGCATATAACAAGGAAATTATTTAAGAGTTAATCGTTTGGATGCCCCGAATTTGCCCACTCCATCAATGTAACTTGATATAGTACAATAATACAGTTTATCTTTTATCTTTCACGCGTCCGGATTTTAACTGGATTTTCGTAGCCGTTCCGAATCGGCTTTAAGCTGTAGGTCCCGGTCTCATTAGCCCTCTTGTTGCAAGAAGTAGACCGTAGCACTTCAAGCCAAACCTTCTACAGATACATTAATTGCCTCTTCTAAACGCGATTAACCCATAGTGTTAACCAAAAGTGTGGCCGGTATCACCAAAGTCGTTTAACGGGTAACCGCGAATAGCGCATGATGTCAACCAATGGTGTGATACAATTCTCCGTTTAAACAGAAACGACTTTGGTGAGACCGGCCTTTGGGGATTATATATGCAATACAGGCCGTAATTTCCTTTTTGGTATTTTATAACCGTAAAATTAAAGGCTACAGCACTAAACTTTCAGTAATTTAAATAAATTCTAGAAAAACGTAAGCTTTTTCCAGTTTTAGATCAAGCCCAATTAAATGGGATATTTATTAATCTTGCTTTTATTATAAAACCCCCCAGTTTCTGACAGAAACTCAACATATCTGTTGTATATATTAAATTAAATTAATCAAGAGGTAATCGTTTGGATCCAACATATTCGCCCACTCCATCAATGTAACTTGATATCGTACAATAATGCAATTTATTTTTTATCTTTCACGCGTCCGGATTTTAACGGAGGAAACCGTGCTTTTAAATGTAGGTTAACGACTACCCACTTTGATTTTTCCGATTAAAGTGGTACCTCGATTACGCGGTAGAATGTGAGGGGTTTGGCATGCATCTCTGTAACTAACTGAACTTCAAAAGTAAGGGGTGTTGCGTATCAGATGCTTTCTTTGGGTTCAGTTTAGAGGCGTGGTATCAATGAATTGTCACATCCTTTTCATTTATTTTGTTCTCTTTAATTACAACACTGCGAAAGCGAATTTCAACTAATTAAAGAAGCTAAGCCACAAGAATGCATTTATCTCTCATTTATATTATATATATATATATATATATATATATATATATATATATATATATATATATATATATATATATATATATATATATGTATGTCAAGTTTAAAAATGGGGGTTAAGAATTAAGCAAGTTATAATTAAGAAGACTCTCCCTCCAGCGGAACTATACAGAGTAAAAGAGCTGACGTGGACGGAGACATAGGAATTTTGCTTAGCAACGCCAAAAGAGTCGATTCTGAGCGGGAACTATGTAAAAGTTCCAATGGGCAAAGTATGAGAACAAAGGATTTCTAAATGGCATAGCCATGGACAGGATTACAATAAAGAAGTTTTTATGTATGAAATCAAATGTGTCGTCCATGCCTTACCCACTCACTCGTCCATGTCACACACACACACACATACATATACATATGTTATATATATGTGTGTGTGTGTTTGTCTGTGTAATAATATTTTATAAAAAAAAACAGTACATTCGTGAAAGTCGAGAACTAAATAAACTAGGGTAGTTTAATCAAAACGTTCCATTACCTTTTATTTCAGCTATGTTTCTCACTCGACTGAGACGAATGATGGCTGAATGGTTAGGGTGCTGGCCTTCGGAACCGGAGTTCGTGGGTTCGAATCCCACTGTGGCATGGATGTTTGTAGCCGTTCGGAATCGGCTTTAAACAGTAGGTCCCGGTCTCATTAGCCCTCGTGTTGCAAAAAGTAGACCGTAGTGCTCTAAACCCAACCAACCAATCTCACTCGACTGTGAATTGTACGGTGTGTAATGTTGGAGTTCTCTTTATAACAAAACCTTATTATCATACATATATATATATATATATATATAATATATATATATATATATATATATATATATATATATATATATATATATATACACACACTAGGCGACCCGACAAATATTTCCTGCTTTAACGCTGCAAATCCCAAAATTGTAGAATGTTCTGAAATAAGTTATAAATTCGGTCGTTTTGATGGAGAAGTAAGAAAATAAGTATTTTAAAAACTCTTGGTGACACCATGCGTACAGTCATCACAAACGTAATTAGATTAAACTAAAATTCCCACATCGCCTGTACGGGAATTTGATCCTGGGACTTCCCGTACCGAAGCCCGTTGCGCTCACCACTGCGCCTTAGAAGTCCGAAGCCCGTTGCGCTCACCACTGCGCCTTAGATAAGTTGACAGCGACGGGTTTGAAGCTTCATTATAATAACCTCAATAAGAATACATTTTTTATCAGATCAAATTGAATCCTTTTTTTATCCCGTATGTATATATATATATATATATATATATATATATATATATATATATATATATATATATATATATATATATATATATGTATATATATATATATTTATAATCTATTTATTTATATTTTATAATCTTAAAGTAATATTAAAATTGCGTAGAATGTTAGGTTTACTAAAAATATCTTAATTTTTATACATTAATTCGTGTAAATAATAATCACAATGAGTACATGAAGTTTTTGATGCTGAGTTTATAAAAAAAAAGGGAAGTATTTTTTGTTTTGTTATTAATAGCATTTTAAAACTTAACTATTTTCTATGCAAAAATAACTGTTAAATCTCGTATTTTTAACTAAAATACATAGTAATTTAAAATACATTAATATTTAATTAATTAGTTTTATGAAAATAGCTGTATGACGCATTTTTAATCATAATATTAACTGGTTTTAAATGGCTCGAGGTTTAATTAATGGCTCAGGGTTATGCTGTATTAATTTTCTGTAAACAGTTTATTATGAAATAAGATAGTCCTACTATAGATATTATTTGTGAAAGCTAAGGTTAATTATCTGTTAAGGATTAATTTTGAACCGTTAATATTCAAATATTTGCATCTCTGTGAGTAATCATTAAAGTTTACAAAGGTTGAGGTATAGATGCATAATTTTAAACTTTACGTAAATTATTCACAGATTTCTTCTTTAAAGAACTCCTTGATTGTTATCGACTTTAATAAAACTGGTGAAAACAGCGGTTTTGTTGCTTATCTTCTCTATAGAGTGGCAAAAGATTTTTATTTGCAATTGTCAAAATTATTCTATAATTTTATTTTTGTAATCAGTTTCATCTAAAGGGTGTGATTACTCATATTAAAGTCCGAAGTTTTGTTCTATTTGTTTTTATTTTTTGTAAAATGGCAGAAGTTTTTTTTATTTGTAATCGTCAGAACAATTCCAGAATTTTATTTTTTTAAATCAGTTTCATTTGAAGGGTATGATTACCACTATTGAAATCCGAAGTTTTGTTTTATTTGTTTCTTATCTTTTGTAAAATGGCAAAAGATTTTTATTTGTAATCGTCAGAATAATTCCATAATTTTATTTTTTTAATCAGTTTCATTTGAAGGGTATGATTGCCAATATTGAAGTCCGAAGTTTTGTTCTATTTGTTTTTATTTTTTGTAAAATGGCAGAAGTTTTTTTATTTGTAATCGTCAGAACAATTCCAGAATTTTATTTTTTTAAATCAGTTTCATTTGAAGGGTATGATTACCACTATTGAAATCCGAAGTTTTGTTTTATTTGTTTCTTATCTTTTGTAAAATGGCAAAAGATTTTTATTTGTAATCGTCAGAACAATTCCAGAATTTTATTTTTTTAAATCAGTTTCATTTGAAGGGTATGATTACCACTATTGAAATCCGAAGTTTTGTTTTATTTGTTTTTATTTTTTGTAAAATGGCAGAAGTTTTTTTATTTGTAATCGTCAGAACAATTCCAGAATTTTATTTTTTTAAATCAGTTTCATTTGAAGGGTATGATTACCACTATTGAAATCCGAAGTTTTGTTTTATTTGTTTCTTTTCTTTTGTAAAATGGCAAAAGATTAGTTATGGCTGAAGATTAGTTATGAGATAAAATGAAAGAAATAATAAAAAAAAATGGAATCTCACATTAAACAAAATACGTCTCTATTTTACATGGAAATTTAAGATATTCCCGAATTTTTTTATGTGACCTAGTTTAAAATTAAAATATTCAAGAGTCCAATTTTTAAGGATCTCTCTAATTGAAGAAGTTTTATAAAACTGTTGATAACCATTCAAATCCTGTTTTTTTAATATAAAATACTTTTTAACATATTAAGATACAAAAACATTAAAAAAATATTAAAATGTATTTACCAATTCGCTTGATGTTTGCCAGTTCAGTGAAACTATGCGCTTCAATCTAGAAATTTTTCACACGTATACTAATATCATTTTTTAGAGTATAACTACACTGTCACTTAAAATTTTATTATATATATCGTTCGTTAGACCGATAATGATGAAGTACAGCTGCAAGTTAGGGTTAAACATTTGTATGAACTATACTTAAGATTTAAATCATGCCTTTTACTGTATAACAGGACGGTTATTTAATGGCATAGTAAAATGCTTGAAACAAATCGTTACACACCTCTTGCAAACGATTCCAGGAATAGTAGAGCCTTAGGTTATGCCGAGACTTATGCCGACCAGATGTGCAATCTCCTCTTCAAGGAGAAAAAGATAGATTCAAGGCAAAGTGGGTTTGGTTTTTTTCGTAAGTGGCTGTTTAATCAGTTTAGCCCCTAATGACTGAATCCCATTCGCACCCCATACCGTGTCCATTTATCTTCCTTCCAACACTTCCTGAGCCTTTTCATCACCCGTAGAGTGTAGTTTTTGTATGTTTATGTTATATCCAATAAGTGTCGGTACTGTTGATAGAATACCTCCCCCCCCCACACACACATTTCTCGAATCCATGTAGCCATTCTTCGGTAAGCTACAAACCGTCTTTACCCATTAACTGCCCCTCGATCAATGTCAAAAACTCTAACAAAGACCGTAACAGCAATCCAGTGGAAGTACAGCAAGTTTTATTGCATAAACGGAAAAAAATAATTGCGAAAGCAATAAATTTTCTGGCAATTTTTGCAGCTACCATTCCATTTTTCAGAAAAACATTTTCAAGTTTTCTTTATTTTTCTCGGAGTGAATCGTCCTCTTCCGGCACTAGTTTTCATTTTGGTGCGGGGGCCCCTATGACTGATGCAGCCATGGCAAATGCCACCTTTGCCACGCCCTAAATACGGCCCTGAAAATTTCAAATATGAGTAAAATTCTAAAAATCTGCAGGGGCAAAACTACAAGTACGAATACCTATACGCTTTAAAAATGACCCAGGATAGAAAGATAACTGTAATTAGAATAAGTCTTAAGCACACAAATAAAAACATAATAACTTCAACATTCATTAAAATGTCGAATCTAAAATTTCATATATGAATAAAATCCTAAAAATCTGGAGGGGCAAAACTACAAGTACGAATACCTATACGCTTTAAAAATGACCCAGGATAGAAAGATAACTGTAATTAGAATAAGTCTTAAGCACACAAATAAAAACATAATAACTTCAACATTCATTAAAATGTCGAATCAAAAATTTCATATGTGATGAAAATCCTAAAACTCTGGAGGGGCAAAACTATACGTTTGCCCCTCCACTAAAAATTCTGGGGGGGGGGCAAATGCCACCCCTTGCCCACCCCCAGTTTACGCCCATGTTTGTATATATATATTTGTATATGTGTGTATATATATGTATATATATATGTATGTTATATGTATATATATATGTATGTATGGGTATATATATATGTGTGTGTGTGTGTGTGCGTGCGTACGTGCGTGCGCGCGGGGTGTCTGTGTTTATATCAGTCGAATTACTGAAGTATGACACATTTTAATCGTTCATAAAGTGAACACTGTCCGATACATTAACTTTGAGAAGTCGAAAGAGTAATTAACCTGCAATTCAGTTTAATACTCGATGCTTGTCAAATAATTAGAGCGATCCCCTTGAATCTCAATTATTCATAAGATTTCTTTCGAATCTTTTTCTTATTCAAGTGAGCACTTGATACCAGCGTATCCACTCACCATTAACCTCCGGTTGCTAATATTAGTTACAGTCAGAGTTATAAAAATAGAGGAGCTTACTTTTTTGCCCTTGAATCACGCACCGTGAATCGATATCTGTTCGTCATGACTTCGTGGTGGGATTTGGATGCTTTAGAAGGAGAAAAAAAAATTCACGTGTTTTTGCCAAATTTTACATGGTATGTATTTCTGTCAGTTGCTTGGGTGTGTCATGTTGGTGTACATTCCTTCTCTGATTTTATTCTATTTACTCTTTGCACCAGTTGCACTAGTTTCCATTACTTTTTTTTATTAAATGAATAACTTTTCTCGGTCATTTTTTTCTTGTTTGTCTCAATCTTTTGTAGAACCCGAAAACACTCGGGATTTTTGGAGTGGGGCCACTTGAAAAAAATTTATTTTTTAACTTTTATTTAGAGGCTTTTCTTTGATATCAATATAGTCTTTTTCAAGGTCTGAATTGTGTTGGAATTTTTTTTGACTATTTTACTCGTTTAAATAATTTTTAAAACACTTATTTTGGATCAGATTTTAATATGTTTAAGGTATTTTTTAAAATTATATATATATATATATATATATATATATATGTGTGTGTGTGTGTGTGTGTGTGTGTGTGTGTGTGTGTGTGTGTGTGTGAGAGAGAGAGAGAGAGAGAGAGAGAGAGAGAGAGTAAGTAAGTAAGTAAGTAAGTAAGTAAGTAAGTAAAATTTATTTCTTCTAGTTAGAATAATTATGTAACCCCTATTGTTTTGACTTGCCCGGGCTACTGGGCAAGAGAAGCCTAAACAGCTTAGCAGTAATAAAATGCAGTCAGCCCACATTGAAGAGAACGACACAAGTCTACTTAAAATTTTAGAGCATCTGAAAACGGACATCTTTACTAGTCTACGACAGACAGGAGAAAGACATAAAACTCACTCTGCTTGAGTAGAGGCGGACCCAAGAGCGAAGACAGAAAGAATTTTCCCAAGGGACAAGAAACCTAGTCTGCAAATTAAACTGTTAAGATCAGGAAGAAAGCCGAGTCATTTGCCGGCGACAGCTGGGAAAAGGATTGAATAGACAGAAAAATTACATCTTACAGGACAGAAAGCTTTGGGAGATTTGTCAAAAAGATTTTTAGTTTAGGACACTCCTTAGATTAATAACACTTAGAGTGTGAGAAAAAGATTTTGAGGAACTAGAATGGTAGAGAGGAGGTTTTTAAGGAAATATTAAAGTTAAATAAGTTTGGTATATTACACACACACATATATGTAATATATCAAAATTATTGCCACGAAGTATCTTATCCTAAAGAGTGTTTGCGACCTAAAATTCTTCCAACCCATTTCCCAAAGCTTTCTCTGCAATCTCTGCCCGCTCTCCATATCTCCAATCGTCCCGAGTTCCCTTTTTAGTGATCTAAGTTCATTTTACTGTTAATAACGCTGTCAAGTAAAAGCCTAGAATAAACATCATGTCTGGAGAGTACTGAACAATCATTTCAAAAGACAGTACAGCTCTTCTGAATTTTTATCAAGCATTTTTATGGAGCATCTTTATGAAGTGGTATGAATTTTACCACTAGAGCAGTCGCATTTAATCTTGCTTCATACAGTGTATAATAAAACTTTTATTATCTTGTTCCATATGATTAATTTCATTCAATTTCTATTTATTTATATTCACATCCTTGTTGAGATGGAATAATTATCGTGTAATTCTTTATCTAGTGAAAGTGCTTAAAATAAGTAAAGGGTTATCTACATCTTTGAAATTTGTTCAATATTATCTTCAGTATGTATTCTATTGACAACAGTAGATATTACATCTTCAATATTATTCTAATCGTATTTTAGAAGACTAAATTGGGTGTATTGCCAAAAGGCTACACAGAGCATGGAAGGGTTAAAGCGTAAATATAATTTTCATCCTGGGAAAATCTACGTTAGAAGAAAAAACAGTTTGAATTATAACATAAATAGGACTTGTTCCATAGAAGCTCCTGTTATTTCAAAATGTGTAATACTAATTTAAAAATTATCAAATATTAACAAGAAAAAAAGCTATCTTATTAACCCTCTAAGCGGTTCGAACGTACAATTCCGCCAAACCGATGATGTTTTCAAAGCGGTTGTCAAGTACAATTTTCGACCTCCAAACGTTCTAAAAATGGATGTAATGTACATTTCTGCCAGTGTTTGAGGTAGGAGGGTCAGGTCGATTGTTTAGCAACCGCATCCCTCTTTGACTGACATTTATTGAGGGATGCACCCCTACTCCCTGAGGCACATAGACGCTGATAGCTTTTCATGGATTTGTAAATCTCTATTTCGAAGTATTTCGTTTGCGGTAACACATGTATCTCTAATTGCACCACCTAAATATCTTGGATAACTTTCGTAAAAAAATATAAATAATTTTCTTAAAGAATATTTTTATTTGTACTTTTAGAATCCATTATTTCTTATGGGATGATCTTCGAGACTTAACGAGCTTTATGTGTATTAAAAATTAACTATCTATAATATCTATTTATATATCTATTTATAACCGGAAGTAAAGAGACAGTAACGAGGGTGGGTTTTCCTCATTCCGTTCTAGTCGACAAAGGGTAAAGTAAAAAATCATAGAACGATTTGGCCATTGACATAATAAACCTTTAGCGTATTTTATGGAGACTTTTTTTAATCGGTGTGTTTCACTCGGAGGGTTAATTACTTTTCTTAGCACACATTAGTTTCCTTTTGGTGCATAAATCTGATTTTAACCATGAAAAAAATCTGCTCTAAAAGAAAATTAGAACTAATAAACAAAACAATAATGTGACCTACTTAATATAACCTCCCGAAATTTCAAGAATTAGGTGAAATGCAGTTTAGGGTGCCCCTTATTTTATTGACGATGTTTTTTAGCGCCCATAATGTCAACATGCCATTTCTGATGGCGGAGGTAAACATATTGTAGCGTTCTGGGGCTCTAATTAAGCCCGAATAAGTATAGCGGAGGCCTACGTACTGACTAAAGATCTTTATTTAGAAACACAATGTTGAAATTATGATAAATACAGATGAAACGATGAATATCTAGAAATGAAAATGATAATCGTTACAGGAATCAGCTTCCTAATCGTTTGGAGAGAAAAAGGGGGGGGGGGAACACTCTCAGTCACTCGCCTTGACGTTCTCGGCCGATGAGTTCACAGCAGACTCGATCGGTCAAAAATTCTCTCTGGGTCTCGAACTCTGGTCTTTTTATACCGTCGTCTGACCGCAAATTTTCATCTCAGCTGATCGGACAGCTGGTTGATGACGTGGTGACGAAACCGCTTGTAGAACTCTAGCTTGACAGGTGCAAACCGCCCGGTTCCAAGGGAAGTTTCCAGTAATCGGGAGCAATCTCGCAGATCAGTAATCGATGTCTCTGGACAAACCCTTGGAGAACATGGTAGGAAAGTATTGCTGCTTCCCTGACATTTTAGAGGATTTCTATGGCGTGAGACTCTTTCTTCGGGATGCCATTGAAACTAACACTGGAAACAGTTCGCTAGCATCCTAATCAATTTCTCAGACAGAATGATTCAGATAGTCCTCGGTGTTAACAATCCTCTATTTAGCATCCAATTCTGCGCGAAACAGCGTCCTTTCACTAGGTAAAGATGAACTCAGTTCAAGTCCTCACAAAAGGCGCGTTTACCATTTTTACGTTAAGCCGTTTTTTCTTACGATCGTATTTAAGTCTGTATCTGGAAGTTTAATGTTACGAGAATTCGTTACAAGATATATATGAGCTGTAAAACGCATAAACTATACTTATTAAAATAGTAAAAAACACAGTATAGATAAGATTTATACGCAGATGGCACCATTTTTTTCAACTTGCAAACGCATGGAGAAATTTTTTTATAATTTTGTAAATCATACGGAGATTCACGACAAAATACGGGTATCTACTTTTTAAAAGCAATGAAAATGAAACAAAAAGCATAAACTATCAGTATTCAAATACTTAAGACCGTATACAAATTTTTTTACACAATTGCTGTCAGAAAAACCTTGGGTTGCGAACAAAAAAACTCTCATATTTGGCGATGATAAATAGAAGGAATCAAAATAAAGGTTCATCCAAAACTGCAGTGAAGCTTTTTCTTTTATTACGTTCTTATCGCCCTTCTTGTCAAAGCATATATAAAATACTATAAAGCCAACTAGACCAGAACGTTTTCAGAGAATCATAAGATAATATACGAAATTGCAACGTATTCTCTCCACTACCAGTTGTTAAGAGTTTGTTTTCAAGATTAATGGTTGCTGCAGAATATTCTTTGATGCCCTTCCTCCATTTCTTTTTTTTACGAGGAAATAATGACAGAAAATAGTGAAATGAGTTTGTATGCTAAAGATCTTGAGACCCTGCTTCATTTGTTTCCGAGGTCGGGCATATGGTATATGTAAAACGGACTATTGTGTTTCGAAGGTGGAAATTCTTTTTTCATTGCGCGTCCGCTTGTATGATAATGGTTTTTTTTATTTCACTAGTTTTTCTGCCTTCAGGGAATTTTTTGCAGATTCAATTTCACTCTTCTGTTATTCTTCTTCTTTTGACAAAAGCAGATTTTCTAGATTTGTTTATTGTCATGTTGAAATCGCAATATAGCCCTCAGACTACCGACCAGGATTTGAATTCTTTTTTCAAACCATACATACCGGATTTTATTATTTAAATCGGTTTTCTTTAACTTTTTATAATTTGTTTTTGCAAATTAAATCTTATAGATGAAATAATTTAATCACGGTATATGTAAAACGGACTATTGTGTTTCGAAGGTGGAAATTATTTTTTCATTACGCGTCTGATTGTACTATAATGGCTCTTTTGATTTCACTAGTTTTAATGCCTTCAAAGAATTTTTTTACAGATACAGTTTCACTCTTCTTTTCTTCTTTTGACAAAAGCAGATTTTCTAGATTTGCTTACTACCACGTTGAAATCGCTATTTAACCCTCAGACTACAGACCAGGATTGAATTTTCTTTTTCAAATCATACATACCGGATTTTATTATTTAAATCGGATTTTCTTTTCTTTTTTTAATTTGTTTTTGCAAATTAAATCTTATAGATGAAATAATTTAATCAAGGTATATGTAAAACGGACTATTGTGTTTCGAAAGTGGAATTCTTTTTTCATTACGCGTCTGCTTCTAAGATAATGGTTCTTTTGATTTCACTAGTTTTGCTGAAAACTGCTGAAAGGGAATTTTTTGCAGATACAATTTCACTCTTCTTTTCTTCTTTTGACAAAAGCAGATTTTCTAGATTTGTTTATTGTCATGTTGAAATCGCAATATAGCCCTCAGACTACCGACCAGGATTTGAATTCTTTTTTCAAATCATACATACAGGATTTTATTATTTAAATCGGATTTTCATTTACTTTTTATAATTTGTTTTTGCAAATTAAATCTTATAGATGAAATAATTAATTCACAGTATAAGTAAAACGGACTATTGTGTTTCGAAGGTGGAATTCTTTTTTCATTACGCGTCTGCTTCTAAGATAATGGTTCTTTTGATTTCACTAGTTTTGCTGAAAACTGCTGAAAGGGAATTTTTTGCAGATACAATTTCACTCTTCTTTTCTTCTTTTGACAAAAGCAGATTTTCTATATTTGCTTACTAGCACGTTGAAATCGCTATTTAACCCTCAGACTACCGACCAGGATTGGATTTTCTTTTTCAAATCATACATACCGGATTTTATTATTTAAATCGGATTTTCTTTTACTTTTTATAAATTTTTTTCGAGAATTAAATCTTATACATGAAATAATTTAATATGTGATTAATTTTTTATGGTTAATTATACTTTTCTCTATTTTATTTTCTCATAATGTGTGCAATATTATTTGCAATAAACGTTTTTAAAAAGGATTTTTTATCCCTTCTCATTTAACTCTTATAAATTGTTCACTTTTTTATTTCTTATTTACAAATAAAAAAATATTTATTTATTAAATCTTTTTAAATCACTAATACTTATATAAACACAGATTATCATTTATAAAACAACTAGATGACGCGACAGAAGTTGTCCTGTTTTAACGCTGTAAATACAAAAATTGTAAAATGCTTTGAAATAAATTATAAATTGGACAGTTTTGATGGAAAAGTAAGAAAAAAATTATTTTATAAATACTTTACGCCACCATGTGTACAGCCATCACAAACGTAATTAAATAAAATAAAAATTCTGACATTGCCTGTAAGGAGATTTAATCCTGAGACTTCTCGTACTGAAGCCCGTTGCGCTGACCACTGCTCCACAGATGCGTTGGAAGGGCTAATCAGCTAGCAGTAATTAAGTTGCAGTCTGGCCAACATTGAAGAGAACGGCACAAGTCGAATTAAAACTTTATTTTAGAGCTGCTAAAAATTGACATCTTTACTAGTCAACGACAGACAAAAGAAAGACCCAAAATTCACTCTGCTCGAGCAGAGGTGCACCCAACAGCGAAGACAGAAAGAATTTTCTTAAAGGACAAGAAACTTAGTCAGCGAATTTAACTATTAAGAACAGTAAAAACGCGGAGACATTTGCCTTCGACAGCTGGGAAACGTGTTGAATAGACAGAAAGTTTACATCTATAGGACAAAGTTTTGGGAAATTTATCGAAAGAATTTTAAGTCGAGGACTCTCCTTTGATTAAGACATTTAGAGGCTGGGAAAATGATTTTAATGAATAAGAATGGGAGAAAGGAGGTTTTTAAGGAAATATTAAAGTTTTATAATTTTAATATATTACCATATATATATATATATATATATATATATATATATATATATTAGTTAAAATGAAATAAATATAAAAAGATAACGAATTCGAATAGAAATTGGTATACTTGAATCGGTGGGGGAAATTGTGACCCCCACACTCCGGTTAAATGGCCATTTTATTCAGCTGAAACGCTGTCGGTCACCATAAGTACACCAATAAAAACAGACAATAGTCTAAAAACAATCCATACAGAAATAAGACTATAAACTAAAATTAAAATCAATAACAACTAATTGAAGTATACATTAAAAATTATTACAATGACATTCAATATAATTATAAAATCCACTAAAAAACTTATACTATGTATACATATATTTATGCCCAATCCAAAGACGTAGTACTTGTTTTCTTATTTTAAGGTACGACTGCAAAATGCGAAGGATGAAAAATCGTGGTAACCTACAGTTAAAGTATGGTTAGCATATTCTTTAATTAGATTATTCCTAAGCTCAAGTAGATTTATGGAGTCTAGTACAACGTATCAAGAAATTAAAAAAAAAATTTTTAATCTTTGTAATTTTATTTTTATATTGTAATATATATACAGTGGACTCCGCTTAGTGCGGTCGCGGTTATTGTTATTAATCGCTTATGTTATCGAAATCACTTTGTCCCGATTTTCTCTATTCACTAGCATGTTAAAATTTATAGCTTTTTGTGATTCTAGCATCGGTTAATGTTATTCAAAACATTCTTATTGGAACTGCAAAGAAGCGTCTTCATAATTTATGCCTTGTTCGTTTACATGCAGCTTGTCGATATCGAAGCCGCAAAGCGAAATGATTTAACATTAAAACAAAAGATCGAAATTTTAAATCGTCATGACAGGTTACAAAAAATGAGTCAGCTCAATGCTGTAGCGCAGTTAAACATTTCCCAGCCTCTAAATTGCATTGAAAGTGTTGAAATGTGGAGTACAACACCGCTCCGCTTAAAAAACATTATGATTACCAACAATTTACCAATGAGCTTCTTAGAACAAACTTTGAGCAGTCAACAATTGATCAGTTTTTATAACTAAGTATATAATTCTTATGTTTTAAAGGATAATATTCTTTTATTGTTATCAAAATCACGGTGTCTCAAACTGATCACATTAAGTGTAGTGAACTGTATATATATATATATATATATATATATATATATATATATATATATATATATATATATATATTTATTTATGTGAATAGTAATCGTGAATATTTATCAGAATAATCGAAATTGAGAAAGCTTCACCCCCCCCCCTTTTTTTTGGGGGGGGGAGTATGATAAATCTGAAGAATAATATTTCTCAAATACAACTAGCTAATAAAAATTTAGTACTCGACCTAGCATTCTAAAAACATCTGCTTCTTATGCACCAAAACGTTTACTTGTTTACCTGTGCATGTGTGAAGTCTGGAATTTTAAAGATAGAATTTATTGCAATAATTAATAAACATTAAGAATATGGGAGGGGGTAAAGCAACCCTGTTAAAGTGCAGAGTGCGCGACGTTTCAAGAGAGAAAAAATAGGTAAATGTTGTGGACTGATGACCTACTGTCGACTTAGGCTGTTGTTAAAAGGAAAATGGCTAATGTGATATTCGAAAAAAAGTTTAACGCCCGAGTAAGATCTTTCCTTTTTTTTACCAGGCTCTGTGCTTGAGCTAGAAGGCTATCAGTAATTCAGCTATTAGTAATGAAGTAAACAGTCGCGACACATTGAGGAGAACGAGTCAGTAAAAGAACTTAAACTTTATTTTAGAGATACGAAAATGGCATGTCTCTCAATCAAAGGTAGTGAAAGGAATGATACAGGAAATCATTTTGGTTTTACAGAATTGGGCCCCACAACGAGACGCGGACACGAATTCCTTCCCAGAGAAAATAGCTTAGTTAGCACTATTAACAGAAAAAAAACTTAAATCAATGAAAAGGTTAGGTGAGAACAGTTTTAAAATATAGCGACTGGATACAAAATTTGCATTTACTTTTCAGAGAAAGATTTAAGAAATGGGTTAGAAGAGTTCAAGTCGTGGTTTCTCCTTTTAATAAGATATTGTGTGGCTGGGACAATAGATTAAAGAATAAGAAGGAGAAAAAGAGAATTTTTAAGAAGTTTTTAAGCATTATAATTTTGATATATTACATTTATATATATGCCTATATATACGTATGTAATAAGATGGACTTCATGATGGGTGGTTGCAGTCATGACCCATAAAATGACACCGTTTAACTTAAAGACATTTATTAACAGATCGTTGGAATACGGGTTCCCACTTCTTTTAGGCACAGGATGTACTGAGGGGTCAATTAGCATGAAGTTATAAGTCAAAGGCCCTCAACACCTGGGTCAACATCGCAGTCAAAATCTCTGTGAAAATCTGTAGGAAAATTTGCCACCGATAGCTCGCATCTCCTTTTTGTTTTGAAATTTCCTAAATCGTCAGCTAGGGCAGTGCAGAATTGAAATTAGTCTGACCTCTTCTTTAAGGACGTAAATTGTAGCCCCAGTGGTCAATTTAGGTTAATGGTTAAAAAGGGGAAAGGAAAAGGACGCGGGAAGTTTTTGCCCTTGATTTAAGATTTGAAAACCCCTGAGAATTTTCCCGGGTTGTCTTTGGGGTTTTATACGAAATGCCTTCATTAGTTTCCCGATCTAGTTTATTTATCCTCACACACACACATAAATATATATATATATAATATAATATATATATATATATATATATATATACATGGTTTCCGCGCACCTGGAAAGTCATGGAAAATCATGGATTTAGACAGTGGATTAATTTTGTCATGGAAAGTCTTGATTTTTCAAGTAAAATGAGTAAAAGTCATGGAAAGTCATGGATCCGCTAAACTACCGATTAAAAAAATGCATTGAATTGTTTAATTCTATTTTTACTTGTCATTTGGCTGAAGTTACTGAATTTGGTATTTATGTATTATCCTATTGACCCTATTGCCAAGTAAAATTTGTTCACCAAGGAAACTCAAAGCAAGAAAGCTTAATGGGTGGGTAAATGTATATTATTCTGGTTTTTTCTTAAATTGTAGATTAAAATTTTATTAATATAATAATTAATATTTTTTAATAAAAAATGGTTAAGAATTTTGCACAAAATATAAGTTTATCTCTAGGGATATTGTATATAAACATTATAGGGTTATATTTGGCTATTATTCATGGTCACCTGGATAATACCAAAGTACCCTGAATTCAAATTGGAAACATTTTGATTGAAAAATTGTTATATGATTAAACTTAGGTATGTAGATACAACAATTTATTTTTATGTATGTGAGTTTATTAACACTTATAAAGTAAGTTTATAGTTTTTATGATAAATTCCTGTAATTTCTCTAAAAGCATACATTTTATTTGTGTGTACATCAGAAGTTTTATTCATATATACTTTAACGAAAGCTTTTTCAAGTCATGGAAAATGATCTGCTAAATCAGGGAATGTCATGAAAAGTCATGGATTTGAAAAATTTTATTTTGGCAGGTACGCTGTATATATGTATATATATATATATATATATATATATATATATATATATATATATATATATATATATATATATATATATATATATATAATCATCTGTACAGGTTTGTGTAAAAAGTAATCATGCATGATTTCACAATAAAGTTATTCGAATTCATAATGTTTTACTTTTCATTTGTATGTAGTTAAACGACAAGTCTACAATAAAGGAATACAATATTAAAGTATTTGAGAATCGACCGAGCATTCTAATAAAACACCTGCTTAAAATGCATCAAAATGTCATATCTGTCTCTATATTTCAGACATGAATTTTCACGATATTAAAGTTGCTGTTTGAATTTTAGATATGTGGAAGGCAAATCGATCGCGTAACTAAACCCTTTTCGAAAGAAAATCCATATAACTCGAAAGTGTGATAAGGGCATATTTGGATGTCACACACGACATATGTTAGGAATCAATTTTTATGCATGAGTGTGTGCTTACACTTTTATAACGAAGGGCGAGAGACGAGATGAGTTAAGTAATGTGCTATTCTATGAAGATGGTTAATAAACGAAAAAAACGCAATCGCACAACACAGCATATACAAAGCTATGAACGAACTCTGTTGGAACAACTCAAGTTCAAAAGTCACAAGCGATATAAATGGGAGATTTACTGTTAACAACGATTTGTTTTCAAATTTAACTTTACACATTGTTAGCGGGACACGTACTACGTTTTCTAACGATTAATACTTCAACGCGTTTCACGTACTAATACATTTACTGACGATTGATACTTGAGCTCGGAACACGTACTAGTACGGATTAGTGTTACAACATGGTTCCTTGTGAAACAAAAATAACGGTATATACAGGAAAACGAAACCGAATGTTCTTGTCTACTACATACATTCTTTAAAAATTTAGACAAATAAAAACTAGTTTTTACATCAGTCGATGCGGAACCACAGAACGAAAAATTTGATTAAAAAATCAATTTAGATTTAAAATTAAATTTTTATTTATTCCTGCGAAAATAATATTATATATATATATACATATATGTATGTATGTATGTATGTGTTTTTTGTGTCTGTATATATGTATGTATATATATATGTATGTATATATATGTATGCATATGTATGTATGTATATGTATATGTTATGTATATATGTATGTATAATATAATATGTATGTTATATGTAAAATATGTATATGTGTAATATGTATAATGTATTATATGTGTATATATGTATGTAAATATTATATGTTATATATGTATGTAATATATATATATATATGTATATATGTATGATATATATATATGTTTATATGTATATATAAATATATATATATATATATGTATATATGTGTAATATATATGTATATTGTAAATATGTAGTATATATATATGTATGTATATGTGTATATAATGTATATATATATATATATATATATATATATAATATATATATGTGTATTGTATATGTGTATATATGTATGTATATGTGTATATATGTATATATATATGTATAAATATAAATGTAAATGTGTATAATGATATTAGTATATTTATATGTATATAAATATAAAAAATATGTATATATCTATATATGTATATGTGTATAAATATGTTATGGTATATGTGTATATGTATAAATATATATTATATATATTTAAATATATATATTATGTAAATATCTATATGTATATAATATGTATATGTATTATATATCTATATATATATGTATATATGTATGTCTATATCTATATATATATATGTATATATGTATGTATATATATCTATATATATATGTATATATGTATGTATAATATCTATATATATATGTATATATGTATGTATATATCTATATATATATGTATATATGTATGTATATATCATAATATATATGTATATATGTAGAATATCTATATATATATGTATATTGTATGTATATATCTATATATATATGTATATATGTATGTATATTTCTATATATATATATGTATATATGTATGTATATATCTATTCAATATAAAACGAAAGAAGTTGGTTAAAAAATAAGTTATTTTCGATGTATTGAGATTTAACTGAATAACTAAATTTACGCACAACACGCCCGCTCTCGGTACAATTCCGCTGCGAAATGTACCTGCACACAATGTGTTAAAATTGAAATATCATTAAAAATTTAATTATAATATTTTGTCAATCTGACGAAGCCTGTAAAATGATTGGTTAGATTATTTCTGCAACGGTAGTGCCATGCAATCTGCTAAAACCGCTCACCCCCCTTAAAAAACTGTGCAACAGTCTCTATTTGTGCTGATTTCTTGTTTATACTCTTCCTCTCCTGTGACCTCCTGCTAAATGTGCTGAGGTGACGAGCAATCTGGCTCACTCCCTCAATCGAGAGTGGGTGGCAAACCCTACATGTCCAGCCAGGGTCGGTGCAAGATAGGACGTCTGAAACACTTCCGGTCTTATCTTCGGTTAGTCTCTCGGTAGTTATTCCCCTTATAGTAGAGAAAGCGTTTATGGGTGTAACTTTTATTACATTAACACAATTCATTCGAGTTCTCGGGATTTCTTGATTTTAGCAGGTCGAACGTTGTGGCCGAATCACGAGATTTCTTGTTTTAACAGGACGAAAATTGTATCCATTGCACATATCTCGGTTTTACGTCTTTTCGGCTGAATTAATGCATAACGAACCAGAGGTAAATATTTTTGTTACGTTGCCTGTGAAGAAGAATTTTATAACCAAACAGTGCAAAGTATGTTCGTCTAATGAAAACATGAGAGAAACAAGATACTTCTGCATCTCGGGTCGAATAACATTGCAAAAGGAAACATGTTTTACCCAAAATCACACTCTAAAGAATTATTCAAGTCTGTAAAATAAACAATAGTTAAAATGTAAAAAAAATGTTATATAATTCTTCTTTTGTTGTAAAATCAGAAAATACCATCTTCACGCAAATTGCTAATTGGGATATATTTGTCACGACTGTCGATTCATCCACCTGTAGCGAAAAGAAAATACAATTTTCCATATCATTTGCTAATTATGTCTCCAAAATCTCCGCAATTACTGCAATTCTTCTAGTAACAGTTCGTGCTGATAATTGCAACGTGTTTGTAGCTGAAACTATTTCTTTTTTATTTTTAAATTCTTCAAAAAGTGAATCAGCAGCTTCTAACATGGCTTTTTTCTCTAATTCTCCATCTGTAAATGTTTTTTTTATTCTTACCTAGCAAATGCGATATTTTATATGACGCGATCGTTGCTGCTTTCTGTTGTTGCAGTGGTTTAGTAAAAAAACTTTGCTGGTTAGTTATTGAAGATTTTAAAGAAATAATTTTTTTTTCTTCTAATTTCAGAGTTCATTGGATAGTCACTATCAAAATTTGTATGAACGGTCTTAAAATGTCGTTCAATATTAGTTTTCTTGGGAATCGCAACACTATTATTACACAATAAACAAATACACTTCCCTTTGTAATCAACGAAACAATATAGATGTTCCCATTCATCGTTAAAATAATGTTCTTTTTCTTTTACATTTATCCATGAAGGGTTATGAAAGAAAATAATTATTTCGGATTACTTGGTAGTTTTAAATGCACGGTCTACGCGTGGTCTATTTGAAATACGATTACACACTAACAAAAATACGTGCGTGTTATTAGATACGCTCAAGGTTAGCAAACTGCTAATCTATGCACAATCCTAAACTCAACTGACTACTTGCTGTATATCGCCGTTTGACAAGAGTAAGTAAATCGCTCTGGCTATCATACATTTACATTAGTCCAGCGAGGGCGCATTAAAAATCGATCGGGGGCGCCATGACGTCCGCGGGCGCCGCGTTGCTAACCCCTGTTCTAGAGCATTCTAAAATATGCAGGACCTGGGAGTGCGCAGAGCGCCGTACGCAATGTGTTAAATAAGTACCGTTTGTAAATTTGGCAACCAAAGCGTTCCGCCCGCCGTTTCGCTAAAGCACTTTGAGTACCTGCATCTGCTGTCTAGCCACAGGTACCATTCTTGAATATTTCGATCATTTTTAAGTCTGAGGCTATTTAAAATGCATTAGTCAGCAGAAAATCCCGCCAACTGTGAAATTCATTCTGTCACTTTTATAATACTAAAGATCTGAAGACGGACGAAACTCTTCAGTAAATCAGCAAAATGAATAGAGGAAATATTGAGATAATGAATCATAAGAAAGCATGTTAAAGATGTCTACACGAATGCGCATGATGAGGAGCGGAGTCAGTGACTTACTGACTTACATGTGAGTGACTTACCTGTCAATACTGAAGACGTGATGCAATTGTAGAAAATATTTGATAGAATAGTTGGTATATATCTTTATCTAAGGATATTTATAAAGTTACAAGATGTGTTGTATGGAATTAAAGCATGACACTTAGATTATCGGAAGTTTGTCTTCGCTGGAGACTACATATTTTGACTGAATGCGGGGCAGGGGGTTCAAAACCGAACGTTTAATCAGAGTGTAACCAAGCTTCACATTTCTACGAGATTGGAATTCTATCAATAGTTCTACGATACAACTATCTTCATATTAACAGAAATTATGTTTATAATTAGATTAAATTAAGGATATCATATAAAAAAATTAATAATAAAGTACAATATTTCGCTTTTAATTTCGAAACGGTAGTTACTTATAAAACGGAAGTTACTTTTAGTATCAGAGGTACCAAAAATGTTTAGATTTTTGGTGCAATTTTCGTAATTTTACGAGTCGTTAAAACTGTGCTATGTTAAGTTAGCTTTTTACGTTTATTTTAAAAAAAAACTATCATATAGCCCGTCATATGACGGAATCAGTAGAATTTTTAATTTTCCGGATTTGTAAAGCACCCTATTAGGCAGAGAAAAAAACTGGTTTGCTTTTTGGTTGAGAAATACGTTGCAACAAAAAATAATCGATGATTAGGTACTTATTTGATAATTTTAAGTTAATCTATTATTTAATCCAAAAGTTAACGAAAATTTTTACGTCATATCTGAGTTCAAGAATACATGAAAATAATGTGGACGATATTTACATAATTTAAAATAAGAAATGATTAAATGAGATGGTTAAAGAAATGACGTCATAATGCTAGGAAAAAAATGTTATTTTTACCTCTTTATTTATGTGATAAATTGATAAATTTAATCGCCTGCTTTTAACCGGAGAAAATAGGGCTTGAAATAATAGCATTAAAAGCTCGAAAAGGGGGAAAGGGGTGGATTTCGAACGTTTTAAAGACGACAGTATTTTTTGCTGTGATATGAAGCATATTTATACAAGCTTATTTTAGAATGGAATCGGTAGTTTAGAAGAGGATAAACTGTACTCGCTTTGAATTTTCCTAACCCTAACTCCTCAAGAATCTAATATGGATGACTCTATCCATTTCAGGTCCAACAGCTTTTTATATTCGAGGACAAATAAATTAGGCTATTATTATATTGGGGATGAGTAAGCGAAAGCTAAAGGATATTTTTTTACATTAAAATGAAAATGATTTTAAAGAAGTTTTCATTTTTATGTACATTTAGCGCTATAGGGGAACTAATAGCGAGGAGGGTACGACTGCAAAAGTTTTTGAACATTGGTGCAAGTTTCGTATCTCACAAATTATTACAACTGACGTGTGTTAAATTTTTTCCGTTTATTTTTGAAAGAAAAATGATTAAACAAAACCTTATATGTCCATTATTTTAAAAGTAAATCGAAAAACCTTTTAGAGGCATTTGTATTTTTAACTATCTTTAGCGCTATAAAAGAACTCGTAGCGTAAGGGGTTGGACGAATGAAATACACTTAAGTGCGATGCACACATGCAAAGACGAGAAATAAGAATTTTCTTTTCCTTCCATTTCGAATGTGTTGAGGTTATATTAAGGATTCAGCCGTAAGAAACCAAATTATTAACACATTGTGTGCTGGTCCATTTCGCAGCTGAATTGTACCGGGAGCGGGCGTTTTGCTCGTAAATTAAGTTATTCATTTAAATCTCTGTAGATCGAAAATTATTTAATTTCTTAACCAACTTTTCGTATTTTATATTGAAATATATAAACAAATATATCAATAGAAATATATAAATCATAACCATAATATTTTTGTAAGCAAAAAAATATATTTTTAGTGCATAAATTTATAATAGTGTCGTAAATATGAAAAATCAAATTGAAATAGTAGTATATAGTTTTAAGTATTTTGAATTATGTTATATATAAACATTTTTACATTATAATAAAATGAAAAGAGGAATCATAAAATTAATAACGTAAAAACTATTTTTTATTTGTCTAAATTTTTCCAGAATCTATGTAGTAGACAAGAACATTCGGCTTCGTTTTCCTGTATATACCGTTATTTTTGTACCCACAAACAAACCATGTTGTTACACTAACCCGTAATAGTAAGTGACCCGCGCTCAAGTATCAATTGTCAGAAAACGTACTAGTACGTGACCCGCGCTCAAGTATCAATCGTCAGATAACGTACTAGTACGTGACCCGCGCTCAAGTATTAATCGTCAGAAACCTTACTAGTACGTGACCCGCACTCAAGTATCAATTGTCAGAAATCGCACTAGTACGTGACCCTCGCTCAAGTATCAATTGTATACTATGTTACTAGTACTGACAATCGTATGACTGTATCAATTGTCAGAAAAAAATATCCACTAGTACGTGATATCAAGTGCAAAGCCATACAATGTATCCTCAATGTTATCCTAACTATCATGCAATTTGCGTCACTTTCTCATCCAAACACGGTAGTTAAAAGGAAAAGGCAGCTGTTTCGGTTTTACTGTGCCGCAAGCAAATTTCCTTAATCTTTTCACACTGCGATGCTCTCATGTTTTGGTGGTGGAGCGGCTCTCCCCTTCTTGTTGTCCATTTGACCTTCACTTCAATTACTGATGCAAAACGAGTTCCCCTGCGAGTTCATTTTTCCGACTAAACGTTGAGGTCTTCAACCTACACGCCGCGGGACCTTGCCGGGCTCGCTCACTATATTGGATGCGTAGCAAACTACTTGGCCGATCTCTTTCTCTGCAACGATTGGTAGTTAGACAAGTACTTCCAATTACAAAATTGTTATTGGAAGCCTTCCTTCTGCGCTTTTTTAAATTTTTTTTCACGTGCCTTTATTGTTATTTGTCGCTGCAATATTTCTCATTTTGCTAACCCTTTATATATGGGTGGGTAGGTTAATTAATTTTGTGCTCTTTCTTCTACAGTTTTGCTACACGAAGGTGAGACTAATACCTAGTGTTTAAAGAAAATTTTGAACGCCTGCGAACATCCCTACCACCAGTGGGATTTGAATCCACGAATTTCGTTACCGAATGGTAAGACTGGATGATATCAGAAATTTAATATCACGATATATCCCCAAGTAATATTGATATCATTGATATATCGCAATAATACTTCAAAGTAGAAGTGGACAGATATCTATACCTATCCTAATAAATATATATATATATATATATATATATATATATATGTATATATATATATATATATATTAGGGCTGGATCGTTTATCAATATATCGTCAAATATAGATATATTTTATCGCAATAACAATAATAAAATTTTGCTCTGCCGATATATCCCCGTCGACAATACTGTTTTTCCCTTGAAAGCGATAACGTAGATCGCCAAAAGATGTCTTAAATATTCGGCAAAAAGTCATGTTTTTTCAAGTTATTGCATTCGTTTGACGTCCATAGTGCGTATTTACCCGCGTATTTGACAAACACACAAGCCAGAAAATATTTTCTTAAGGAATATGTCCTCTCCGTCTAGGTCTTCCGTAGTATATCCCATTATCTCGGAACGATATTGGGATATGCTACGGAACATTGGGATATGCTCGATAACGAAGCATTCGTGTCAAGACCGGAAATCGCACTGCTCGCATCTTTAGTAGATAACTCAGTTGCTCTTTCACCTGCGTTCTGGTTTATGGGAATAATATAGGGATATATCAAACATATTAACCTTGAATGCTTTATCGCACTCACTTTTCCCGATAAAGAAACATTCGCATCAAGACCGAAAAAAACCACTGCTGGCATTGTAATTCTAAAAATGTTTATTACCAAGAAAAAAAAGTTTGGAATGAAAAAAAACCTAAGACTATTCAAAGATGGTAATATTTAAAGCAGTACTATCAGAAATATACCCTCCTGATTTAAAGTATTATCGCAAAATATCAATGATATCAATATTAATTTGGGGGATATATCGCGATATTAAATTTATGATATCGTCCATCCCTAATATACATGCCAATACCTATACATACATATCCCCAATATATATATATATATATATATATATATATATATATATATATAATATTATTTATTTATTTTTATTATTTTATTTTATTTTTAAGAATTAAATTTTTCTGGATTACAATTTGATTCTAAAAATTACGGTTTCTGAAAACTTTTAAGGTGTAATTTATTTTAACACTTATAAGAAAAAGATTTATCGTCAAGAGCGAATTTTCTGCATATCTTTGCATCAAGTACGCGGGTAAATACGTAAAAGAAATGTAATAACTTGAAAAAAAATATTACTGTATTTTGAAAAATGCAGAATATTCAGGATGTCTTTTAGCGATCCACGATATCACGTGCGCAAGAAAAACAGTATCGCCGACGCTTGATATATCAGCAGATCAGAATTTTAATATTGTTATCGCGATATTTAAAGTGTATCAATATTTGAAAATATATTCATAAACAATCCAGCCATGCCTTATAGCCGCATTTCACCCATTCGGCCGACGTTTAACTTTCTATTGTGGGTATACCATATAGGTTGGCAGCATAATTGTAGCGATGTCAAATAAGGTGCGAAGATTCGAGTTCAATGAGTTTAAACACATAAAAAATATTTACATTATTTATAAGGGTGTTCAGATCGGAGATAATACAACTCATCGAATATTTTTCAGAATAGATAACAAGCGACATTAATTAAAATTAATCAATTCTTAGGGCAACATCAATCGAAAAGGAATCAAAACTGTAATAGATCTCTACTACAGATTAATGGAGGAAAGCGATATTTGTTGGTCCACTTAGCATAAATTCATTTCCAACGTGAGAAGGTGAAAAAGAACAATTTTAGAGAGATATTGTAAGTGTAATAATTTTGATATGTTACACACACACACACACACACACACACACACACACACATATATATATATATATATATATATATATATAATATGTATGTATATATATGCCAGAATTTGCATACATATGAAGAGTCATATCATTTCTTGATAATGATTTTATTCATTTTAATTGCACAGTTTAACAACCAACCATCAAACTGGCGGCGCGTGGTTAGCGACCACAGTAAACAAAGGAGCAATACACTGCCAGGGTTCATGCAGCAACCCTTTACCAAGACGCTCCCTCTCGATCCTTATGCGTCAAGTGCTTTTATAATGAGTTATTAAAGATGCATGTGCCTGAATTAAAAAAATGCTCTGTGTTTTTTGCTCTCAAACCCCTAAATTATTAATTTTAATTTTACGTTTTCAAACCAGACAAATAGATACATATACACTGTCTACCAATAAGTACTTAGACACCTGTGATAGAAAAGAAAAACTAACTTTATTCAAGATCAATAGTTGATACAGCCTCCACGAGAAGCAATTAAAGCGTGAACCCTCCGGGGCACACTTTCCACAAGTCTTTGTAGTATTGGTATTGTCTTCCACTCGGCTTGGAGTAAACAAACAAGTTCCTTCACCGATTTTGGATAAATAATGTACCTCTTAATTCTGCGATCCAACTCGTCCCAGAGGTTCTCGATAGGGTTCAGGTCTGGGCTCTGGTCAGGCACGTCCATTCGATGAACTCCATTAGCACCATACCAAAACTTGGTTAACCTCGAAACATGACCACTGGTATTGTCGTCCTGAAAGTAACAGGGGTCTAGTTCGTAAAACTGCCACAACGTAGGAAGCACATTCTCATCCAAAATAGTGCAGTAGGCATTGGCGTTGAGCTTACCATGAATAGCGACCAAGGGTCCAATTCCATATCATGAGAAACACCCCCAGACTATAATTCCACCTTCGCCGAACTTGACTGTTGGCACAATGTATTCTTTCATTAGACGTTCTCCAGGCAGACGCCAGACTCAGACCCTGCCGTCCGAACGGTAAAGGGTGAACTTTGATCCGTTGCTCCAAAGAATCCGTTTCCACTGATTTACGGTCCAATTTCGATGTGCTTTGCACCACATTAACCGAGCAGCGCGGTTGGACTTTGTGATCAAAGGCTTATGTGCAGCGGCACGACCATGAAAACCAAGCAGATGTGCTTCCTTACGGATGGTATTTATTGAAACAATACTCCCGGATACCTGTTGAAACTCCTCGCGGATGAGGGCCATCGGTTTAGTGCGGTTTTTCCGTATTTCTCTGGACAGCACTCGTCGGTCTCTATCTCTCACTTTAGTTGATCTGCCGACTCGGGGCACATTCCGACAATCACCGCTCACCTTCGACTTCTTAATCACATACGCTACTGTCGATTTTGGGTACTGCAGATCGCTATATATGTCCCTTAAAGATTGGCCACATTTATGATACCCGATAATTATACCTTTATCGAAATCAGAGAGCTCTGAACTGCGCGGCATCTTGCATGCGACTAATGTCGATGCTGTTTCCTACACGATGTATACCGGTGGTGGCCGTGACGTACCTCAGGACAGCAGATATCGTCATTTGCATAGGTGTCCAAATACTTGTTGCTAGACAGTATATATATATATATATATATATATATATATATATATATATATATATATATACACTCATACATACATACATATGCCTTTATATATATATATATATATATATATATATATATATATATACATATACATATATACATATACACAGTGTAATTCCAAATGTTATATGATTTTTTTTTGTGTTTGGCATCGCTTTGGGAACTATAGCTATTATGGAAATCAAACTTGGTTTCCACGCATATTATAGTAATGGTGAGATATTTTGTAGCCTTAAAAAGATTTCTCCTAGTTTCGACTGTGTACTTCACACTTCATAACTGTATAAAGGAATATTATGGGAATATTCCTTTATGGAATAAAGGAGACATGGGAATAAAGGAGACTAAAGTATGTATTTTGAGGCCTGCATAGATTAGAGTTAAGTATCTTAGGATCAGTGCAAAATTTCCTTAAATCCTTATGAAATCTACTCTATGATGATAAACTGATATCCAAAGAGGCAATGATGAATTATTATTTGGCCTTGACAATCAATTGAATTGTCAAAAATATTTACATTCTTTGGAAAAAATATTGTTAGTTTTTTTCATCGAAGTATGCAGCAAATTTAAACGACTATATTTTGTCTCTTTTATAGGTTCTCAATTGTCATTGATGTAATTTTTCACAAAGCCTAAAGGAGTGTTTGCAAAAGTATTCCGCACAAAACAGATTGTAAATCTGTTGAAATTGTACAGGTGACTTCAGTGGGGTAAGTTTTAAACTCAGATGCATTATGTAGGTAAAATGTACTTCTCAATTTTTTTGTTTGTAAATTTGTAGTGCACATGCGATGACTAGTTTATCAATATAATACTGTTAAACGACAAAATGCTATTTTTATTTGCAGTAAAAATTTTATTAATTGTGGCTGGACTGCATCTTAAATTTGAAATAAATTTTTATTTAATAAAAAGACTAATTTCTTGATTAAAATAGTATTAAAATGGGAAAAGTAAACCATATAATCAAATTTTGAGATATTTGTATAAAACCCCGAACACGGACCCTGAAGGAATATACTGTCAGAGAACTTCCTGTAATTTGATAATTCAATCGTACCGAAATAAATAGCCGAAAGCCCTCATTACGGCCCAAGAAAATTGTCAGGGTTTTTCAAAACTAAAGTCAACTCCTCGTCTCTTTGCTTTTCCGCAATTAAACCCATTATCTAAACTGACCACTGCCTTATTCCAGGTAATATTTTATTTCTACGATTTTTACTTAAATTTTTTATTAGATTTTTCCAGAGAGATTTTCTGAGATTCTTCACTTGGAGTTTTTGGAGATTCTTAATTAGATGTTTCATGTTAGCTCATCCCTCAGTTTGTGCCATACCTATAGTGAAGTGGGAATCTATGCAACCGACGCTCTGGCAATAAATATCTTTCGTGGTTAAAATGGGTGATTTGTTTTTCCGTACCAACTGGTCAAGACTCCAAATCACCGGACATACACGACAGTCTAGCGTAAAAAAGTTACCGTAGTGTGTGTTTGCAATGATAAAGAATAAGCGCGGTAAATTACATAATTTTATGCCTTCTAGATATCAGCATTTTTTGGATCATATATTGCATTGTTTCCATGGTTTCCGCGCACCTGGAAAGTCAGAGAAAGT
Source organism: Pardosa pseudoannulata (assembly GCA_032207245.1). Taxonomy (NCBI): domain Eukaryota; kingdom Metazoa; phylum Arthropoda; class Arachnida; order Araneae; family Lycosidae; genus Pardosa; species Pardosa pseudoannulata. Next base: position 15,575,866 of record CM063500.1, on the reverse strand, counting down.
CATGAAAAATCATGGATTTAGACAATGGATTAATTTTTTCATGGAAAGTCTTGATTTTTCAAGTAAAATGAGTAAAAGTCATGGATCCCCTAAACTACCGATTAAATAAAAATGCATTGAATTGTTTAATTCTATTTTTACTTGTCATTTGGCTGAAGTTACTTAGTTTGGTATTTATGTATTATCTTATTGACCCTATTGCCAAGTAAAATTCGTTCACCAAGGAAACTCAAAGCAAGAAAGCTTAATGGGTGGGTAAATGTATATTATTCTGTTTTTTTTAATTGTAGATTAAAATTTTATTAATATAATAATAATTATTTTTTAATAAAAATTAGTTAAGATTTTTGCACAAAATATAAGTTTATCTCTAGGGATATTGTATATAAACATTATAGGGTTATATTTGGCTTATTATTCATGGTCATCTAGATAATACCAAAGTACCCTGAATTCAAATTGGAAACATTTTGATTGAAAAATTGCTATATGATTAAATTTAGGTATGTAGATACAACAATTTATTTTTATGTATGTGGGTTTATTAACACTTATAAAGTAAGTTTATAGTTTTTTTATGCTAAAATTCCTGTAATTTCTCTAAAAGCATATATTTTATTTGTATGTACATCAGAAGTTTTATTCATATATACTTTAACGAAAGCTTTTTAAAGTCATGGAAAATGATCCACTAAATCAGGGAAAGTCATGAAAAGTCGTGGATTTGAAAAATTTTATTTTGGCAGATACCCTGTATTTCCTAATAATAATCTTTGCATTAATTATATATATATAGTCAAGTTTGAAAATATAAAATTAATAACTTAAGGTTTTAAAGACAAAAAGCGCAGCGCACTCTTTAGTTAATGTGCATGATAACTGCATATGAAAGCGCTTGACGCGTAAAAATACGCGATGCAGCGATTTCATTCTTATCAGTCCAGCTTCTCTTCCACGCAATGATCTCTAGTTGGCATTGAGAGACCAGCGTCGCGTATGAGTAATATTAGAATGTAACATTTTATTTTAATTTTTATATGCTATATTTAATTACTAGAGGGCGTAAAACGGCGGTCGACTCGTATACCATTTATGTGCTAGTCCTCAAACGGTTAAACGCCCTAAATTATTAATTTAATGTTTTCAACCTGACATATATATATATATATATATATATATATATATATATATATATATATATATATAATCCCCTATATAATAATAGCCTAAGTTATCTGTTCGTCTGTCCTCCAATTTATGAAGCGGTTGGACCTGGAATGGATAGAGGCAACCATTCAAAGCGAATAAAGTTTATCTTCTCCTAAACTATCGATCCGATTCTAAAATAAATTTGTATAAATATGCTTCATATCACAGCAAAAAATACTGTCGTCTTTAAAACGTTCGAAATCCAACCCTTCCCTCCTTTTCGAGAGTTTAATGCCATTATTTCAAGCCCTATTTTCCCCGGTTAAGAGCACGCGATTCAATTTATCCATTTATCACTTAATAAATAGGTAAAAAAAACAATCTTTTCTAGCATTGTGACGTCATTCCTTTAAACATCTCATTTAATCATTTCATATTTTAAAGTATTTAAACATCGTCTACACTATTTTAATATCTTTTATCACTGAACTTAGATATTACCTAAAGGATTTTCTTTTATATTTGGCTTAAATAATAGATTAGGTACATACGTGATAATTTTAAATTGAATCATCGATTATTTTTTGTTGCAATGAAACTTTTACCACCGGTATTAACAATAAATTCTTTTCATATAAGTCTAGGAGTCTATTTCGCAGACTCATAAATATCTAACTTTTAATTTATATATATTTGGAAATTAAGAAGTTTGACCTTTTGTGTGTTTGTTTATTATACATAACCACACGGTTTGACTCAATGAATTCAACGTGATTCTAAACTGCATTACAGGATCGGGAGACTCTAGAGGAGTATGACGATAAATAAATTATTGAGAGTGAACCAGATAGTTCTCAACCAAAAAACAAACCATTTTTTACCTGCCTCATTAGGTACTTAACAGTTCTGGAATATTAAAAATTTTACTAATCCCGTCATATGATGGGCTATATGCTAGTGCAAAGAATATTATTCGATAAAGAAATACATTCATATTCATAGGAAGATAATGCAATAATACTAACATTTGCCTTGAAATTGATGCACACGATATCATACATAACGCCAGATAATTACATTTTAGAAATCTATATTTGGCCTTAAAACTGTGAGAAAATTTCCTTTTTTACTTGTACATGTCGCGACTTTTGTTGCTATTAATGATTTTCATATGTTTCCTGAAAATAAACATTATACGACTATAACTGGCCGAGTTTGATTATTACTGTGTATTACTTTGATTTTATTTCACTTTTGATTGAATCTACATCATGTGATTTTTTAAAATTTATGAATATTTATATTAATAATATAATAACATATATAAGGAATAATTTATTAATAATTTTTATCAATGTATTTTTATAATAATTTTTATTAATAAATTATAAATCAAGAGCTTATGCCTACAGCTAAGCAGATCAGTAGTCTTTAGACCAGTGGTGCGCAAGCTTTTTTCGACTGCGACCCCTTTTGTAGAGTGAAAATTTTTGGCGACCCCTAGAGATAAATGTTCATAAATACGATGTATATTTCGCGCATTTCTTTCGTTTCATCGAATAAAAGCCATCATATTTGACTCATATTAATTTTATTTATAATTTTAAGAAAATACTTTTTATATAACACAAAAATCAGTAAATTGCCTTTTAATGAGATGTATGTGGCTGCAAGTTTCTAATTATCTCATCGATGTTTGGATGCATGTTGCTAATTGTAATTCGCATATCATCTTCAGGGTTTAAACGCGAGTGGTATTTAGTTTTTAATTGACACTAGTTTGCTAAATCCAGTTTCACATAAATACGTTGATGTAAATTTTATTAACACACTCATGGCATTCTTGCATAAAAAGGGATATTTTTTTTCCACGGATAGCCAAACTTTTTGGCAAGGCTGAGTCTTAAATTGATTTCGAAGGGTATAATCACTAATTAGATCTATCAATTGCTTTTTCTCACTAATTTGAAAAGTTGAACTGCATATGTCAAAGGAAAATGGATCACGAATTTAATCAAGATCGTTTTGAGGAAAATCCGTGAATCTTCTCGAAAAATTTTTTTTAAACTTTTCAATATGATTGGAAATGATGTGTCTAAATGTAAATATATCTATATTATTTTCAGCAGCATACAGAGATGATGCATTTCATAAAAATTTGGCGACCCCTAGTTTGCGCACCACTGGTTTAGACTATAAATGCGATGCTAATATGGTGTTGAGAAAGGAAGTTGCTACCTAAACCTCGTGAAATACTGACGCTTAAATTACTAATGCGAAAAAACGAACTCAAAAAATAATAAATGCATAAATAAAATATTTTTAAAAATGTGTCGAGGCGTAGACATAATATTTTAATGACGCATACGATAAACAAGCATCTGTTTAGACGGTCACAACATCTAAAAAATTCCCTCTTTTTTTCCCATCGCGAAAGAGTGCATTGCTTTGGCACGCCAAACGGGCATGATGCCAAACTGTGAGAATTTATTTTTTTTGCTTTTTGAGAAAGTTATTGGAGGATAACAGAATGAAGTATGTTTGGAATACCAAAGTTCGCCAAGTACTCTACGCATGAGTAGCGAAAGGGGCGGGTGGAGAGGAAAGATGATGTTCCAGTAGTAATCACCATGTTTGTAAAGTCGGTAAACTCAAAGAAAACGGTAGCTAAAAGAGAGATGCATGGTGTAGTGATGCAGTAGACCAATAATTCTCCGGCTAGGGGCTTCGACAGCAATAAAAAGTAAAAGCTCATCCTAATAGATTCATTAATTACATTTAAAACAAATGTGCGTTAAATTTCCTCTATTATGTCTTTTTTATTTTAGTACGAAAACTCCGTTAAGGATAACTATTGTAATGTGCTTACAACGCAAACACCAGCATTCGTTTTCAAAAGGGGAAGCACAGTAAAAATATTATACCTTATATTGGAACTACAACATTTATTATGTACATTAATTATTTACAGACATTATTTCTGGATTAATATATATAACATTCATTACTCGACGTTTATCATTATACAACAATTCATTACAATTTTCTTTTTGTTTTTATGCGTTATTCCTTAATCAAAAGATTCTGAGACCCAAGGTAATGATTTTGAATAATTATCAAGTTTACCTCCAGTAATTACAGCGGATCATGCTGAGGTATCAACCGGATCGCCGTGGGTGCGGGCTTGGGGACATGGGATTTCGATGTTCAGCCACTCTTGAATCCCGACTTCGACTCCTTTTTTTCACTCTCTTTCACAACTCATACCTCGGTTTTAACGCACCTTTTTTTCTTCGCCAATCACTTGCTGGTGAAAATTTACCTCATTTGCACCCCCGTCGCGAGTGCAGGTGGGCTCATTAAAGAAGCCCCTTTTGTGAAAGTTGACATTGCTTAGTCCTTGCCCCCATACCTAACGGCCACATCCCTGTCTGAGCTTGACCATTACACTTGGGCCTCTCCGTGATCTATAACTGCTCCGCAGGAGTCCCCACTAAAATTCAAAGTCAACAGCTGCACCTAAAGTCTTTTTGGAAATTTCTTCCTCAGCTGTATATGCACATGCTGACCATCGTGAAAAAGTAAATCGGAACAGCTGTATTTTGAATTTTTATAACCCCTGGATGTCGCAGAAAAAAGTTTGAGAACCTCCGTAGAAGACTCTGGATTAACCGGAATTGTCGGGAAATGCCTCGTTTTGAATATGCGAATTTATGCAAAAATTAATGAATATTTTTAATAGAAATGATAGAAAATGTCAAATTATATTATAATAGGATGTTATTGAATACTTTTCCGCTAGTGCCTCAGTGAAATAAACTTGAGAACCGCTGTAGTAGAATGTCGATGAACTGAAATTGTCGGGAAATTTCGAGTACCAAATGAGGGAATTTATTAAAAGTTTGATAAAAATCTTTAATCTGTAAATGTCTGATTTAAAAAAAATTAAAAAAATTTTTTTAACTTTCCTTTCTTATATAAATATTACGAAAAATACTTTTAAAAATCATATTTTGTTTCTAGCGCAGTTTACGGTTTAAAAAATGCTCTGTTGCCTATCAGCAACTCTGGGCTTTAATTTGAAAATTAATTTTTCTTGATAAAATATTTAAATATGAAACACACATGGACTTTTATTACTATGATAAGGAATTTCGACAAGATATTTTTAAAAGTAATTCTTATTATAAATAAAAATGTTATTGCCAAACATTACAAAAATGAATGTGGAATAGAAAATAAATTGTTTACATTATATCTGACGGCAAAAGTCTTTGACACAACCTTTGAGGTTTTAAATTTGACTGTATATATATTTTAAAAAATAAACTACAATTATAAACTACTACAAAATTAAACTATTTATATTGAATATAGAAAAAATAGAATCTACGCTACTTATTTTCCTCTACAGCGAATATTTTCATGTAATAATTTTTATTTGAGCACTGCAGAAAAAAAAGTGTATTTTCAAGATTTCAGGCTTGCAATTCCGTCACTTTTCTCACCTTTAGTCACTTTTTTTACAATTCATCCCTTTTAGTCACTTTTTTAAGTAAATAAACACTTTTAGTCACTTTTTTCATGGTGTATCACAGCAAAAGTCTTGTTGAAAAAAGAAAATTGAATTAATAAAAAAATATTTTAATAAAAGACTAAAAATGTGATTCTCTAATCTTATTTTTCGTATTAAAATATAATTAGTCATATGGTTTCCAGAATTTAGTGATTTTAAAAAGTCGTAAAAAAGTTCCTGAAATCTACATTTGTACTGAAATGTACATTTAATACATTAAAGTAATTTACGTCAAAGCACACATTTCTCTCTTTTTTTTTCCCCTTCAGAATTTTTGTTTAGACACTCTTATCTATCTGTGTACATATTTCAAAACATCATTAATATATAGAAAATTGTGATTATAAAATTAATGTATTGTATGTATTCAAACCTAATTTATAGATATTCTTGAATAAAAAGCAATGTTGAGTTGTGTTAAACAAAATTTTTAACCTTTTTGTATTTGACTCTAAAATTATGTCTTGCTTGAGTCATTTGATTTAGAGTTAAAATTAATATAAAAATCTTAATAGTATGCGTAATCAAGAGGAGAAAACAATCGCTTTTTTTTTTCAATGTTTAGTCACTTTTTAGTCACTTATTCTGTATTATTTGTCACTTTTCTCACTTTTTATAAAGTACCTCAGCAGTCGCAAGTCTGAGATTTATAAAACTGCATCAAACAAATGAACCAATAAATCTATGTCTCCTCTTAAAAGAAGTAAATATACCATCTACATGTTGATAATTTGTTTACTAAAATCCTTAGTAAGTATTTCATTAGCAATATTAGGTAGATTCAAGATATTCTAATTTAGGAAAGAAAAATTAGAAAGGAAAGATTAAATTGGGAAAGATTAATTTCAGTAAGATTCATTTTTATTCTAATAGTATTTTACAAGACTAAACTGGGCGGCATTTAAATTCTTTTTACCCGTCTCCCAAAGCTAATTCTAAAATAAATCGTAATTTTCCAAATAAAGGAATTTATTCAAAATTTGAGGAAAATGTAAAAAAAAAAAAAAAAATAGAAAATGTAAAATTATTATGCAATATGTAAACCTAATAATTTAGTTGTTTTTGACAGAAGTGCCGCAGTGACAAAATTTTGAGAATCGTTGCAGTACATTCTTCATTAATCGAAATTATTGGGAAATGCCTCGCAGAGGATAACTGAATTTACACAAAAATTTAATTAGAATGTTTAATAAAAATGATAGAAAATTTAAAAGTATTATGCAATATGTATACCTTAATAATTTAGTTGTTTTTGACCGTAGTGTCGCAGTGATAAATATTTGACAATCGTGGTGGTATTCTTGATTAACTAGAATTGTTGGGAAATGCCTTGTACCAAATATCTAAATTTATGCAAACTTTGATGAAAATGTTTAAAAGAATGAAAGAAAATGATAGAAAATGTAAAATTTTTATTCAATATACATTGATAATTTAGTTATTTTTGACCGTAGTGCCGCATGATAAAAGTTTGAGGATCGCTGCAGTAAACTCTTGAATTACCGGAATTGTTGGGAAATGCCTCGTACCAACTAACTGAATTCATACAAAATTTGATGAAAATGCTTATAAGAAATGGTAGAATATATAAAATTATTATACAATCGGATAATAATAATTTTATTTTATTTTTCCCCTAGTGTGGATGTGAAAATAATTTTAGAACCGTTGACGTATACTCTATCAACCGGAATTAAGGAAAAATTGTTAATTAAAATTATGCAAATTTTGATGAAAATATCTTAAAATATTATAAAAAAAATATAAACTTTTTATAGAATATGAGATTAATAATTTAATTAAAACTACAGAAAGAGAATTTTAATGTTTGTTAAATTTAAAATTAGTTCTTTTAAATTCCAGCGGATATGTTATCTTTTGATGTAATTTAATATATTTAATGACATATTTTCTTATAATATGAAGTATATAAATTTCTAATTAGATATTTTTGAAAAACAGAAGTTAAATATATTTTCCTTATATTTAAAGCTTGAACGTAGTTTCTGTATCCGTAAAAACTTTTATTTAATAAAGCCTTAATGTTTAACGTATAATACTTTCATACTTGATTTTGATAAACCTTTATTTTTGTCCTTCAAAAAGACCGTCTATGCAATGTGTCAAAAATATTTTATAAATCAGAACAGAATTTGAGACTCCAGAAATCTTAAAGAACTTCTAAAGAAATTTTAGAAATAAATTTCTTTTTGTGTTAAGATCTATTTTCAGAAAGAAAAAAAAATTCTTGGAAGTATTTTTGGTATCTATCCTTACTAGAATAAATTCAGATAATGATTACATACACTCAATCTTTATCTACGTTATTTATATAGTTGAATTTTCTTTTGATTTGATTTTACGATGGTTTTTAGAATTCAGAATATATATAAAAAATATTCACGCCACTTTAGGAAGTTCTTTCGACTTTTATCTCTTATGCTGAACATTTATGTTTGAAGAACAGTTTTTTACTTCTTCAGACATCTTGCGAATACTAAATCAGCATTTTTTTTAGCAATTCGTGGAAGTATTTGCTATTCAGACTTATCCGTTTTTAATTCCACGAAATACATTAGATTAAACAGAGAGTATTCCCACAGATGATTACATGTCTATCTTGACAAACAGTAGTGCTTCAACTTAGAATTCATTATCATTTAAGTGGTAGTAATGTGTATTCACAATTTTTCAGTGCTTTTATGATATTTTGAGACAATCTTTTTTAGAACAGACATTTAATGAGGTTTTTACAGGAATGTGATTAAAAAACTCCTTTCTCGATTTTGTTGGTTTCACTGATACAAAGTAATATAATTTTCTCCTCATTTTATATAAGAACATATCAAAGCTTATTTAGCTTCTAAATTTTTTAAAATACGCTAAAAAAATTTGAGTTTTATTATTATTTTTTTTGCTTTTAATTGCGTTCTTTTATCCTATTTAATAAAGTGACCAGCACTTTTCAAACGAAAAGGAGGATGTATGTGTAACAATAAGTTACATTCGGTTCAGCTTTTTTTTTACCTCTTTCCGCGAGTCATCGTTAAAGACATACAGAACAATACTGGTTTGAACTAGAAAGAAACTTCGGACTTCTCCCAAACAATAGAAGGGTCCGTTGGTTTGGGGGATTCTGACCCCCCCCCTCCGCTCTTCTTTAGTGGAACCCCTGTTTTTTCTCCGCGAGGTAGTCTGATTATTTTTGTGGACAAGGTTGTTACCAGAGAAGACAAGAGGGTGAACTCTGCTGGCATCCGCTGCTTGCGGGATAGACATTTTTTTGCAGCGATACGAGAAAGATAAGTTGATTCCAGTTGTATTCCTTAGGCATTTATTTAATTGTGTAAAATCATTTGATCAAGATACATTTGTCCATGTGTTTTTAACCATCTAAGTGGTTCGCACGTACAATTCCGCCAAACCGATGATGTCTTCAAAGCGGTTGTCACGTACAATTTTTGACTTCCAAAAACGTTCCGAAAATGATTGTATTGTACATTTCTGCCAGTGTTTTCAGCCATGGAGTTTTGAGGTAGGATGGTCAGGTCGATTGTATAGGAACTGCACCCCTACTCCCTGATGAACAAAGACGCTGATAACTTTTCATGGCTTTGTAAATCTCTATTTCGAAGTATTTCGTTTGCGGTAACAGGTATATATCTAATTGCACCACTTAAATAGCTTGGATGACTTTTGTAAAAAAAATATAAAACATTCTCTTAAAGAATATTTTTATTTGTACTTTTAGAATCCATTATTTCTTATGGGATGATCTTCGAGACTTGACAAGCTTTATGTGTATTAAAAATTAACAATCTATAATGTCTATTTATGTATCTATTTATAACCGGAAGCCAAGGGACAATAACGAGGGTGGGTTTCCCGTATTCTAATCTAGTCGACAAAGGGTGAGGTAAAAAATCATAGAACACTTTGGTCACTGACACAATAAAACTTAAACATATTTTTTGGAGACTTTTTTTCCTCGGTGTATTCCACTCGGAGGGTTAATGAGTTTAGATTTCGTCTTTCTCAAAAATTAAGCCAACGTAACATTATTTTTACAATATGTAAATTAAAATATTACTGCCGTGATCGGTTGGCAAAGAAGTAAATAAGGCTACTAAATCCATCAAAAAATATCGCTAGTTTATTTTTATCAAATGATACATTATTGATAATAATCAAAAATAACAACTGATGTGTATTTTTGTGAAATGTTATTTTATCTTTCCTATTATAATCACAACAAAGTGGTTTCAAACTTAAAATTAAATAAGCGATTTTTATCATTATTTAGATATTTATACATTAATTTCTACCTATCGGAAAGAGGGAGTCTATCATGGCATATCAGAAAGGACAACATATAGAAGTGCACTCTTTGAGGCAGGATAGAACTTCAAAAAAGAAGACAGTCCTCCCTAAAGGAGAATAATGTTACCCTTATCAAAAGATAGAAAACTAAATGAATGTTTTGAACATGTACAGAACAGATTGTATTAACTGTAAAGGTTCTTCCACACTATGGTCCACTTCACGCCATTATCACTATGTGGGGGATGGCTTTGGAAGCGGTTTTCTCCAAATATCAAGGCAAGTCAGATGCGCTACTAAGGTGCGTAGTAGACTTTGTGGACGCATTCATGCTCTTGGATCTTTTAATGGCCCAGTGTGTAGATGCAATTGGTGAACCATCGTCCAGGGTCGCCATCAGAGCCAGTACTACAGTGGTGATCCATTAACCATTATGTAAGAGGCATAACAATGTGGGAAAATTATGTCATGGATTCTGTACACTATGCTATAGTGGTTCCCGTGATGGTATTCATCGGCACGTCATGACTGGTTGACCCCACACACATCTGGCCACTAAATAGATCAGTTTTAAAGGACGTGATTGGTTCACATACTGGGAACCTTCACAATCCATCAACATTCCCATCGTCTATCACCAACGACCACTATAAGCCATCCGTCACTGCAAAGAGGTCATGGCTTATAGTGGCATATAGTAGAATGGGATTTAGGTAGGAGAGCAATAAAATGTTTAAAGATGGATACATCTTAACCAAGTCGGAAGTGTGTATAATAAAACTCTAATTTGAAGACTAGAATTTAGAAACTGATTTAACGCTGGAAGAAATCTCTAAACCCTATTTTTCTAAATTTTACGTTCGAAGCAATCGTAATGAAAATCAAAGACATTTAAGACTGCAGTTCTTCCATACTTCTCTGAACCCAAAATTGAACTATTAATTAAAATGTGAATACTTCCAATACTTTTAAAATGTCAATTCTCTCGAGATAAATTGATTTTACTTGCGAATATTACGCGAGTGTACGTATGTTTGTAGCTTAAAGTTTTTTAAAACCCAAAACAGCAAAAACTGTGCTTTTAGTCTCTCTCCGTGAGAAGTTAAACCACGGGATTTCGCATTCCTCAGTTAGGACATTTTCATATCAAGACAAATGAACGAGGGTTTATGACTCTGTAAGACGTGTTCGAAGTTCTTTCGAGTCTGTGATGAAAATAAAGAATTTTTATTACTTAATTCGTCTGGTCGTAGTGTTCGAAGTTCTATCACGACATGACTTCAACAAGTGGACGTTGCGAAGGAATTTCTAGAAATTCTATAAATGGACTAATTTCAGGTGTGATGGTTTAAGAAAATATTTTATATGTTACACATGTATACACATATCTATATTTGTGAATTCTTACAGACCACAGAAAGTTTATTATATAACGAGGATTAACAGATTCTGTTGTCATATTTTTACGAGTTCTTCAATTCCGTCGCCTCTCTAATTACTATTTAATTCTGTTCATTTATGATATTACCGTATTTATGCGAATCTAATGCGCCTTCGAATCTAATGCGCATCCCCATTTTAAAACTTTAAATAGTAAAAAAATTGTTTGTCGGCGAATGTAATGCGCATAAATGGTATGAGGAATTTATTGAATCTTATTTTATACAACAATGGATTTGTATATAAACTATCAATCAATGGTATGATAATTTTATTTAAATTTAGATACCATATTTTATACAACAATGGATTACGACAACGATACAAGAACGATACATAAAGTAGCAGAACATAGAATTAACTTATCGAATCTAATGCGCACCACAATTTTGAATACTCCATTTGGCCAAAAACGATGCACATTAGATTCGTGTAAATACAGTATTTGTCACTATTTATTGCTTCTCATATTAGAATTATTATATAAAAAAGGTATTCACTAATATTTGCAGTATTTTAGTATTTTATAACATATCTCAAATAAACATACATACTTTAATGTGATTTTTTTCTGTTAAATTTTAACTCTAGAGTTTACAAACAAATCCAACCATAAGCTCTCAAAAACCCCGAAGAAAACTAAATCAGAATGCGTAATAAAATATCTGAAACTTTTGAAACGTGTGGTATTATTTTAACAAATTTTCGACATTTCGTTTCTATTTGGAGAATATTTTTTGTGGGAATTCTGGCTTGACATTTATTTTGCCGTGAAATGAATTCCTTTCCCGGAAAACAAAATTTGATCTGTTAAATCTTTAGTATTTTATTTCTCGGATATTCTACGTTTTCTTGATTTTTTTTTTATCAACACGGCAATTTTCTGTCGTATTTTATATAAGTGAAAAATACGATTAAATTTTTTTGTTACTTTTTTATCAGTAGAGAAATGCAGATGATATTGCTGCTTTTAAATTTTGTTGCTTTCGAAAATAGTCTTGAGTGTAGACTAATGCTTCCCTATGATAATGTATCTTCCCACACGGCAAAAATGATAGTCAGTTTCTTGAACGAATCAAAGTGATAGAACTTCCACCCTATTCTCCTTGTTTCCCTATGTTTGATTTCTGGCTATTTACCCGAAGAAAAATATAGGTGTACACCGTTTTCATTACTAAGATAAGATAGGTGAAGCTATAAAATCATATTTCGCAACGATTCCAAGAAATTTATGGCTTGGAAAAACTGCAAAAATCTACAAAAATGTTCCATAGGATTACTTTGGAGGAGAACAGTCCTTAAATATAGTAAGTTTAATTAGTACCAAATTAATTAACATCATTTATGTTCTCAATATTCTCAGATGAGAGGTAACGTGAATAATGGATCACAGTCAAAGAATAAAATTGGAAATTCACTTTAATTCTGGATTAAATACGGCTATTTACAAAGGAACGTTAATTCCTAAATCATCTAGAACTGTAAAGGATGGTTGTCGATAAAACTTCCTCACGACAATCACAGTCGAAAGAAAAACAAGAGATTTTTAAATCTCTTACAAATGGGGAGGCTTTTCAGGGTGCAATCTTGCCGAACGCTAAGGCGCTGATCGTCGGTACCGGAGTTCGTGGGTTCGAATCCCACTATGGCATGGATGTTCGTAGCCGTTCGGAATCGGCTTTAAGCAGTAGGTCCCGGTCTCATTAGCCCCCGTGTGCGAAACAGTAGATCGTAGCGCTCCAACCAAACTTCAGGGTGCAATTAAACCCAATTTATCCCCCCTTCGGTCCCGAGATTCTGCCGCTTCCTATATGAGCGGACTTTAAGAATCTCCCGAACTAGCAAGCTCTCTGGTAAAAAGGCAAAAGCCTCCACGAGGTCAACACACCTCTGAAAAAATTGACGAAAAAGCCCTGAGTCGCAAAATTGTAAGCTTTTTCTACCTGGGGGTCAGTTACGGTTCCGCCACTGTTTTTTTCTGTTAAGATCCCAGTTACTTGAAAACTCCAGCTAAAGTTACAATTATACATTTTAACTGAATTCTCGTTCGCTGACCGTCTCTTCACGGAATTTCCGAGCGTTCATTAACGAGATCCATCAGGGGCGTATTCGTCTATTCAGTCCGATTGTCAAGATCCCCGACTTTGCGACGCCACGCTATTGTCCAGGTACAGGTGTACTACGATCAGCTCTTTTGGCGCTTGCTCGGACAAAGGGGAGTCTTCACAATATGTATCTCAAAAATGTCATAGTGACCCTCACATGTATAAATTTGTGCGTAAAGTGTATATATATATATATATATATATATATATATATATATATATATATATATATATATATATATATATATATATATATGATATGTCGTGATACAGAGTTAAGGCGAATGGAAAACAGTCTTCTTGATAATAATAAGTTAATTAAACCATCGTTAAAGTAAAACTTGCGCCATTTTCGTCGAAGACACGCGTAGAGTGTTGTTGACAGCTCCATGTCCACGCGCTGATTGAAAGTTATCTATTTGCAAGCTCATCAAATTCTTACAAAATGCTTCCGCCTGACCGGATTATCCTTAAAGCTTACGCGAGCTTGGGTCTTTTTCATTTATTTTATTATTATAAAAGAGTTCCCTTTTTAAAATCGCTTTTAACTCACGTAATTTCTAACTACTCCTTTTTTAGACCTGAAACTATATATATATATATATATATATATATATATATATATATATATATACATACATACATACATGCCATAGTGGGATTCAAACCCACGAACTCCGGTTCCGAAGGTCAGCACCCTAACTATTCGGCCATCTTTCGGAAGATATATAGTGAACAATGTTAATAACTTTATTTATCACTAGAAGCGCCAACAGTGGTCAAATTGACCTCTGGTTGGTTGGTTGGGAGCACTACGGTCTACTTTTTGCAACACGAGGGTTAATGAGACCGGGACCTACTGCTTAAAGCCGATTCCGAACGGCTACGAACATCCATTCCACAGTAGGACTCGAACCCACGAATTCCGGTTCCGAAGGTCAGTACCCTAACCATTCGGCCATCGTTCGGCCAAATTGACCTCTGAATGGATGAAATGTATTTTTTTAAACGTAAGCGTTTTACATTATTTACTAATGTTTTTAATTAATTTTAATTATACATTTTAACAATTTATATAAAGAACAAAGCTCGTTTTTTATAAAAATTTTATATTAAGAAATTTCCACTTACCTTATTTTAAACATTTTATTACTGTTCTCAATTTTTAGAGAAAACATTTCTTTCAATTTTAGATGCGCACTTCCCACATACATAATTCGAGCATTTTTTACTTACATTTCATTTTTTATTTTCTTTATAATGCCCAATATGGCATTGAAGTCTTTTCTTTGATAATCTATTACTGGATTCGGAAATTTTCAAATCTACTTTTGGCAATTTTGAGATTTTTTTCATATGAAGCTCTCTTAATTCTAAAACCGATGTCTTGCAATGTTTTTGATACCCGATCCCTTGTATATTATATATGTATTTATTCCTGCCAAATCCAGCAGATTAAAAACAGATGCACTAGCCATCTGCGTGAAGCCGAATATTTGCGAGCCATATGTTCAACAATATCCACTCCACATTTAGTTTTGTTGTAAAACTCTACTTGTTTCTATCAGCTTTTTCTTATTTTTTAAATCTACATATAAATTTGGGTGTAAAGTGTTAACTAGAACATTTAATTCTTCTATAAAAAGTCATGGGGAATTTCTCTTTGGTTTGTTATTGGTCAATTTGACCGCTCGTAGTGCTTCTAAGTATAGCTAAAATAGCTTCGTTTATTTTATTTCGATTCGATTCATGATTGATATTAATAAACATCACGGGGTTCTAGAGAAGACTAAAAAAATATCTGAATTTTCAGTTATTGATAGTTTTTTAAGAATCCAACCTGAAATAAAGATAACGATCAAAATGACCGCTCTGGCGTTTTAGTGTTAATAATTTAAAAGAATATAATTTACAGCTTCTTTACTACTGTTGCTGTGTTATTTGTGAACGCGTTACTGCAAACTTATCATGTTAACTTAATTTCAAACCTCTGTGACCTTTGTAAATTTAAGAAAAGAGAGTCGCACTAGTGCAAAGTTATCATGTTAACTGCATTTCAAACCTCTGTATCCTTTGTAAACGTAAGAAAAGAGAGTAACACTACTGCAAACTTATCATGTTAACTTCATTTCAAACCTCTGTCCTTTGTAAAATTAAGAAAAGAGAGTCGCACTATTGGAAACTTATCATGTTAACTTCATTTCAAACCTCTGTGTCCTTTGTAAACGTAAGAAAAGAGAGTCGCGCTACTGCAAACTTATGTTAACTTTATTTCAAACACCTGTGTCCTTTCTAAACGTAAGAAAAGAGAGTCACGCTACTACAAACTTATCATGTTAACTTCATTTCAAACATGTGTCCTTTGTAAATTTAAGAAAAGAGAGTAGCACTATTGGAAACTTATCAAGTTAACTCTATTGCAAACATTTTCTTCTATTAATAAGTAATTCAGAGAGAGACAGGATGGGCGATCAGGGCTCTCGTCAAGATGAAGGGTTGTCGACAACTGCTGGGGAAATCCCGTATTTAATCAATCTCGGTTTTCGTGCAGGTGGCTTCTTTGTATATCCGAACATCTGTTGAAAGGATAATAGGGAAAAGGCATAAGTTCAGAAAGATTGTTCTTTGAATATAAATGGAGAGTTATATTTAGAAAATTAAATTCTAGAGCAAAGCCTAATAAATTTATTGTTATTTTACGTTTTTTCGGCATTCTGTGAAATTTTTCAAATATTTAAGTGACTCCAATTGTAGTATTTATTTTGGTTATGTTGACATTTTTATCTTTGTTTACAGTATAGAAAATTTATGGTTGGACACTATATAATTAAAGGACCAGAAATTATTTGGAAAATTATTTTCTATTGTTTAATTTAAAATTTGACCTTTATAACATTTTGCTTACGAAAATACGTAGATTTTATTTTAAAAGGAGATAGATCTACTTTTGCTAATTGTATTCCCTTTTACAATGCTATCTTTCTGCATAAATTATTTATATTAAAGAAAATCCTACAATATTCCGAAGGGTAAAACTAACTTTTATAGTATATTTAGAAAATTAACCTTAGCGTTTATATTCATAATATTGTCTCTTTTTCTATTGCCTCTTTTATAGTTCCTGATGTAATAATTGTATATAGAGGAAAAGTAATAAAAGGAGATAAAAGCAAATTGATCTAATGTTGTATCTCTTTTGCAAATGTTTTTTTTTTTTAAATTTTTATAAAAAAAAAATTTGCAACAGGGATAGAATAAATACTAGAAAATACTGCAATAACAAAATAACATTTTAATCGCTCATTTTGTTTTAATTATTAAATTAATGAATTTCATTATGTATTTTATTTTATACTGTCAAAAACTAATATAGAAAGTTAAGTTAATAATAATATCATAGCAGTCACTTTTATGGATATTTTAATAAAAGATTCTTTGAATTGATTTTTTTATACAACAGAATTTTCATGATAGCATAATTGGGAACGTGGTCAAAATTACACTTAAATATTTTTAAAGGTAACCTTTCAAAGATTTTAACTGTATACAAATAAGCATTTTATATAAGTATATGCATAGTATTATCTGTGCATTAAATGATAATAAGTATTTGAAATTTGGAAATCTCCCCCAAAATTCTTCATTACAGTTTTTTATATTTTTTTAGAACAATCAACTAATATTTATACAACGCACTTGTTTTTGAATATAAAATAGATTGAAAAGTATTCAAAATGTGTAAAAAAGTAATTTAAATTTGGAATTGAAAAAGGTGATCAATATCATTGAAATTCACTTCTTGTATCTAGGGTACAGAAGAAAACTAGTTAAAAACGTAGTACGTGAATTATTGTTCATTCCAAAATTGAAATTTTTCCCAAACATACTGCATTAATTGCGGATAAAATTAATTTGATTTTGTGTCTCAATGTGTAGTTTTATCACAAGACACTAGCATTCTAAACATAGATGAAAAATACAAATGCATATCATTTTAAAATAATATAAATGCAAGTATGCATAATTAGAATACGAGAAAATAAAAATAAAAATTAACATAAATGTTAGCATTTAAAGATATAAGTTGTTTGTCTTTAACCCTTTAATGCACAGTTTTTTTTTCTTTGAAAAATACCAGCCAAAAAAATCCCATGTAAATGATAAATATCAATAGATAAATCAATATCAATATCAATAAATTGTTTTGCTTTCACATTGTTATTTTCAATTCTCGATTGCATTCGAGTGTGAAAAATTATTGTAACATAAAATACAACGCCTCTCGAGTTACATGAAATGTGTACAGTTTGGCCAGTTTAGTGCGCTCGAGTTTTCTCAGGCATACACATTAAGGGGTTAAAATTGTTATTCAGAATTTGCCTCAGAAATAATTAATTCTTTTTTAACTTCAAAAACGTGTTGAAATAAAGTGTTGAAAATTTTCTAAACGTTAAAAAAATCGGATCTCTCTGAAAATGTTTAATACGAAAAGTATTAGAATGTAGGCGATAAAATGTGTTTTCATTTTTAAAGTTTGAAATAAATAACAGGAAAATAAATTAGTGTATTTAATTGATTTATAGTATCCCTTTATTAAAATTAATACAAAGCTACCGTCTCTAAAATGATTCTTGGATTTGATTTTAAATATTGTATGTGTATTTAAATGTAGAAATGAATTGATCATAATGAAACGCGTGCTTATAACCATTTCACTAACATCGTCTGATTTTCCTTGTCGAGGTATCTCCAACCCATAAAAATAGTTTTTAAATAAAATGGATAATTAAGATACACAGTTTCGACTTTTACATCATTAAAACCATAAAGGATCATGTCGAAAATCTTTATCTCGAAACGATATGGCTTCTTGGAAAGAAGTTTACTGTTTTATGAATTCCACTTTATTCATTTGTAACGTCTCGTAATCTTTTCTGGTTATTT